>CM041629.1:46076811-46119429 GCA_023333625.1 Bothriochloa decipiens
AAAAAAAAAAAAAAGCCCCTCCCTTATTTCTGCCTCCGTTCTCTTTCGTTGAGCACTTGAGCGGAACCAGGCGAGCGCCGCCGCCTTTCGACTGGCCTTCGCAGCGGACGAGCACCCCCAGGTATCGAGCCCTCTTCTCTTCCTTTTCAGATGTACGAAACCGAGCTCCCCAAATCCTAATTGAAGCTATCTATATTCGGATCTGACCCTTCTAACTTCGATATATTGCCAAAAAAAAAAAACCCTCAGCTGCGCATGTCATGTATGTCTGCTCTGCTCTGCTCCGCTCCTGATTTGAAGTATCAACTGCTTGTATCATCTTGTGTGCTTGATTTCGCATTTAATCTTTGCGCCATCAATTGTTTTCCTTTGCTATTATTCTTGTGTTAGCATGCCTTAATTATAATGCAAAGGAAAAGGCTAAAGAGGTGGAGCCTAAATTTTTTCACATTGTGCTGCAAAGCTAATGCGTTGATTTATGCTGATTTCAGGTTTTTTTGTTTTAGAAAGGGTTAATGGAAGCAAAGCTGGCATTCTCCCAGGAAAGCCCACCAATTTCCATCATTTGTGCGGCTAAGGTTGCAGGTGTACCACTAACCATTGATCCTAGCCTTGCTACGGGCTCTGCACCCATCCTAAAGTTTGGTTCTGGGTAAGTTGATGCTTGTCTTCTCTGGTACTTGTTCCTTTTATTTTTTCTAGAAAATCTTTCAGGTAAACTGTTTCCAGCTCTTGTGTAATTTTTGTGTGATATCTTAGCATTGGGACAGTTGTCATGGCCTCATGGGTGGGGATCCTTCTGATGGTAACCTTCAGTTAAAATGAAAAATGGTGGCTGGACTGTTAATTGTATACACCTAATTGTTTTTTATTTGAAAACGTATATACCTAATTGTTGCAATAGCTTTTTCCCCCCAAATGGGTCACTATTATCCCTAGGAGTATATCAACTAGGGTTTCACTTTGCTATGTTGATGTGAGCATGCAACTAAGTAACGGAAATTTTGTGATGTGTATGTGTCAATCAATTTCTAAGTTTACAAAAGATTGAGCACTATGTATTTTTCATGCATTCATCTTTTTTTTGCCTGTGTACAGGGAATCACTCTGTGGTGTCAAGCCAATTCTCCACTACATTGCCCGCAGTGCATCTTTTTCCAGCTTTTCTGGGAAAAATGTCATGGAGTTTGGACATGTATGTTGTGATCAAGTTCTTATTAGAAAGTTATCTTGTTTTCATTACTGTTTCTTTATTCTGAATTGGTGTTGTCAATAAACTTGCAGGTTGTTGAATGGCTTGATTATGCCCCCACTTTCTTTTCAGGCTCTGAATTTGAAAATGCCTGCTCATTCGTTGATGGATACCTGGCATCCCGGACCTTTCTGGTTGGTCATGGTCTGACAGTTGCTGACATTGCAGTATGGTCAAATCTTGCTGGTAAGTTGTGGGTCTGTCTACCATTCTTCTTTCAGGCTTGTTCCAGGCATTGTAATCTTTAGCAAACCAAATTGTGCCATTTTTCTTCAGGGATTGGTCAACGGTGGGAGAGCCTAAGGAAATCAAGGAAATACCAAAATCTTGTCCGCTGGTTCAATAGCATTGATGCTGAATACAGAGATACACTAAATGAAATTGTGGCTGCATATGTTGGGAAACGAGGAATTGGAAAATCTCCTGCACCAAGCCTTAAGGAAAAGGTACATGATCCAAAGGATCCATCAGCTCCAGAAGTTGACCTCCCTGGTGCAAAAGTTGGGCAAGTTTGTGTTCGTTTTGCACCAGAGCCTAGTGGGTACCTCCATATTGGTCATGCAAAAGCTGCGCTATTGAACAAATACTTTGCTGAAAGATATCAAGGGCGCCTAATAGTTCGATTTGATGACACAAATCCTTCAAAAGAAAGCAATGAATTTGTTGAGAACCTTCTGAAAGATATTGAGACACTGGGGATCAAATATGATGCTGTCACGTACACATCTGATTATTTCCCAAAGCTAATGGAAATGGCTGAAAATTTGATCAAGCAGGGGAAAGCATATATTGATGACACACCAAAGGAGCAAATGAGGAAAGAGAGGATGGATGGTATTGAATCAAGGTGCAGAAATAATACTGTTAAAGAAAATCTATCATTATGGAAAGAGATGGTTGATGGAACTGAAAGGGGTATGCAGTGCTGTGTGCGGGGCAAACTCGACATGCAGGATCCTAACAAGTCGCTCAGGGATCCTGTCTACTACCGCTGTAATACTGATCCTCACCACCGTGTGGGTTCAAAGTATAAGGTCTATCCAACATATGATTTTGCTTGCCCATTTGTCGATGCATTGGAGGGAGTGACACATGCTCTTCGTTCCAGTGAATACCATGACAGGAATGCACAATATTATCGAATTCTTCAAGATATGGGGTTGAGGAAAGTAGAAATTTATGAATTCAGCCGATTGAATATGGTTTACACTCTTCTCAGCAAGAGGAAACTTCTCTGGTTTGTACAAAACAAGAAAGTAGAAGATTGGACTGACCCACGTTTTCCCACTGTTCAAGGCATAGTACGTCGTGGTTTGAAAGTGGAGGCATTGATTCAATTTATACTCCAACAGGTAACCCTATCTGCTTGTGCTTCATGTTCATATTTATTTGCTGGATGTTCCTGATTTCATATCCTTTTTTTATGAAGGGTGCTTCAAAAAATCTGAATCTTATGGAGTGGGATAAACTCTGGACAATCAACAAGAAGATAATTGACCCAGTGTGTGCAAGGCATACTGCAGTGCTAACGGATCAGCTTGTGATCTTTACTCTCACTAATGGTCCAGAGAAGCCATTTGTTCGAATTTTACCAAGGCACAAGAAATATGAGGGTGCTGGAAAGAAGGCTACAATCTTCACCAACAGAATCTGGCTAGATTATGCTGATGCATCTGCCATTAGCAAAGGTGAGGAAGTAACCCTAATGGACTGGGGGAATGCTATCATTAACGAGATCAAGATGGAGGGTGGAGTCATTACTGAACTAGTTGGAGAACTACATCTTGAGGGCTCTGTGAAGACAACAAGAATGAAGATCACATGGTTAGCAGATATGGAGGAGCTGGTGCCCCTCTCATTGGTGGAATTTGATTATCTCATCTGCAAGAAAAAGGCAAGTTCTAGGACCAAAGTACCTTCATATCTTATTTCTTTTATGGTGTAACAGGGACTAAAATGCACTGAAATCAATCACATGATTTTCATCTTCTAAATAAACTTCCAAACTGCAGTTGCATTCATAAGTCTTGCTCGATTTTCCCTTGAAATTTGGCATGCTGCTGAAGTGAATCTGTGCCACATATTTAGAATGAACACTGCAGCATGCACCTTGTGGCATGTGCCTCTAAATTAGATACTTAGGTTACACATCCATTTATGGATCACTTGTTAAGCTTTTCCTCAAACAGTTTCGTTATTGTTCAGTGAATTGACACTGAATTATACTATGTGGTCATTATTTGGCAGCTGGAGGAGGATGAAGACTTCCTTGAGAATCTTAACCCTTGCACTCGACGGGTGACCTTGGCCCTCGGAGATGCAAACATGAAGAACCTCAAGCGTGGAGAGATCATACAGATTGAGAGGAAAGGCTACTACAGGTGTGATGCCCCATTCATCAGGTCGTCAAAACCTGTAGTTCTGTTTGCAATCCCAGATGGTCGACAGCAGGCCTCGCTGAACTAGGCGGCGTGCCACTGATGGGCACATGGATGATGGAAGTCGTGGAACTACTGATTTGTCAGATCCATGGTCAATGTTGTCGCATTAGACACTTAACCTGATATTTCAATGAGGCTTGCATGCCAACCAGTAGGGGCTACCAAATTATTTCTATTTCCATACTTTTTTAGCAAAATTGTTCGAATCCTGCATTTACTGTGGTCTGTTGGATAGTTGCTTCGGCTACTATATCTTTTCTGTAAGCATCCAACCCTAATCTGCTGTGGATTAGTAAGCAAAGTGTGCGCTGGTGAGCCTGACCAAAGGTTGGGTATGTATTAGGAAAGGTTTTGCTTGCAACAGTATTAGCATAATAACAACTGACTAATTGAGCAATGCTTCAATGTTGAACTGGAGAAGGCACCAACTTCTGAGAAGTTTCCAATACTTAAGTGGATCCTAGTGGAAACTTATGAACCCTAAGAAATTTTTACATGCATAGATTTTGCTATGAGCTTAGATATACATTATGTCTAGATACATTAAAAAGACAATATATCTTGACATATGAATCAACATCAATATGGTCAAGTCAATTTGCAATTCTTTATATGGTTTTTTTGGTTCGACACTCTTAATGTGCATTTCAATATCTAATAATTGCATTCCTCTTGATAATTTCCTTCCTTATGCTTTTAACTTCATCAATATCATTGTGTAGTGATTTTCAAAGTCTTTGCCCATACAAGCAAATCAAGAATGAGATCATTTTATATCCATTATATATTTTCTCTTTTGTCATTTGACGTTTGCTTTTCGTCGGTTCACTAGAAATGTTTGGTGCCCTATGGGGGAGTAGGAAATGGTCGCGGTGGAGTCAGTGCATTGCTCCATGGTTCTCGTTATCTTGGGACAAAGTTTGGTCGCGGTGGAGTTCATTTCCTTCGGTTGATGGGCCCACAGATCCTTGGGAGAGGCCACATGGACACCATTAATATAGTATACCGAAAGTTTTAGTTAAAACTTACAAATATATCGAAAATAACGATTATTAATAATTTTAAATAATTTGTTACTATCTTAGTATATGAGTCGCTAAGGAAATATTAGTTTTTTATGATTGTTGAAATATAACACATATAATCATTACTCATACATTCACGCGTATTTGATCTGTATAATGGTATTTTAAATATTTTAATTAATGACTAAATCGTATTTTAGATACAAATTTAAGAGTTTCAGCGCACTACTACTCTACGGGGGCTTTGTCCTGCCTCCTACCTCACTACATCATCCATTATTATGGCACTCATCAAAAATTTATAGAGCATATCGAAGGTATAATGAATAAGTGGCGGAGCTAGCCTGCATGAGAGAGGGGGTGGAAAGTTTGAACTTCAATGCTACAGTAATAACGAACGACCAAAATAATACCGAAATTTTCTGGAAACATCTTTGCTTTTCCAAGCGTACCTCCGCCAGTGATAATGAACCTGCCGTCGGAAGTTTCGATTGTGGGAACCGCAATTCTTGGTCACCCGGCCTCCAAATGGTGGCACCGTTGCCAATGTCGCGAGGATCCTTCCGCCCAGCAACCGACTTTAAGGTGCTCTCCTGCCCAATAGTTTGTATTGTTTCAGAATATTCATAGGCTGCGTTTAGTTATCTAGAAATTATCCTAAAATTCACTATACAGAATTCCTATCATCCGTCATATAAAAATACCGGCACATGCATAGAGTGATAAATGTAGATAAAATTAAAAACTAATTATACGATTTTGTTGTACTTTACGAAACGAATATTTTGAGTCTAGTTACTCAAAGTTTAAACAATTTTTACCAAATAATGAAATACTACAGTGCGCTGAGGTGACACGAGGTGATATTTCCTTTTAAAATTCACGGGAACTAAACACAGCCATGCACAACTTTCAGAACAGATGGCACAGAAGAGTCTGCCGTGACTGAACTGTGCAAAGACATTTTAATAATTTTTCATACATCCTTGGTAACCATGCATGATCCTTCCGCCCATCAAGCCTCACCGTGGCGAAGAGTCTGCCATGACTATAGGACGTACCCAGTGTCGTAGGCTCCCGTACTGTGGGGTCTGAAGAAGGTAAAACAGCCAGCAGCCATTCCTGCATAAATGTGCATAGGCTGAGGCTTAAACCCTAGATCTCTTAGTCACAGACGGTAAAACTCTACCGCTTACATCAGGGCCGCCCTTCACTATCGAACTGAAAGGTGGTAAAGAGTCTGCCATAACTGAACTGTGCAAAGACATTTTAGTAATTTTTCATATATTCTTGGTAACCATGCATGGTCTCATCTTTACCGGGTACTCCTCAGTAGTACAACTGTTCTGCTCACAATTACAGAGTGCACGTACAGACTAGAGTGCACCGACAACTCTACTCGCTAGCAGGAGTGTACTCTCCTCTTCACTACCGACTAGTCCTTACTCTACTCGCCAGCAGGCCCGCTGGCACGGTGAAGTTGACAAGACAAGGCCGGCAGCGCAGGTGCACGTTTGTGAACCAACAATCATGTGCGCTACCGCTACGCTACGTACTGCACTGCGGAGTGTAGTTACCCCTAGACTAGATAACACTGCATTGTCTAGCAGTACAAACTACTATCAACTATTCCTGAAAGTTACTCCCCCGTCCGGTAAAGAGTGTGATCCCGATGTTCAAATTTTTCCATAAAAAAATGTTAAAGTAGAATGAGACCCATGCATCAAGTATACAGGTTTTGCTATTTGTTTCATCTCCCGTGAAAAAAGCTCTCGTAGTTGGATTAAAAAAAATCAGCAACAGACTCGCTCTCCTGTCCACGAGTTTGTATTATTCCAGAACGTTCATGCATAACTTTCAGGACAGATGGCAGAGAAGAGTCTGCCGTGACTGAACTATTCAAGGGCATTTTGGTAATTTTTCATACATCCTTGGCAACCGTACATGGTCTTAGCATCGCAATCTTTACTGACGGAGAGAGTACTAAGGTGCCACACACTCATGGTATTGTACCTCAGAAATTGTTACCATGCACTGCTCACTCCGGTTTCAGAAAACAGAGGACAACTCGTTTTCCATTTTCTTTTAGAAAAATATGATTGTATGCAAATACGAGCCGATAGGCTTTTTATGCAACAAATTACAGGGACGAAGACGCACAGGCTCGCCCAAATCACATCCAACACCATGCACATACAGCCAATGGCACCGGCAAATGCGACTTGAATCACACAACACTACCATTCCTCTGCGAGCACGACCCGACGGTGCCAAGCAAGGCTACTGTTTCTTGCCACGCGCCAGGGTCTCGGCGATGCCCTTGGAGACGCAGTACGCGGTGGACTGTATGGTGATCATGGGGTTGACGCCCACCGCCGTCGGCAGAACGCTGCCGTCGCACACGTACAGCCCCTCCGCCTCCCAGCTCTCGCCGCGGCCGTCCACGGCGCCGTCCTTCGGGCTGGACCCCATCCGGCAGCTGCCCATCTGGTGCGCCGAGCAGAGGAGCGCCCACGTGTCAGGCCCCGGGAGCATGGGACCTTTCGCGACGGTCACCTCGTCAAGGAACATCTCCAGGTCCTCGTCGCGGAGGCCGCCGTCGCACCGCAGCCGGAGCCCGTCGCTGCGGTGTGTGCCCACCTCGGAGGCGCCCGCTGCCACCAGGATGCGCAGCGCCTGGCGCAGCCCGTCGCGGAGCTCCTCCACGTCCTCCCGGCTAGCGCACGCGGCCCTCGGCGTCCACGCGCCCCGCGCCGCGGTCGCGGACCAGCGCGAAGGCGTGCGCGGTGCGCGCGTACCGGAGCATGCGCGCCTTCATGTCGCGCCCGGACTCCCAGGGGATCAGCGAGGCCCAGCACCCTGGCCCCAGCGCCGGCGTCTGGATGATGGTGCGGGCCGTGACGCGGTGCATTGTCGTGATGATGCCGCCCTCGTAGCACTTGCCGCTGAGCTCTGCCGCCGGCGTACCACTGCCGTCCGGGAAGTAGCCCCACGCCATGGACACCGGGTGCAGGTGAAGGTTGCGGCCGATGTGCCGGTTCCTGAGCCCGCTGCTGCGCAGCAGCGGCGGCGTCATGAGCGCGCCACACGCTGAGATGGATACCTTGGCCTCGATGCACAGCTTCTTGGTGACGCCATCGCTCATCATGCACGCCGCCACCAGGCCCACGCACTTGTTGCTCCTCCCGCCGTTCTTGCCGCCGCCGGGATTGCTCTCGAGTATGAAGCGCTCGGCCTTCAGCCCGTCAGTATGACCGCGCCGCGAGCGACAGCGTCGACGAGCCACGTCGTGTCTGTGCCGCGCTTCTCGCCGGTGGGGCAGCCGAGGTGGCAGCTACCGCAGAAGTGGTCCTCCGACGAGTTTCGTGGCACGGCGTCGCCACGTAGCCCCAGTGCCTCGCAGCCACGGCGCAGGACCTTGTTCTGGAACCCCTCCTCCAGGCACCCGCCGCCGGTGACGAAAAGCCGGGCGCACACCGCGTCCATGGCGTGCGCGTACTCGGGCGTCCCGAACATGGGGAGCCCATGGTCGCGCGCCCACTCCTCCGTGACCCACTCCGGCGTGCGGATGCTGGCGGACCAGTTGATCGCGGAGCCGCCGCCGACCGTGGTGCCCGTGAACATGATGGTGGTCACGTTGGACGTGCAGAAGATGCCTCCCTTCTCGTAGAGGCGCTCCATGGAGGGGCCCTCCACGGAGGTGTAGCTCTCGGCTGTGAAGTAGTCACCCTTCTCGACGGCGATGACCTTGTGCCCCGCCGCCGCCAGCACGGCGGCGGCCACGCCGCCTCCGCAGCCTGAACCGACGATGACGACGTCGCATTGCACGGTGTGGTGCGCGCCCGACACGTCCGCTTTCACCCCCAGTCCTCTCTCCGTGAGTGATCTGACCAGCGTGGCGTCATTCAGGGATCTGGTCTCCACGATGCCGCTGTCCAGTGGCCGCGGCGACGGCGCTACTTCCGTTAGACCTTCTTTTTCCTGTGGCCTGTCCACGTCCGGCTCCGGGACGCTGTATCCTATTGCTTTCCAGGACGGGTTGTCCGAGTTCTTGTTTACCTGCACGTTGGGGAAAATGACACCGCATGACGATGACATCATTAGTTAATCGAAAGCTACATCTTTGCAACAGTTAATGTACTCTATTCTTTTCAAATTGTAGTCCGTTTGAATTTTTAGAACCCCAAGTTTAATCACTTATCCCTATTCAAAAAATTTGTACAAACAAAGTCGAATTTAAGTTATTTTTGAAGAACTTTTATTAATAAAGCAAGTCACAGTATAAGAAATGATGTTTTGCATAATTTTTGAATATGACGAATGATCAAGTTTGACGTAAAAAAATCAAATAAACTTTAATTTAAAATGAACAGAGTAATTATTAAGCCCCCGTCAACGTACACTACTGAGTATTATTAGGACCCGACTGAGTCAGACTGCTTAAGCCAACGAAGCACGTTCTTTTGGATTTGACTCTACAAGCCACTTCACCGATAAAGTTGATATTTGGTGAAATTGTTTTCTTCTATAGAAAATAGGGAGATAAGACAAACTAGTATTTTCAGCTCCATCTAACACCCACCCTCTATGAGAGTAAGCTTAAGGGAGCTCCACCTAAGGGTTAAGGTACCGTTTTATTTCTGTGTTTATTTAGATTCTAAGCGAAATAACTATGCTAAAAGGTTTTTGTGACAATAGATTATGTAGATCGCCACGACGGTCGGTTATCGACCCACGATAGCGATGGGAAATGTGGCCTCAATGCTATGATACGAAAAACGCAACCGACCTGGCTCCCTTCCTTCCTCATCTCTCCCTCTTTCCAGATCCAGCCATCGGCGGCTGGATCATAACAGTTGCCTCCTTTTGTTTGTCGACGAGGCCGCGCTGCCACTCTCCTAGGACCCCACACCTATATCGTCCTCCACCCGACAACCACATGTCGTCGTCTCCTCCTAGGACCACATGTTGGCACCGTCCTCTAGATCCTGACTCCAACTCTGCTGCCTCCACCTCCGCATGCTCGAGAGATCAAGACACCGGCTATCCTACCAGCCCTCTCTATCCTATGACACAGATCGGATCTCCGCCGCGTCTATCCTCTAGGCGCGCCACCTCCTCACCACTCGCTATCAAACCTCAACGGAGTTACAGGTTAAAAGGCCCCCCTACTTTTCTCTCTTTGACCAGTGCGGTCAGTTGATATCCTAGGTCCCGTCGATCAGCGTCCCTAGGTGCATGGACCGAGTGCACCTAACTTTTAACCTAGATGCATCTACTAGAAATAAATCAGGACAGTCAAACACCCAGCATATTCAGACAATAGATTGTTTAGATTGCTGCTTATTATCAGATAAATTAAACTGCTAACTTAATTATAAGCGGGACTCAAAAAAGCTGAAACAAACAAGGCTTACGTATATAACATGGCATGGCATGTAAAATTTATTAATCGAAAACGACGTCTTTGCAACCTTCCAACAGGGGGGGGGGGGGTATTTAATTAGGATCTGGAATTTTGTACTCCCACGTAGGGTTAGAGAAAATTATCCACAGTTGCATAGTACAAACTTTGCTTCACTGATGGAGCATGTTGTTTTGGCTTCGACGGTACGTGCAGCTTCGATGATAAAGTTAAATCTATATTTAAAGATATTTGGTAAAATAGTTTCTAATAGAAACAAGGGAGATAAGAGAAACTAGTATTTTTAGCTTCATAACATTTTGCGAGATGTAGTAATGGCTAGATATATAGTTGTGTTATTATAAGTAATGACTAGCTAGTACTGTATCATAACTGGACCATATACAAAATAATATAATGAGTTCATCATGATTCATGACCCCCTGTATAGCTGTCTAGAAACTGTACGTGCGTCGTGCACATACAGTCCAGAGATATCACTACCAGTGCGTCGCCTACACGTCCATCTTCCAACCAAACCATCGTATCGTCGAGCTGATCGTGTGACAACACCAAGTATTATGATAGCTGTGAAGCATGCATGTACGACTGCTTAGTGACTTCCGAACTATACTCTCTGTCCTAAAATGTAAGTGTTATTTTAAAAATTTTAGAGAGTTAAATTATTTTAAATTTAATCAAATTTATATAATAAGATAATAAAAAAGTAGAATATATATTCTCTTTATTCTAAATTATAGTTTACTTTGATTTTTTGATGTATTCGTTTTGCTATGTATTTTTACATATTATTTATCTAGTTACATAGCAAAATACATGTAAAAAAAATTAAAGTAAGTTACAATTTAAAACGAAAAGAGTAAATATTATTAAATTCTTTGTTAATTATATTTTTATAAAGTATATCTATTTGTTGTTATTTTTTTTATAATTTTAGTTAAATTTAATAGTTTAATTTTTTAATATTTTTAAAATGATTTATAATTTAGAAAAGAGAGAGTAATAATAAGCTCCTCGATCTGTCCATTTCTCCGATGTGTGAGCCCGAAGCAGCACAGCAAACATGCATGATCGAATAACGTGGCTGGCTTAGCTGGCTAGGCTGGCTTGCAATTTCCATGCTCCAACTCCAACCTTGACGTTGCCGCCCGAGAAGTCAAGAAAAGTCGCTCTCACGTACTACACACTACCGATTACCGAATCCAGGCAAGCATGCTTTCTAGATATAATAATGATAAAATTTAACACCAACTGTTTCCAGTACTGAAAGGGATTTGTGTGTGTACCGCTACGGCTACGCCTACGAGGTAGTTAATTTAGTCAGTGACCTGCCAAAGTTTTAGTACCATTGATATCATGATACTGTAGTAGATTTTTTTTTTTGGCTCTGATCCATGTTTGTATTAGCAGGCTCATCAGTTATTTGAAAGCTGTAATAAAAGCATCTCCAAGAATACCTAAAACGCAAGAGGATATCGATCGAAGGACCTTTTTCCACGTAGTAATTTACAGGCGATTATATTACCACACACGTACGCCATCGATGTGACTAGCACGGAATGCATGCCAACATGTATTTTGCATGCTATGACAAAGACTTTACGTTCAAAACAAAAATGCTATGACAATGGCAAAAATTATTAGAGGCGATAATAATCTCCCCGTACCTGTATTTATTAATTTCGTGAAGCTATATATATGATGAGAAAAAACTGTGTAATCCTTCACTTATTCCAAATTAATTAAGCATGACATATATATGATCTGTGTTATATATAACTATAAGTGTTAAGTGATAAAACATGCATGTTTGCATACCATTGTGTAGAAAGAGTAGTGGGACAGGAGCTTGGTGATGAGGAAGGTGATCTTGAGGGGGAACAGCCACCGCGCCTTGCTCCACCGCTTCAGCACCTGCTCCCTCTGCTCCACTGGCATGTCCGCGAACTTGCAGACGGACGGGAACGACTTGCCGTTGCCGGAGAAGCACAGGCGGCCGCAGAGCGCCAACGTGCCCACCCTGGTGCTCAGCATCCACAGGACAACCCTCATCAGCAGCATCGCTTCCCATACGCATCGGGTCACCATCTCCGCGACCTTTTCATTTGCCATATGCATCATGAACAGGAGTAATTTATCAATTATCATGCTGTGCATGGAACCATGCATGAAGGCAGTGTGGACAATGGTAATCTCTCGTAGCTCACCTCGTCAGGGATGACGCCGTCGGCTGCGGATGCGCGGTAGAACCGCTCGAGGTCGTCGTCGCCCTTGCCGCGGCCGGGCTGCTGCTGGTCCCCCTTCAGCTCCACGGGTAGGGACGGGATGAGCGCGCCGCACATGGCCCGGAGCGCCTCCATCTGCGGCGGGCGCAGCCCGTGCGTGTACCCGTCGCGCTTGCACCTCCGCAGCAGCGGGCTTCCCCTCCTCCCCGCTGCCGCCGCCGGCGGCTTCTTCTCTTGCATTGCCTTCATAGCAGCAATTTGTGTGGCTTACGTATATCTCTCTATGATGAATATACTGTGGCGCCTCGCCTCGAGGTATACGTGTATATATAGAGACTAGAAAGAGAGAGCTCAGAGAGGGTCCGGCTCCTGTGTCCAGTTGACTGTTGTTGAAAGCGTAGCTTATAGGGTTGTCACTTGGGTCTAGCTAGCTTGGGAGTTGGGAAGATGCATCAAATCTCATTATGCCAAACCCACGGTAGCAACGCGACGCGCTTATGCCTCACAAAGTCACAATTAGCATGGGACGACGATGCCTTTAGCCCGATCACATGCCGATCGAGATGTCGTGCCATCACGTACGTCCTTTCTGAATTCTGATGATGTGATCATAATCGAAAATGTAAAAGTTCCCTATAGACTGTTTGGTGGAAATACATGTCCTGATCATGTGTCAGATCGAACGGGCCACGCCGTGAACTGATTGGTCTCGCGCACCGGCCTGCCCAGCGCGCCGTGTCAAAGACGGCCGGCCAACTCTGCGGCGGCACGGAAAAAAGCAAGTAGCAGTAGGGCACCGCTTTCCGACCTGGAAAACTCGCCTCGACCAGACTAATTTTCATCCGATTTTTAAGCGCCTCAAAATCTCAAATATATTGGATTGACCTGTGTATGGCCAGGACCCAAACAGTACCTCAAATAAGTGTGTAGAGCTGGTGTACTATCCACTCCGATTAATTGGGTGGAAGTTGAGATGATGTTTGTGATTTGGCGGACGCGGCATGAGTTTATTGTGAGATCGTCATGCTCTCGCGTCGACGTCGCTACGCCCTGCATGCCAGGTCGGCCTGTTCAGCAGTTCGGCTGCCAGGTGCTAGCTGATCAGCCTAGCGCTACCACGCCTGTTGTAGTTGCGCGCTGCTGTGCCGATCTTGCTGTGCCCGTGTCGTATGAGCTTTTGCTCCATCATCGTTTTCGTTCTCCAGCTTGGTTGAGGGTGTTGCCGCTGTTGTGGCCGCATGGTATGGGGTTTCCTAAATCCCAAACCTAAATCAGTCGAGAATAAAAATCGGAGACATCAAGAGCAGTTTTGTACTTCTGGAAGACTAACAGATGATGCATGTCAGCAGCTGCGTCGTGATCGACGACAGAACAGATGTAGGCCGGTGGCCGCTCGCACTTGGCCGACGGCTCTGGCATAGGAACAGGAAGTCGCGGCCGCGCGGCGCAACTGCACAAGGGAATGCCGGCACGGAGTTGCAGACGTCATGGAACTGCAGAAGCTGGACGGCCAGCTGAATCCACACGAGGCTTCACGCTCACAAGGACTTGTCTGGATGCGTACGTATATGATGGCCTGCTTACTTTTTGGGCTGAATACTATATAGGGTATAGTTGGCCAACCAGGCCGCCCGGCACGGCATGGGCACGGACAGGGCCAGGCACGACATCTATCTATGTATGTATTTACTTGTCTTGAGAAACATATACTACTGTTTAGGGATGATTACTAATAACGTATTTAGGGATGGCCCCTGGCCTCAAGGGCCCTATTCGGCCACTTCGCTGGCACTCCCCAGGGCCAGGCCTGATCTCCGGGAATCGTTGCAATGTGCATGTTGTGTGTGGTGGAGGGCCTTTTCTTATCTCCTATTTGTTGTGTTTGTTTTAATCACTGCGTCTGTTGTTTTCGTTTTCGTGTCGTATCGTGTTGTGTTGTGTTGTATTTGCCGTTTCTTCGGCCTCCTTCTACTTAATGAAAAGACACGTCGTGTTCCAGAAAAAAACAACTCGATTTTTGTCCCATCTCTCGGAAGTTTAGACAGAGGTTTTTTGTACAACATGACACCATATCGTCAGCTATGAGGGGGTAAGGTCACGCCCAACTGAAAGGTCCCTATGTGGTTTTGGCAATTGAGTGACAATTTTAGGTTGAACTAATATGGATTATATGAGGTACACAGGAAATTAGTCCATTAGGTGAATGTGTAATAGAGGAGCTTAATCCCATATGTGACATGACATGGAGTCATGTGACCGAGATGGAGAAGATCAAGATGAGGCTTGGCTCGATGGATCGGTAGATGTGTGAAGGACAAGTCAAGGCTTTGAAGCGATGGACCATGAGATGGTGAAGCTTGAGCAAGACTTGTTACCGATGGACCATGAGACGGTGAAGAGCAAGTGAGGTCAAGATCGATAGACCAAGAAGGTTGCATGATGATATGAAGTGGATCGTATCATTTGATGATCGTGTCAGTGCATGTGTTGCATTGGCACATTGGAGGAAGACGGTGGAAATGAAAATGCGCGCAAGGCAAAGGTATAACCTAGGGCATTTTATTTCACCGGTCATGAAGTGTGTAGAGAAGTTGATGACTAGAATTAGGATTGATAGTCGTACTATCAAGAGGGGCAAACTTATTTGCATATCGGTCATCTAGGGCCACTTGAGTGATCTAACTTTGTGACATGCTAGGATCGAGTGGCGTTGTGAGAGCAAGAGAAAATCCTATGAAAATAATTGTGAAAATGCTAACACACATGCATGGTGGTGTTGGCACCTTTGCAAAGGAGAAGGAGTTGGAGATGTTTTCGCGAACTCGTGTGCTTAGAAAAGAGAGATGATGGTTCTTGGGTTAGAAAACTGATTTGATCTATTGTGAATTGGATCAAGTGGCTATGTGGGTTGTGTAGCCCTCTAAGTAAGCTTTCCAACGAGTCCAAGATCATCAAAAATGGAGTTCGGAGCTAAGAGATATGCTCATTTAGTGCGGGGTGGTGCTGGACCAGCGGAAGTTTCGGTGGGTCTAGACCGGAAGTTCTGGTCAGCCCAGCACGAGCAACCACGCGCCCCGATTTACTTCCGGTTGATGACTGAAAGTTCCAGTGGAAGTTCTGGTGGTCCTGGACTGGAAGTTCCGGTCAGCTCAGTCCGAGCGACCGTGTGCGTCCTTTTGGTTCCGGTCTCCGGCCGGAAGTTCCGGTGGATGACCGGAAGTTCCGGTCAGGTGACCGGAAGTTCCGATAGGCCTGATCTAGGTTGACTTTGCAGACTGACTGTGTACAATGTCTAGATCTGGACTGACCAGAAGTTCCGGTCAGGTGACCGGAAGTTCCGGTAGGCCAATCCGGGAGCCATTTTCAGCCCGAAATTTGAACCTAACGGCTCTATTTGTTGCCTCCTCTATAAATTGGAGGCTTGGCCGGCCATTTGAGATGGAGATCACCTTGGGGACTATGTGTCCATGCTTGGAGAGTGCTTGGAGCCCACTAACTCACTAGAGATTGATAGTGTTCATCCACATCGAGTGAGTGAGTGATTCTAGTGCGTTGCATTGAGAGATTGCATCAAGTGGCACTAGGTGTTTGTGTTGCAAGCCTGTGGGCTTGTTACTCTTGGAGGTTTCCACCTCCTAGATGGCTTGGTGGCAAGAGACTTCGTCGAAGCATGCAAGGAGATTGTGCGGTGCTCCGGAGAAGACATTGTGAGGTGTTCTTGAGCCTTCCCTGCGGGAGTCATGAATTGGCTACTCTAGTTGAGCTCATGGCTTGGAGAATCCCCATCTTGTGTTGATTCATCACATCCGAGGCTGTGGGTTTGGCTAGGTGACACCAATTAGCGAGTGAATCTCCAAGTGGGTGCATCTCCATAAGAGGACGTAGCTTGGTGGTAACCAAGTGAACCTCGGTAAAAATCATCGTGTCATCTTGTGTCCACACTTCGCTGTGGTTTGCAATCTCTTTGACAAGCTTGTATTTACATTCATATATATTATGCTTGTGTTGTTGCTCTTGCAATTAGTTGGCTTGTGTAGCTATCTAGTTACCTTCTAGCTTGTGTAGCATAGATGTATCTCTTGTGTGACTAATTAGCTTGTGTAGTCTAATTAGTAGCTTTGCTTAGTTTGTGTAGCTAAGTAATTTGAGCTCTTGGGTTCAGCTTGTGTAGCCTTGTCCTTGAGCATCTAGTGAGCTTAGGTTGGCTTTGTGCTTTTACTCATTAGAATTGTGTAGGTGCTCCCTTGCTTGATAAAGTACTAGTTGCTTAGGTTTGTGTGACCTTGCAAGCTAGACTTGATTAGGAGGGCACTAGCTAGTTTGGCACCTTGCTTTCTTGTGTAGGATCTTTTACAAGGTGCATCTAGAGTTATAGTTAAGAGGGGTGAAGTCTTGGCTAGACCGATAGTTTTAATTCTGCATTTATTTCGGTTAGCCTGTGTGATAAGTTTTAGAAAGGACTATTCACCCCCCTCTAGTTCGCCATCTCGACCTTTCACGTGGTATCGGAGCCGGGTCTCTCGTTTGTGGTCTTTACTGACCCGAGAGGATGGCAACTTATGGGGTAGATGTTGAGTGTCCATACACTTTTGATGGCACACACTTTGCACGGTGGAGAAATTGGATGAAATGCAATTTTAAGTTTATTTCTCCCCAATTGTGGTGGATGGTAGATGTGGGTTTTCTCATGTGTTGGATGAAGATAATCTAACTCAAGCACAAGAGAAATTCCTAGATCTAGACATCCAAGCTATTGACACTTTGTATAGATCATTGGATTATAGCATCTTTGATGAGCAAATCATGAACATAAAAACTGCCCATGAGATTTGGAGTTATCTCAATGAAAAGTATGGGGCAGCCTTCGATGATGATGATGATGAGCCTAAGGAGAAGGCACATGAGGATGTTGAGCATGACCACAACAAGGTTGTCGTGGAGGATTGCTCCACCTCAAGCTCAAGTGAAGATGATGACCGTTCTACCTCAAGTCAAGATGGATGTTGATGCCTCAAGAGATGCAAGTGATGATTCTACCCCAAGCACACTTGATGGTGTTAATGGTTCATGCTCCATTGATGATGCTATAATAAGCTCTTCTACATCATCACATTGTCTCACGTCACAAGGTGACACTAAGGCATCTTGCAATATGATTGATCATGCTTTATGTGATGAGCTTGTTAGTAGACTTGCTAGTATAACCATATCTTTAGAAAATGAGAAAGCTAAAAATATGAAATTAGAAAATGAAAACTCTTTTCTAAAGAAGTCAAATGAATAACATAAGCATCTACTTCATGTTTCTTCTTGTTCATTTGACAAACTAAAAGTGAATCATGAAAGAGTGTTAGAAAAATTCAATTCTCTCATTAAAGCTTTTAAAAAGAAACTTAAAAAGGATGAGAGCTCATCACATGGGTCAAATGTTCAATCACATATTGTTACTAACCATTATGATGTAGAGAAGAAGCATGTATCCACCTCTTGTGATGATTTACTTGATATGCCATGTTCTTCGCAATTAGATGCTTGTTCTTCTTCTATGTCTTGTGAGACTAACCTTTTGAAGGAGAATAATGAGCTCAAAAAGAAAGTGATGAATATGAGCAACAAGCTTGAGAGGTGCTACAACTCCAAGGTCCTTTTCGAACAAATGTTGAAGAATCCAAAAAGCCTCAATGACAAGAGTGGTTTTGGATTTATCAAGAAGAAGTTGACCAAGGGAGGAAGAAAAGTGGCAGAAGATCTTAAGAGGCAAGAGAAGGTGAAGCTATCTCATTTCATGTGCTATCAATGCTATGAAACGGAACATCTAGCGTATGCTTGCCCCAATCAAGAAAAGCTCAAGTTGAAGAAAGAAGAAGAGAGGCTCAAGCATGTCAAGTGCTTCAAGTGTCACACATGGGGTCATCTCACCTCTATGTGTCCAACCAAGCAATTGGTGAAGCAACAAGAGAAGCCTCAACCAAAGCCACAAGTTGAGCAAGTAAATAAGACCCAAGATCAAGTCAAGATCAACCGTGAAGCTAATGTAGATGACTTGAAGAAGAAGAAAAAACAAGAAGGGGTGGAAGAGCAAGGCATCCAACTCATATCCATGATGCCAACAAGATGATGAGCAAGAATCAAGAAAAGAAAGATTTAGCTCACATCAAGCGCTTCAAGTGTGGCGATATGGGACACTTTGCCTCGAAGTGTTCTAACAAGCTTGAGAAGAAGACTCAAACAAATCTTGAGAGGCAAGAAAATGAAGAGCATCACAAGAGCAATGAAGAAAAGGCTCTACCAAAGAGAAGATGCTATTCATGCCGAGAAAGGGGACACATAGCTCATTCATGTCCCCTAGGTAACACTCCTAAGCCTACTTCAATTCATGCAAATGATATGCTTAGGAAGGTTGGTGATGGTAGCTCTACGGTTGCTATTGCAATACATCCCGCTACTCATACTAAGGCTTTGCCTAAGTATGTTGCATCTAACTTGAGAGGACCTAAACTAGTTTGGGTACCATCAAAAAGTGGATGATTGTGTGTAGGTACCATGGCATTGGAGGCTTGATTCAATTGATTTCATTTTTATTCATCATTTTATTGAGTCAAGTATTCAAGCTTAGTGTTATTCTCATCCCGATGCCAAGACATGACAAGTGAAGTCCAAGTGCTACAACATACAAGTGTAATATTTAAGCTGTGGTAAATCATTAGTCATATTTGAGGGCTTGCATTTCATTTGAATTGAAGCTTGCTAGTTAGATGTTCATGAGCTACCAAGTTATATCCTTGATTGATCTAATTCATTTGGGTACATATGAGTTGATTGAAATAGATATATATGCATATGTTGCTTACTATGAGATGTTTGAATGGACTAAATGCTTAATAGTCAAATTTGGTTTGATTTTGATGGATATGGTCACAAGATTACTTTTAGTAAGTGGTTTGGATTGATATATATCTTGTGGAAGTATTCAAACAAGTTGATATCAAGTTTGATTCACTTTTGGTGAAGTATAACTCAATTCCTTAAATCTGTCCAATATTCAAAATCTAAGCTAGCTGAGAAGATAGCCATGTTTGATGAACCAAATCTATTTAGATTGGCTTTAAATTTGATATACATGCTCTACACTTATGATACAAGATGCTTTATAAATTTTATGAGAATTGGATGAGAATTGCTACTACTTTGGAGTAGTTCTTGTCAGCTTTAGTGCAGCAGTTTTCAGCATATAGCAGTATAGGAAGATGTGAAATCTGGTAACAATCTAGAAGGTCTATGAAGCTTAACTTTTTACAGCTACTAGAAGACTTTGTGTCACACATCTACACCAAATTTTGTGGCATTTGGAGCTGTACATTTGGAGATATGAATTTTTCTTTGAAGGGTATAGAATCTGCCAGAAAAATGACTAACATTGGAAATATCAAGAGTCACTCAAATTGAAGGTCCTCAAGTTGGAATCATGTTTATAAGTGACTGAGGAACCTATGGTTGATTTATTGAAGATCAAGATCAAGCTCAAGACCAAGAAATAAAAGGATCAAATAAACAAAGGCAATTCAAGTGAGTGTCAAGGATAGTTCTTAGAGAGAGATCACTTCTCCCCACTGTGGGAGCGAGCCGCCCAAATGAGTTGGAAAAAACCAAGTGAGGTGTACTTGAAAGGCCAACATGGAAGTGATGATCTAAGGATTATTGAAAATGCTTAGTTAAAGCTATCAAAAGGGTTGATCAAGAAAGCAAGCAACACCCAAAAAGAGAGCAATACATGACAATATATGATAATTCAAGTGGTATTCTCACATGCAAGAAAAGATCAAAAGAAGCAAGCCAACCACAACAAGAGAAGTGCACTCGATCATATTAGTGGTTCTCATTTCATATGGATGAAGCATGAAATTCAAATTGGTATTTATTGGCTCCATCAAGCTTATAAATGGGACTTCACATTGCTATTGGAGTAATGATATTGGAATCTAATGACTATCCTCTACTCCAACATAGCAAAGGTATCATTGTATTGTGCATGATCATTTCATTCCTTACTATTATGTGGTTAGTGCATATAGTACATGCTTACTAGGATCATGCATGATAAATGAAAATTTTATAATTCATAGTCTACCACTATTGCTTGCTTGATTGAATGATCTAGTGGTATGAGTATGGATTTGTTCATGAGCTAGTGAACCTAAGTGCTTGGTTTATGTTGGATTGCATATAAGTGACAAGTACAACATTGGCAAGATAACCTTTATACTTTATGAAGTGTGAAGAAGCTTGTCATTGGTTCAAACTGGATTTAAAAGCTTATAAGCAAAACATGGTAGCTCAAGTCAAAGAGAAAGAAGCTCATGGAAATAATCTAGTTCAAGAATTGGGCATAATTGATAAATCCTACAGGTGGTGTCCACAATGCTAGTTCTTGCAAGATATGTCTAGAATATCACATCTCTACACATTTCATTCATTCAAAGTGATACCTAGTACATCAAAAGGTGGTTCTACAAGTGATCCTCAACTTTAAGTGATCAATTCAAATCAAGAAAACTACCCTCATCCACAAGTTGGTTACCCATGCTTTGACATAGGGAGAGTTGCCCCAACTCATCTATATCAAGGTCAAAGAGCTTACAAGTGCTATACATGTGGTATTTGCAAGTGGTGTCATTCCAAGATATGGTGGTGTCCATCAAAAATGAAGATTCAAGACTCAACTATCTAACCAAGTCCAACTCTTTGCATCAAAGGACTCACCATACATGTAGTACAAGAGACACATCTTCATGTGGTATGGAGTACATACCTTTTATGGTGATTGATGACAAAGAGGAAGAGAAATGTACAAAGATATGCAAGAGGCATATTATAAAGGAGAAATTAGACAAAGATGAGAGAAGACATAGACATGGACCAAGAGGGAGAAATATTGAAGAGAGGAGGATCAAATATTCTTGGACAAGAGAAGCACACAAGTTGGAGGAGCAAGCTCATGAACTTGGTTGATTGCATTTGATATGTGAATATTCATGTGCTTGCTTGCATTTGCATAAGTATTTAAATTCACATGCAATGCTTGTGTGGTGTATGCTAGTCATAGAACTTGATTGATGATTTTATAACTAGCATGCATAGGTTGGTTAGCTAGTCTCATGTGTTCTTTCTCATGGTACTAGAACCTTGCTTATAATATTGATCTCATGAGGTATCTAGTTTGTTTCATGTGATATATAGCTAACCATAATGATGCTAAGGATGAACTTCAAATGTGCAACTCCGATTGGTATCACGCTTTAAAGGTTTATTCTATATACCTTAACATCACTTAGTAGTGCTAACTTTTCCAAATTTTTCATATTTATGCATGTGTGCAAGTTTGAATTCAAACCATTTTGAGCACACATGTAGGGGGAGCTATCACTACCAAGTTAACTTTGTGGCACTTATCCAAATCTTCACATGGAGCTTAAATGTTGGATAAGTGGCATAGAGTCCTAAAATTATTGATTTTCATATCTTTGTAGAGTTGTCATCAATTACCAAAAAGGAAAAGATTTAAAGGTCCCTATGTGGTTTTGGCAATTGAGTGACAATTTTAGGTTGGACTAATGTGGATTATATGATATACATAGGAAATTAGTCCATTAGGTGAATGTGCAATAGAGGAGCTTAATCCCATATGTGACATGACATGGAATCATGTGACCAAGATGGAGAAGATCAAGATGAGGCTTGGCTCGATGGATCGGTAGATGTGTGAAGGACAAGTCAAGGCTTTGAAGCGATGGACCATGAGATGGCGAAGCTTGAGCAAGACTTATTGCCGATGGACCATGAGACGGTGAAGAGCAAGTGAGGTCAAGATCGATAGACCAAGAATGTTGCACGATCATATGAAGTGGATCATATCATTTGACGATCGTGTCGGTGCATGTGTTGCATTGGCATATTGGAGGAAGATGGTAGAAATAGAAATGCGCACATGGCAAAGGTATAACCTAGGGAATTTTATTTCACCAGTCATGAGGTGTGTAGAGAAGTTGATGACCGATTTTAGGATTGATAGCCATACTATCAAGAGGGGAAAACTTGTTTGCATATCAGTCATCTAGTGCCACTTGAGTGATCTAACTTTGCGACATGCTAGGATCGAGTGGCGTTGTGAGAGCAAGAGAAAATACTTTGAAAATGATTGTGAAAATGCTAACACATGCACATGATGATGTACACTTGGTGATGTTGGCACCTTTGCAAAGGAGAAGGAGTTGGAGATGTTTTCGCGAACTCGTGTGCTTAGAAAAGAGAGATGATGGTTCTTGGGTTGGAAAACTGATTTGATCTATTATGAATTGGATCAAGTGTCTATGTGGGTTCTATATCCCTCAAAGTAAGCTTTCCAACGAGTTCAATATCATTGAAAACAGAGTTCAGAGCTAAGAGATATGCTCGTTTAGTGCGGGGTGGTGCTGGACCAGCGGAATTTCCGGTGAGTCTAGACCGGAAGTTCCGGTCAGCCCAGCCTGAGCAACCGCGCGCCCCGATTTACTTTCGGTTGGTGACCAGAAGTTCCGGTGGAAGTTCCAGTGGATGACCGGAAGTTCCAGTGGTCCTGGACCGGAAGTTCCGGTCAGCTTAGTCTAAGCGACCGCGTGCGTCCTTTTGGTTCCGGTTTCCGGCCGAAAGTTCCGGTGTAGTTCCGGTGGATGATTGGAAGTTTCGATAGGCCTGATCTGGATTGACTTCATGGACTAACTGTGTACAACGTCTATATCTGGACTGACCAGAAGTTCCGATCAGGTGACCGGAAGTTCCGATCAGTTGACCGGAAGTTCCGGTAGGCCAATCCGGGAGTCTTTTTTAGCCCAAAATTTGAACCTAACGGCTCTATTTGTTGCCTCCTCTATAAATTGGAGGCCTGCCTGGCCATTTGAGGTGGTGAGCACCTTGGGGACTATGTGTCCATGCTTGGAGAGTGCTTGGAGCCCACTAACTCACTAGAGATTGATAGTGTTCATCCACATCGAGTGAGTGAGTGATTCCAGTGCGTTGCATTGAGATTGCATCAAGTGGCACTAGGTGTTCGTGTTGCAAGCCAGTGGGCTTGTTACTCTTGGAGGTTGCCACCTCCTAGATGGCTTGGTGGCAAGAGACTCTGTCGAAGCACGCAAGGAGATTGTGTGGTGCTCCGGAGAAGAGATTGTGAGGGGTTCTTGAGCCTTCCCCGCGGGAGTCGTGAATTGGCTACTCTAGTTGAGCTCGTGGCTTGGAGGATCCCCATCTTGTGTTGATTTATCGCACCCGAGGCTGTGGGTTTGGCAAGGTGACGCCAATTAGTGAGTGAATCTCCAAGTGGGTGCATCGCCACAAGAGGACGTAGCTTGGTGGCAACCAAGTGAACCTCGGTAAAAATCGCCGTGTCATCTTGTGTCCACACTTCGTGGTGGTTTGTAATCTCTTTGACAAGCTTGTATTTACATTCATATATATTGTGCTTGTGTTGTTGCTCTTACAATTAGTTGGCTTGTGTAGCTATCTAGTTACCTTCTAGCTTGTGTAGCATAGAAGTATCTCTTGTGTGACTAATTAGCTTGTGTAGTCTAATTAGTAGCTTTGCTTAGTTTGTGTAGCTAAGTAATTTGAGCTCTTGGGTTCGGCTTGTGTAGCCTTGTCCTTGAGCATCTAGTGAGCTTAGGTTGGCTTTGTGCTTTTGCTCATTAGAATTGTGTAAGTGCTCCCTTGCTTGATAAAGTACTAGTTGCTTAGGTTTATGTGACCTTGCAAGCTAGACTTGATTAGGAGGGCACTAGCAAGTTTGGCACCTTGCTTTCTTGTGTAAAATCTTTTACAAGGTGCGTCTAGAGTTAGAGGGGTGAAGTCTTGGCTAGACCGATAGTTTTAATTCCGCATTTATTTCGGTTAGCGGTGCAATAAGTTTTAGAAAGGACTATTCACCCCCCTCTGGTCTGCCATCTCGACCTTTCACCAACGCGACGCTGTACGTGGCGTGTTGCCTCCAAACTCCATGTTGGCACTAGTAATCACTGTAAGGGCACCCATAACGCATGTAGTTGCACGCTTGAAATTTACACGCATAAAAAGTTCCACACCACGTAATTCATGAAAAAAGGAAGCTAAGGGATTCACTAACATTGGATTAGGGATAAAAAAGATCTACTCCCAACCTTAGCTCCTAGACACCTCCCCGCCGCTACCACCTGCCAGGCACTGGCGCCCGCCACTGCGCCTGCGCCCGCCACCACCTCGCAAGCCCCCTCCCCAGATCCACCACCTCCCCACCTCACGTTCTTGTCTTCTCCCCTCGGCCCCGTGTGCGTGGACGGGCACGCCGCTGTCGATGTCAGCTGTTGTGGGCACACCATGACTTCACTCTGCCCGCTCCTTTTCCCCACCTCTCCTCCTCGTCTGCATAGTGCGCCACACTGCAGCGTGCGGTAGCCACCACCCGTAGTGGCCTCGACCGCCTTCACTTGTTGTCTGGGGATGTCCCTCCGCCCGGCGCGCCTGGAGCCACATTCGGCGCTGCTCTAGGAATGTCCCTCCGCTCGGAGCACCTGCAAGGATGACGGGTCGGGCCATCGACGACGGCCACCACCCAGGCCCCTCTGGCGTGACGGCAGCCTCCACCACCACCCCCATGCTAAGTTCACTCCCCTGACCCCTTTCTTCCTCGCCTCCTTAGGTTGCTCCAAGGCGATGAGGTGGGAGGACATCCTTATCAAGGATGAGATGGAGGACGCGCCAGCACCCCGCTGCTTCGACTCCCATCGTAGCGCCGCCTCCAAAGGGCCACTTTTCCTAGCCTGGAGGCCTAGGAGACCTCAGTTGGGTTGGACGCATCTAGCAGAGGCGGATCCATCTCTGACGACCGCGGTGAGCCTGCAAGGCGGGGCCTTTCCGCTATGTTGGGTATGTCGGGGTCCCTCGGGGGCACCCTCTGTCAGCGCTTCTAAATCCACCGACAGCTCCTTCCCCCGGCCTTGAGGTGGGGGGACACCTCAGCCGAGGTTTACAACATGGCTGCCGTCTCTTCCGTCATCTCTAATGGCTCTGGCCAAATCAAGCAGATGCATTCTCTAGCTACGGTGGTGGGGGCCATCGCACCCGGGGCTGCCGTGGCCCTGACTGGGGCACCAGTGGCCACCTCGGCTGGGTCTACCATCGTCGAGCCTAGGAGAACTTGCCGTCACTGAAACCGTCTTCAACGCAGGAAGCCAAACATCGTTGTGACCTCGATGCAACCAAGCACCGCCACTGCCTACCGCGGAGCACATCTTGATCCACTGGCAGTTCGGCCCACGCAGTCGGGGCATGCCACCGGATGCCGTTGGATGGCAACGTGTCCTACCACAGAAGCCAGAGAAGAAGGATTGGCTGTCCAGAGCAGCAAAGCGTGAACCCCCCGTTAGACCAACCCAACAGGGTGCACGACAGGTGCCTCAACTATCTTACGACGGGGCATCAGGTCAGCACCTGCAACCGGCCCACATGCTACTTCAATTGTCATCAGCCCAACCACCTCGCTCGAAACAGCAGGCGGCCACAACAACGGACGGATCATCTGGCAGCGTCACAACCATAGCCTTGGGACATCATAGGGGGCGGAGGGATAGACTCCGAGTCTTCTGCCAGGAGCTTTGGAGTGTGTGCATAGGGAGACACCCTCGCTGCCATCGTCCATCGACAGTGGCATGGCAAACCAACAGTTCCCCATTGTCATCATGTCCCGATGCGGCTAGACATACGCCCACATTGATTATGTACGGGCAGCCATCACTGCCGCAGTAGGGATACGGCTAGGGAAGCTCTCGGAGAACTTTCATTATTCTCTGTTGATCCTAGGTTGTCATGGACCGGATTCACCCTGATGCACATGCCTCCTCCACCCCTCTGAATGGTAACACTACGATTGGCTTGCACCCACGCAGGCAGAGACGCAGCCAATAGCAGGCCAGGGGTCGCAAGAGGCCCGCACCACCTTGACAAGTGTGGAGTCCTCACGCCTGCCATCACAAACCAATAGGGTTAACACGAGGCCTAGGGACGAAGTGCACACCATGGCTGACAATGGCTCATGGCTCGATGGGCTCTCCCCCTAGGCGTAAGAGCCCAAGCGCTAGGAGTTCGTTCCACCGGCTACTCGGAGCAGACACGACTACTCACATGGGCCACCGTCATCTAGGGACCTCTGTCAGTGATCGAAGACATGCAAGCTTTGTCTGCAACAAAGGCCACAGCGAGCACCGACGAACAATGTGAGTATGGTGAGTGGATTGTCGAGGATGACGACGCTTCCACTTTGGTTCCAGAGAATAACTGATGTGAGATTTAGAATAAGCTCAGTGCCTGACAGAGGTTGCTAGGAACCAATAAGTATCCTCATCAAACATTTTTGTGTTCATAAGCAAGGCGCATCTTCCTTTAGCCAAAAAATAGAAGCATTCATCAATCTTTCTAAAAAAAGTTTGAGAGGTGTCCATGAATTAATGGAAACTCCCTATCTAGTCAAAGTAACTCATCAAGACTCAAGTGTGGAGGTATCTAATTTCTCCTAGACCCTCATTTGTAGCAGTTTGCTCTCTAGTGTTCATCTGTGCCTCTCTTAGTGTTTTGTTCCTTTTTAAGGTCGTAGATGTGCGTTGTTCTTATGGTGATTTGGCCTTGAGATTTAGTGTACTTTGTCTATTACAGTGTATGCTAAACCATTTATATGCTGGTGACCAGCAACCACGAGAGTAACATACTACACTTATGAAAGCTAAATAGGTTCATAACCCGACAGATAAAGAGATGCAGAAATAATCGGAATTAATGTTTGCTAGACAATTAGGGTGAACCAAAATTTTCTGCAAGCTGAATCATTTTTTTGAGCTGCAACACACGACAAGCATGCCTAGCTACATAAAGTGTGGAGGAGTCGAGGGACATACGTGCTTCAACCTCTTGACTCCTATCCTCCAGGAAATAGTGCACAAACACACCCAGCCACCCCCACCAGCCGCCACGGCAGAGACAACTCTCTCTCTCTCTGTGCTTATCGCTAGGTGCCCACCAGTAGCCATGACACCAGCCACAGCGGAGATAGTAGTCGTCTCAGCCTCCGCAGCCACCACCACCACGGCGGTGACTGAGTCGGGGGCATAGCATCGGCGCTTCCGGCTATTGCGCCTTTACGGGGCAGCTTCTACCACCATGGCGGGCAATGGCGGTGGCAGCGCGGCGTAGTGCCGGTCCCACATCCAACGCATCTGTGTGTACAACAACAGCTATTCGGAGACGAATCCAAACTACATGGCTGCCAGGGTCGATCTGGGGAAGAAGATAATAAGTAGCAAGACCTCCTGCTCTCTCCTGTAGCAAAGAATGCACACACACACCCCCCATGTTTCCATTCGGGCCTTCACTCGGTTCAGTTTTGTGGCCATTTAGTTGACATGTGCTTGGAAGCACACGATTAATCTATTCTTCTAAACTTGATTAGCCTTTTAAGGATGATCTAACTTTTATTTGCTCCGTTATACCTTATCGCCTATGGGGTTATTTGCGTTGGGTAATACTTTTGCTAGTGCTCAAAGAAATGATATTGTTATTATGATGTTGCCTTATAAGTCTATTCCGCTTTATTACAATTATTTGTGATGGATGGTTAAACATTATGTATAATAAAGCATTTTCTTTCATATTTTTGTGTTGTCTTGTCACTATACTTGTGGACTTAATTTCCTCCTAGACGCACAAATGGTATATATCTAGTTTTATTCTTAAAATTAGGTACAACATACTACCACTAAAGCAGGGCTTCTCCTATCGATCGATCGAGAGAGAGAGAGAGGAAGTAGTTTCTGTCATGAGTGTGAGTCACGGGCTAGGGGGTATTTATAGCAACTCTAGGTGAGACCATGGATCCAAATGCTACAAATGTCATCCACAAGATCAAACTGGCCTTCAATCAATGGTGGAGATCAAGAGGAGCTGTGTTTATTTGAATGGAGGCATGCAAGAAGGCGGTGAGTGGAATTACATTGCCGCGCAAACAAGAGGAGTGGGTTAGCCGACCTCCCTGAGACTCCAAACCGGCCAAAACAAATGGTGGAGATTCATCTTCAAAGTCAATGGAGAAATCCGCGCGGAGATAGGTAGGCCTAGGTGGGTCGGCCGACCTCACCTTAGACTTTGTCTTCATGGATCTTTGTCTTCGGCCCATGATTGATGGATGAAGGACCATTAAAGTTGGTTTCGTTGTGGATGGATCTGGTTCCTTGTGATAATATGACCCAATCTTTTTTTAGTAATTCCTCTGTAATTGTGAAATCACCAAAACTCGTGAAAATGTTTAGTTTAAATTTCTATAGCTATATTGTTGTTTGATTTTATAGTATAAATTCAAGGTTTATTGATGGGTTATGATTAGCATTAAAGATCATCAATAAGGTCCCCCACACTTGCTCCTTGCTCATCCTTGAGTAAAGATTCATAATCAAAGTAACCACGATCATAACATCTTAAGATTACACCGGTGGGATATGTAGTATTGGGTAACATATATCCATGAGCTGTTGAAAAGTGCAACAGCTCTCGAAGCGAAGTCATCTTCCTAAATTGACATCTTAGCAAACTTTTTGCAAAATGTAGATAATTTAACTTAAGACAAAACAAAAACATCATATTTGTCTTTTTGAGACTGAGTGAGTGTAAGAACAACTGCTGCACACTGCAACTAAATTCAGACGTGGAAGGATCCAAAGTCCAATCGAGAAAATTTTCAAGAAAAATGAAACAATCTTGATAGAGGTTTGAGCCACACATGGAAATTGGAATAACTAATAGCCACTGCTGCAGGCTGCAGTTAAATTGAGACGCAGGGATCGAAAGTCCACTAGAGAAAATTTCATGACAATGCAACAATCTAGCTAAAGGGTTACATTGGAATAACTAATAGCCACTGCTGCAGGCTGCAGTTAAAGGCTAAGCCGCAGATAAATACTTAAATTCAGACGCCAAAGGATCCAAAATCCCATCGAGAGAAAAAAAAAATGCAACAACCTGCTTAGAGGCTTGAAGCCGTACATTCCGATGTGCAGCTAATTGAGTTTACAAGGCACAACCGTGAAGGCATCGACAATGTTCAACAAGAACCATCTGCGCAATGGAGGACTACATATTAACAAGCGCACATACATCGGCGCATTGCCCGGCGCGTCTCGGCAATAGCCTACTGCTGTCCCTTGGCCTTGCCCTGCGCCAGGGTCTCGGCGATGCCCTTTGTCAGGCAGTACGCGGTGGACTGTATGGTGATCATGGGGTTGACGCCCACCGCGGTTGGCAGCAGGCTGCCGTCGCACACGTACAGCCCCTCCGCCTCCCAGCTCTCGCCGCGGCCGTCCACGGCGCCGTCTTGCGGTCTGGACCCCATCCGGCAGCTGCCCATCTGGTGCGCCGAGCAATGGAGCGCCCACTTATCCGGTCCAGGGCGCATGGGACCTTCCGCGACGGTCACCTCGTCGAGGAACGCCTCCAGCTCGTCATCTCGCACGCCGCCATCGCACCGCAGCCGGAGCCCGTCGCTGCGGTGGGTGCCCACCTCGGCGGCGCCGGCGGCCACCAGGATACGCAGCGCCTGGCGCAGGCCGTTGCTGAGCTCTTCGACGTCGGCCCGGCTCGGCGTGTAGCAGACGCGGCCCTCGCCATCCACGGTCCCCGTGCCGCGGTCACGGACCAGCGCGAAGGCGTGCGCCGTGCGCGCGTACTGGCGCATCCGTTCCTTCATGTCGCGTCCTGACTCCCATGGCATCAGTGAGGCGAAGCAGCCCGGCCCTAGCGCCGGCGTCTCGACGATGGTGCGTTCCGTGACGCGGTGCATGCTGGTGATGATGCCGCCCTCGAAGGACTTGCCGGCAAGCTGCGGCTGCTCTCTGCTCTCCGGGAAATAGCCCCACGCCATGGACACCGGGTGCAGGTGCAGGTTGCGGCCGATGTGCCTGTTCTTGAGCCCGCTGTTTCGCAGCAGCGGTGGCGTCATCAGCGCCCCGCACGCCGCGATCGACACCTTTGCCTCTATGCGCAGCTCCTTGGTGACGCCATTGCTCGTGCTCCTTGCCACCACGCCCACGCACTTCTTGCTCCGGCCGTTCTTGCCGCCGGAATTACTAAGTGTGAAGCGCTCGGCCTTGCAGCCGGTCAGTATGACCGCGCCGCGCGCCACAGCGTCGACAAGCCACGTCGTGTCAGTGCCGCGCTTCTCGCCGGTGGGGCAGCCGAGGTGGCAGCTACCGCAGAAATGGTCCTCCGACGAGTTGCGCGGCACGGCGTCGGCACGTAGGCCGAGCGCCTCGCAGCCACGGCGCACAGCCTTGTTCTGAAGCCCCTCGTCCCGGCACCCGTCGGTCACCGCGAGCCGGGCGCACACAGCGTCCATGGCCTCCGAGTAGCCCGGACTCGCGAACACGGGGAGGCCATGCTCGCGCGCCCACTCCTGTCTGACTTCCTCCGGCGTCCGGATGCTCGCCGACCAGTTAACCGCCGAACCGCCGCCGACAGTCGTGCCCGTGAACAAGATGGTCGTCACGTTCGTCGTGCAGAAGATGCCTCCCTTCTCGTAGAGCCGCTCCATGGACGGGCCCTCGACGGAGCTGTAGTCCTCGGCTGTGAAATAGTCCCCCTTCTCGATGACCACGACCTTGTGGCCCGCGGACGCGAGCACTGCGGCGGCCACCCCGCCACCGCAGCCTGAGCCGACGATGACGACGTCGCATTGGACCGTGTGGTACGAGCTAGCAGGCGCGTTCGGTTTCACCTTGAGCCCTCTGTCCATGAGTGACGCCAGTAGTGCAGTGTCGTCCAGCGCCTTGGTCTCCACGATGCCATTGTCCAGCGGCCGCGGCGACGGTGCTTCCTTTTGATCTTCGCGTGTTTCTTCCACGTGCGGTACACTGTATCCTAATGCCTTCCAGCTTGGGTTGTCGTCTGAGTTCTCAGTTACCTGTACGATCAGAAGGATGCATTTCATTATATGAGATGCGATGACAATAAATCGAATGTCACATCTTTGTCACGGCCATGTAAACGTGACAACCAATATATATATTCCAATTTTACTTACAGCCTTAATTGTATGTAGCACCACATCCATACATGTTACGGTTCCAAATACTTGATGTTCTAAGATTTTGCATAAGGATTTTTACTAAATAAACCTAAATAAATCTATAAGTAAGTTATACATGATCCAATAAAACAAAATTTTTACTATAATTCAAAATACGGTAACTAGACCATTATAAAAATCTCACCACAATTAGACCATATAAACCACAACTATGAATTATTCTAATTATTAATTAAAGAAAATCATAAATTATCTAAAACTACAGTAAAACTACTAAAGCTTACCATATTATATGTTCACCATATAAACTACAAAATTATATTTTTTAGTTTTATGATTTTATGTGATTTACTATGATTGTTCAATAATTTAGCCGAAATAAATAAAAATAAAAAGATAAAACATCTTCAAGACTACTTATAACCAGGGATGTAATATCGACGATTTGAAAAGTTGAGAGAAATATTTTGTCTAATTTTAAAGTTTAGGAAGAAAACGCGAACATTCGCAAAACGAACCAACCAACTTGCAAGGAACACATGCCAAACGAACCAACCAGCTTGCAAGGAACAACCTCTTGTTTGGGGCCTCGCTCCCAGACGCAGGCCTGGCTGCCCAACAATAACAACGAAACATGCCTTAAGGCCATCTTCAATGGGGATTTCATGACTCAGTTATTAACACACTTATATTTTAAAAAATAGTACATAAGAGTTTTTTTCTCTATAAAACTCTCTCTATTATTATGAAACTCTCATTATCTCTCTCTTCATTCATACAGTGTCATGTTAGCATATTTAATGTCCATGAAACTTTACGAAACTTAGCCGACCTAATATGTGTGTTGGCATGACGACGCAAAGAAGTGGAAGCTGAGCACGATCCGCACGGCAACGAGTCAAACGTGAATGTAGCTTTTCCAGCCTCCAGTCTCCTTTGGCAGTAGAATACCGTACGTCGCATGAATTCTGGCCACTCCACAAGTCAGCAAACGTCCCTCTCACCTTGCTGGCCTACATTTAGCCCCCGTTTAATCCCTCAATTTTGTCAACTGTTTCCAGTTCTCAATAGCGAAACTTTACAGATGTGTTTGGTGCATTTATAAGGCGGCACTTACTCATATGTAGATTTTTTTTGTTTCAGGTTAATACGATTCTATAATAATATTAGGACATTTATAATGCAATACTCTACCACAGAGTCTAATACTATTTATTATTTACTATTTATGATATTTTATTGATGTGACAGTATATTTATCGAAGAGAGAGTGAAAAAAAAATAAGACTATAAGTTTTATTTAGACTTTAAATTCACAATGTTCGAGGTAATAAATAGGTTTAGACTCTATGATAAAGTTTGCATTATGAATGCTCTTAGACTCTTCTATTTTATTTTTTAACTTGATATGATCTAGGAAATCTCAACTCAATTGCTGAGAGCGTCGGAACCACCAAGGGCTTTACAAAAATGGTCCACATCAGTCATCTTACATCAAGCACTACTAGAATTCTGAATTACCTTGAGTGCCAAAAACCACCAAAAATAATGCCTAGATCATCAAGAAATAATAGTTGACTATAAATTATCGAGTAAATTGCGTCAAGGATAGAGGATAGGGAGATTGTTTTTCTTTATGGTTACTTCAAGGATGATTACCTTATAGGCTGGCTGCCAAGGAAACTAGGACCACAAGGCACAAGCTAAGGAAACTATACTTTCCTTTGGCAGTTCTATTTTGGCACTCAAGAAAATTCTTGGCCCTCAAGGTAATTCAACATTTTGGTAGTGAAGCATTTTCATTTAATATGTAGTGGACTGCATGAATCTTTTTTAGTAGTTGGAATCGATGTAACGAAAACGGCATACCACCATATAATGTTTACATGGTGTTAAACAAATTAAACAACCGTTTAAACGAACAGTGTTTTGCATGGGAGCATACATAACCAAAAAAAAAATCCACTACGAACAGGGAGATGTCGGTCACCAGTACTTGCTAGGTGGTCTAATAAACATCTTGTTTGCTGGTGTAGGGATGACTGCAACGCAAGAGGAATCGGCGGTATCCCCAACGTTATTTGGTCGAGTTTTTCAGGTTTATTAGTCTTTCGGTAATCATCTGTTTACTCTGTTGATTATTATTTGTTTTAAAACTAGTGGAAACAGAGGGGCACTAATGTAAATACTACTCTGATACAGTATCGTTGACAATATGTATGTAAATACTTCTATCATTTTCACGTGTTCAACAAAACTTCTCAAGCATATACAAGGCAGAAAATGCATATGGGACCAGCCGAGAACATACGGTCGTGTAGAATGCGTAGTGCAAGAGGATCTTGATAACCACGAAGGTAATTTTGAGGGGGAACAGCCACCGCGTCCTGTTCCACCGCGCCAACGCCTGCCCTCGCCGCTCCACCGGCATGTCGGCGAACTTGCGGACGTAGGGGAACTTGCCGCCGCCGGAGATGCAGAGCCGCCCACAGAGAGCCAGCGTGCCCACCTTGGTGCTCAGGATCCAGAGCACCACGTTCACCAGCACCACCGCCTCCCAGACGCACCGAGTGACCAGCTCCGCGACCTTTGATTTGATTTCGCCGATCAAAAAGCAAAGAGAAGGTGATATGGATCATTAGATCATCGGTCGAAGATTCGGTGGGCGCCGCGCCGATGTGAGCAAGCTCACCTCTTCGGGGATGGCACCGTCGGCTGCAGAGGCGAGGTAGAACCGCTCGAGGTCCTTGCGGCCGCCGTCCCCGTCGCCGTCGCCGTGGAGCCGTTCCGGTTCCGGCACCGGCAGGGACGGGATGAACGCGCCGCACATGGCGCGGAGCGCCTCCATCTGCGCCGGGTGCAGCCCGTGCGTGTACCTCTCGCGCCTGCGCCCCCGCAGCAGTGGGTGGCCCCTCCTCCGGCGCCGTGTTGCTGCCTGCTTCGCCTCCTCCTCCTGCGCCGCCATTACCAGGGTACTAGCTGGCGTGTGTGCGGTGATCTCTCTCTCGTAGTTTTGCCTTGTTACTGGCTCTGTCGATTTGCAGGAATGTGTGCTGACGCGGTGTGCGTATATAGGATCGATGGATGGAGGCAGTCGTTTGCAGTTTGCTGCACTGGTTTAATTTTCACAGTGACAAGACAATGACAGTGTTGTTGGGGAGGCAGCATCACACAGTTAATACGACTCCATCACCCAAATTAAGCCACGGCAGCGACTGATCGTGTTGCTGGGGAGATATATCTAGTGCAGCCGTGCCCATGCCGAATACAGTTACATCTACGGCTTCTGCAGCAGGGGCCGGAGCTAAACAAAGATGGTGGATGGTGTAGCACTTCATGATCATAATCTATTGGCCGTTGGCTACTAGTATATATACAGTTTTGTTAGTTTTCTAATTCCGTATGCCCGTTTCAAATACGCTCTAGTTTTTTATATATACTAAAATATAAAAAAAAATCAGGTGCTGTTGGACTCTAACGCTTGAAATTTTCAAATTACAACTGCAACTATAGTTACTCCCTCCAATTCAAACTATAAGTCATTCAAATTATTTTAAAAGATCAAATTTAACTATCTCAAGTTTGACACCAACTAAGTATCATTAGATTCTTCATTAATTATATTTTTATTTTTTTTTGCCATAAATCTTTGTAACTCTCTGATAAAAAATGAGATGTTTTGACTCTTTAAGAAAGCATCACAAATGTTATTTTGTAGATTCAGTACAAGCTACTTTTGTAGCTAATAAGGTATAAACAAAATCAAGTATTGAACCATATATAGAACTCATGAATGTGTTTTAATTATTTAGCAAACTATACGAATTAGAAACACGTGCTTGATGTGAGTGTATTGCATTAAATGCAAAGTGGTTAGGATGACCAGCTAGCATCTCCAAGAATGATATTTCTTTCATCTACCTTTGGTGGGGGCTAGCCAACACATGAAAATAAGTATTTCTAACCTCTTCTTTAATCTCCTTATTATTTAATCCACCTTTCTGTAGATCTTTGCATAGCCTGTCTCCTTCACCTTCCAAATCTCATTAAACTCTTCTAAAGTTGCTTTTCGTGTAACCTCTCTCAGTGTTAATAAGCTTGCCTTGATAGGGCATCTAGCATGTCATAGTATGTAGTAAAAATGTGCTTCCTTTTCCTAATATCAGCATCGGTGATAATAGTCCACCCTCTACTTTTATCTCTTTTGCAATCTAATTTTAAATTATCAAAAGTCCATACGGTCGGAGAATAGACACGGGGTACTCTGCATATTTTTAACAAGGTCAATCATGGTAGTCTTCCCTTTGTAACCCAACATTTTTAGAAGTAAAAAATCTTTTGTTTGTCGGTGGACTTAATCCTAAATTTTAGACATCAAGGAAGGTGATCATTCCTAGCACTGGACATAGCCTTAAGATTAAAAAGAAATCTCTGGCCCAAAATTTCTATCAAGGTCATCCATAATTGGATAATCCTACTTGTTACTCCCTCCATCCCTGAGTATAAGACGCATTTTGACTTGGTGTAAATTTTAGAACATAGTGTGATCTATAATTTCTCTTATAGTATTTAGAGTATTGGGTAATACTTTGGTTTCCAAAAATACTTTGGTTTTTTGGATGTTGTTGGGTGTTTTGCAATTTCTAAAACTATATATTTAGGGGAAATAAGGACTTCCATTACTCAGACAAAGCTGAATTATGAACAATTACAGACTGAATATGTGTCGAGACAACAACCACAATTGGTTCATCTTCCGGATCACAAAAACTATCTAGAAACTGAAGTCTTTTGGAGTTTTAGAAACTCACCGTAACCTCTTTTTTCTAAACAATGGTATCGTGTCTTTTCGGCATACACATCACCAAAATAGCCCTAAGCCTGGCTTAAACAGCATGGCTTATTCTATGGTTTCCATACATTTTCATGTTTTTATTGAACTAAACATTTCATGGTTTAACAACCTTATCAAGTATATTTATCAATTTTTGTAACCAAAAAGATAAAAAAGCCTTCAAATCACTCCAAACTAGGATAGAGAAGTAATTTAAATGGTTTTAGGAGTTCCAATTTTAAGAAGTTTAGTTTTGGAGTTTGACAAAAAAAAAATTACAGCAATAGATCATTTTTAGGGGAATTACATACAGAAATAGTTCATGGAGTCGTTTTTTTTTTTAAGAATAATAGAATGGACTTTTTCCGCCCGTTTGTTCATCTGCGGAGAAGATATGGCCCATCGTTTGCGACCTCTTTTTTTAGTGGCCCATCGTTTGAGACCCTTTATTTTAGTGGACCATTCGTTTGCTACCTCTTTTTTTAGTGGCCCATCGTTTGAGACCCTTTATTTTAGTGGACCATTCGTTTGCTACCTAGGCATTTTCGCTGGCACCATCGCGAGGATACCCTTTGCACACATGCTGCCGCCCAGTTTGGGCCTACGGTTCCATGGCCCATGCAATACGCCGGATGTGCCGCTAAATTCGAATAATAATTGCTGTGTAGCTGTATACTAGAATTGAGCAAACGGCTACACGGCTACACATTACAATGAACAATCGCATATGCATAATACACATATTCACCAGGAAACAAGCTGTACTGTGATTCGCGAACAATTTTCACAATGTAGTACAGACGCTATCGCCACACTCGATCAACAAGAACGCATACATGTTGCACACAAGAATTAATTATAACAACTCATCGTCCGGTGCGTCTCGATCATATCACAGGCTACTGTCCCTTGCCCTCCTGCGCCAGGGTCTCGGCGATACCCTTGGAGAGGCAGAAGGCAATGGACTGAATGGTGATCATGGGGTTGACGCCCACCGCCGTGGGCAGCAGGCTGCCGTCGCACACGTACAGCCCCTCCGCCTCCCAGCTCTCGCCGCGGCCGTCCACGGCGCCGTCTTTGGGGCTGGATCCCATCCGGCAGCTGCCCATCTGGTGCGCCGAGCAGTTGAGCGCCCACTTGTCGGTCCTCGAGTGCATGGGCCCCTTCTCGATGGTCACCTCGTCCAGGAACGCCTCCAGGTCCTCGTCGCTGAGGCCCTTGCACCGCAGCCGGAGCCCGTCGCTGCGGTGGGTGCCCACCTCGGCGGCCCCCGCCGCCACCAGGATGCGCAGCGTGCGGCGCAGCCCGTTGCGGAGCTCCTCGACGTCCTCGCGGCTCGGGGTGAAGCGCACGCGCCCTTCCCCGTCCACGAACCCGACGCCACGGTCGCGGACCAGCGCGAACGCGTGCGCCGTGCGGGAGTACCTGCTCATGCGCTCCTTCATGTCGCGGCCGGACTCCCACGGCACCATGGCGGCGAAGGCGCCCGGCCCCAGCGCCGGCGTCTCGATGATGGTGCGCTCTGTGACGCGGTGCATGCTGGTGATGATGCCGCCCTCGAAGCACTTGCCGGAGAGCGCGGGGTCCTGCTTGTTCTCCGGGAAGTAGCCCCACGCCATGGACACCGGGTGGAGGTGGAGGTTGCTGCCGATGTGCCGATTCTTGAGCCCGCTGCGGCGAAGCAGCGGCGGCGTCATCAGCGCCCCGCACGCCGCGATCGAGACCTTGGCCTCGATGCGCAGCTTCTTGGTGATGCCGTTGCTCGCGCACGTCGCCACCAGGCCCACGCACTTCTTTCCCCGACCGCTGCTGCTGCGGTTCTTCTCGAAGACGAAGTGCTCGGCCTTGCAGCCGGTCAGGATCACCGCGCCGCGTGTGACGGAGTCCACGAGCCACGTCGTGTCGGTGCCGCGCTTGTCTCCAGTGGGGCAACCGAAGTTGCAGCTCCCGCAGAAGTGGCCGTCCGACGAGTTGCGCGGCACGGCGTCGGCGCACAGCCCGAGCGCCTCGCACCCGCGGCGGACCACCTTGTTCTGGAACCCCTCCTCCCGGCACGCGTCGGTCAAGCCGAGCCGGGCGCACACCGCGTCCATGGCCTGCACGTACCCGGGGCCCGCGAACACCGGGAGCCCGTGCTCGCGCGCCCACTCCTGGGTCACCTCCTCCGGCGTGCGGATGCTCGCCGACCAGTTCACCGCCGAGCCGCCGCCGACCGTGGCGCCCGTGAAGATCATGGTGGTCACGTTGGACGTGCAGAAGATGCCGCCACGCTCGAAGAGGCGCTCCATGGACGGGCCCTCGATCGAGCTGTAGTCCTCGGCGGTGAAGTAGTCGCCTTTCTCGACGACCACCACCTTGTATCCCGCGGACGCGAGCACGGCCGCGGCTACGCCGCCGCCACAGCCTGACCCTACGATCACGGCGTCGCATTGCACCCCATGGTGGTTCGGGTCCGACGCTGCCGGCTTCACCGTGAGGCCCCTCCCCACGAGCGATCTGAGCAGCGCGTTGTCGTTCAGCAGCCGGGTCTCCACGACGCCGATGTCGAGAGGCCGGGATGGTGACGGTGTCGCCTCTGCCCGACTGGGATCCTCCCGTGGCTCGTACACGCTGTATCCTATCGCTTTCCAGTAGGGATTCTCAGAGTTCTCGTTCACCTGCATGTTAAGAGGAGTTCAAGAACAGAATTTTTTGCACTGACATGTTTATTTGCCTATGATCTTGGAGATGAAAAGTGATGATTGTGGTAAACATTGTATGTATTCAAGAAAAAAAAAATCCATAGCATCAAATGGTTTGCCAGGAAAAGTAAGTCCTTAATTTTCTTTTCTTTTGGTGTGCAATGAGTAAATGATGAATTTCCGGCATGCTTGTGGTTATGGTTGGTGACCTTGATTATACATGATCTATTGTTAAACAACCTACCAAGATTACATAAAAAAACAAGCTACCACGATCACATGAGTTCTCCAATCAAGTTACCTGGTATAGCACTATCAGGTTACGCACAAGAACTGATATTTTTTAAAGTCCATTCTCATGGACAGAGACACCTTCGTACAGTACTAGACTACTTTTGTGTTCTATATGACACCTGAAATTCAAACCATGCAATCGACTGGTGCCAAAAGCCCAAAACCAAGTTGCATTCATATAAAGCAGTCATTTTCAGATTTCGGAACTGAATTATCATGCTGACACTTGATAGGAAGATCGACTGAATTTTTTTGAAGTAAAAAGAATCAGATATTTTTGTGGTCCCATCTCATAAAATGAGACACCTTAGTACAGTACTAGACTACTGGTGTGTTATAATATCTCTCATGACGCCTGGAATTTGAAACATGGTAAACTTATCCTGGATAGACTCGACTGGCGCCAAAACCAAGTTGCATTTAGATAAGCAGTCATTTTCAGTTTTCAGAACTGAAATAAGTGGTCCGAGGAAGACCTTTTAGTATGTTATTCATCAGAAAATTTAAATGATGGCAGTTGATAGGAAGATCGACTGGCCTGTCAATAAACTGCATATAGTACTAGTTTAGAATCGACAGATGCCAAAACCGAGTTGCAGCATTCAGATAAGCACAGTGATTTTCAGTCTTTAGAAATGAATGGAGTGGTCCAAACAAGATTTTTATAGCTTGGTGTTCTGATGAAAATTTAACCGCTGACAGTTCTTGCAAGAAACTGTGTGAGTTACTGGAATTGCAGCGGGTATCCACCCGAGAAAACAAAATCAACGATACTCACGGATTTCAATCAGGACGATACATTTCCTAGCTTCAGAAAGACAGAAAGCAACAGCAAAGGTAGCCTTCCAGATTCGTGTAAGCTTGAAAGTATCTAGGAGAGAGATCAGAGACGACCCCTCTCGCAGAGTAGTTATTATGCAATTCTAAAGCATCCAACGAGCTTGAACAGATAGTAAGTACCTGAATGAGCAGCGACAAACCTACCGTATTGTTTCAGATCTCTGCAGTGGCACTTAATGCTGTGTCTGCACTATTGCTGATCCTCACGTTCTTGGTGTTCCCATTTGCCAATGGTACTTAAAGCTTATAGCTCAACATTGCCAGGATGGCTGGACCATGATTTAAACGGGACCATTGCTGTATTCAGATTTTTAGAGAACTGACAATTTGGCCTAGTATCATACTATCGCTCGCGTATAGAACAGTGGAAAGTTGCTCGTTACCAGCTGCCAATGGAGGTTACAGGACCTAATCTCCTAGTACCAATTACTAGGTGCAAGCAACGAAGGGAGAGAGGGAGCAGAGTTTATACCATGGCGTAGAAGACGTAGTGGCAGAGGATCTTGACGATGGCGAAGGCGATCCGGAGCGGGAAGAGCCAGCGCACCCGGTTCCAGCGCTGCAGCGCCGCCTCCCTGCGCTCCGGCGCCATGTCGGCGAACTTGCGGACGTAGGGGAAGCCGCCGGCGAGGCACAGGCGGCCGCACAGCAGCAGCGTGCCCACCCGCGTGCTGAGCACCCACAGCACCACCCACGCCAGCGCCACCGCCTCGCGGATGCACCGCGTCACCATCAGCTCCGCGACCTTTTTTTTTTGTTTTTTGTTTTTGTTGTTGTAGCAACACGATACGAAAACCAAAAAAAATGTCATGTTGTGATTCATTAGATAATACTCGAAAGCTATTTTTCTTCTTCTTCCTATGTAAATCATGCAGAAATAATCGAGCTATATCGTCCAGGCAAGACCGATATGACGTTAGTGACGGGAGCTTTTGAGCTAAACTGGCCTTACGTCTTTCTCACGTACATGTACGAACAGAGTACAAGGTGTAACGTCGATGGCACAGTAGTTGTTGGCGCTACTACTCCTAGGTTCCTAGCGATTCAAAGCCGTGACAGGATCACTCAGGTGCGGCGTAACTATTGTTGTCGAAAAAGGGCAGCAGTTGCAGCGCTACTTTCCCGTGCAGCGGACGGGATGTCTTGCCAATTTCAGTGCTAGTGACCGGGACCTGTACCGGTAAGAAGCCTGGATTTTTATTTAGTTTGCTGCGTGCAAGTGCAAGTAACGCTCAGGCTCAGAGATGAACGGGAACACACCCAGATGTCAGATGGATATGGTTTTTTTGTTTTTTTGCTTGCATCACACAGGAAAAAGAATCACAAAAGTAATTAGTTTGACTAAGCCCAAAAAAAAAACAATGGGCGATTGGACCGGCCGAGAAGATCAATGGTAGCAGTAAACCAAGTACGCATGTGTGATTGTTGAGTTCGTTCGGTGCTCACCTCGTCGGGGATGGTGGAGTCGGCGGCGGACGCGAGGTAGAAGCGCTCGAGGTCCTTGCCGCCGGGCGGGTCCCCGCGTCCGGCGTCGGCGTCGGCGTCCGCAGGCGGCAGCGAGGGGATGAGCGCGCCGCACATGGCGCGGAGCGCCTCCATCTGCGCTGGGTGCATCCCGTGCGTGTACCGCTCGCGCTTCCACCCGCCGCGCAGGAGCGGGTGGCCGCCCCTCGTCGTCCTCCTACCGGACATCGCCGGGGCGGCGACCTTCTCCTCCCTCTCCTCGCCGCCTTGAACCGCCATTACGACGTGTCGCGCGGCGCCTAGCTCGCTCGCTGCAAGAACGAGGCGCGCACTACTAGGCGGCGCGCAGGATTGTTCGTCTACGGTTCGGGTAAGGCTGCCTGCCTGCCTCTTTTGGCGGGGGGCGGGGCCTGTGATGAGCTGGGGCTTGGCCCGCGCGCGTGTTTATATAGAACTCCGATCCGTTCTTGCAGTGGGATCGGACGACGAGGGAGGGAATTCAGGCAGGCAGCTAGCGAGAGCAGGGAGGACGGAGAGATAGGGACGTGCATCTTTCTCATTCAATACGGCTCACCAACTAACCCGAGGAGGGAGAAGAGGCCACGGAATCTCACGGACGCCGTCGCCGTGTGTTTGGCATGCATGCGCCGCGCGATCGCCGGCTTGAGAATGTCTTGCGAGATTTTTCTATATATAAAATAACGACGAACTATAGGAGAATTATACCAAGGGCGAATGAACACACGGGCGGTGAGGGCGAATTGGGTTGAAAGCTGTCCACTAGGAATCAGAGTCTTTTAACTCATCCCTCGTGCTCGTATTTTTGTGAATTTATTCTATAAAATTTTCTGATGTTATACTAAGTGATAAGCGATGTTTTCTTCGACAACGAAGCACTATCGATGGCTTCGACAATCTCCACATCTGCTGGTTTTGTCCTTCAGAGGTGCTCATAGACGCTATGCAAATGTCAAATACTCTCCCAGCTCCAAATTATAAGTCGGTTTGATT
>CM041629.1:46119829-46238311 GCA_023333625.1 Bothriochloa decipiens
AATCAAACCGACTTATTGTTCCAAATTCTAAGTCATTAGATACATATCAAAATGGATGTAAAAAAAAATCAAAGCGACTTATCATTTGGAACTAAGGGACTAGATAGATTATCAACTGTTTAGTTTGTCTTACTATATATTATTATTTACTAGATAATTAAATATTAACTTAGATGAACTTTGTATGCAAATATACTCAAACAAACTTGCATATAATTTGAATAATTGTTGATAAAAATCTGTATAAATTGACTCCTTGTATAAAACACGATTATCATTTCGGAACATGAGGGTTAGGAGGACGGTCGATCGAAGGCCAATATCATGAATGTCACATAAAATATATAAATTGGATTATACAAGCAAATATGTTAGTGAATTTTAATAGAAAATTTGTCTTGAATAAATTAACTCCTAAAGTTTTCTTAAGTCAAAATTTTTTATATTTTACAGAATTTATGGAAAAAATATGCCAAGTTATGTCAATGTGTTCGTTGCGTATCACAAACCTTTTTGTATGAATTCTGTCAAACCTAGAAAAGTTTGATTTGAGACAACTATAAAAATTGATTTATTTATTTAGGAAAAAAGTGGGTAATTGTTAATGATATGCCAAAACTGTGCTATACCTCAGATCAAGACTAGAGTGAATAGTCTGGTATTGTGTCTACTCTCTCTCTTTCTCCATCACAAAATAAACGACTGCAATTGTAGGATCAGTAGGAGACACCAGTACAAGATGGCAAACGACATAAATACTTGATACTTCAATGATCTTATTAGGTACTGCCATATAAATCAAGACGTCTATGCGTGAGGAAATGAAAGATGCAGTCAATGTTTCTTTTCCTTGTGCGGTTTGTACCGAGACTCTTTCAGAGACGTCCGTGCGTGGTAGTACATGTCGTACATGATTCTTTAGAGTGAGCCCCGGATGATCGGATGGCCCATCTAGTTATTAGTACTACCTAGAGTATAGTATGTGTCGTTTATTGGGGATAAAATCCAAATTCTACAATTACTTCTTTAGAGAGAGTAGTTTCGATAGTTTGGACTTTGGCAAGGTGTTTGGTGTCTAAGCTCGAAAAAATCAGCTACCACAATGATTATATACATTAAAAATACAATTTACTTCAAATAATATATTTTATTTGTAGACAATGCCAGATAGGGAATTACACCTGAGAAGGTGGCCATGAATCCTGAACCCCGAAGTAACACTCTGTACCTAGTATAAACACAACGTCGCTATTCGACGGAAGAGACCCTCCTATGGCGGAAATCATAGTGACTTGCAAGGCAGAGACAAAGTTGGTTTATTACTATATCTTGTCGTCTGTGTTGTAGGCTTGCGTCGATGCCATTTACGGTCCGTGTCGATGTGTAAGAGATACTGTTATACGCTTGTGTCGATGCCATTTACGATCCGTGTCAATGTCTCATGAACCCGCGTAAGACGCGAGACTTGGGAGAGTCGTCACGTTTAACGCGACAAGCCCACGAACAATCTCCTTGCAAGCAGGCACTAGATTTAGGACACCTTAGTGAGCTAATTGGAATTCATTATCCAAACAATTCCATATCTGTATCCACCATCGGAGAAGAAGCGGATAGGAGAAAAGGTCGAGGGGATGAGAAGAACAAATAGGAGGATAGGATATAAAATCGAATTAAAATGTGATGCATAGTGCTATTCAAAATTGATTCCAATGCATAATTGATCCGAGTCCGTCCCTACCAGCAACTGGAATAAAAACAACTTCTCAGACAGCCGGCGTGGACCGTGGCAGGGGGTGCTGTGCGCGGTGCGCCTATGCCGGTGACTCTCAGCTAGCCGTAGGCCCTTAGCACGGACACGGAACGCGGCGGCCGGGCAACGCGCCTGCTGCCTGAACAATGATATCACTGGCGCGTGTGCATCCATGGACCCGGCCACGCCCGTCGGCGGTGAGTACCGTAGCCCGCGTGGCCCGTCGGCGTCGGCGGCTACTGTGAGAGCACACTGGCACCGGCCCCCTGACGCAGGACCGAGGTGCACGGGCACGGCGTGGCGAGATAGCTTTCGGATCTGCAGGGGTCCCGGCAGGCCGGGGTGCCCAGCTGCAGAGCTAGCGCGGCCTGAAAGTGGCAACCGTGACACGGTACGCCGTACGCCTTGCCTTCAGGTTCAGGATTATTCTTGGCTTTGGCTAGGGAGCTCCTCATCCTGGCTTCCAGAGAGATGCTCCGGTTTCGGCTAGACAGGCCATGGATCCAGCGCGCGCCGGCCTGTCTGCCTGTGCCCTTCGGCTGTGTTCAGCCGGTAGAATATAGGCAGAATTTGGCTGAACGCAAGTTACCTAGCGATCTGTCGAATTCAGCCAGCGGACTCACCAGCTGAACACATTTATTATATTTTTCACATGAACAATGCAGGACTGGTGTGGCCATGGCCCACGAGTCGAGGATAGAACGAGCCAACTGTGTTCAGTTGGTAAGTCCGCTGGCTGAATTCGGCAGATCGCTAGCCGGCCGGCTCGTTACGTAACTTGCGTTCAGCCAAATTCTGACTGTATTCTATAGCTGAACACAGCCAATACTGAAACGTAGCCATGGTGACAGTTTTGTATGAACACTTTTGTCAGCAGATGGAAACGGAGCCATGGTGGCAGTTTTGTAGGAACACGACCTTACATTTCCCCTGTCTACAAGAGTACAAGACCTTGTTACTCTCCACCGGTAAAGACAATCTATAGGCCTTCTGTTTCAACACATCCCTTCATACTGAGACCAAGGATTCAAAAAATCTCAGTCCACGGTGGCAGCTGGACAGCCACAGGATTCAAGCACCTCGAGTGATGGAAACCTCAGGATATCCACGTGATTAAAAACCAAAATACAACACTATTGCCATTTTAAACTGGCGAAAATCCATATTCACTATTTGGGAAAGACAAAATAACTAATGAGGAAGTGCAAAACATTTCACCACTCGATCGATGGAATTTATTACTCCGGTTTGGTTCATGCTATTTTGGCCAACTCAATGGCATTATTATTAATATATTTTTTTCTCTAGCTTTATGGAATTATGTAATGCATTTCAAATAAGTTTTCAAAAAAACTAAGAAATATTTTTCTAAATAAAGTAAATTATTGTTTGATTGATTGAAAAACGATTTTGTTATTTATCTGTCAACATATTGTTGTTGCTAAAATCTGTTGAATTTTGGACCATTGGATCAATCACGGAATGACATATAGGGTTATCTGTCAGATTTAGTCAGCTTTTCTATTGGTGAAAAAAAAGTGACAAATTTTAATAGTAGAAATCTGTCGATTTAAAAAAAAAAATTATGTCTCAAATAATAAAAATAAGAATTACATCAAGAAAATAGAGAAACAAATTCACTGCCAAAAAACAAATATTTCCTTGCATGGAAATTATAACAAGTACAACGACGGCCCAATAAATTATGGAAGATTTTGGGCCAACTGGAGGGCCCAGGAAGGAAGCAACGTCAGCACGCCGCTATGGGTCGCAAAAAACCCTAGCTGGGCGCGTGCGAGGAGGCCGGAGGCGTAGCCGCCGGTGCCGGCACCGTCTACGGAAGGTCGTCATGTAATCTCGATAAATTAGGAAAATAAAGATAAATAAAATAGAAAACAGAGGATCCGCAGGATCCCCGCTTGCTCAGAGGCTAATCAACCCCAGCTTATAAATACAATGGGAATTGTAATAGTTCAGATGAATAATAGAAGGGGTAATTCCCATTTAACTGGCTCTTGGCTCTCTCTCCTTCCACCAAACCCTAGCCGCCACCCCTAGCGCCACCACTGCCTAGTGTGCCGCCACCACGCACGCCGTCGCCGACCTGCCGCGCGCCGCCGTCCCATCCGCTCCCGGATCGCCCTCCACGTGTCAACCGACGTTAGGCCCATTACACCTGGTATCCGAAGACCGATCGATCCTTCGGGCACCATCAATGGCCGCCGCAATGACCATGGACGTCGCCACCACGACGAACATCGATGACATCTTTGATGATCTTCGCGCCACAATCGTAGGTGGAGTACAAGAACTCCTAAATTTCTTCCTGCAGTAACATAACGCGGTTCAGATTGAACCCGATCTGAACGTCGTCAACAATGCCACCATCAACGTCGACGACGAAATCGTTGAATTAGATCGCCATCTCGGAACCGAAGACAAGCTGGCACGCACCGCCGACAACATCATTTCCATCGCTGCAAACAACAAGGAGAGTAGCCCGCACAACGCCACCGTCATCAACAAGGAGGACGTCATCAATGATGCCCACCAATTGTTCGATGTCGTGCCTGCACAGGCAAAACATCTCCTAGCGGTCGCGACCTCGCCATCGACAACAACGATGACGACCGCGATGACACCAGGAGGAACGCCGCAGCACGCGGCCGCGCTGTTGGGCGCCCTCGCCCTCGTCACCACCGTCCCCGACGTAGCATCGACACCACATCACGCCAACGGCAACGCCACTAGCAACGTCCACCAATTGTTCAGTGAAAAGCCCGAGCAGCTGAAACTCCCACCAGCAAAAGATCCAGGCGCCCAGGCAGGATCCGATATGAGCGGCAAACAATCTAGCAACAGCGAGCTGTCGTTTGATGTTCCCAGCAACAGCAACGACCCATACCTCAAAGAGACTTCCAACTCTACTCCAAAAATCAAATCCAGAACGGGAGAGACACCCAATTTCCTTATGGCACCAACAACAACAAACAGCCACATTTACTGTCATATGGAGATGCAAATTGGGCTACATCTAGTACAGCAGATGCAAATTTACAGCTGCCCTTCGCTATGACCAACAATGCTAAATATTCATCAACAGGGCTGGCCAACTCTATGTCCTCAACACTCAGATATGGAATATTTTATTCCACAAAAATAGCTTAATACATACACCTGATAGAGAACAAAGAGGTAAAGCTATCATCAACACCATGATTGTCTTTGCTTCTGTTTCTGAATGAGTTTGTCGACAACAAAGACCCCAACCCAGTGACGATGACAACAACATGCTAGTACATGGATTTGCCAGAGGGATCATACTCAGCTCAGTGGTTACACAACCGGAACAGGCTGAACAACGTCCTCTACAATCGACAATCAAACAGGAGGTAACATTGATGGCACACCTCAAATGTATGCTCCTTCCTCCAGCAACATATCTAGAAGTGGCACCAGATACAATACCTCCAACTACGTCGCCATCACTAGAGAAGTCCACCCTCACTAATAACAACAAGAGCAGTTGCAAACTGTTCATCGGCTGGCATGAGATCTTCAACAATATGACAATTGGGATCAGCATGACGAATGGGAACCGCAGCTACAACCCTTTAGCCCACAACAAACTGTACCACAACGAGCCCCACATTTGGCTGCACAGCTTCACAAATGGTGAGTCTCCTTTAGGCATCAAGCTCAATTTCCCTACATCAGCAACAAACACGAACGACTACTCCACGAGCTACATCCTCTACGATATCAACAACCACTCCACCCTCCAAGGAGCACCTTCCTTCAACACCATCAACACCTGCCTCCAATTTCGTCGCGTGGACGCGCCGAGTTGAAAAGGGGAGAGAACTGTAACAAGTACAACGACGACCCAGCGAAATGTGAAATATTTTGGGCCAACTAGAGGGCCTAGGAAGGGAGCAATGTCGGCACCGCCGCTATGGGTCGCAAAAAACCCTAGCTGGGCACGCGCGAGGAGGCCGGAAGCGCAGCCGCAAGTGCCGGCGCCGTCTACGGAAGGTCGCCACGTCATCTCGACAAATTAGGAAAATAAAGATAAATAAAATAGGAAACAGAAGATCCGCAGGATCCCTGCTTATAAATATAAGGAGAATTGTAACAATTCAGATGAATAATAGAAGGGGTAATGCCCGTCTATCTGGCTCTTGGCTCTCTCTCCCTCCACCTAACCCTAGCCGCCACCCCTAGCGCCACCCCTGCCCAGTGTGCCGCTGCCACGCACGCCGCCATCGACCGGCCGCACATAGCCGCGCCGCCGTCCCCTCCGCTCCCGTATCGCCCTCCACGTGTCAACCGGCGTTAGGCCCGTTGCAGAAAAGTGTGTAGTAACTCTTGCAAGCTATAACATCTCTCTCTCTCTCGCTCTCCTATGTGACTTCTTGTAGAGAGCGCTAAGTATACCATTGTAGGTACCCTAAGAGTTATGAATAGGTTTGGGTTTGGAAAAAGAAATAAAGACATCCATCCATTTGAAACACAAGCAGAACGACTTGCAATTTGAGATACAACCACGATGATTCTACTCATGATTCTGCTATTAGTTATTCATCATGTTGAGCTCATGATTCTGCGGCTGATAAGTCAGCAGATAAGTGCATTTAGGGAAGTCAGGTTTGAGAGAATCGGGGCTCTCTCGTGTACGCAAGGCTTTTGTGTATCAAAGATGGTTTGGGAAAGGAAAACCATACACAGTTTCTAGAAGCTAAGTGTTCCAGCTGAAGAAGAAGAAGAACCGGATGGAACCTACTGTGCCGCCGGGGCAGTCGGATTCCGGGAGCGTACCCTGCAGTTTTTGGTCCTAGACCCACTAGTTATGTACGTACTAGCATACCGTTCCTGGTTACAAAACTGCTCAAGATCGAAGGCAAGAGCACGGAGCGGGACATGATAATTACTGCCGGCTCGTCATCGGTCATAACCTCACCGTAATCGTACAAGCACGAAGAATTGGCGGCATCTGTAGACTGATGCGGCGGCCGTCCTTGGCGCCCGGGCGGGCCCCGGCGATCGACGGAGCAATTTGGCCAACGCCATGTCCCTTTCGTATGCTTCCCAAAAGAGCTCGATGAGAGATCGACAGGCAGTGGCTGGGCTGGGCGCATGCGTACGATCCCGTCCGTGGTCCTGTGGAGTGGAAATAATAAAGCTTGGTTTGGAGTTTGTCCCGTACGTACTCGCGTCGATCTGGATCTCGGTCGTCACTTACCGAGGCATGTCCTGACGAACCTGCAGGCTGCTGCAGCTGCGTTAATCCGCTGCTCTAGCAAGCCCACAATGAGTTAAGTGACGAATCTGCATCCGTTTTAGTTGTGGGCATTGCCCCATCTTTTGGCTTCTACTACTGGTCTTCTACTAGATAAATGGAGTGCCCTTTTTTTTTTGCTTTGCTGAAACGAAAAGCAGACAGACCTCATCGACCTCGCCAATTACGTTCCCTGATGATGCGTGCGTTTCCCTGCTCCGCCACTGAAAGTCTGAAAGGAGGATGGGCCGATGGAGGCCGTCATCAGGTCAGGTGGCGAATGGCGACCGTCGATAGCGTCGTTCCTCAACTCCGACAGGCGCATGCAACTCACTCTTTCAGAGTGACGCAACGCAACGCTCTGGTCGTTGCAGCCAGAAAAGAAAACGATCGACAACGCCGGTGATCGTGGAGTCCAGCGACGTCGACGCTGCCATCCTATTTGGCTATTGCTAACGCCGGGGACTGTGGCAAGCTTTTGCATTGATTTTGCTTTCCTCGGCCTTGTTTAGTTATCTGAATTGAGCTAGAATTTCTGTAGCAGAATTCATGTAGCATTTTGTTTGTATTTGGTAAAAATTATTCAAACTTTGATTAATTAGACTTAAAATATTTATCTCGTAAAGTACAACCAAACTGTGTAATTAGATTTTAATTTCATCTACATTTAATACTCTATGCATATGTCGCTATTTTGATATGACGAAGAATCTTCTTTTTACGTAGCGGTAAACGCAGAAATTAGAAGACCAATTCGGACTTCGTGCGTCCGAAGTCCACGTTCCTTCTCGGAGGCGCATTGCACGTGCATGAAAAATCATGCCGGCCTGACTGATGCAAATACTGACTGACAGACTGACGATGACGAGTACGACTGCCCATGGTTTCAGTACCCAGCGCTGCCCGCGGTTTTTTCCCGATGCGAACAGACACAGAGCACCGCTCCTCCGATCGACCGCATTGAAGAATACGAGTACTACTGCTAGGGGTAGGTGAATTGTTTCAAGCGAATTGAACTGCCCATGGTTTCAACTTTCGAGCGAAATGAAGGCCACTACCTGATCAGACAGCTGCACTCCTAGAGAGATGCTCGTAGCTATCCGCCTCTGCATGTCTGCAGCGCCCATTTCGGCGATGAGAGCAGCAGCAAGCAAGCTCACAGAGAGGAGGAAAAAAAATCTAGCACATGCATGCTATGGTCGCCTGGTCCCTGGGTACACTATAGGTTACTGTTCCCTCCCAATCTTAGTATTTGGCACTGTAAAAAAGATTTTTTATCATATTAAAATACCGATATATGTATACAGTACTAAATATAGATAAAATTAAAATCTAATTGTACAGTTTGGTTATACTTTACAAGACGAACATTTTGAACCTAATTAGTTAAAATTTAAATAATTTTTATTAAATACAAACAAAATACTATAAAAATTTATAATTACGGAGGAAGGACGGACGGGCCTAGGAGCAGGACCATGTGTGCGTTGCTCGTCGCCTTCGGGCTAGCCGGCCGGCCGGCCGGCTAGCAAAACCGTGGGTCGGTCCGGGGTGGTGTGGATCGGGCGCCATGGCGGCTGACGATGGAGAGCCAGTGGTGGATGCGTGCGCTGCTGGGACCACGGCGTCCGTCCGGCCGCGCCAGCCATTTGTTGGTGCGCCAACCGGCTGCGGTACTGTACTGCCCCATGGGAGCAAGGATCCATGCCTCCGTCCATGGCGTTGGGGGAGACGAAGGTGATTGGCTACCGACCATGTCGCGAACCCAAACAAACAAGAATGTCTGTTGCATTGCATTTTCATCTCTCTCAGATTCTCTCGCGCCATCTTGTTTGTGTACAGTATGAGTCTGTTTTTTTTTTCTTTTAAGAAACATCAGTCTGTCATTGTTGCTCCACGCGGATAGAGATTAGAGAGGCTTGGCCCATTCCAGTGCTCCTCCTCGGCCTGGCAAGCGTCTCGGGCCAGGCGCCCAGGCTCAGGAGGTTCGGGATTAGCCCATCCCAGCTCGACACGAGAAACGAGAACGAGGCCCATCCCGTGGCAGCAGCGGGCGGCGCCACGGAACGGACCTGAAAAGGCGATTGATGGAAAGGGCAAATTAATGGCCCTGAAAAGGGTACAAGGAAGAACGCGAAAGCCCTCCGCCGCCTCGGCTCCTTCCGCGGCAACTCCCCTGCTACAGCGCCGAGCTTACGCGGCGACTGCGACGGACCGCCATGGACCCCCGCCATGGCCAGTCGCTCCACTACAAGGTTCGCTCGCACCGCTTCTTCCACTCCCTCCTGGGGGCTCGGCTCGGCTCACCGTACCGTTAGTTAGGTCGTCCTGTTGGTGGCGGGAACGGAATGCTGGTTGCCGCCGGGACCGGGAGGGGGAGATCGTCGTCACCTCGAGGAGGATCCGAGGTCAAGGGGCGCGCGTGCGTGGTGGCCGTCGTGGCCTAATCGGGGTCCTGTTTCTCAATCGCTTCTACCGTAACGTCAGGGTTTAGGGTTTATTTTTGCATTTCATTAGTATTTAATACGGCCGTATCCTTTGACGGTTTTGGTCGCAACGTGATACTTCCTGTGACAGAGTACTAGCGTGGATCATAGTTCTGTGCGTCAATGTTCTTGCCGTTGTTTGCATATTGAGCCTGTTCTCTGAGGATCTTGCTCTTAATCTGGTTGCCAGGTTTTGGGACATTTTTTTTTGCCCTGGACTACACAAAGGTCTTTTGGCTTTGTATCTACAAAAAAAAACATAGGGTATTTAGATATTCTATTTTAAACAAGAGTTGTGGAAATTTAGAGTACCAGAAAGCAAATAGATCATCATGTGAGCCTTCAGTTTAAGCCTTGAAGGGTTCATAAGCTGGACCGCAGTTACATGGTGGTCAGTGAGCTTCATCTGAATGACTGAACCAGGTTGTCTGCCGCTGCAACTGGTGCTTTTCAAGACAGTTTTGGGCGCAGCGTGATACTTCCAATAACAGAGTACTAGAGCTGAAGCAGTTTTTGTGTGTGTATGTTCTTGGCGTGGTTTGTAATTGAGCCTGTTTTGTGAGGATTTTGCTCTTAATCTGGCTGACAGGTTTTTGGACATTTTTTTTTCCGTCCAGGACTAAACACAGCTCTTTTGGCTTTGTATATATAGAAAAAACATAGGGTATTTAGATATTCCTTTTTAAACACAAGTGCCATGGAAATTTTTCCAGAAAGCAAGTAGATGATTATGTGGGCCTTCAGTTGAAGGGCTAATAAGCTGGACCACAGTTACATGGTGGTCAATGAGCTTCATCTGAACCAGGTTGTCTGCCGCTGCAACTGGCGCACTGCTTGTTTGTTATGCTGTGTGCAAGATATAACTTGTGGAGACCCTTCAATCAACGTCTAATGTTGCTTCCTCAAAGTTGTAACTGTAAAAGGTGCTTGACAGTGTGCACTTTGCTCCTGTGCACTAGCATAAACTTTTACCAGTTCTTAGAAGTCATTTAGCCCTAAAGGTTTCATCAGCATTCTTAGCAGTAATTAACTGCTATAGCCTATAGTATGGATTGAGGTACAAATAGCTTGGGTACTAACTATTGCTATATGTTGTGAAGCAAACTATTAGATAATATCAAAAGTGAGGTTCACATATGGTGTTCTGCTTACTGTATCTGCTTTTCTTATTTTCTTGTGCTTTATACGCTACCTTCATTCTTGCTCTGATGTTATTTTACTGCAAAGTTTGACACATTATGTTTTTTTGTGAAAGATTGAAGATTACTTAAATATTTTGTGGATCCACTGTTCTCTATGCAGATCTATGTTAGGATGATGAAAACAGTACCACTTGATGTGAAGTCCACTGACACTATAGATCAGATCAAGTCTAAGATCGGTGCTTTAGAGGGGATTGACAATAGCCAGCAAGCGCTCTTTTTTGCTGGAAATCAGTTGGCGAATGACAACAGACTTGCTGATTACAACATCTTGACAAACTCTTGTGTCGACCTTTATGTAACCGATGGAATGCAGATCTCTGTCAGTATCCCCTCTGTTGGGAAGACCATCAATCTCAGTGTGACGAAGTCCCAGAGTGTTGCTGATGTCAAGGCGGTGATCGAACAGAAGGGGGGAATTCCTCTGGATGAACAAATCCTGATGTATGGATGCCAGAAGCTTGACGACAACAAGCCGTTGAGTCAGTGTGGCTTGAGCAATGGCCACACCCTGCATGTTTTGGTCTGCCCCACTGACAAGCTGCGTATCTCTGTGGATATTGATGGTGAAAGAACTGTGAATCTCGATGTCAAAAGCTGGTATACTGTTGCTGATGTCAAGTTGATGATCGAGACCTTGGAGGGTTATCCTGCAAGCACACAGATACTCATGCGCACTCAACCTGGTGGTGCTAACACATTACTCAATGACACTGAAACACTGCAGAATCAACACATCAAGAACAATGAAATTGTCACTCTACATCCTAAAGTCAGCTTCTTCGTCAAGCCATATGAAGGGAGGACACTAATGATTTCAATGTGGACTTGTGACACGGCAGAGGACGTTATGAAGGTGATTGAAGAAAAGCTTAAGGTCAACACGAGTGTCTACTACCTGCACTACAGTGGTCGTGTTCTGTGTCTTGGGGATACTCTTCGGAAGCACAAGATTGACAACAATTCCACGGTTGATATCCGCCTTCGGAATTCACATGTAGCACAGTGTCACAAATGGAAGCCCTAGGGTCTTTGTATGCTAGGCCAAGGGGCAAAACTTTAAAAGTTGCTTAGCCCCAAAGAGAACTCTAACTTGGCCATTTTGCGGTACTGCATACACTATCGTTAGTTAGTTAGTGGATGTTCGTGGCTCTTAACTGGGTAAGGTCTTGTATTGCAATTGCATGTCTGGTGGTTGCACTTGCGTAGCCCGTGTCTGGTGGTTGTACTGTTGTACTTGTGTGGCCTCTCAGGAACTGTGGCTGTCTGGTGACCCGTGGTAAAGATATAATTCTGTTATTCTGGTTCTGTTTCTATTCACTGCCGTTTCTCATCGTAGAGAGGTAGCACCCGCTTCGACTCCCACACTGCTGATGCTAAAAAACCCAGCATGGTCTCTCTGCTGTTACCGTGCGCTCTCGCTGGAGCGCTTGATAATGGCTATGATAATGCCAAGGAAGCTAAAGTTTGATAGATGCACAATTTTTTTATTAAGATAGATGCACAAATTGAGACAGGATTTGTACAACCATTAGTCCATTACCCTACTTTTATCACCGCACAAAGAGCCACGAGAGGTGCTTACCAAGTGCAGTCCTTGTTCAGTTGTTCGGTGCATATGCACACAAGCAAACTTCACGTACGGGAGCTACCGCAGCTCTCTGTTAAAACACGAATATACACGAAAGGGCAAGAATGGAATGTGAAAGTAACCATTGTTCATTGCATTAATCGTTGGTGTTTATGTACATGGTGAAGAGGCCTCCCTGCGATTTCTAAAAGAAAGTCATTTTGACATGGCACTTCCAAATCGTTGTGACATTGTTATTGCTTAAATGTGGCCATTCAGTTGGTCTGCTAGCACTTCCAAATTGCTATTGCTATATGGCACTTAATGTTTTGTCTTAAGCAAGTTTTCTCTAACTTCAGATTTGCCACTTTAGGAAACATATACTAACATTGACAAGTTCAAACTAATTTGATGGTGCACTTTTAATAAACTTTGTCAACGTTAGTCAAGTGATTTAACAACATTTCCTCTGAAGAAAAAATGTTTTGAAATTAGTAAAATGAATACAAGGAACTTGTAAACTTGAGATGATTCAGGCCATGTTTTTGTTTCTACGCCTGTCAGCATTAATTACACTTGCAACATGCCCAGGTGTTTGTTCCATTTCCGAACGATTTGTTCGGGCGAAGTCTTACTGATCGTTCGCAGAAAATAGGTATCCTTTTTTTTTTTTGCGGGGTAGAAAATAGCTGTTCATCCTCTGAACAATCTCGTGAAAACAGATCCACTCTCTGAATAAACTTGCGAAGCCTTCGGTATTTCTCACGACAGACACCAAACTTGCCAACGCCGTCGTCAGTTGTCACTTGTCAGTAACGCAAAAGATTAAAAAAGGGTTTGGACACCATGGATTTGGTCAAAAGTTGCAGGCAATTCGTTTCAAAAAAAACTCGTTTCAAAAAAGTTGCAGGCAAATAATCCTACGCTCGACGAGTCCACCAAGTGTCGTGGTGGCTGGCGTCCGAAATTCGGCCTATGTGCACCAAGAGGCAAGTACGCTCTATGGACGTGACGCGAGAGGTGGCGTGGTGGCCTCTGGGCTCTGGCAAGATCGGTCAGGGACGTGAGAGAAAAAATGGCATTTGGAAAGGCTTGGATTCGGTGTTGTGTTTATTCACGTGTGGTCTCTATGTTTTTCAGTTTTGCATGTCCTCTTCCTCGGAGTTGAACCGGCTTCGTGGTGCAAATGCCATTTTATGACATTTATCCACTACTACTAGGGACAAAGTACATGGTTGATATTGATCAAACACTCGACAACAACGAAATCTTCAATGACATTTTGTTTCATGATACTATAACATTAGTCTTTAGTACTTTTTACAATACTAGCAAAACTATATTATTCATTATTAACTTTATCCAACAATACCTGATTAAGGAAGGTAGGTGCCCCTTCACTCTGATCTGCCACCGAGAAAATCAATAAAGCTTTCCAAAACCAAGGCCTAAGGGTGCAAGTGCAACATGGTGAAATCTCAACAACATGAGGTGGTGGCTTGAAGGCGTGTGTGCCCATTATATCTTGGTGGGAAAAAAGATTTTGCAATAATTTGTACAACTTCATGTTACAGGTTTGTTTTTTTATATTGAATTCAAGATAAAAGCATACATGGCATAATATCAATAAAGTAAATATATTTTTTTTGAGGCAAACGGCAGGGAAGGCCTCTACCTGTTTTTTTCTTTTATTGATATATGAACAAGAATGATACAAAGAAAGCGAAATACAAGACTCCAAGGCCAAAGAAAAAAAAGGATCTGAACATGCTAAAGCCTATTCTCGCACCACAATTTGAGTGGATCGGCAATCCTCTTCTTAGCCTTGATGCAAGCCAGACTAATCTCTTCTTTGAATTGTGCTTTCCATTGTGGAATAAAGGCTGCCTTGTTAGAAAAAAAAATGATCCCATTTTAGCTTTTCCAAATACACCAGCAAGCTGTGAGGAAAATCTCTCTAAAGATATGATTCCCAAAAGCAGCAGTTCTGGAGTCAATTACCATATCAAGTAAATATATATGTGGCTCCAACCAAGCAAACTTATTGGTTGATGAAAGCTTAAAGTGCGTGCCTGTACTACCTTGAATCGGAACATACATAAGCTTCTTTTTCAGAGAAAGGAAAAGTAGTCAGTCTAATTACTCAGTTGTAGATACTTCTTGACTAGTTGCTCCAGAACCAGGGTTGGCCTCTGTTCATGGAACTAACAGTTCGTCTTTCTTTCTAGCTACAACAACTAGAGCGGGAAAAGCCTTTCTGATGAGTTTCATCAGATTCTAGTTGGAACGGGCGGCCAGTAAATCTAATTGATAACCTTCGTATGAGGTTTGATTGATTTCTTTCCTGAGTCTTCTTTCTTGCATTCCATCATTACTTGCAGTGCGATCTGGAAGTCTTAAAGCGAGAACTGATTTCACTTCTTCCATCGAGGCTTGAGGGATTCACCCATTTTGTAACCCCAGAATCTCTCCAGTAAATTATTACTTTATAAGTTTCTATGCTCATGAGAACTACTTCATCCGTTCCAAATTGTAGGAAATACAAGCTATATGTCTGATCTTAAAAAAAATCGCTTTGACTTCTTTAGTGTATGTATTTTGCTATATATCTAGATTTTAGATACATAACAAAATGCATTTAGATACATAGCAAAATGTATGCACCAAAGAAGTCAAAGCGACTTACAATTTGGAACGAAGAAAGTATCATATTTGAAGGAAATCCCTACAAATTATTATGAATATATATTCTCTCAAATAAAATCACTTTTTATTCTTGTGTGCATAAATCATTCCTCTGTGAATTTTGCATTGAAGGAGATTGAGAGGGATATAAACCAATTTCTCTCTCAAACCCCTCGAAGAAATAGATGTGTCTAAATTATAGATTAGTTCTAGTTGCTATATCATTCCCTTATGTTTTTTTCTGAATTTTATATCGTTCCCTTATGTTGGCGACGCTCCAACCCAATTGGTTGGTGTGCACTGATGCTCCAAATCTCTGGTAGACGGTACGATCTGTCATCAAAAAGAGAGAGAAAAAAAAACTCTGATATGAAATGCACAAATGTGTTCGTAAAATAAAAACGCATGCAAAAGAAAATGAAAAGGAAAAAGAAAAAGAAAAAGAAAAAGAAAAAGAAATGACGTGTAGCAAAATATCTACCAAAGAGGAAGGACCAAATCGCAAAACGTGACATTCTGATTTGTGCATTCCTCCTCCCCCACCTTCCACCCTTCGATCCCACGTCTTCTCCTCAACCTTTTCTTCTCCTCGAGAACCCCAATCCAAACCCCCAACCGCCAAAAATCCTTCGAAATACTAACTAGCACAGAAATATCGTCTTGGCTCAGATCGTGCCTGTGGTGATCCAGATCTCTACTGGTTCATTCCCCTCCTGTCGTGACCTGATCCCGTTACCATCGTTACCTGTTCTTGGATTCTTGGATTGCATCAGTGAGGAATAGAGCCGTGAGTTGAGGGAGGGGCACGCGGGATCATGGCGTCGTCGCTGGCCGAGGAGGAGGAGGCCTTCGAGCACACGCTGCTGGTGGTGCGCGAGGTGTCGGTGTACAAGATCCCGCCGCGCACCACCAGCGGCGGCTACAAGTGCGGCGAGTGGCTGCAGTCGGACAAGATCTGGTCGGGCCGCCTCCGCGTCGTGTCCTGCGGCGACCGCTGCGAGATCCGGCTCGAGGATCCGGCCACGGGGGACCTCTTCGCCGCCTGCTTCGTGCTGCCGGGGCAGCGGGAGAGCGCCGTCGAGACCGTGCTCGACTCCTCCCGCTACTTCGTGCTCCGCATCGAGGACGGCAGGGGGAAGCACGCCTTCGTCGGGCTCGGATTCAACGAGCGCAACGAGGCGTTCGACTTCAACGTCGCCCTCTCCGACCACGAGAAGTACGTCAAGAGGGAGCAGGAGAAGGAGACCGCCGGCGCTGGCGGCGAGGAGACTGGCGCTGGCGAGATTGATATACATCCGGCCGTCAATCGCCGACTCAAGGTGAGCTGAAACCACTTGCTCTCTCTCTCTCTCTCGTTATTGTTTGACTAATTCTCTTATTCCGTCCCTTGAATGGCAGAATGTTCTAATGAGCTACGATATTTTGTTGTTTATCTTTAGTAAAACTGGCAATCTGTGCAATTAAACTAGTTGAAAATGATAATGTGTAGCTAGCCGTGATCATCCAACTCCGTAAACTGACTCAAGGAATATAGACTCAAGGAATTATAGATAAATTGCCTGATAATCTAATATGCCATTTGCTGAAATAGTTTGTATGATTGGCATAGCAAATAAGCCGAGACTGGATTTCAAATCATGTAGAAAGTGATACAATAGTTATACAATCATACGTCTTATATAACTATCAACTATGTATCAAGAATTCTAAAGCTGATCACAGATTCAGAACGCAAGCTAGTGGCTTACTGACTTGTTCTTAGCAGACCAGGCATCAAAATGACTAGTTGATACAGACATCCAAGCAAATCAGTAATTTTTAGCCAGTTCATTTCTGGTTGGGCTTATAGATGACCCTTTTCTGTATTCCTGCTATTGGTATGTCTGAACTCTGAAGTAACATAATCAATTGAAGTAACATAATCAATTCATAGAAATATATCAAGCATTTGCACAAATAGTACTCTCGTAGACTTTAATCCATGCAGTCAATTTGTTATCTTAACAATTTTCAGACAGGTGATTTTTTTTTTTAAAAAAAACACTGGAACCAAATAATGAGCCTATTATTTCTGCAACTTCTGTTGGACCTGTTTGGTGTGACATTATTCATACAAATGGTCCAGAAGGATCCTCAATTTGTTGAAAAGCAGGAAAGAGTTATGACTTCTCCGCCTTATGCATATGTGAACAAAGGCCATGTTATGTACTTTATGAGTTACTAGTTACTAGTTAATCAATCTGCCAATGTTATGTTGTAATGATCAACAAGAAAGTGAATATTGCACCTTTTGTAAATTTGTAGTTTGTGCTTTAAATTTCACACATAGCATCATACTAGTTTACACAGGAGGGGCACTGTCGTGTCCATCTATTGTATCTGTCAACGTGTTCATGTGCATTATCTCTGGTACTTGCATGAACTTCAATGGTGTTCCTTCTGTTGTAGGAAGGTGAAACCATTAGGATAACGGTAAAAAACAAGCCATCAACTGGAAGTGGTATGCTTTCAGCTGCTGGTTTATCTGGAGGGACCACTGCAAAACCAAAGACAAGCATGCTTCTTGCGCCACCTCCAGGTGCAGCTGGGAAGCTTCGGTCTCCTCTTCCGCCTCCACCTAACGACCCTGCAGCTGCAAGGATGAATTCTGGACATACTGCAGGAATCAGGGCTCCAAAAGAACCCACCAAGAGAAATAATGATGCTTTTTCAGATCTTTCTGCTATAAAGGTGAGGTTTTCTATTTGGTGCCTTATGATTTAGGATATTGCTGTCCAGAATGGAGCACACTAATACATGCAGATGTCCCATGCTCATAGTAGCCAATTTCATAAACTGATAATATAAGACAATATTTAAGCTACACATGTTAACGCAATCCTCTGTGCTTAAAAATGTAAAAAAGAAGCTGCTCATTTGGATCTGGTCGATCTTGTCACATCTATTCTAGGCGCCCCTAAAATGAAACTAATAAGTCTTTAACAAATAAAAACAGAATGTCTAATATTCTTCATTCAGTTGGATAAGCAACATAAAAACTTAGAATGGCCATGTAAATTAAATTTGGAGACATTTGTTTTATGGTTATTTTACTCACCCCTTCATGCCCTTACACTTCAACCATATGTATGTGATATGCAGCAAAATCTACCTTCATCAGCTGAACCTGGACAAACAAAGAGCACAGGAGCTGGATGGGCGGCATTCTGATGATGGATGCATGATCTACTCGTGACATTTGTTTACCTGAACAAGGGGAATGGGTAGCTGAAGTTCTGAACAAGACTTGGATCTGGTCTGCTGGAAGCCTTCTACCCCTTTCAAAATTATCAGCGTTCCAATTCCAGTTGTCAACCGAGAAATAAAACATTTTTCCAGAGTTGTGTTACCCATCTCACCACATGAATGGATGCTCTGAATATCTGGATATAGATACAGCTTCCCTCCCTCGTTGTTTATCTTATTCATGCAATGTTTCACAAACCAATACCAGAATCATACTGACCTCGATGTGTATTTTGCGGCAAAAGATTGAAAAAAAAATACTGTTACAAGTGCGGCAAAAGAATGTTTGCTATTGTATTCAGTCTTCTCAAGTTTCAAGCAATCGTTAGCATACGTCATTCCTTTCAAAGTATGACTGCCGTGACAGCTGCTACTTGTTGATTGCAGTTTCAGATTAAGACGTTCGTCCGACTGATCATGCCGTCCTGGGCTCTGATCCAAATCATTCTAGAATTTCGTGAACTATACCCGAACTCCCAAAAGAATTTGGAAATAACAGTCATTCAGATGATAAAGCGATTTAACTAATTATAGTTTGGGAACGTATGCTATGCAAACCAGCCTCCTGTGTAAACTATGGAAACTCTAATCAAGACCATCGAAATCTAATCCGATGGCTAGAGATGGAGGAGTTTAACTGCTAAAATAACCCACCTTTAGGAATGAAATGAGTGGAGTGTTTAAGTGCTAAAATAACCAACCCATCTCTAGCCATCGAATTAGATTTCGATGGTCCTGATTAGAGTTTTTATAGTTTGCACAGGAGACTGGTTTGTATAGCATACGTTCCCTTATAGTTTTACCAACTATAGCCTAGCTTCACAGGTTTTGAAATTTGCTGATAGTGAAACAATTTTATCTTCAACGCTTGGTCTCTGCGTCTCAACCAAAACCACTCGTTCTACGGAGCATTTTTAGCATATCCCTGTTTGTAGCCTTCTTCCACCACCTTTCTCGACTGTCCTAAAAAATTAATTACTATATTTCGCCGCTCTTCTAGATCGAAAATTCTCCTTTACTTTGGAGCACCGCACATAAAAATTCTAATGATCTCTTTTATTTCTTGGGCTGTTCACTTGTAGATAGATCACGCTGATCGAATTTGTACTTCAATTAAGATTGCTTTCCGGATGCAGTTTCTATATGGACAATTGTGTGTAGGATTACACAATTAGTTGGGATCATAGTGCGGCAATTATTCCCTTCTCTTGATCGTAATGGATTCAGCGAGGAGCTGGTTTACCAAGCTCCAAACGAGGGAGAAATCCATTGGAAAGAAGAAGGAATTGCCTCCCAATGGCAAGGAATCCGGCGATGATGCGCCATCTAGTGCAACCAAACAGAGGGTTGCAGCGGCCAAGCAATACATTGAGAAACACTACAAGGAGCAAATGAAGCATCTGCAGAACAGGAAAGAAAGGTGAGGATCCGTACAGTTATTCATTCATCTATACAATGTAATTTTAGCTGTCATAATAAGTTCACTTATTAATTTATTTCTGCATCCATAATCAATGTAGCTAAAGTCACCTGGGCAGTGTAATTTAATGTAATGTTGCGGCTCCTAATGACACCATTTGAGGCTCATTTGATCAACTAATATATTTGGTTAGGTGTGAGACTTTTTTGTGACAATCTATAACTTTGAGGGGCCTTCTACAAAGTGCCCCAAACAGCCTAAAAGGACTATCCGAAAACCCCTTCTCTTGAGTGGATTGTTCATTTAGTTTTGAGGGAGAGAGAGCTAGGGTTTGAGAGAGGAGAGGTGAGATTTTGATCTACCAAATTCATCACTAGAAGAGTGAAATTTATAGGGATTTGGAGCCTTTTCAACCTTGTTGGCTCTCACCTCTTGTATCATTCATCTTCATAGTGGATTGTTTGCTCGTCGCCGCTCATGGTTTTTTCTCGCAAGGGTTTCCACGTAAATCCTTGTGTCTACTTACGATTTGGTATTTATCTTGTCATACTTGTTGATTGTTGTCTATCTTGCTTGCTATTGGTGCTATTTTGTCCAAGTTCATGGTGTATGGGTATGCTGACACAACAATGGATATATGTGTTATTTGATATGTTGATGATGGGGATTGACATGTTAGCAAGCTGATCTTTGCAAGTATATTCCTTGTTGTGATTTTGGACAGCACCATGTTTATAGAATGGATGCTATGGGCTGCATTGTTGTATGCACATAAGGTATTCGGTGAAATGCTTGTGAGAGATTAGATTGCTGATTTCGATGCTTCCGTTGCCCCGTTGCGCTCACATTTAACTTTCAAATTGTCACACCACCTCCAGATTTCCTAATAGCAGCAGACAAAATAAATTGTTCCAAAGATAAAGAGGAAATATCATTGGCAAGAATTTCTAGAATTGTTTGTTGTTAAATTATATCATGAAAGAATAATGCATGATGTAGTATTAGGGTAATTGTCTTTCCGCAAGCTGCTTCTTCTGATTAAATTTATATGTTCTGATATGATTATATATCTTTCTCAAAAGAATTTATCAGTACCAATGATATCTCATCTTTTGCATTGTTGTCATGTAGACGGTGTAGTCTAGAAAAGAAATTAGCAGACGCTGATGTGTCCGAAGAGGAGGTTCACAACATCCTGAAGCAGTTTGAGAAGAAAGAGACGGAGTACATGCGCTTGCAAAGGCATAAAATGAGCGTGGAGGATTTTGACTTGCTAACAATGATAGGCAAGGGAGCATTTGGTGAGGTAAACCTACATGCTATTAAAGTGACCATTTTGTATCCAATTCGCTCGGGTTTTTTTTATAAAATCGTTTTTTCTTAACACAATGGTTTTCTTCTAGGTCAGAGTCTGCAGAGAGAAGACAACAGGAAATGTCTATGCGATGAAGAAGCTTAGAAAGTCAGAAATGCTTCGTCGAGGTCAGGTAGAGCTATTTCTATCAAAGATCTGAATTCATCTTTGTATCCACCGTTCCTTTTTCTGAGTGCTTTGTTTGGTTTGTTTCATAGGTTGAGCACGTCAGAGCTGAAAGGAATCTTCTTGCCGAAGTGGATCACCACTGCATTGTCAAATTGTATTGCTCATTCCAGGACAGTGAGTACCTGTACCTGATCATGGAGTACCTCCCAGGAGGTGACATGATGACGCTGCTCATGAGGAAAGACACGTTGACTAAAGATGAGGCCAGGTTCTATGTTGGTGAGACGGTTCTTGCGATCGAAGCGATCCACAGGCATAACTACATCCACAGGTATGCAGCGAGTGCGATTGTGTTCAGTACCACTGCTGATGTGTTGTTTATGATGAGTTCAGTACCTGAATCTGCAGAGATATCAAGCCTGATAACCTGCTACTGGATAAGTATGGTCACTTGAGACTGTCAGATTTTGGATTGTGTAAACCATTAGACTATTCCAACTTCCCAGACCTGAATGAAAAGGACGTTACGCCTACAAAATCATCATTTGGGGATGGGAAGCAGCAGTCGATGCCAAAGCGCTCGCAGCAAGAACAGTTGGAGCACTGGCAAAAAAATAGAAGAACTTTGGTCAGTAACCAACACAATGACATCAGCTGTGACGCCTCTTATATTTTACCAATTGATATGTCATTTATCTATTCGGTGATACCTTCTTTATAATTTTTACTTCCAAGTTTTGAAAATTGATTGGTTAAATGATTGCAGGCTTACTCAACTGTTGGAACACCAGACTACATCGCTCCAGAAGTTCTTCTGAAGAAAGGCTATGGGATGGAATGTGATTGGTAAGCACGCATTAAGCATCTCTTGCAGTACTGCTTGCGCCATGGATCTTGTTAAGTTTGAGTATAAAGAGAAAACCAAATTTCATGTTTCCAGGTGGTCCCTTGGTGCGATCATGTATGAAATGCTAGTGGGTTATCCTCCATTTTATTCAGATGAGCCTATGACAACTTGTAGAAAGGTAATGTATTTTAAGCTTTTTGCTATGGAAAATACCTTGGTGGTCTTTCCGGTGATTGGAGCATGCTTATGTTCCAAATTAACTGATTTCTAGGTTCAGCCGTCTCTGTTTTGTTCCAATGTCCTTTATTTAGATCATCCTATATGTGCAAAAACAGATAGTAAATTGGAGAACACATTTGAAATTTCCTGAAGAAGCGAGGCTAACAGCGGATGCGAAAGATCTTATAAGTAAACTACTTTGCAATGTCGACCAACGCCTTGGGACAAAAGGAGCAGAAGAAATAAAGGTTGTTATGTGTTTGTTAAGCGTCGCAACATGCCCCCAGACAGATGCTACTGAACTTCTGCTCATAGTACCTTGTATGTCTACTTTAGGAGCACCCCTGGTTCAGTGGATTAGAATGGGACAAACTATATGAAATAGAAGCTGCGTATCTGCCTCAAGTCACAGATGAGTTGGACACTCAGAACTTTGAGAAATTTGAAGAGGTAACTGTTGTTGTTTATAAGGAAACATGCTTCTAACTCACCGGTAATTAGATAAATATATGAGATATCTAAATATATTTATGTGGTGTATTCGCAGTCCTCAGATAATGTTCAGTGTTCAGCAAAGACGGGTCCTTGGAGAAAGGTAATAGTGCCTTAACATATCTTTTTAAATTGTTTATTCTCAAATTTCTTTAAATTGACACTTTTTAATTGTTTATTCTCGTTTTTGTGTGTTTCCTCCAGATGCTTTCTTCAAAGGATCTGAATTTCGTGGGCTACACCTACAAGAACTTTGAACTTGTGAACGACCACGATGTCCCCGGCATGGGTACAGTATACTTTCCAGCTTCCATGCATATATGAGTAGTAAGTGAATTTAGGTGACAAGCCACAAGAAGGTTGACTCTTCGACATTGTAGAGGAAGCCGGAAAAAAAATCTAGAATGATAAACAAGTCGAAATCCATTGATAGTTTCAGACTATGCTGTTCTTGTGTTTTTCAACTGATACAACCTTGCACTCCTGCACAGCTGAGCTGAAGAAGAAGGAGAAGGCAAAGAGACCAAGCGTCAAATCTCTCTTCGGTATATATATGAAATCGTTTGTCATCTTTTGCCATGTTATGGTAACACATGTTTGTTTATTTGTCTGATGCGACGTTTTGCTTACCATTTAGTCGTATTGTACACGCAGATTCGCCTGAAGGAGAAGGGGGAGAGGGAGAGGAGGCCCAGGCTGAAGACGAAACGGCCTCGGCCGAAGGAAGCGTCCGGAAACCAGCAGCAGAGCCTGAACTGACCAGAAGCCTCAGCTCGCCATCCACATGAAACGCCACTTCTCCAATCTGTCACCAGTTCAGTTGACGAGAGCGAGAGCGTCGTTCGTGCACACGAGTGACGACGACAGAAGCCCATGCATGTGTGGCCATGAGTGCTTCGATTCGTCGCGAGACTTCGCCGGCAGTTACCTGCCAGGAAGAAATTAACTGGGAAGCGTGTTGTGTATGTACTTTTTTGTTGAGATTCACGACCGAATAGCGATCGTGCTGAAAATAATTGTGTCCGTGGAATGTATCATATATGTACTCTGATATTGACGAAGCGCAACTCACAAGTGCATTTTACTTTGAGGCCCCGCATGTACGTGGTTTGACATCAATACGTGTTGAGGTTAAAGTGCAACTTTAGTTAAATTACACCCTAATTCATCATGCGAGCATCCAAACAACGCTGAGCATTCGGTGAAACGAGTCGTTTCGCGGAATAAAGTGGCTGACCTCCCCTGCTCCTTCCGGGCAGAGCCTGACTAAATCACCAACGATCGCCCGTACCTATTTTAAGCGAACGATTTCAGACAGCATGTAACTTTATGTTTTTTGCCAAAAAAAAATCACGCAACCTTCAGCTTTTGCAAAGTTTTTATTTTTTAGCAAAAAACAAAAAAATACAAATCTAGAAACATAATATTTATTCTATAACTTATGCGTCTAACTTATAATGTAAGTTATACACGTAACTTACGTGATCTTCAAAGTTTCTAAATTATGCTCATAACTTATGCATTTAATTTAGTATGTGAAAACACATAACTTACAACGTTGCAAGATTACAATCTAACTTATACGTATAGCTTAACGTGATTTGCAATGTTTCTAAGTTATTGTCGTAATTTATACATTTAATTTATTATGTGAAAATACATAAATTATAAAACGTTGTAAAGTTATAAATCTAACCTATACACGTAATTTTTACGTATAACTTAGATACCAAAATCGAAAAAACTTATACACACCAGGGCTGCAGTGCAGGAAAGAAAGTGGAAAAAAAAGCTTTTTGAAACATATCTAAGTGAGATCTAATTTTATTCGCCTCGTCGAGTAGAACACACTGGTGTAAATAGAAAACCGAATGCACAATCTAAAAACTATAGCAAATTAAAATAAATGTTTTACCATTTTCAGTCTACATCATCAATAATGTCATATGACAGAAAAATGTGAGAGGAAAGGAGGCTAGTTAAAAGGGAATTTTGTTCCGGGCGTTCGACGCGTGTAGCGGCGCAGGCGCGGAAAACTGAAGAAGGATTTGGTCGCAACGTGCGGGTAAAGGTGCCGCGGACCTAGACAGCGTCGGAATTGACGCGTGCGCCGCCCCTTTGGACGTCCAGAACACGCTGCAGCTAGGACAGGAACGAGGCTGACTGGAGGCCGGCACGCACGCATCTGTTGCAACACAATGCACAAGTGCGCGCGTCCACCGGTCCTGCATGCGTTTGGAGAATTTCCATGCTCAACGCTCAACGCGCGTCGGCCGGCCAACTGGTTCTTGTGTGGGCCCTGCGTGCATCTATACCTCGCCCGTCGCCCCGCATCTAATCACGTACCGCTGGAAAAAAAAAAGGGTTTTTCTACTGGATACTCGAGTGACTGCTGACCGCGCATCACTCGATTTCTGTCGCTACTTTCTTCTTCAGCCTTCGGACCCGCCGCCGTCCACCGCCCCACCGTGGTGCTAGGGGTCACTGAAGCTCCGACGGCCTTAGCGCCCGTGAAGCTCCGGCGGCCCTTAGCGCCCGCGGCAGCCACCCTCTCCTTCCCCTATCTCCGGCGAGACTCCCCCGTCCTAGCTTGGCCCGGCCGCCGCCAGGGCATCACTAAGCCGTCCGTCTGCATCCTCGCCGTTTAGCTTACCATCCTCCCCCCGGTCGGCTAGACAATCTATAACCTACCAGAGTTGAAGAAGAAGGGGTGTGCTTACCGGAGTTGGAGGAGAAGGCAGGAGGAGGAAAATTGAGTGAGTGATTTCATCGGCTCACTTGAGTGACCTTTACATTAACGAAAAAAGGCACCACTGGACCCACTGCCGTTTGTGGCTCGTCGTGCCGAGTGCATGCAGAGTGTTGAACCACCCAACTAGCACCTGAAGTTTTAGGTTCATATGATCTTATATCCATCGTGTCACCGTCCCTGCCCCGTGGCCGAGCGAGCTTTAGATACATAAAATCTTGTAATTGAGTGTTTGTAACTTTAAAAATAACTTAATAAAATCCAAAACTAGAGATATATACTAAGAAAATTTAGATGATTCGTGTATAGCTAAAACTATTAAATACGACACTTAGAAATCACTTTATTTGAGTCTACGAACCACATATTCAACCTAGATCTAGATATTAACTAATATATTCATGTATTTTTTGTTAAATTTCTCCATCACATCTTGACCTTTCTAACAACGGACAACCGCTCTCTCCTCCCCTCTTAGGTGACTGCCCTCTCTTCCCCTTATTTTGGTGGCATATGGCTACCTTACCGCACCACCTGTGACATCACCTTTAAGTTCAACCACACATCTCGCTCCTTAACCCTTAAATTTGAAATCCCTATCAATATGTTTATTCATAATTACCCAGTCCAAGATACATGCCCAACCAAAATGTATGGTTTTGTGTCACATCACCAAATTGTTCTCCATGCAACCGTTCCATGTGTGATGTTCCACAGATTAGCAACGGGCTAACTAGTGAAGTCGTTTCACAAAAGACCTCAAACAAGATAATTCCTTTTGGTGGCGAACCAACCCATATGCAATGTGTTTGATCTCGAAACCAAACACATTGTAATTGTGATCATGCTGAAGTTAGGGAAGAATGGAGATTGGATCACAAGATGATCACACACCATGGAGCCACTCGCTGCTAACGAGCCCCTACTCTCTCTCTCTCTCTCTCTCTCTCTCTCTCCTAATGTTTCCTGTCTCCTCTTTTGCCGATGCAACCTCCTTTCAATGAAACTTTCTGGGTACAAGAATGTTGCTCCTCGTTGTCTCATCCACCCACTGTGGTCGTATTTTTTTAATCCACCACCCATCGTTGGTTGTGGGGATCCCTTTGGTCTTTCTAAAGTGATCAATTTAGAAAGATCCTCGAACCTTAAACTTAATTTGTACTTCAAAATATTTGGTTGATACAATAACCGAAGAGGAACTAAATTGTAAAAAAAAAGGTGCTATGCAAGATAAACCTAATGTGAAAGGCGTCGGGACTAGGTCTTGATGATAGAAGTCAACGAAGTTGGATGAGGGATCGTGTTAGCTATCTCATAATACATTTTGATTTTTAATATATAACTTTTTGTACGTACTTAAATATACATTATGCCTAGATATATAGAAAAACAATGTATTTATAAAAAACCAAAATGAAAATGTCTTATAGTTTAAAATGGAGTATCACATTGCATTCTCTAGAACAAAATTTTAGGCTATTTGAACTTTTTTTTGCTTTGTGGAACTTTTTTATTAATGCCAAAACCGAAACAATAACAAGTTCAAATAGAACATAAATATTCTAGTGTGAGAAAAAGTGTTTCACGTGTAGAAATACTTGTAGGCAACATAATGCTTATTTTCTAGTATGTAAAACATCACTCTGAAATCCTATCCATGTTTAATTTCAGTGTGTTCGGCCCCTATGCTCCATTGCTCAATTTTTTGGAGGTGTTTTTTTTTGTGTCTTGGAAGATGGGTCAAGGTTGCTCAGTTCCAGATTGTTTAATTCCTAGTTATAATTTGCTATCATAACTAACTTTAAATCAGTGTGGTAGAAATTTTTAAAGTCATGCTTTGCCGTATCCAAGTAAATCTTGCTGCACATTTTAGCATGTGGATTTCAAGAAAATATTACCTAAATTCAACTGCCAACCAAACACTCAACAGCTCAACAAACTTGTCCAGCGTGGCTGGTACCCAAAACGAAACCTGATTTTCCGGCGATCCAGAGCCGAAAAAGGACCACCACCCACCGCTCGCTTTCCCGCACCTCCCCACCTCTCGCTCCCTCCCTCCCTCCAATTGCAGGATCGGCACCAATGCGATTCGACCGCGGCCTCGCATCCGGTGCGGAGGTCTGCAATTGGGGGGAGGCTCCTCTCCGCCGCTGGAACCGCTGCGGCGTCGCCGCCTGTGCGAGTTTCCTGCTGGTTCCTCATCCCTCGGGTACGCGCTTCACGCCTGGACGTTCTCGCTCCTTGTTGCCATCCACATTTGAGTGCGATCCTGGCCCCCGTTGGGCAATGTGTTGCTCTGTTTGTTTGTTTATTTATTTATTTTTCATTTTTTTTACAAAAACTGAGAGGACGAAGCCTCTAAAGGAGGAGTTTATTAAAGAAAGCGTTACAGGGAATGTTGCTCTGTTTGTGCTAAGGTAGCTGATTCAGGTTTCATTTTCTCTATGGCCTCTGTGGTTTCCAGGGAGAGATTTTGCGTCCTTGGCATCACTGTTTGATGGCAGACAGTAGTGCTGCTTCTCTGAGGAGGCATTGGGGCAATAGGCAGTTGAGCTGAACCGGTAAATCAGAAGTCTCTGGCCGTCAAGGGAAATTGGGAAATTCAGGTTGAACGTGGTTACATCATTCTTCCTTTAATTGGTGTTTCAGCAGCAAAAATCCATTCACAGGAGAGAGAGGTTGAGAGAAATCAAAGAGGAGAGTGATCATGGAACATGTGATTGGAGGGAAGTATAAGCTTGGGAGGAAGATTGGGAGCGGATCCTTTGGGGAGCTATATCTTGGTACATTCTATGTATTTTGCGATATTATGGTTTTGTTCCGTTAATCCCAGAAATAAATTTTTTATTCTTTCTAGTGTGGCTTTTCTTGATCCAGGAGTTAACATACAGAATGGAGAGGAAGTGGGGATAAAATTGGTACGTGCGAATAAACCTGCCTGTAACGTATATACTGTTTGCATTTAATGTACAATAACGTTTCTCTTCTCTAGAATCTGGATACACCCTTTTAAACTTAGGCCTTGTTTAGATCATCCAAAAAGGCTAAAAATTTCACTCTCTCTCCACCACATCAAATATTATGTCATATGCATGAAGTATTAAATATTAATAAAATAAATAACTAATTACACAGATTAGTTCTAAATTACGAGACGAATCTTTTGAGCCTAGTTAGACTATGATTAGATAATATTTATCAAATACAAACGAAATGCTACAGTACTTTTTAGCTAGAAATTTCAGCAACTAAACGAGGCCTTAGAGCTGAAGTGTTTGGTTCAAGGTCTCACCTTTTCTTTGGTTTGATCTGTCAGGAGCCTGTGAAAACAAAACATCCACAGCTGCACTATGAATCTAAAGTTTATATGCTACTGCAGGGTGGAAGTAAGTGGATTGTAATTTATATATGTTATTTACAGTAATCCATGCCCGCACCTTTTGGTTGCTTATTTAGTCACTCATTTTGAAACATAGACGGTATCCCACACCTCAAGTGGTATGGTGTCGAGGGGGAGTACAATGTTACGGTGATTGTGTTAGAGTTAGATTACTTCATAATTGGGCTAATCCTACAAAGGATAGCTATATAGAGAGTCATATATGGGCCTCATGGGCCTAAATTTTACATACTTCAACACCCCCCGCAGTCTGAACTACCGGCGCAGCGGAGTTTACAGACTAGACACGAAAAGAAGTACAACACACGAGCCCCTCACACACGCAACTAGCCACTGGTGATGTTGAGGCTGGAGCGGAACTCGACGAAGGTCGAGGATAGGAGACCCTTGGTGAAGATGTCGGCGAACTGGGAGGTGGTCGGGACGTGGAGAATCCGAACATCGCCGATGGTGACCCGATCCCGGACGAAGTGTAGATCGATCTCCACACGCTTGGTCCTCTGGTGCTGCACAGGGTTGGTGGAGAGGTACACCGCACTGACGTTGTCGCAATAGACCAGCGTGCTCCGAGAGAGGGCTGTGAAGCTTAGCGAGGAGCTACCGGAGCCAGGAAGCCTCAGCCACGCCGTTAGCAACAGCGCGGTACTCCGCCTCGGCACTGGAGCGGGAGACGACCGGCTGGCGCTTGGACGACCAGGACACCACATTGCCGCCTAGAAAGACGGCGTAGCCGGAGGTGGAGCGCCGAGTGTCCGGACAGTCGGCCCAGTCCGCGTCAGTATAGACGACCAGCTCGGTGGAGGGGGACCGGTGAAGAAGCAACCCGTAGTCGACGGTGTCGCGGAGGTAGCGGAGGAGGCGCTTGAGAGCAGTCAGGTGGGGCTCTCGGGGATCATGCATGTGAAGACAGATCTGCTGCACGACGTAGGTGATGTCCGGCCTAGTGAAGGTTGTGACAGAACCAACCAATTTATTAGCGCACAAACACATAATTCGTCGTTAAGACAGCAAACTACATGATTGAGACCTAATAAACCCGGTAGTCATTCCGAAATCTCGAAGGATTTCAAACATTTCCAGCACGACCAAGATCGTAATGAGTTTAGCGTTCACCATTCACGACGTACATAGTTCGCACATAGTTTTACACCATCGGAGTACGAATAAAGTTATTACAAACCAAGTTTAAATTTCAAAATAGCGGAAGCGATTAAGTTCAAATACACACACACCAGTTCAAATATTGTGCCAGGTCCTCGGTCAATATCCAACAAAAGCATAAGGTAGAGTAGAGTGACCATGCCCAAGGTCTAGTCATCTCCCAAGGCGGGTAGAAGCAGTGCTGACAATAGCCATAAAACATCTCACCATCTGTAACAACATGGGAAATAAAACCCTGAGTACGAGAATGTATTCAGCTAGACTTACCTGTCATAAACTAAAAATAAATTGACTCCAAGGAGTATGCAAGGCTATATAAGTTGGATAGCTGACTCATAAGTTACGAAAAAGCTTGCATTACAGAAAGATTTGACCATAACCTTCTAGCATTGTATTTTAATCTGATTAACCTTATCATGCTACATTAGCACCTATACTAAACAAGCATGCTAATAATTATTCAAAGGAAAAGTAACCAATTCTGGTTGAGTATCTTTCAATCTCAACAGCTCAACCATCTCATCTCTTGTTCAAGTTCTTACTACGATGCCGCTACTCAAGTCAAGTGTTCACTGTCCAGGAACGATGGCGATTATAATCGATTACTAACCAGCTGGTGGGTATTCCTCACACAAATCACACTCACCCGCTAAGGTGAGCTACAGATCACCGAAAATTTAATTCGGGAAAAGTCGCGGGATCAACAGGTACCATCGTATCCAGGAACTGCCCGGCTACCTTATTCAGGGCGACCCTGACCTCGGACTTACTCTCTGTGTAACCCGTGGTCCCCCATCTTCACCAATACGATGCGTACAGCAGGTCGACTCCCGGCCCAAACCAAATCCAGACTTCATGGTCGGAACGACTTATCCTTCCAGCTAAATGCGAGGCATAAATTCAATATGACTTGAGGACGTACAACGGACGGGGTCCTAGTTCGACACAGATGGGATAACCACACTGAACCTCTAGTTCAGTCTCAACACCAATCCCGCCCGGTCTCGATTTATTATCTTCACATGGTTATCCAAGATAACAATGTATTCAACCATTCCGAGTAACCACCTATAACTCGCGGATGACAGAAAATCACCCGACTTCTACCGATCTAGTTAAAGCAGGGCTAAGCAGATAATCGCATCTGAAACTAACAGGGTTGAAGTATAACGGTGGCAAGGAATATAAGTAATACATCAACGGTATAAAATAACGCCTATAACTTACTGCATCAAACAAGTAAAGGACTCAAGTTAGATATTTTGTAAACCACAGGAAGAATGCTCCGGGGCTTGCCTTTCAGGAAAGAGCTTGGCTGGTGGTCAGGACACTCAGGAAGATCAACTTTGGGATCCTCTTCTGCTGCTATCTCCCGCACCAGAGCGTCCTGCTGGCCTTCCTCTTCTGGTGCTCCGGGAACTATCGTTTCGAGCTCTGACGATCCTGTATGATGCATAGTGCGTATGAATACCATATATACATAGAAATACAATATTGATGCTGATGGTGAATGAATGCTCAGTTAAGATAAATGATATGATTTTGAAACATGTAAGATAAGCACATGTCATCTGCATTCTCTTCTGCCGACAAATCTTAAACAAGCCTCGCATTACAATTTACTTGCATGCTATAAGGAATTATAAATAACCATTATTTTGCATACTACCCTCTACTAAATCAAAACCAATAACAGATCACACACATCACAAATATCATAAAAAGCATTTTTACACACATGAAATGATAGCTTTAAAGAATTATTACTTATTAAAAAAATCAGGGTAGAACTGTAACATGACTTTAGACTACTCAGAAAATTCTGTAAAAATTATACGAGCTTAAACATATCTAATATGGACTACCAAAAAAATTTCAGGTCAAAAAAGTAAGTACTTTATCCTACACAAAAATAATAAGGCAGCATAATTTAATAGGCATAAAATACTTTGTACATAGGAATATGTCAAACAACAAATCTCAGAATATCATTAGCTCTAGATTAGCCTAAAAACACTCTCCAAAAAGTTTCATGCACAAATTCCTTATATATTATTTATTATAAATTATTTATTATCTAATGGAAGTAGGCACCATAACTAGACAGAGCAAACTTTCCACAGGACATAGCCTCACAACATTTTTCACAGATAGAGCATGACATAAGAAGACTAACAACCTTAGTTTCATATTTTTCTGAGCAACAGAGAATTACTTATGTATTTTCTAAGATAAAAGCAATTAATAGAGATAAATAAATCTATAAAAAAAAGTATCACAAATTTCATATTTCATATTTTTCATGCATAGATCTTCTCATAATAAAAATACTGCAAGTTAAACCAACTCATTTGGATGAAAAATGAAGAAGTTATGAATTTTCAAAGGTTTAACAAAAATCTGGAATCAGTTTCTTTAAAAGAAAAAGGAAAACGCTTTTCCACCGGAGACCCTGGGGTTTTTAGAAATCCACCAAGCCCTATAAAGAAGTTTCCTGAGTCTGGCAGTTATGCACGAAGAACCTTAGCTTTTGTCGTATTCAAGGACGAGGTCCTTGCACAGGGGAGGGGCAAATCGACGGCGTCGGCGCGGCGTCGCCGGCCGTTGCCATGGCTCCCCGGCTAAATTGAACAGAGGGAAAGCACGAGCGGGTCTAGGCGCTTTGATTCAAGGTCCTAGCGTGGGCGGAGCGGGGCCGTGGCGGCTCGGCCGCGTGCACAGGGCGGACGGCGGCTTCCCGACCGACGGTGTGGTCGAAATCCGGCGAGGAACGACCCGCACTGGCTTCATGGACTAGGGTTATGGCTTCTACACGGAAAGGCGCAGCTACTGCTCGAGACAGGGAGAGAAGAGGACGGCCGAATCGATCGGAACGCGGCGGCGGCGGTCACCGGTTCACCGGCCGCGGGGAAGAAGCTCTCGATTGGGGCCTTACCCTTGGCGAGGATGGCTATTGGCAGGCGCAAAAGCAAGCGCACGTCGAGGCGAGTCCGTGCGCGCGTTCGGAGCAGAAAATCAGCAGCGGCGAGGCTCGGTGACGGTCGCGCGGTCGGCGGCGGCGACGGCGAGCAGCGCGGAGCGGGGGAAGGAGGCAGGGAGAGCAGAGAATGAGAGGGGGACAGAAAGGAGGGAGCGGCCCGCACTCGCTTTAATGCGGTCGGGATGGTCGATGTACGCGCGCCACGCGGAGCACATGGGCTGGGTGCGATGGGCGGTGGCCGGCCATTTCCCTGACGGCTTTGACCAACCGTCACTGAAATGTTATTTCCATGACCTCTAATACAAACTTTTCTGCCCTATAACTCCCAAACCAAGCCGAATTAGCCAAAACTTATATTGAAGAAAATGTAGCTCTAGAAGAGTAGAACATTTCATCTATACAAGTGGCCACATTCTACATAGATTTTGAAATACAAAAATCCAAATGAAAATATCCTTAAAATCCCCTAAAATAGAAAAACAGCCCCCAAATCTGTATTTTTCAATATTTTTGAACATCTTCCAAGCATTTTTATGAAAAGTGGTAATAACAACTTTTGTTCCTTATGAAATTCTATACAAACTTTATTTAGGGTGCACCCACATGCAAATAATCTAGCTATCACTTTCAAATCAGTCAAACAAAACCACTTTCATGGTCCACCTTGGTCAACCATGACATCAAAGCTTAATTAACCAAAACTATGAACATAAACCTAGGTTCATTTGGTGTCCTACTCATGTCTAGGTTACTTTAGAGGTCATCAAACACCAAACACTCATACCACTTATCCAATTCATGTGAAATGCAGCCATAATTTGAATAATTCAAGCATCCACATAAAATAACAATTGCTCTTTTCATCAATGCTATGCATAATGATGCTTATGCTTAAGAATGCAAGTGATTATGCATGCTTAACACCAGAGTGTTACAAAGGTGAGGTACTGAAGTGCACCAGCGAGACTCCGGTATGCAGTGGGGTCTGCCACTGGGCTGCCCGCGGCCTCTGAGAGCTTGCCCTGTGTGTCAACCGGAATGGAACAGGGCTTGCAGTCAGTCATCCCTGCTTGCTCCAGGATATCAAGAGTGTACTGCCGCTGGTGAAGAAGAAGCCCAGTGGGACGAGGCTCGACAGTGACCCCGAGAAAGTGGTGGAGCACACCCAGATCCTTCAGAGGGAACTCCTGCTGTAGGGCGCTGATGATGCGGCAGAGTAGTGAAGGACTAGAGGCTGTGAGGACAATGTCATCAACATAGAGCAGCAAGTACGTAGTCTCGGCTCCATGGTGGTAAATAAATTGGGACGTATCTGACTTGGCCTCCACAAAGCCCAGTGTCACCAGGAAAGCAGCAATCCGAGAGTGCCATGCCCAAGGGGCCTGCTTGAGGCCGTAGAGAGACTTGTTGAGCTGGCAGACCATGTCAGGACGAGAAGAATCAACAAATCCTGCCGGCTGACTGCAGTAGACTGTCTCAGTGAGATTCCCGTGTAGGAAGGCATTCTTGACATCCAGCTGATGCACTGTCCAGGAGCGAGTAAGAGCCAGTGAGAGCACCGTGCGGACGGTCGCCGGCTACACCACAGGACAGAAGATCTCATCGTAATCAACCCCAGGGTGCTGAGTGAAACCCCGGAGAACCCAACGAGCCTTGTACCACTCAAGGGTACCATCAGCCCGCCGCTTGTGTGTCCAGATCCACTTGCCGGTGACGACGTTGGCGCCTGGTGGACGAGGCACCAGATCCCATGTCTGGTTGGCGAGGAGAGCCACGTACTCCTCTTCCATCGCGCGGCGCCAGTGAGGGTCCAACAGGGCGGCGCGGACGGAAGAGGGTATAGGAGAGACCTGTGGGTCGCCGGGCATCGTCGCAAGAGCCCGGGACCGCAGGGTACCAGCCTCATGCCACATCACCATCGGGTGAACATGACGCGAGTCGCGGTGTAGAAGCGGTGGGTGGTACACCGGCGACACGACACATGCAGCCGGGGGCCACGGCGGTGGAGTAGGCGTACCTGGTGGAGACGAGGCCACCAGTGGTGTCGGTGTCATCGGTGGAGACACCATCGGTGGTGACCGAGGCAGCGGCATCGCTAGTGGAGAAGAGGCCACCCCCGATGGTGGAGGGAGCCGGACCGCCCGCGCCCGGCGCTGGTAGACGTGCACCGGCTGGGCGTAGTGCGCCAGGGGTGCAACGGACACCGGCGTCCCTGGGCCAGCGTCAGGCATAGTGGCAGGGGCTGCCCGGAGGGACGAAGCCACCAGACCCGTGCAAGGCACCGAGTCAGAGGAGGCACCGGGGGCGACGAGCCGGGACACGGTGGCGGCGAAGGGCACGGTGGAGCAGTACCTGCAGGAAAGAGCAGCAAAGGTGGCTGGACCACCGGGTCAGTGGGAAACAGCGAGGAGAGGTCGAGGTCAGGGGCCAAAGCTGGCGTGGTAGTGGTGGAGAAGGGGAAGACAGACTCATCAAACACCACATGGCGAGAGATGAGGACCCGACGGGAGGTGGGGTCATAGCACCGGTAACCCTTATGATCAGGGGAATACCCGAGGAAGACACACAGAGTCGAACGGGGAGCCAGCTTGTGAAGAGCAGTGGCAGTGGTGTTAGGGTAACACACGCACCCAAAGATCCGAAGGTGGTCGTACCGAGGAGGGGTGTAGGAGCTGCACAAGCAGCGGAAGGAAGGCGGTTAAGGAGATAGGTGGAGGTGTGCAGGCTCTCAGCCCAGAAGCGAGCAGGGAGGGAGGCCTGGAGAAGAAGGGTGCGCATGATGTCATTGGTGATGCGAATCATGCGCTCAGCCTCGCCATTCTGGGAGGAGGTGTACGGGCAAGACATGCGCAGTTGGACACCATGAGAGAGGAAGAAGGCGCGTGAGGTGGTGTTATCAAACTTGCGACCATTGTCGCACTGGATGGCCTTGATGGTGAGGCCGAACTGCGTAGACACCCAGGCAAATAAGTGGAGAAGTGCGGGAAAAGCCTCAGACTTCGCACATAAGGGAAAAGTCCACGAATAGTGAGAAAAATCATCAACCACCACAAGATAGTATTTACAGCAAGAAATACTGATGACAGGAGATGTCCACAAGTCGCAATGTACAATATCAAACACATGAGAGGCATGTGAAGAAGAAGACTGAAAAGGAAGACGAACATGATGACCCAGCTGGCACGTATGACACAAATGCTTATCATGAGTCCGAGTACACCGAATATCAGAACTACGACTAAGCTGCATCAAAGCATCACGCCCAGGATGGCCAAGACGATGGTGCCAAGTGGTGGAGGAAGGAGTGGCGGCGAAAGCAGCTGACAAAGTGGCCGGCGATGAAGAGGAAGCAGACGCCAGAAACCGAAGAGTGTAAAGGGCCCCGTGCTATCACATCGGAGAAGAGGACATCGAGAAGCCAAATCCTTCACAGTAAGACCAGAAGAGTCAAACTCAATAGAACAAGAATTGTCAGCTGTAAAATGATGAATAGAAAGGAGGTTGTGAACCATAGAAGGTGCAACAAGAACATCAAAAAGACGAAAAGAGCCGTGAGCGCCGGCGGCACCCACGGACGTGACAGGAAGACACGACCCATTTGCGACCATGATGGACGAAGGAAGAGAGGAAGAAGGAGGGTGAACGAAAGAGAGTATACCAGGGTCGAGAGTGGTGTGGTAGGTGGCTCCCGAGTCGGCAATCCACTCTGGCCCAACGGTGGTGTCAGGGCCGTGGTGTTGAAGGAGTGGGCCAAAGCTGTTGGGTCCCAACCGACAGGCCCTGGCGCGGCGCCGGGAGGTGGGCCCCACGGAGACGAGGCGTGAAACCCCGGAGGAGCACCAGTGAACATGGCCGCCAGCGGGCGAGACTCGCCACTGGGAGCCTGGAAAGGCCACATGGAGATGTGCCCCGACCACGGGTGGTGGAAGGTGGGCCAGGGTGCACCCCGTGGAAGCGCCGGCGCCGGTGTGTTCCCACGGCCACCACCGCCACCACTGCCACGGGCCCCCCGCGGTGACGGCGGCCACCACCGCCACCACCACCACCGCCACGGCCCCCCACGCCCGCTCGGCCCGGGAGGAGCAGGACCACGAAGAGACGACGGCGACAGAGCGGACGAATGCGATGGGACAGTGGCGGCGAGAGCAGTCGAGGAAGAAGAGGACCTCGGCATCGATACCGACATGGCCTGAACTCCCTGAGTGAGCTCCTCCATGATGAGGTCGTCACGGACCTGCAGGAAGGTGGGAAAGGGTCGCTGACGAGTGATCCATGTCCGAAGATGAGCATAGCGGTCACTGAGCCCGCGAAGGACGTTGAGGACGAGGATGCGGTCCTCCACGGGCCAGCCAAGGTCGCTGAGAGAGTCCGCCATGCCCTTCATCTTGCGGCAGAACTCGCCAATGGAGAGGTCACCCTGGATGAAGGTCCAAAAACTCACATTGAGACGCAGAGCCCGGGCCTCGGCATTGCCCAGAAACTGCCCCTCGAGCGCCAGCCAGGCCCCCCGTGCTCTAACAGTGTTGCAGACGAGGTCGTGGAGGTCGAGGGAGATCATCCCGAGGATCCAGGAGAGGACGATGCTGTCAAGGCGCAGCCACGAGGCGGTCTGGACCGCGGCCGGGGTGTCGAGGAGGACGTGGTCGTCGAGGGCGTAGCGGCAGAGGGTGAGTAGTACCAGGTCCCTCCAACGGGTGTAGGAGGGCGACTCAGGGTCGAGGACGACCGGGACGAGGAGTCAGATGTTCTGGACACCCCCAGCTTGGTAGTGAAGCTGCGCCACGAGCAGATCGGCCGGGTCGTGCCAGAGGACAGCGGTGTGGGACACGCGGTGACCTGCGTTGGAGGAGGTGGCCCCGCAGTCAGAAGAGGCAGACATGACGAGGAGCTGCTCTGCCACGATGATTTGGCGAGCCAGTGCATCGGCCGCATCGTGCTCGCGTTCCCAAGCAAGGGTGGCCTCCCGCAGACGGGCCTGCCCGGCCTCGGCAGCAACGCGGGCCGCAACGAGAGCGACGACGAGGGCGGAGTCGATGCCGGCCGCCTGGCAGGGGGCGGGTGCGCGCGGCCTGGCAACCCAGCCCGGAGGCATGCCCAGGCCGGCAGCAACCAGGGCCGTGGTGGGGTCAGCAACCGGTGGAGCCGCTGCAGGGTCGACGGCGGCGTCCCCATCCTGGCCGCCGTGGTCACCCGCGCCGCCCTGGCCGCCCGCGCCCAGGCCGCACGCGCCCAGGCCGCCCTGGCCGTCGTGGCCCTGGCCGGCCGTGCCCAGGCCGCCTTGGCCGCCCTGGCTGCCCTGGCCAGCCGCACCCAGCCCGCCCTGGCCGCCTTGGCCGCCCATGCCGCCGGCGTCTGCCATGAGGAGAAGGGCAGGGGCGGCGATACGGGACGCGCCGGGGAAAGGCCGCCCGCAGGGCGGCACTGGGCCCGCCCACGGCGGCGGCTGGGGATGGGGCGCGCACGCCGGGGCCGCCCACGCCGGCGCCTCGAGAGGGGGCGACGGCGCTAGGCCCGCCCGCAGCGGCGGCTGGAGAGGGGCCGCGCGCCATGCGCACCCACGAGAAGGAGGTAGGTAGAGGGGGGAAAACGCCGAAATAGGAAGGCCCAGGAGGGGGAGGGGGCCGACTGGCCATAGCTGCTCCGGCGGTGACGGCGGCGCGCCGACGAGCAGCAGGTGGCGGCGGCGGCAGGGAAGGGGAGGGAGAGGGGAACTTAGGCTGGTACCATGTTAGAGTTAGATTACTTCATAATTGGGCTAATCCTAGGAAGGGTAGCTATATAGACAGTCATACATGGGCCTCATGGGCCTGAATCTCACGTACTCCAACAGATTGATCTTCTTGGCCCAAGCTTGGAAGATTTGTTTAATTGCTGCAACAGGAAATTTTCAATGAAAACAGTGCTTATGCTTGCTGATCAACTGGTGAGTTTATTCATTCCATATGCTGGCACGCAACTATTAGGAAGCAAGACAACTTTATGGAATTTGATATCAGCTATTTGTTAGGAGTTACGTGTCATAAGTTTCATGAGCATTCTACCATAAGTGTTGCCTTATTCTGTGGGTTTTAATTCCACAGTATACTAGATCATTGATGGTACAAATTGAGTTTCATGAACACCATGTGCTGTTCTGAGTGCATCTGAGCCAAGCTTTGCAAGATTCTAACTATTTTAAGTCTGTTCCTTTTTTTCTCGGTGGGCGAGGGAGGAAGAGAGTTTGTTATGGTCCTATTAGTTTTCTTGGAAGACCTTTTCTTTGCTTGGACTTACATTATTGAATACTGACTTTCATTTTTAGATAAACCGAGTGGAATACATGCATTCCAAGGGGTTTATTCATCGTGACATCAAACCAGACAACTTCCTTATGGGCATAGGTCGGAAAGCTAATCAGGTTCGACTTAACCCCCCAATGTCATCTGCTTTTGTTGTTTTCAGTATAAAAAAAAGGACGTACCCAGTGCCGTAGGCTCCCGCACTGCGGGGTTTTTAGTATAAACAGAACATAATATTTACTTTTCTAATATTAATAATATCTGGTATAATCCCCAAGATTCTTACTCGTCAATGAACAATATGTAAAGACATATATCCTTTTCCTATTCTGCAGGTCTATATCATTGATTATGGGCTTGCTAAAAAATACAAACAGTATATACGTTACAGGCAGGTTTATTCGCACGTCTATATCATAAACACATCCCATACAGGTGAAACATATTAATGAAGTTTTCACTTAGAACTGAGCCTGGACTTTGTTCTACCAAACAATTATTCTGTTAAATTGCAAGTTAATAAGCAGAAACTGGGATGTGAAAATTCACACAACCTCTATACTGCACCTGTGTCACAACTTCCTACCTTATCTCAAGAGACACTAGCTAATGTTACACTGTTGGGCAATCCAATTGAGGTTATGTGGATTTATAGTAGTTTCAGATCATGGTACAGAGAGGCAGCCTGAGTGGATTGTTTGATCTTGCATTATTTACATGTAAATTTCAGAAATAAAATGACAAATTACTCAAACTGTGCCTGTCCAATTTATTTACATGTAATTTCAGTGATAGAAGATATGTCTCAGTTACTTGGGCTAACCTTAGAAGGGTAGCAATAAAGTATGCCATACATGGGCCTCATGGGCCTAGCCACATGGGCCTACTACACTCATACTCCAACACCCTCCGCAGTCTAAACTACAGGCGCAGCAGAGTTACAGACTGGACACTGGGTATGAAAAGAAACACACACACATGAGCCCCCCACAGACGCAACTAGCCACCGGTGATGTTGAGGCTCGAGCGAAACTCGGTGAAGGTCGAGGACGGGAGGCCCTTGGTGAAGATGTCGGTAAACTGGGAGGTGGTCGGGACGTGGAGGACCCGAACATCGCCGATGGCGACTCGATCACGAACAAAGTGTAGATCGATCTCCACATGCTTGGTCCGTTGGTGCTGAACATGGTTGGTGGAGAGGTACACCGCACTGACGTTGTCGCAGTAGACCAACGTGCTCCAAGAGAGAGGGCTGTGTAGCTCAGCGAGGAGCTGCCCGAGCCAGGAGGCCTCAGCCACGCCGTTAGCGACAGCGTGGTACTCCGCCTCGGCACTGGAGTGGGAGACCACCAGCTAGCGCTTGCACGATCAGGACACCTGGTTGCCGCTCAGAAAGACAGCGTAGTCGGAGGTGGAGCGACGAGTGTCCGGACACCCGACCCAGTCGGCGTCAGTGTAGACGACGAGCTCGGCGGAGGAAGACTGGTGAAGGAGCAGGCCATAGTCGACGGTGCCGCGGAGGTAGCGAAGGAGGCACTTGAGAGCAGTGAGGTGGGGCTCTCAGGGATCATGCATGTGAAGACATACCTGCTGCACTGCATAGGTGATGTCCGGCCTGGTGAAGGTGAGGTACTGAAGTGCACCGGCAAGACTTCGGTATGCAGTGGGGTCGACCACTGGGTTGCCCTCGGCCTTTGACAGTTTGCCCTGTGTGTCAACCGAGTGGAGCAGGGTTTGCAGTTAGTCATCACAGCTCGCTCCAGGATATCAAGAGTGTACTGTCGCTGGTGAAGAAGTAACCCGGTGGGACGAGGCTCAACACTGACCCCGAGGAAGTGGTGGAGCACACCAAGATCCTTCACAGGAAACTCCTACTGAAGAGAGCTGATGATGCGGCAGAGTAGTGACGGACTGGAGGTGGTGAGGACAATATCATAGCATAGAGCAGCAGGTAGGCAGTCTCAGCTCTGCGGTGATAGATGAACAGGGACGTATCTGACTTGGCCTCCACAAATCCTAGTGACAACAGGAAAGCAGCAAGCCGAGAGTGCCACGCCCGAGGGGCCTGCTTGAGGCCGTAGAGAGACTTGTTGAGCCGACAGACCATGTCGAGACGAGAAGAGTCAACAAACCCCGCTGGCTGGCTGTAGTAGACTATCTCATTGAGAGTCCCGTGCAGAAAGCATTCTTGACGTCTAGCTGATGCACGGGCTAGGAGCGAGAGAGAGCTAGTGAAGCATCATGCGGATGGTGGCCGGCTTCACCACTGGGCTGAAAGTCTCATCATAGTCGACTCCAGGGCGCTGAGTGAAACCCCGGAGAACCCAGCGAGCCTTGTACCGCTCAAAGGTACCATCAGCCCGCCGCTTGTGGGTCCAGATCCACTTGCTGGTGATGATGTTAGAGCCGGGCGGACGGGGCACCAGATCCCATTTCTGGTTGGTGATGCGAGCCGCGTACTCTCTTCCATCGCGCAGCGCCAGTGAGGGTCTGACAAGGCGACGTGAATGGAAGAGGGTACCGAAGAGACCTGCGGGTCGACGGGCATCGCCGCAAGAGCCCAGGACCGTAGGGTACCAGCCGTGTGCCACGTCATCATAGGGTGAACATGTCGCGGGTGTCGGTGAAGGAGCGGTGGGCGGTACACCGGTGGGACAACATGGGAATCGGGCTGTCGCGGCGGTGGTGTAGGCGTCCCTGGCGAAGAAGGGGCCACCGATGGTGTAGGCGTCCCCGGCGAAGAAGAGGCCACCGGTGGTGGCTGAGGCAGCGGGGCCGCTGGCGCACGACGCTGGTAGACGTGCACTGGCTAGGCGAAATGCGCAGGAGGTGCGAAAGCCGGCGTCCCTAGACCCGCGCCAGGGGCGGCGCCCGCGCCGGGCGTAGGGGCAGGAGCAGCACCGCAGGGTGACACCTCCGGACCCGGCCAGGGCGCAGGGCCAGGGGCGTCACTGGTGGGTGACGAGCTAGGGCACGGGCCCGGCGAAAGGCACGGAGTAGCAGTACCTGCAGGAGACAACGGTAAAGGTGGTTGGACCACCTTGTCAGTGGGAAACAGAGAGAAGAGGTCAAGGTCAGGGGTGGAAGTGGTGGTGGTGGTGGAGAAGGGGAAGGCGGACTCATCGAACACCACATGGCAAGAGATGAGGTCCCGACGAGAGGTGAGGTCAAAGCATGGGTAACCCTTGTGATACGGGGAATACCCGAGGAAGACACACAGAATCGAACAGGGAGCCAACTTGTGGGGAGCGGTGGCAGTGGTGTTATGGTAACGCACACCCGAAGACCCGAAGGTGGTCATACCGAGGAGGGGTACCGAAAAGAGCGTGGTGTGACGTAGGAGCTGGGCAAGCAGCGGAAGGAAGGCAGTTAAGGAGATAAGTGGAGGTGTGCAGGCTCTCAGCCTAGAAGCGAGCAGGGAGCGACGCCTGGAGCAGAAAGGTGCGCATGGTGTCATTGGTGGTGCGAATCATGCGCTCAGCCTTGCCGTTCTGGGAGGAGGTGTACGGGTAAGACATGCGCAACTGGACACCGTGAGAGAGGAAGAAGGCACGCGAGGTGGTGTTATCGAACTCGCGGCCATTGTCACACTGGACGGCCTTGATGGTGAGACCGAACTGAGTAGACACCCAGGCAAAGAAGTGGAGAAGTGCGGGAAATGCATTAGACTTCGCACGCAAGGAAAACGTCCACAAATAATGAGAGAAATAATTAATCACCACAAGATAGTATTTATAGCTAGAAATGCTGATGACAGGAGATGTCCATAGGTCGCAGTGTACAAGATCAAACACATGAGTAGCATGTGAAAAAGAAGAATGAAAAGGAAGACGAACATGACAGCCCAGCTTGCACGCATGACACAAGTGCTCATCGTGAGCCCGAGTACAACAAATATCGGAACTACGACTAAGCTGCGTCAGAGCATCACGTCCAGGATGGCCAAGATGACGGTGCCAAGTGGTGGATGAAGGAGTGGCGATGAAAGCAGCTGACAAATTGGACGGTGAAGAAGACGAAGCAGACACCGAAAACCGAAGGGTGTAAAGGGGCCCCGTGCTGTCACATCAGAGAAGAGGATGCCGGGAAGCCAAATCCTTCACAGTAAGACCAGAAGAGTCAAATTCAACAGAACAGAAATTGTCAGTTGTAAATCGACGAGTAGAAAGAAGGTTGTGCACCTTAGAGGGTGCAACAAGAACATCAGAAAGACAAAAGGAGCCATGAGTACCAGCGGCACCCATGGATGTGACAGGGAGACATGAACCATTTGCGACCATGATGGACGAAGGGTGAGAAGAAGGAGGGTGAACGGAGGATAGTATACCAGGGTTGGGCGTGGTGTAGTAAGTGGCACTCGAGTCGGCGACCCACTCTGGTCCTACAGGGTGGTGTCAGGGCCATGGTGCCGAAGGAGGAGGCCAAGGCCACCAGGTCCCAACCGACAGGCCCGGGCGAGGCGCCGGAGGGAGGTGTAGCTGATATGCTCACGCCTAGGTAGCACGTGCAGCAAGTTGTGTGGCCTGATCTTCTCGTAGGATCCGTGAACTTGATAACTTATCGCTGCGTGACCTGGTGAAGAGGCAGTGCACCGCGAGGCTGTCCACGCGACGAACTACTGAGACAATCACCCTTCCATGTACCGACGAACAGCCCACGCAATCATGCCCTATAGACGTGAAGGCATGAACTGGGTGAACCGCAGTTCGGCGTTCTACAACTCCCTCAGGAATCGAAAGAACAAGTGTTGCAAGTCTCTCAAGACTCACACATAAACAAAACTCCACGAGTTTGTGTAATCTAAATTCAGCAAATCAAGATATGTCCCTTCATTGTCTTAGTACAAAATATTTATAGAGAGAGGGGCGATCAGCTTGGAGTAAATGGAAGTATGCGCATGCACTAGTGGATTTCGTGGCTGGTTCGCGCGTCTTTTTAGCTTCTGGCAGCAGTTACTAAAATGAGCATAACTCTTTATTAGGAAGTCCAAATGAGGAGCCGTTTGATGGGTTGGAAAGTAGACTTGAAGACGCTTCCAACCAAATATAGAGCACCATCTAACTCCTTGTATTCTGTCTGTGGTGATGCTTGGAATTCATACCATGTGTCAGCCATCTAGCTTCTGGTTGCATTCCCATGCAAAGGTGATGAAGCACCATTTATTCTTGCACGCCTAGGTTTCTTGGTTCAGATGTCCGGGGGCTTGAATCCTTCATCATCCCATGCTTGCTCATTCACTCCCTCATTCCTAAGGACATTGAAACAAGAACTCAAAAGCATAGGTTCATTTAATGTAATCTGATCATTAAACATAAGGTTAGCGTTCACCTGAGAATGAATTTCCTTCTCTAATTGTTTAGCTCTACTCCTTGTAATTGGACCAGTAATATCAAGTGTAGTTTCATTCGAAGATGAGGGAATGCTAGGAATGTCCTCATTAGCCTCCCCCTCTTGAGAAGGAGTCGTCCTCGACTCAGGCCCACCAACAAAAGGAAGCAAATCTTTGACATTGAACGTTGTACTCACATTGGAATATTCAGGTGGTAGCTCAATTTTGTAAGCATTATCATTGATCTTTTGGAGAACCTTGAATGGACCATCACCCCTAGGAGATAACTTACTCTTGCGCTGTTGGGGAAAGCGATCCTTGCGTAGATGCAACCATACAAGATCTCCTGTCTGAAATGTAACCTTCTTCTTACCTTTGTTCGCCTGCTTTGCATATTGAGCTGACTTGTTCTCGTTATTTTTCCTTGTCTCATCATGTAGCTTCTTGATAAAGTCTGATCTCTTTGATGCATCCATGTTCACTTGTTCCTGTAATGGTAAAGGCAAAAGATCCATGGGAGTATGCGGTTTAAACCCATAAACAATTTCAAATGGACAAAAGTTTGTTGTGGAATGGACTGCCCTGTTATAAGCAAATTCAACATGTGGAAGGCGGTCTTCCCACTACTTCAAATTCTTTTTCAACACAGCACGCAACATGGTGGACAAGGTGTGGTTGACAACTTCAGTTTGCCCATCGGTTTGCGGATGACAGGTGGTGGAAAATAACAACTTTGTGCCAAGCTTAGCCCATAATGTCTTCCAAAAATAGCTTAGAAATTTTGTATCCCAGTCTGAAACAATAGTCTTTGGCACTCCATGTAAATGAACGATCTCCCTGAAAAACAAATCAGCAACGTGTGAAGCATCGTTGCTCTTATGACATGGAATAAAATATGCCATTTTAGAAAAGCGATCAACAACAACAAAGATAGAATCCCTCCCCCTCTGAGACCGAGGTAACCCCAAAATAAAATCCATGGATATATCTTCCCAAGGGACATTTGGAACTGGTAATGGAGTATAAAGACCATGGGGATTAAGGCGGGACTTAGCTCTCAAGCAGATGATGCAGCGTTCAACATGTCGCTGGACATCACGTCGCATATGTGGCCAAAAGAAATGATCTGAGAGCATGTCCAATGTCTTTTTGATGCCAAAATGACCAGCTAAGCCACCAGCATGTGCTTCCTGCAAAAGAACTTGACGAATCGAACAGGCTGGAATGCATAGTTTGCTAGTCCGAAATAAAAAACCATCATGCACATAATACTTGTCCCAGCCTTTTCCAGCAATGCAATGAGAGAAAGGTTCTTTAAAATCTGAATCAGCCACATAGAGCATTTTAATGGATTCCAAACCAAGCACTTTTGTATCTAATTGTGTAACCAAACCACATCTCCGCGATAAAGCATCAGCAACAATGTTATCTTTTCCACGCTTATGTTTTACAACATAGGGAAATGTTTCAATGAATTCAATCCATTTAGCATGTCTACGGTTCAGTTTGCCTTGACTTTTTAGATATTTCAAAGCTTCATGATCAGAATGGATGACAAATTCTTTAGGTAACAAATAATGTTGCCAAACTTCCAAAACTCGAACTAAGGCATAAAGCTCTTTATCATAGACGGAATAATTCAGATGTGGACCATTCAACTTTTCAGAAAAGTATACAACAGGTTTACCTTCTTGAAGTAGTACACCTCCTATGCCAATACCACTTGCATCACATTCGATCTCAAATGTCTTACCAAAATCAGAAAGCTGTAGCAGTGGTGCTTCACATAGCTTTGTTTTCAGCTCATTGAAGGCTTGGTCTTGTTCATCCCCCCATTTGAATGGAACATCCTTCTTTGTTAAATTATTAAGGGGTGCAGCGATGGTGCTGAAATTTTTAACAAATCGCCTGTAGAAACCGGCAAGACCATGGAAACTTTGAACTTGACTCACATTTGTAGGTGTAGGCCAATCTTTGATTGCTTTAATCTTCTCTTCATCAACCTGAATTCCATCTGCAGAAACAACAAAGCCAAGAAAAACAACACGATCTGTGCAAAATGTGCACTTAGCAATGTTTCCATACAATCTTTCATCTCTCAAAACAGCAAGAACTCGGCGGATATGATCAAGGTGTTCGTCAAATGATTTGCTATAGATCAGGATATCATCAAAATAAACAACAACAAATTTGCCAATGAAAGCTCTTAATACATGATTCATCAAACGCATAAAAGTTGAAGGAGCATTTGTCAAACCAAAGGGCATCACAAGCCATTCATAGAGACCAAATTTAGTTTTAAATGCTGTTTTCCATTCATCACCAATTTTCATGCGAATTTGATGATAACCACTACGTAAATCAATCTTGGTGAAAATAGTTGAACCACTCAATTCATCTAACATATCATCAAGCCTTGGAATGGGATGGCGATATCTAACAGTTATAGCATTGATAGCACGACAATCAACACACATACGCCAAGAACCATCTTTCTTTAGAACTAACAAAACAGGAACAACACATGGTGATAAGGATTCACGAACATACCCTTTGTCCAAAAGCTCTTTTACCTGTCGCTGAATTTCCTTTGTTTCTTCAGGATTTGTGCAGTATGCTGGATAGTTGGGAAGAGAAGCACCGGGAACCAAGTCAATTTGATGCTCGATGCCGCGAAGTGGGGGAAGTCTAGCTGGTACCTCGTCGGGAAAAATATCCTCAAAGTCGTGTAACAAATCAAGAACAGCACTAGGCAGCATGGAAGGTAAGTTGTTAGTTGAAAGTAAAACCTCCTTGTACAACAGTACAAAGAATGGGGCTGAGGTGTTTCTCACATCTCTCAAATCACTCCTGCTCACAAATAAGCACTCATTTTGGTGTGGCTGTTTGGAAGTGGAATGAGGCTTTATGTGGCTGGATGGTTTAGAACTCTCGCCCTTACTAATGTTGTGGGTCTCACTCAGTTTTCTTTTTTCATATTCCTCTCTTTTCAGGCGAGCCACATCTGAAACATGTATCTCCTCTGGAGACAATGGAACAAGAACCACCTTCTTGTCATTGGCAATGAAAGTGTATTTGTTAGACCGTCCAAAATGCACCGAATCCACATCAAATTGCCAGGGTCGACCAAGCAGCAAATGGCATGCTTGCATGGGGACAATATCACAATCGACCTCTCCATGATAATCACCAATGGAAAATGTTAAACGAACCATGGCTGAAACCTTAACTGTCCCAGAATTATTCAACCATTGCATATGGTATGGATGTGGATGGCGACGTGGCTGCAAACCAAGCTTCTCAACAAGCAAAGCACTAACAATATTATTGCAGCTCCCACCATCTATGATGAAACGGCACACTTGGCCTTTCACTTTGCATCGTGACTGAAACAAATTATGGCGTTGTCCTTGTTCAGCAGCAACAAACTGAGTGGAAAGAACTCTCCTAACCACCAAAGAAGGAGATGGTGTATTCATTGTAGAAGGTTCCAAATCAGGAAAATCAGCAAGCAACTCATCAAAATCAGCACTAGTAATCTCGTCAGAAGATGGAGAAACAACATTTGTAACATGTCATTGTGAGCAAAAGTTGGAATAGGTTGAATGGCTAAACAATTCAGACCTAGCTCAAATGTACCATCCTCAGCTGAATACTCACAAGTATCAAGTTGTTGGTCTGCAAATACATTGGTAAACGCTGCATCCTCTTCAATTTGAGAATCATAAGAACCATCAGCAAGTGCAATAATGGTACGTCGATTGGGACATTCAGCTTGTTTATGCCCATGACCACCACACTTAAAACATTCAATATTACTTGTCTTCCTTGGGGCTGCATTAGCAGAGGAGCTGGACTGATTAGAACTTACAGCTTTGCCTCTTGAATCAAAATGTTTGGCAGAAGTTGAAATAGATCTATTTGCTCCACGAGATGAGGATTTGGGCGTTGCAGCTCCTTGCTGCTGGAATTGAGGCGTGACATCCCCTTGCTGTTGGGAATGACGCCATGAAGCATTGTATTTGTAAGACGTAGAAATTTGCCTTTCAGCCCTCTTGGCAAAATGAACCAACTCAGTGAGACATGTGTAGTTTGTCATATCCACTTTATCAGCAATGGGTTTATTGAGGCCAACCAGAAACCGAGCCATTGTGGATTCCTCATCTTCAGTTATCCCTGTACGAAGTAAACAGATTTCCAATTCTTGAAAATATTCATCAACAGTATGAGTACCTTGCACAAGACGTTTCAGCTTCAAATGTAGATCACGAGAGTAATATGCAGGAACAAAACGACGTCACATTTCCCTCTTCATGTCTTCCCAAGTTATACGAACATGCCCAACTCTCTGATATTCAGTACGGACCTGATTCCACCAAGTGATGGCATAGCCTTTAAACTCAATGGCTGCAAGCTTTGCCTTCTTTTCAGTAGAGTATTCATACAAATCAAATATTTGTTCCACCTTGGTCTCCCATTCAAAATAAGCATCAGCATTCTCTTGTCTGTTGAAAGGGGGAATAAACACTTTCACGTCTCTTAAGCCATCATCATGACGATGACGATGATGGCGGTCACGATAACCATGATGGCCACCATGTCGATGATCATCCATGTCGGACAACATATTATCATCACCAGCATAATCTCCTCGATCGCCAATAGGAATGCGCCGAGCACGACCAAAATTAGGAAAGCCAAGACCACGCCCGGCACGTCCACGGCCAACGTGACGACGCGGTGGATCAGCATCCTCCTCAGTGTCATCATTCTTATTTGGTGGCGGTTTTCCATGTGGCATGTTCAGTTGGAGAGTGTGGAGCTGCTGCACCAAATCATTCATTTGTGTACGCAACTCCTGAAATTCCTCCACCGAAACAGCGGCACCATCTCCACGTCCTGACATATTAGTAGAGGGGGAAAAAATAGGACAATATATATGTGTGGAATATATGTGGAATCACTCCCTCACCACTTACAAAACAAGTTCTTTCTCTCCCTGAAAAGAGCAGAACCGTGGCTGCAAAATGTAGTGGAAGAGTGATTGTACCAGAGACGACAGTGCAACAGCTCGCGATGCTTTGGGTGGGGCTGGGTGGGATATAGTGTCACTGCAATCTGGAATGTTAGTGATGCAAAATCGAACAATAATCCAAAAGAGAAAAACGAGTCTAAATTGCTGATCACAAAGAAAAAACAGGTGGAAAAAAAACAGGAGCAAGGTAGAAGAAGTGGATTGAAGGAAACAATTGGCACCAACCGGACTGCTGCTCAATCCCCTTATTTCTTGCAATCACTCAAGCGACTCTTTTGTTTCTGAACATAATTCTTTTCTGGAACTGAAACTGTTTTTTTTTATTCGTCTTTTTTTTACTTTTTTTTCAGAACCTCTGGACAAACATCATCCAACGTTCTATAAGGATGGCGCAGAATAAAATACAAAGTATCGGTGCCGATGTGTAGGCTGATTTGGAAGCAATCAAGGGTGGGATGGGTAGGGATTTTTTTTTGATGTGTGTGCACGTTTTAGAGAGAAGAAGAAAAGATCGTAGGTAAAAGTCTGAATAGAAATGAAGAAAGGAGAAAACAAACAAAATTCAGATTAGGAGAATTCAGACCAAGAGAAATAAGCAACTAGACAAGTCTCAATGGATCATCGCTCGAGGCTGCAAACTAAACTCAGATGCAAAATTGAAATGATAGGTATATAATTTTGCTGGTGGTGCGGCTGTTTGTGGACTGTAGGAAAAGGAACAAACTATCCTACCAAAATAAGATGATCCTACCGAGTAAACGGAGGCTTTGGTACCAGATGATATGCTCACGCCTAGGTAGCGCGTGCAGCAAGTTGTGTGGCCCGATCTTCTCGTAGGATCCGCGAACTTGATAACTTGTCGCTGCGTGACCTGGTGAAGAGGCAGTGCACCACAAGGCTGTCCACGCGACGAACTACCGAGACAATCACCCTTCCACGTACCGACGAACAGCCCACGCAATCACGCCCTATAGACGTGAAGGCACGAACTGGGTGAACCGCAGTTCGGCGTTCTACAACTCCCTCAGGAATCGAAAGAACAAGTGTTGCAAGTCTCTCAAGACTCACACATAAACAAAACTCCACGAGTTTGTGTAATCTGAATTCAGCAAATCAAGATATGTCCCTTCATTGTCTTAGTACAAAATATTTATAGAGAGAGGGGCGATCAGCTTGGAGTAAATGGAAGTATGCGCATGCACTAGTGGATTTCGTGGCTGGTTCGCGCGTCTTTTCAGCTTCTGGCAGCAGTTACTAAAATGAGCATAACTCTTTATTAGGAAGTCCAAATGAGGAGCCGTTTGATGGGTTGGAAAGTAGACTTGAAGACGCTTCCAACCAAATATAGAGCACCATCTAACTCCTTGTATTCTGTCCGCGGTGATGCTTGGAATTCGTACCATGTGTCAGCCATCTAGCTTCTGGTTGCATTCCCATGCAAAGGTGATGAAGCACCATTTATTCTTGCACGCCTAGGTTTCTTGGCTCAGATGTCCGGGGGCTTGAATCCTTCATCATCCCATGCTTGCTCATTCACTCCCTTATTCCTAAGGACATTGAAACAAGAACTCAAAAGCATAGGTTCATTTAACGTAATCTGATCATTAAACATAAGGTTAGCGTTCACCTGAGAATGAATTTCCTTCTCCAATTGTTTAGCTCTACTCCTTGTAATTGGACCAGTAATATCAAGTGTAGTTTCATTCGAAGATGAGGGAATGCTAGGAATGTCCTCATTAGTAGCCCACCTCGGAGGAGCACCAGCGAGCATGGCCGCCGGCGGGCGAGACTCACCGCCAGGAGCCTGGAAGAGCCACATGGAGATGCGCCCCGACCACGGGTTGTGGAAAGAGGGCCAGGGTGCGCCGCGTGGAGGTCCCGGTGCCGCCTGGTTGTTCCCGCGACCAGTACCCCCACCACGTCCCCCGCCGCGGCGATGGCTCGGGGAGCGCTTGGGGCGGCACCGTAAGGAGGCGGGTGAGGCGCGCCCGGGGCGGCGCTTGGAGGAGGAGGCCAGGGGGCGCCCGGACCATCGGCGGCGGCGACGGGAGAAGGAGCTGCGATCTGCGCCCAGGTGTAGTTGGGAAGAGGAGGAAAATAGTGGAAGTAGGTGGGAGAAGGAGGAGGAGGGGGAGGAGGGCGGCCAGCCATGGCTGCAGCGGCCGCGGCCGCGGCGGGCCGGCCGGCGGCGGCTGGCGGCTGGCGGCTGGCGGCTGGTGGCTGGGAAGGGGTGGGAGAGAAGAAACCCTAGCTTGATACCATGATAGAAGATATGTCTCAATTACTTAGGCTAACCCTAGAAGGATAGCAATATAGTATGCCATACATTGGCCTCATGGGCCTAGCCACATGGGCCTACTACACTCATACTCCAACATTCAGAAATAAAATGACAAATTACTCAAACTGTGCCTGTCCAATTGCGTCATGATGTTGTGTATTGGTATCTTCTTCAAGATCCAAGAATAAGTTTTGACACCAACGTTAAAAGTATCCTAGTGTCTCATTACATGCAAATATGTTATGCCTTTTCTGCAACATTTGCTAACTATAGGGCCCTAGACTCAAATTTAATCGATAGATTAGACAAAGTGAAGCTTTTCATTTTTGTGACTAGTTGTTTTTTAGGGTAAATGATTAATTATTTTTTCTGCACAGGGAGAACAAAAACCTGACTGGGACAGCACGTTATGCTAGTGTGAATACTCATCTTGGAATAGGTGAGCAGAATTAGCAAATCAAATATGTTACCATGTGTCTCCAAATGTAATAAAATCATACGCATTTTGATTCTTGGATGCTTGGTCATGAAATGAACCTAATCTGACAAAGGAGAAGCTACTTGATCTAAAGCTTTTAAAAGGAGGGAAACACATTGTAGTTGTTTTTCATGTACTTGTATTTATTTCATCCAGAACAAAGCAGGAGAGATGATCTGGAGTCTGTTGGCTATCTTCTGCTATATTTTTTAAGAGGAAGGTTTGTCCTGAATCTATCTATTTTACTATATTTCCTCTTTTATCAATATTATACATAACATGTTTTTTCGTTATGCTTAGCCTTCCATGGCAAGGTCTTAAAGCTGGCACTAAGAAACAAAAGTATGACAAAATTAGTGAAAATAAAATGCTTACCTCAGCGGAGGTACTTGTTTTTGCCAACATGAACATTGTAATCCTGTCATGGTAGTTTTTGCACGCACTATTTGAACTAATATTATTTTAACCAGGTTCTGTGCAAATCTTACCCATCGGAGTTCATCTCATATTTCCACTATTGTCGCTCATTGCGATTTGAAGACAGGCCAGATTACTCTTTTCTGAAGAAACTCTTTCGTGATGTATTTATACGGGAAGGTACACACTTCCTTTCTTCTGAGTGGCTAATGTGACCACTGTTCTCGCCCATTCTATGATCTGGTGTTAGGAAAGTGGGCCTCATTATAGATTAACACTGTAGGATACCAATTTGACTACGTATTTGACTGGACTGCACTCAAGTACCCTCAAATGGATTCCAACAAGCTCGTTCAAGTATGTCTCTTTAATCTTATATGTGTGTGTGTGTGTGTGTGTGTGTGTGTGTGTGTGTGTGTGTGTGTCTTGTTTGGTCTGCATTATTGTCTTTCGTTTCACGAAAAAAATGCCATTACGTTTTTCATCCAGCAACCAAGTGCAAGGATGGCTGGAGTTGGACCATCGGTTGAGAGAACAGACAAAGCTTCTTGTATGTCTCCTGGTAATTAATTGCATCCAGTCCATTGCTATGTGAAAAAAAAAGTGATCAATATGTACCTAATTAGTTGCATTTTTACCAGTGGGACAAGAGATCCGGGATAGATTCACCGGTGCTGTTGAGGCATTCGCCAGAAGAAATCCAGGCTCTGGCCGCCATGGAGATCATTACAGGCACAAAAGCCTTGCAGATTCCTTTGGAACATCCAATGAAGCAGTAAGTATCTGATTTAGCTCTTGTCAAAAAAGGTATCCGATTTAGTTGTGGTAGCTAGTAAACATGAATAGAGATATGCACTTTTTAAACGAAAATATGTACTGTGTGTCAAATCCAGTAAATTGAAAATGAGTAGTGGCATCTCCTCTTTTCCATTTTCATAGTATTCTCTTTTCCATTTTCATAGTATTTTGCTGAAAATCTTTCTGCTAACTCAGGTCAGTGTTTAGGAAGTGAATGATAACCTTTTCACAGAAACTTGACACAATGTTGTGTACTGTATTGTTGGTTCTACAAATGAGCCCACTACTGCTCTGCTCATTCTCATCTCATTTGATGATCACATACACTTGAGGATACTAATCAGCTGAGAACGCTCTGCATAGATGGATAATACTACCTTTTTGTTGTTTGCAAAACATAAAAAAATATAGAGCTGGCATATATGTAAATATGTTTCTCATTGTAATGCTGGCATATATGTAAATATGTTTCTCATTGTAATGCACAAGTTTTTTTATGGAAACAGAATACTACTACAGTAACTACTATCTGTGGCTCTATGCATCAGGTTGCCGACTCAGAGAAAATGAGCATCTTGTCCAGGGGAGGGAGCTCGTCGAAAATGCCTGCGGCTTCGTCCAGCCGGCCTACCTCTTCAGGGGACTGCAGTGACCAGAACCGCCGGTGGGTATCTGGCGGCAGTGGCGGCAGCGGGCGCCCGTCCACCGCGCAGAGGCTCCACCACTCGGGAGGCACCGAGAACAGCAGGTCGTCCCCGCGCTCCCCCGTGGCCCGGAACGCGGCCGGGAGAGGAGGCTCCGGCTCGCGGGACAACACGACATTCCGGAGCCTCGAGCGCCTCTCCATCACCACCAGCAGGAGGAAGTGAGCTGCCGAGGACCACGCCGACGAATTCTGAGAGTGGATGGAAGGCCGTTACTAGGCCGAGAACTTTTTCTACAGCTGAAGCAAATCGACAAATGGATGGACGGGATTGCAAAACAACGACCTCGTTACAAGGCTGCCATGAAAATGCTTTCTCCAAACCCCAGAGTATAACGCTTTCTCCAAACTCCAAGAGGGAAGATAACTCCGAAGTACAATGCAACCCTGTTTCACGGCAAGCTTACACTGTTGTTCACTTCTGATTCTGCCGTTCTGGTACTAGTTTCTAAAGTGTTATCGCAGAATCCCTCCATTTGACCATAAATTTTAAAAAACGTATACAAGCATCTGAGTTAATTTGATTTATGGGGCATATGGCTCGAAGAGTGATCTATCACTTTCTCCCATCACATTTTCTTGCGGGGTTTGAACTTTGAAGAACGGTAATTTTGTATAAATTTAGTTAAATTTATGAAAATTTGACTTAGCTCAGATTTAGAATTGTTAACAAATCAGACAGGAGAGCTGCTGATTATATTAAAAAAAGATAAACTTAATAACAACCAGATGACCACAATTAACAAGAACCACTGGACCGAAAGATCCTACGATTACCAACAACAAGTACCTCCTGAGAATAAGAACAAGAGAAACAAGACAACCACAACAACAACAAACCCCTACAACACATTACAAAGAGGCAAAAAGACTTCCGTCACAAGGTTTCAGAAGGCAAGACCTTTTAAATCCATCAATGATTTGAGGAGATTTGACGGCACCAATTTCTTCAAATAGTCTACGATGTCTTCAGCTGAATGTGTGTTATTCACTCAATCACTTTAGATACGCTGAATGGGAAAAAAATTGGGCCAAAGAGGAAATCTAAGAACAGATTCTTAGTATTTTAAGGAGCAAATGCTATGATATTTACGGTGCTGTCGTATTCACTCTAGATCATCTTTTTCCTTTACGATTCTTATTTCTTATCATTTCTTGGAGTATCAACTGCATATGCTGAATGGAAAAGATTAATTGGGCCAAATATTGTCTTGTTCCTTTTCTTTTTCCACTCTAGATGAACAACCAATTAATCTTTCATGAGACTCACAGCAAATGACATACCACAAAATTGCACTACCAGTGTCTCTACGATGCTGTATGCAGTATTCATCTGGCATTGAAGATAGCAAACATAAACGGGTTTGGTCAGCCCCTGAGTATGATGGACACTGGCTCCCATAATGTTATCTCGAAATGCCCAGCAAGGCTGAAAGCAAGCAAAAGCCTTCTTTTTACAGCATGGAAAGCCTGGCCAATGGAGACGCATTGTTTACGTTAACATTAACACTTCAAAAAATTGGCGTGCAGCCATCGTTACTGTCAGTTCCCACAATGCTCAAAAACAAAACGCTGTCATGTAACAAACGACCAAAAACAAAATGCTTTCAGGTAAATAATCAAACTTCTTTACAAGATTATGGAATCCCTTGCTCTGGATCATGTCACTAATAAGGCGGCACAGCCCTATCTTATGTGAGATAGTGTGTACGGACTGCAGCGACATTGATTCGCCAAAAAAACTTGGGGTTTGCATCATCTTCCATTTGATATATACAAATCAGTGACTTTGCGTGTCTAATGAAAATTTGGAATCTAGGTACACGGCAGGCTTGCTATGTGCATAGAGAGGATTGCCGACAGATCTTATGGATTTTTGAGAGCAGCCAGTCTCTTCTCTAGCTCCTCCAACTCCGAACTGCAGATGAGAGAAGCAAAATATTTTTTATTTTAACCTAAAGGGACCACAATGTTCAGTAACATGGCAAAGGTGTTGGTCTTTGCTACCAGCAATTCATGTTGTATGCAGTGAAGTAAATAGTGCACTTGCTGCCAATAGACGACATGAGGAATCGTTGGTATACAACTTGTATGCTTAGTCTAGTCTTATTACTAGAAGTACAATCATAAAATACAGAAAACAATGGCAAGGTAATCTGATGCATAAAAAACCACATAGAAATGTTTGCGCTGAGTTATTTTTGTGCATGAAAGTTGCCTAGATGTCTCAGCATGTCACCAATAATGCTCAAAAGTCAATACAAATAAAGAATGTGAAATCCTACATCAGACCTGTGCTTGCTATTTCCAATAAATGCAGACATTAGCCATGTTTCTTCCAAACCATTAGAAACTGTCTGAGATGAAAGCTAAGAAATCAAAGGAATAGCCATGTGACTAATTAATCTAATTTTGGACATCCAACAGTTTTTCCCAAACTGGGCAACCCACTGTCGAAGGGATAGAGCCTTAGAAATATCTTAATTATTTCAGTAAACACAAAAATAGGTCAGGGAGCTAAATTGTTAGCCTGGCCTTTTGGTAGTGATTTCAGGTGGAAAAAGTAATACAGTAACCATATGATGAGGGGAGGGCAGATTTTTTACGAACGCAATGAGGGAAGGGAGGTTGAAAAACAATAAACAATGTAGAGTTGTGGGTGAAGGATAGAGCAAACCTTTCATCAACCTGAACCTTCTTTCCAGCGATTTTTCCTTTGGGAGCCGAGGACAACTACAAGGGGAAAGATAGAAAGGGTTTATATTAAAGGAATAAAATATGGAACACAAGAATCAGCATCTTCAGCTACCTGTGAGGCAATGTCTACACCAATCTCATCCAGAACCTAAAAGGCAATGGCAAGAAACAGAATGAATAATCAAAAGCGAAGTACAGGGCATACTGAAGAACAATGGAAAGAAAAACAACGAATGACCTGATTAGCAAGTTCTTCAGTTTCTTCCTCGGCCTGGTCATCGTCTAAGACATCGTCAATTGAATCAGACATCATCTCATTCTGCACGATGCATAGGATTAATTAGTGCATACCCTCACATGCATCATTTACATATTAATGTGCAAGCACACATCAATTCTGCTAAGCTTTGGAGAAGTTTGCATACCGTCATATCCATTTGTGCTGACTGCTTTTGAAATTCTTTCATTATTTTCATCTGCTTGGTAGGTTCCATTTGCTGCAAAATAGATCAGTATACATTCAGTAAAACATATGTATTTGATTCTTTAAAAAATGTATTCTGCATGATAGAAGTTACAAGTAAAATACACCCTGTTAGTTTCTGTATAAAATCCGTACATAATTTTTCAAAAGCCATATTTATGAAATGATGCATGCGCAAAAGTTCAGTAGAATATTACCTTATTCAAAGCTCCCATTGCTTTGCTTGCACTTTGTAAACCCGTAGCCACTGAAGTGTTGGCATGCATTGCCTAAGGACACGATTTACCAAAAAATAAAAAACAAACCTGACAATTCACGTGGAATAAAGCAAAAGAAGGTACAACATTTCACCTGGGTATGTGTCGCAATCCCCCGAATCTGAGCTCGGCTACCTTGCAAATTAGAAATCTGCTGCCTTAACCTGATCAGCTGACGGGCTAGAATTTTTGTTGCTGCCTGCGGAAGCAAAGGAAAACCATACTGTGTGATCTAGATACAAAAAAATAATGAGCTGAAACTTAATATGATATAAGAGTAGATACCTCATTGCCAGTTTTTGCTGTCCTTTTAATTTCAGCAACGAGTTTCTTCTCCTGTAGTTGAACAAAAAAAAGGTTTGAAAACCTGAAATGCTCAATTCAGCTATATCAACAACAAAATTGAATAGTGGAACCACATAATGGAAACGCGGTGACTTTAAGATTGTCACAAATATATATTGATCCGATACGATGCAGACGCAATTTAAGCAACAAAACATACAGAGCTTCCTAAGCATCAGTTGAATATGAAGTATGAGGAAAATTCTAAATCGTCAATATATATAAGGATCTTTTGTTTATGAACCACACTAGTAATGCGAATGGATTATCATACCTCTTGCTGTAATGACGCAATGTCCCTCTCGATCCCTGCAAATGAGACATCCCAGGCATTAAATAAATATACAGTCATTATTTTGTGAGCTATGTGCTTTTTTTTCTTTCCCATCCAGCGGGTTGCTCGTGGAAGAGTTGGCCCTTGCCAATTCTGTATACAAACCTCCTCTCTTCTTAACTGAAAGGCAGAGCTCCTACCATTACGTTAAAAAAAAAAAGATGGTACATGACCACAGACTAAGCCTTAGATACAGGCTGATATATTCCTTCATGTTTCATGATTCAAGCTGACTCTCAAGTCCTCACAGGTACAGTTTCAAATAAAACTCAATGAAAAAAGATTAAGGGATTGGGCATTTTCGGTATATACATGTAACACTTTTGTTTTGAGAATTTATATACATGTAACGTTAATAAAATCGTAGCAACTAATATCTAGTTCTCTCAAAATAAGAACCATGGAAGTTTCATCATAACATTAATGTTGATGTGAACAACTGTTGCAGGAGCAGGCGTTTCTGCCCAGCTCACATAATTGCGTTAGATGCAAAGTGAACTCGTTACATGTAACACTGGACACTCTAAGCAAGGCAGAAACCATTCTCATTATCTGTGATAAGCACACCACCAGAAACGGGACCAATTACCTCGCGTAGCATTCGTCAGGTCCCGCTTGCTGCTCCGCATCACCTCTACATGATAACCAGAGCCAAAATTAGAATCCGGAAGTCCAGAACTGGAAGACCGCGTTAGTCAGGGTGCGCAGAGCCCTAAGCTCCTCGCCTACTCCCCTCCCGAGCAAACGGATTTATTCGGATTCAAGGCACGCAGCGGCGTCCCGGCGACCGGCGACCAACCGAACTCGGGCACGATCGCGGCGGGGATCGCGCCAAATTTGATCGAATTCCCGTCGGGCAGCAGGGGAAGGGGATTGGGGATGGATCATACCTCGCTGAGTTGGTTTCTTCGCGAAGGGATTCATCGCTGACTTCCGTCGGTGGTGAGTTCGTTTTCGTCGTCGCCGAGACTCGAGAGGAAGAGGAACCCACACCGAGGAGAATGCCGCGTACGCGTCTGGTGTACTGGTGTGGCCGTGTGGGTATGTTTGTCAACCCTTTTCGTGGCACGTCAGCTTCGTTACTTTTCTCCTTGGTTTGTCCCAGATGTGTTTGGTTAAGCTTAAGCTGCAACCAGAAAGCAGAGCACTAACCAAATATGTGTTTAGCAGCCTGAGACGTTTTAGATTCTCAGTAAAATTACTGAATTATTGTCAAGGGTCACAAAGAGAGAAATGTTTCAGGTGAATTGTTTGGAACCGACTCTTGTTTTTTATTATAAATAGAGAATCACCTAAAATTCGGTTTCACCTGAATCTAGTTTTTGTTTCAAAATCCAACTAGCTAAGCAAACGGCTACACGAAGTGATTCTCAGCAAATAAACATCTAAATATATACAATTTTAGGTCATGTTTGGTTATACCCTAATCCATGGAGTTAAAGGGGATTAGGAGGGATCAGGACTTTAGGAGGGACTTTGACTTTCTAGGATTCAAACCACCTCAATCCCTTTCAATCCTCTTAGATTCGTCTGTAGACTAACACGGTCTTATTTCGTGTAGTATAATTTTCTTTGCACCTTTAACTCGGCTTTGGCTTTCAACTTCTCTAAATTGGTGAAAATATAGAGATTTTCATGGATCGTTCAAATGGGATGATGAGAGAGTGTATTTCATAGTTGTTTCAATCAAACAACTTACAACATTTTAGCAACACATATCTCACATTAGAATAAAATTCTGGACCAACATTCGAACGGATTTAGTCTCATTATAATTACATTTTACAATTTAAATTTAAATAACTCCATTTTAATTATCGTTCTCAAAAAGTAGCGTGGTTGCTTCTATATAGCTATCCTCTTGTCTTCTTTATGGTACATCTTCTTACCATGTTGTTTCTGTGTGAGTATTGTGGTACTAACTCAGGCAACAACGAGTAGTGTGTATGCACAAGCTGCTCGAAGCATTTCAACAGTTCGACCTATGAAAAAAAAAGAATAAATAACTCCAATGGGCAGTATGGTGGGAGCAACACTTCTTTCTCTCTTTTTTCTGCTATTTTCTTTGTTGATATGGGATGGACATATGTCATATGTAATTTAATGGACCATTTCACTTAAGAAATTTAGACTTTAGAGCATTGTGAATTGATGATGTTCTGTTATGATATATTGGGATTGAAAAGCCTATGAGTTTTACCATCTACGAGGTTGGGTATTACACCCCTAGACCCACACTCGCAAAACCATGGATTTATTTTTTTTCCACAAACAAACCCACGAGTAGAGATAGATAAGCATAATCCTAGGTAAATCAATAACTAGATCATACATGCATTACTGAAGCTAAGATTTTTTACCATAACTTAAGAATAGTTTACCATAAAAATATCACCATAATTGAAGTACAAGAGTTGCATTTAAACAAAAAAATACACATAGATCTATAGCTATGACAAAAACTTTAAACTAAAATATGTCATATTATATATCTATTGCATAGATCTCATGTGGACTCCAACAAAACTGGTTTTTTTTTTATTTTTACAGTTTTCTATGATTTCCTACTATTTTTCAAAGTTTCGAACAGTTTATATGAAATAAAAAGGACAAAAACGCGCGACACCACATCATTTTTACGTGATCTACTTTAGATGACGGCCAGAAAGTGGTAAGTTTATGGACCCATTTAAGAAAAAAGTGTTTATAGACCTAAGTGAGACATAGAAAAAAATTTAAAAACCCAATTCACACTTTTCTAATAAAGTCCTCTAAAAAGGGAACCAGATCCTCTAAAACGACCGTGCAATGCCTTTATCACGTAAAATTTTGGAGAAAATCTATCACCCACGATCAAATATGTTATACAGTGCAATATTATATTTCTAGCTCTTTTTAGATTTAGATTTAGATAGATTTGGTTGGAATTGGAAGTTCAAACTTCAAAAGAGACGGATCCACTTCGAAAGACAAATTTGTTTTGCTCAATTCTAGCTTTAGCGCCTTATAAGCCCAAACCAAAAGTGGCATCCGAAAGACAAGTTTATTTTGCCCTCCGCTGTTATATCGACGCCCACCATTACCACATCACCGTCTTCCCGTCTCTCCCATCTCCTCTTCCTCCCGCTCGGCTGTTTGCCTAGGGTTTCGCCTGCTCCCGCTCCGCGCCTCCAGCCGTCGCTTCAGAACCGCTGCTGCCGGCACTGGATCCTCCTTCGTTGCTCCTCGCTGATCCCGCTGAGCTCCGATTTGCGCCCTTTCTCCCCGCCGGAACAGCGTCCGGACGCGCGGGGGCAGATCTGGGTTTTGGTGGCTCGCTTGGTGTATGAGAAGGCCTCTAGAGCTTGGGAGTAATGGAGGTGGAGCCGGCGAGGAGGGATGCGGCAGCGCTGGACCCGGAGCTTCTGCAGCTGGCGGAGCTCGCGCCGGGCGCGCTTCGCGAGAACTCCATAATAGCTGATGCGCTCTACTCGCAGTGGCTCGTGCTACCCGAGACGATCAAGCTGGTATCCCTTCAACGCGCCCTCTCGCCTTCCTCGCTTCCTCGCTTGCTGCTTTGCTTTGTGCTTAAATTTCTCTGGACTCTGATATTATGCTCAGACAAGTTAGAAACACCGTTCGAACGCTTTGGTTGCCGTCCTTTGTGCTGCGGCGCGTACTGGTTAGGTTGTTACTTCGTATGTCGCATTTACGAGCTTGTGACTCCGATGAAGTATGATGATGGAGTTTGGTAGGGCAAAGGGCAGGGTTCATTTAGTAGCTTTGTTTGTCTTCGTTCGTACTTATGTTTGTTTTTCTATGATCTTGTTCTTGGAAACTGGCCAATGTAAATTTCAGTGTAACTGGGCAGCATGGATATAGCATTTGTCTCTGCTTCCCGTGATTATCTCTGGGTCTTCATCTGGTAGTCCCTCTCTGCAAGGGTTGGCTTGGATCATTTTAAACTTTGAATTTCCGATATGTTAGATCTGTAGTTTAGTGAGCCTGGAAGGCTGGGCGTGCCCTTTCTTAGTTAATATTTGATTGGAATTGTTATTTTGTCGATTTAAGTGACAGCCGTAGAAGACTGCTTAAAATGCATACACATTTTTTTTATTCCCAAATGCACATACAGTTCGTTTAAAGGATTCATGTTGCTAAACATTTTTTTTCCTCGTGCTGTTGTGCTTGTCTGACAGTATGATGGTCTCTGGAACCTCGTTAATTTGGCAGTGCCATCTCTGTTGGATTGATTATTCTTTTTTCTGATATCAAGGTTTTAATACCACATTGAATCATTTAAGCAACTTATGGCTGGGAGTCTGGTAGTGATTTTATCTTCATTGAACTACTTTATTGTTATCTACAACGACCATTGTTTTTGGAATTTTAGCAACTTGGTGACATGATGTATCATATTCTTCTTCCTTTACGACCTTTACCACTGTTGTATTCACACATCGTCTGTGTGTTTTCTTTTCGTTGTATTTGATTATCCACAGGTATCCTCTCCAGCAAATGCAGATTTTTTGCAACTTTCATTATTGTAAATTGTTGAGTTTTTCTTTCTCTGTGTTTATGTGAATGATCTGAAACTCTGCAGTGATGGAGTAGGGTATGATGTCAGATGCACAGTTTCTTACCTTGTTTATTTTTCATGTACCATAGGTAAAGTCTTTGATTGAGGATGCAAAGACTGGTGCCGTGCTTAATGTTGCTGGAAGCTCTGCTAGCACAAATGCTGCTTCGAGTAGTTCTCTACCGTCGATGTTTCCTGCTGGTAGTGCTCCACCACTTTCTCCTAGGAGCACTTCTGGTTCCCCCCGTGTTATGAGACGAGGATCTGGAGCTGGACCATCGTCCTTGGGTTCTCCACTCAAATTCGTTAGTGAACCAGTGAGAGAAGTTATACCTCAGGTATTTCACACCTGTCCTTGTAACTATTATTGAAGTTTTTGTTGCTACAGTCATTGTTTAATCATAAATTTTTCCTGGACCAATATGTTTCATAGTTCTACTTCAAGAATGGGCGTCCTCCTACAAAAGATTTGAAGGAGCAGTGCTTATCAAGAACAGATCACCTATTTTTTGGTGGGGAAGGACTTCAGATTCAAGGTGAATATGGCTTCACAGCTTACTTTCTGCCATTGCAATGACTTCTGAAGCTCATATACTTTTACTTATCCATACCAGAATTCAGATCGGTCACAAAGGACATATGTAAACTTCCTTCATTCTTCTCTGGTGTCCTTTTCAAGAAAATTGATGTTGCATGCACTGGAACTGTCTCAAGGTATGATCTTCGACATCTGAACTCAAGGTCTATGGTGACATCCATTTAATGATGTAAAGATCCAGTTGAGGAACTATAGTTAACTTTAGATGTCAGGCCAGTGTCTCCTTATCCTATTTCAGTTTTTTCTTTATTCTTTGGGGGTGTTGGTGAAGCTTGTAAACATTCTAAATGCCAGATCTACTTGATTACGATCATTTGTTTTATGCCTTTTACCCCCTTTGTTACTTGAGGACAAACATTAATCTTTGCACTTGGCACAACTTATCATTGGTTTTCAGCAATTTAGTTGGATATCACATGTTGACCATTCGTTTTCAAGCCACCACATGATTCTTTAATTGACTGTTGGCTGTTCAACTATAGGACCATTAAGATAATAATGAGGAAAAAAAAACAACCACCAAAATCTAAGGTGTTTTTTGTTTTGACCTAAGTCAAACTTCACTTTGCTCAAGTTTATTAAAATATGCACCAACATCCACAGCATCAAATTAGTTTCATCAAGTCCACCATGATAGTGCATTTATTCGGTATAGTAGATGCTAAGCCCCTCTTATTCCAAATGATGTTTAATACTTGTGCACAAGGATTAAGAAAGTAGGTCAAATGACCTTGTTGCCCTTCATTATTCTGCATTGGGAAAGAGGGCTCATTCATCTTTGAGAGTATTAGCATTTATTAAGTAGGGAAGAAAAGGGTAAAAAATGCATAGAAGTTCTATGTTGACTTGCATTTTGGGAATAGTTGAGGGGGCTAAAAAAACCTACATTTTGAGAATAGTTGGGTAGTAATATATTTTTTTCATAAATTTCTCAAAGTTAGAGAATTTTGACTCTAGACAAAATTAAAACACCTGACATTTTGGAATGGCAGGAGTATATTGGTCAGTTAGTTTTATCTTGTTCATGCAAGTACTTACAGTTTTAATGGTGAATCATGCGTGGCTAGTACCTATACTACTGTGCATGACATTTCAAGGTTAAGTGATAGGTTGTCCATCACACAAATGGCTTCAATCCTTTGGTTGAAAGCTGAATCCATATGTATATTTCACTTCAAGGGAATTATATAGGTTACTGGTTATTGGTTACAAGGTCTAGCAAAGTTGCCATTGGGACAAAAGGCTATGTTGTTGTTGTTGTTGTTGTCTTGCAAAGTTGCCATTGCAAATGATATATGCAAAAGCGGTTTCTCTTATCCTGCTTCCTCCTTGAATCGCTTATGCTAGCTTTTCTTTGATTTTGTTCATACCTCTAATGCTACATTGTACCTTAGCCACTGCTTTGGAACCTTTTGGGTTGTAGGCTTCATGATCTGCTGAATTTGTTCATTAAAGAAGTGCAGCTTCTAGCTTACCTTTCCCCTACTAGTGATAGCGTGTCAGATCATGTAACATGCACTATAGCTTTGATGTTAAATTTGGCATCACTCAACTTCTGCTTTCTTTCCTAGTAATAATGTTTTCATTACTATGTTTGAACAAGTAGGGAAGCAAATGCATCAATTAGCCCAATGATGCATTCTATTTCATTTGGTCTGTAAATCCTAGAAAAAAAAAAACAAAAAACAAAACACTACTAGGTGGTGGTAGAGTTCAGTGTGGAAGAGTGAGTTTTGGGTTGGTCCGCCTTTCATCAAGTTTGCATCTCTTCATGTGGTAAATTGTACTAGTGATTCTATGTAAAATCACAGTCTGTTTTACCAACTCTGATTATTCTGAAGAACATGGATAATGCATTTCAGATTTAAGTATGGTAGTCTTCTAACTCTATCGAAACACAGGGATGCATTTGTTGAGTACTGGATCAATGACAATAAGATTACAATGGATATGGCTAGTCAAATATTTGAAATATTAAGAAAGCCGGGATACACATATCTCACTCAGGTCAGTTATTTTCTTCCCAATGTTCTCAGTGCTAACACGGGCATAGATGAATCTAGGAGAGATTTTAGTTCTTTCATTCTGTGTGATTTCTTTTCTACTGATGGGGGAAAAATATATTCGATGTAATATGTGCAGGATGACTTCAAGCCTGTCCTGAAAGAACTACTGGCAACTCACCCTGGCTTAGAGTTTTTACAAGGGACCCCCGAGTTTCAGGAGAGATATGGTAATTCCTGCTATCCAAAGTCCCAGTGAATTAGCAGACTTGAGAATTAATTCTTTACTCCAATTTATACTTCATAGATGTGCTTTTCCATGCTTTTTTGTCCATCTATTCCTTGAGAAATGCACATATGAATGGCAAGCCCTTCACTTGGTGGTAGAGAGCATCCTTACAGTGTTAGGTGTTTACAGTCGATCTGTTTTGCCATATTTTAAATATGATTTTGTGGGCTCTTATATGTTTTTGCAATAAGCTGTCACATAGACATGGACACATAATATGATACCTTTTCATTTATAGTAGTTTTAGTGTAGCCTGACAGCCTTTGTCTTTCACTTTGTGGTTCTTGCCATAGGAATTTACGGGCAATGATGGCACCCTGATTTGAATTCTTTCCCTTAGCTATTGGAAAATGCTGTTAGGCAACAAGTGTTGGTTGCATGAAATCTGGAGCATTAACAACCATCGCTGGAACTAACTGATTATGCATTTGTTTTTAAGATCAGATTTGTTGAATATTTGTTGCTAATTTTTGCTGTCACATTTATTTCTTGTTTTCTTCAGCGGAGACTGTAATATACAGAATCTTTTACTCCATAAATAGATCTGGGAATGGCCATCTGACTCTGAGAGAGCTCAAACGTGGAAATTTAATTGCTGCACTTCAACAGTTAGATGAGGAAGAAGATATCAATAAAGTGTTAAGGTAATTATACAAGACATCCTAACAGATCGCCGCTGTCTATTCGTTGTGTATTACCATATGAGTTCTGAGTAGAACTGAGTTTTTATCACACTATTTATCATGACGCGGTTGTGTATATGCATTTTTTTTGTACTCCCTAAAAGGGCGTACCTAGTGCCGTAGGCTCCCGCACTGCGGGGTCTGGGGAAGGGAAAATAGCCAACAGCCTTTCCCGCCCAAATGTGTAGAGGCTAGGGCTTGAACCCTGGACCTCTTGGTCATAGGCGGTAAAGCTCTACCGCTTGCACCAGGACCTCTTGGTCACACTATTTTTTTGTACTCCCTATTGTTCCAAATTGTAATCATTTTGGCCTTCTTAAGTACATAGTTTTTACTATGCATCTAGACATAGCACATTTGTTTTGTGTATAGCAAAAGCTATGTACTCCAGGAAAGCTAAAACAACTTACATATTGGAACGGAGGGAATACCTTTCCCGTGCTTCCATTTTTTCTTTTGTGTTGATTACATTTGTTCACACTTTGTTTTGTTTATAGTCTTATCCTTTGTATAATGTTTCCCAAGTTGATAATCTTGGCTCATGATTTGGTGCAGATACTTCTCATATGAGCACTTTTATGTGATCTACTGTAAATTCTGGGAGCTGGATACAGATCACGATTTTTTGATTGATAAGGAAAATCTCATCAGATATGGAAATCATTCGTTGACCTATAGAATAGTTGACAGAATTTTCACACAGGTTAGTCTGTTCCATTTTGTCATTGAGACCTTATCCCTTTATTCCTAAAATGTTGTGCTTTGTGTCCTTAAATTGTCTCTTTCACTGTTATTAGATCCCAAGGAAATTCACAAGCATGTCAGAAGGAAAGATGGGTTATGAAGACTTTGTTTACTTTATATTGTCAGAGGAAGACAAATCATCTGAGCCGAGCCTTGAATACTGGTAAGTGGTAGCTGTGTTCTGAATAGTTATATGTATTTTTTTGTAGAACTGTTCCTTCTGTCTTAATGTTGTAAGATAGTTCCACCTTACAATTTATAATCTTAGGGTGTGTTTGATTTGTGAGGAATGAGTTGATCCATTATCATGTCACTCCTTACTTTTTTGTTTGGTTTGTGTAATAGAATGGTTCCACCACGTTCCTCACAAACTAATAATTAGTATGCATGAGGAATGGGCTGATTTCACCAAAATTCATGGGATGAGCTCATGATGCACCAATTCATGTAGTTTGAGGTGGTTCCTCAAACCAAACACAGTATAGAAATGTGTAGTGGAAGCATGCAATCCTTTTCCAAAGGCTGGGGCACACTTCAAATTTTATTTTTTTCATGTCCATGCCCTACTGAATACTCATAATCTATACTGGCCTGGTGGACTCACAATTTTTTTGTAATCTTGACAGATGTTACTCAGAAGTTGCCGAACACTTCTGGTTCCTTTCTTTTTTATATAATTTATATAATTAAAAAAAAGATAAGACTCAGCTCCTTTTAACTTATTTAGGAAGGCATTGCTTTTGTATATTTTTTTCCTACACTCCCTTCAATCTCAAATGTAAGTACATTTAGACTTCTATCATTGGTAGAGTTTAAGGAGGTGTTTGGTTGGACTGACTTGGCGTGGGGTTCCGATCAGTGTCAACGAATCACGTTAGGTTGTGTTTGCTTGTGATGTGCCGAATACTGGCTTAGTAGAATCATGACATTCCCCATCCAGCAGGATGAGATAATGCTACGGATATGGAGTGAACCAAACAAATCATGTAATCGCTTGTTCCATTTAGGATACTGCTGCAACTTGATTCCTTTATGCTTGCATCACCTATCCTACAACCAAACAGCACCTAAGATGAGTAGCAAGTGTATCACATTGATCAATGTGCATTTAGGTAGGTAGACATGGAAGAATGAAGCAAAAAGGTGCATCAGAGTTATCATGGAGTTATATTTGTTGCATGATGCATTTAAGAGATGGCTGAATGGACATATATATTTGGTATTGGAGGGAAACACCTTTCTGTCTTTGCAGTACACATTGTATAACTCAGGTTATAGTTGTAATTTTATTGAAAATTGTAATTGTTCGTTATTGAAATATGGGAAACAACTTTCACAGGTTTAAGTGCATCGATCTTGATGGTAATGGTATTTTAACTTCAAATGAAATGCAATTTTTCTATGAGGAGCAATTGCACCGAATGGAGTGCATGGCACAGGAGCCTGTGCTTTTTGAGGACATATTGTGCCAGATGATTGATATGATTGGACCAGAGGTAGATTCTCATACATATTCCGCAAACATTTTATCCGGGCTTGATAAATATTTTCCTTTCTACAGAATGAGAGCTATTTCACTCTACGGGACTTAAAACGGTGTAAACTCTCAGGAAATATATTCAATATTCTTTTCAATCTCAACAAGTTCATGGCTTTTGAAACTCGTGATCCATTCCTCATTCGCCAGGTGATTATAACCCTTAACCCTTAATAAACTTCACATTTGCTGCCAATTGTTAAGTAATTGGATAATGTTTAATTGTAGGAACGTGAAAATCCAACTCTAACTGAGTGGGATCGGTTTGCACATAGAGAATATATTAGATTGTCCATGGAAGAAGATGGTGAGGATGCTTCAAATGGAAGTGGTGATGTGTGGGATGAATCACTTGAGGCTCCATTCTGAATGGTGTAAGTGTTTCTAATATTGTCCAATGAATCTAGTAACCCAACATGATAAGATAGCTAAATTAGTTTTGTACCATGGAATGATATAAACACCATGAAATTTTGCAGAGTATAGAGGACAGCCTTATTTCTTTTGTGTAATTGGCATATATCTTTTGAGCAATGGTGAGCAATGGAGGGAATATTGCTATCTTATTTTCTCTTGCAATTAAACCCTGATCTGTTCACGTCTTCTGTACACCTTAAGACTTCACAATTATAGGGTTTAAGACCTGAAATAGCATGGAGTTTTGGGGGTTTAAAACCAGAACTGTCACCCAATGGATTGCTGGTAGAATACAAATCTGTGATATTTTTTACATATAAGCGATCATGTTCCTAGTTTTTTTTGGTCATATATATACCTTTTTAAACTTGCCCTCTGTTTACAGGTCTTGCTTCATGAATTTGGTTGGACATGGATGATTATGGTTGTGAAGCGGAAGAATTGTAAAGTTGGTGGCTACCCTGTGGAGGCCATTGTAGGCTCACAGCAGATTCAGTAACACCAGACTACTTACAAGTTTTACTGTGCAGATCTGATTCGATATTTGTCAGTTATCCTGTTGTGCAAACATTTTTGCTTGGCTGGAAAATTGGGGAGGGAGGTTGGTGGGGCGCCCTGCAGTTTCAAGGCAACAACCACAGCAGTCACAAATGATACTATAGTGAAGGACCCTTCCTGGTCGGCTAGTTCCATTTGTGTTCTGATTGGTCCTTAGGGGGGTATCTGTTAATTCAATTGTTGTGCGCAAATTTTGGAGCTGAACTGTTAATGTTTGGCTGCCATTTTCTTTGTTAATCTTGGAAGCGTGGGCTAGCAATTCCATCACAACTAAGATCGTGGCATGTAGCTTTCAGGTTCTGCTTTCTCATCAGCATGGTGTTTTGTAGTTCCTGGTTTGTTGCCGTTCTTGGGGCATCTTGGGAGGAATGACCGAGACCTGGGAGCATGGATGTCATTTTGTAACATTACCGAGAAGCAGTGGATTGGGTGCATAGTAGCACAAAGGTAGATAACGTTGGCAACCAATTTTTGTTAAGGTGTAAATTCAGAGAATGTTTTAGGTTGCAAGTACTATTTGTTAGGTTCGATATCTTCCTTGCTTTGCCTATTGAGCTACTTATGTCGTGATGCGCTGAAATTTCATGTGTATTCTTGCTCTCTTTCACTTTAATATCATGTTTTCTTGGCTATATTTTTCATTTTTTTTTGGCTTAGTCCTGTCAATAATTTTGTGCCCCGACCCTCGTACGGACATAGTATCATTTGCACTCGCGAAGGAACGACAAGGCAACCCATTCTAGATGGAGTTATGCGTTATGAGTCTCTCAAATTTAGTGAAATAATTTTATAAATTTATTTCTCACATTAGTATAAAAAAATACTAGTTTACGTGGAATGAGTTGTTGGTAGAGCGAGTTATTTCAATTTTCAAACCAACCAGCAAGCAATGCTAAAGAGTGGGATGATAATGGACCTATCACTATCCAAACATTGCCTAAACGAAACCACTTGTTTCCTACACATGCACATTCCAAGAAGTCTTTCGGGTTGTCTGGATCTGTAGTTTTATCTAAACTAGTCTTGATAAGAATTTATTTTTATAGTAACTACTGGTAAAAATATACCGAGTATTTGGATCTTCAAACAAACTCCGGTAGGATAATATTAACTTCTACAAAAATGAGTATCAATAAAACATCATTTTTGTATATAAATACTGTTTTTCGATAGTCACGTGGGAAACATTTTCTGATGTCATGTTCCTCTCCATCCAAAAAGAATGTGATTCTCACTTTCTGAGAAGTTGATCAATTTCAACTTTGACCCGTTCTAAAAAATGTATTAACATTTTTGGTTCAATACAAATTAAGTAGCAATAGAGTAATAACCAGTATACTTTTACAATAAATCTTAATTGAGACATAAATATTGATACTTATCACCGTGGGCTTAGTTAAACTTTACCAAATTTAATCAACACGATGTCTTTATTTGCCTTCTTTTTGGGAGGAATCTAGGCCTTGTTTAGTTACATATTAGAATTCAAAATGTTAGAATTCGAACTCCTATAACATTTTCGTTTCTATTTGACAAACATTGTCCAATCATGAACTAACTAGATTTAAAAGGTTCGTCTTGTGATTTAGAACCAAACTGTGCAATTAGTTATTTTTTACCTACATTTACTGCTCATGTGTCCCTAGGTTGATGTGATGGAGAAAGAGTAAAAAAGTTAAAACTTTAAGTGTAACTAAACAAGACCCTAGTACATAAGAACAAATAAAGGTCACAGAGAAGGTCGTCGACCCCAACGGCTGTCCATCACTCCATCGAGTCTCCGCCCTTTAACATGAGCTTCTTCTCGTTACAACTCGCAACTCTTTACATGTAGATATAAAGTAAATTGCATTTTAATGAACAAAAAGAAATGAAGATTGGCGAGTTCACACCTTGCGTCTTCATGTGTTTGAGTTCTTAAGCTCCCGTTTCTTGTTTTTTTTGTGTGTGTGGTGGCTTCGTCTCGTTTTGTTTAGGTATCGGTGGAAGTCTCCGTGTGGAATCCCTTCATAGCGCTCCCTTACACGTAAAGTATGTCCGAACTTTGTTCCTCAAATTCGAAGTTCTAGGTTTTCACATTCTACCGAGGCCCAAAAAATTCGGTCCTCCCCCAAAGTTCTAGACAAGGCCAGAATTTTGGATTAGGACCAACCTAGGTTTTAATCCTTTGCAAAGTTTTAAAGTTAAGGTTACGCCTTTTTAAGGAATTGTTGGTCCTTTCAAACTTGGGTGGGACCACCTATAGATACTTGGCGATGCCCTCCGACTCATCAATGGTCTCGCCAAGCATCGCGAGCTGGCTTGGATCAAAGCCCAGTTGCGTGGACTTAAGGTTGTCTAGGCGAGCTTCGCCTTGTCTTTGTTGTCGAGCGTCTGGGCAATGGCAATGCTCGGAGGATGACCTCGATCACGGACGATGGAATCCATGGTGGTGTCAGTTTCCATTGTGCGCCACAATCCCAACCGAACCTAGATAAGACTTTTGACCTTTTTGATATAATGTTAGGCCCAAACCTTATATTCAAAATTATAAGATGTTTGGGCTTTTCAAGATACATAGCTTTTGCTATGCAGTTATATATACATTACATATTTACATCTAGATACGTAGTGATAGAAAAGTGAGACATTGTGATCAAATCAAAAAGAAAAGTGAGACATTACATATTGTAATTCGGAATAATGGGAGTATTTATAGGGAGTTTATTAGCAAAATTTCCTCACCTGCTAATTTTATCCGCTAATTATTAGAAGCTGCGATAAAATAGACCCTATGGCCTCAGTCTTTAGATATTCCAGCAACTAATTTTTCGAGGAAGATAGGAATGAATCTGGACAAGGAGGTGCAATTGCAGCGACCAATTTGTGCAGTGGAGGGAGGTAAGGCAGATGTTTGGGTATCAATTTGCAACATCCAACATTTTTAGGAGGAAGGCTATAGGTATACGCGAGGACAACCTGACTACCCTATACAATTTTGCAAGAGAAGCATTGATTGCTGCCAATCCTCTAGGAATACAGGAGGTGGCCATCTTTATTTAGAGTCAGTTGAGGTTCCTCAACGAGCACGAACGAAGAATTTCGATGGCACTGAGAGAAGCCATATAAATTTTAATGGCATTCAGGGAATTTACTCTGCAATCTATCATCAGCCAATAACCATGTTTAGGGTCTACTTGGTTGGCTACCAAATTTTGCCCAACCAAAACCATGGCAAGCCAAAATTTTGACTAGCCATCAAGGCTTGCCAAAGTTAGGGCAAAAAATATGAGTGTGCACTTGGTCGATTGCCAAAATAAAGGTTTATCAAAATCCTCTTTTATATGTGATTTAAGAATATTCTGGAGACTTGCCAAAACTTTAGCTAAATATTGGCAATGAACCAATTGACAACCATAATTTTGGTATGCCATGATTTTGGTTTGGAAAGATTTGGCAATGAACCAATTGACCTCAGTATCTGAATAAAGCTGCTGCTGGCGAGACAAAAAGAAATGCGGAGCATGACCTCGCGGAATCCACTCTACGCCATGAAGGCATGAACCATCAAGAATGCATCATGGTTTGTCAACAGTCATCTTAAAAAATGTGGACCTGAAAACAATAGCACGACAGTCTGTGACCCTGTATGAAGATATGCACCGCCTTATTTCCCCCCTAAAAGAGTCATGGAGTATTATGCTACAGAAGTGTCGAAGCTATAAGGAAACCTGTCCCTTTTTTTTTGTTCTGAGTATCAAGAGTGCAGTTTATTCTTTCTGGAACACGATCTTAGCTGATTTTACTTTAACAGAGAAAAATGACAGACATGGGTTATTACTTTGAGACTTGAGAACTAAAGCATTTGTAAGATCTTGATGTGTACATATACATACATAGTCACATGTAACTCAAATTCAGCGAGAAATACAGCCATCTAAAAAAATAATATAGTGCAGCAGTGCATGCAAAATGCAACAGATTTAGATATAGCATGGTAACAAATATGGCTTAGCCTGACTAAATATACTAACTCAGTTCTAGTGACAATGAACACAAATACACAATGTGGTTGAGAAATAAATATATTTGCCAAAAATGATACCCCACCATGCAAATTGTCTTGTAAGTTTGATTCGCATATACTAGTGGTGAAAACAGAAGTGAGACATGCACTGATGATACAGATAAAATGAAAGTGTGCTATCATATAGAAGCGACCATATGAGCCTAGTGACGGATAGCACATGAGGTTCTAGAAAACGTTCATAAAGGAAGGAATGCTAAGAAGTCTAATATGAGACTGAAAAGGCAGGAACCATCAACCATGTCAGTATGTCACAACTACCGTTCCATCCATACCCACTATGTTTGCAATATAAAAACCCACCAACACAAAAGTAACAGGAGCAATGTACCTTACTGAAGACATATGCAGATTGTGCGCTGCAAAACTTCCAGGATTTATCTGGTATGTCAGCTGACTCGTGTGTTCTATCACTTCCATGACTCTGACATGAGGATCTTGCAATCCAGCAACTAGCTACTTAAAATGAATTGGGAATCCTCTTTAAGGACCTTGCTCTGTACTAGCACCTGGTGTAGAATTTGAGCCTCTTTAACACGGCCTGACTTGGCAACCCTTGTGACAATAGACAGATAAAATGCACTCCTGTGGTTGACATTTCTTGATACCATCACTCTTAGTATTTCAGCAGCAGCTTCAGCTTTACAACCTTTGCACAATGCTTGGATCATCATGGAAAATGTAGTTGCTTTAACCTCAAAGCCAAGAGCAAGCATCTGATTCAAAAGCTCCAGTGCTTCTTTGGCCATGTTCTTCTTACAGAAACCCATAACAAGTGAACCATAAGTGACATCATCAGGACTGATCCCATCAACAATCATTTCATCAAATAGAGTCATAGCACTAATAACCTCACCCTTCTTTGCTAAAGCATCTATGAGGGTATTGTATGTAATGCGAACCACCTGGCATCCATTTTCTCTGATGGAATGAAAAATCCCAAGAGCTTCTTCAACCATCCCCCTTTTAGAGATGGCATTCAGAAGTGTGTTGTATGTCACTATATCAGGAAAGCATTTCTCATTTACCATCATCTCTAGAACATCAACTGCCTGATTCAGATATCCATACCTACAAAAGTAGTTTATAAATATATTGTAGGCAGTAACATCAGGCTTATGATTTGCCTGCTTCATGTGTGCAAGCAAATCACCTACTTCAGACCACCTTCTCTTGTCACAGAGGGAATGGAGCAAGATGCAATAGGTTGTACCATTTGGCTCAATGCCTTCAGCTGAAAGATGAGATAATATCAACTTTGCATTCTTCAAGCAACCTGCTTTGCATGACACACTGATAAGAGTGTTGTAGCTGACAACATCTGGTTGACATCCCTCCAAACCAAGTTCATCTAATACTTCCAGAGCCCGCATAGGACCACATTTTTTGCATATAAGGTCAACAAGCAAGGTGCTCGTCATCTCATATGGTGGCCAACCTAGTTTTAGCTGCTCTTTCCAAAAGGAGACTGCCCTGTCATACATATGATGGTTGCACATGCACCTAATCAAAGTATTGAAAGTGATGCCACTAGGAGAGCAACCAGTAAACCTCATATCCTCCAATACTTTCATCGCAGAACTCAGCTGCCTTTCATAGCAAAGTCGCCCAATCAACATGTTGCAGGTGATGGTGTCAGGAACCCCACCTGAAAGCACCATGACCTCAAGAACATGCCTAGCTCTGTTTGTCTTGCCAGTTCTCACAAGACCACGAATTAATCTAACACAGCACTTTGAATCTGGAACTTGGCCATGTAAGACCATCTCATCAATGACGCGGCAAGCTTGAATGAGCTTCCCATTGTTACAGTGCCTGCGGAGGCTGTCAGCATAGCACTCGGCCTTATACTTTGAAAAGCATGCCCCGTTTGCCACCTTGTCCAAGTTATGATCCAAGGGCCTTCTTGGTTTTAGTCGCTCATTCAACAGCTTTCTCGGATTAGCAACCAAGGATGGAACAACCTTCATGAAATCTGCAGTTGCTCTGCCACTTCCACGGTCTGCACTTGCATCGACAAAAACATCCCGCGATCTTCGGTCTGGTCGTACCACCACTAGATTAGCCTCATTCTTCTGCTCAGTCCTAGTGGGATAATCCAAAGAGACAGCGCGTGCTCTTATCCGCAAAGAGCACACAGACGCGTTTATGGTAACTGGAGCAGACCAAATACCGCATCCGCAGCAGCTTATATCCACAAACTGTGCCATTTCCTTGTGGAGCAACCAACCATGGCAAGATCTAATTGCACGGAATTTAATTTGAGAGACAACGCGCGCTCTTCATATAGCTCGCTCGAACTATGCCCTAAGCAATCCCCCAAATTCCTTCCTGCACAGAGTAGATAAGGCGACATTAGCGCCGGATCAAGGAAAAAGCACGCCCTAAGCACAATCAAGCAGCAAATAAACCCAACTAATTTCGCTCAGACAAGCGTGTAAGATCTCTTTGACATGGGGGACACAGGACACCGGTGTTGACACAGACTATAAAATGCGAGGAAGGAAAGGTAAAAGACAGCCTCCGCAGATGCTTACCAGCTCTAGCGGGTTACAGCGCGAACACCTGCGACGGTGGCGCACAGCGGCACAACGCTTGGAACGGAGTTCCACGCCGAGGACGGCCCGAAGATCTGAGATCCTCCGTGCGAAACGAGCTCCCCCGGGCAGGAGAGGTGGCGGCGCGGCGGAAGGCGGCGCGGTTGTTTCGCTTGTTTGAGAAGTGCGGGGACGCCGGAGACTAGCGGCGGAGAAACGGTAGGTGTGGACTGGCACGGCCGCCCCGCGTGTCGCACTGTCGCCCACCAGTGGAGTGGGCCGGCCTACAAACTCTCGAGGAGCTCGGCCCGGGGTGGCCAGGGAGCACGAGTCGGGTTGGGCTTGCCGTTTGCGCGCTGCCAGCCCAAGAAAATCTAGCGTGCTGGCTAGGGCCGTGGGGTTTTGCAAAGTTCCTTTGCAGGGAGCATGGGACCTATATGGGCCGACAGGTTGCCACTGCGCTTGGTCTTTCCCGGCTTTTGAGCCGCACCCCTCTGGAGCTCCTCCAGCTTTTGTGTTTGGTCCTCGCCTTTTTTGTGTTTTCTTCTCCTTGAAACATGAAAGTTTTGGCTTCGCTTTTTCTCCGCTTTCTTTTGTGGTAGCCTTTGCTTTGCTTTTGGGGCGACTCTTTCTTGGACACAATATGTTAAATGCGATCTGTCAGGTTTGGAGGTAATTTATCAAACGGAAATCCTTACAATCACAGACGATTCATTTGATGGTTTGCCTTAAACAATTTGGATAGCTAGAAATATCATCTTTATTTATGCACTTTTTTGTTGATTTAGTAGAAGATACATAGTTTAGTGCAAATGTACAAAGCTGAAAAGACAAAGCAAAGGGATATTATATTAAGCTGGTGCCGTTTTATCCTCTTTGAAGTTTGAATAAAGTGGATGTGCTCGGTATTATAGCTGTGGCTGGCGCGGGTCATCGCTACGATGATTTCAATGTACACTGACACAAATGTCCTCTTTCATCCCTATTTTCTGTTTTTTCCTTTTTAATGTTGCTCTCTATTGTTTACCCTTCGAACCTTTTTTTTTGCTTGAGATAGATCTTAGTGCGTTAAATCTTTGTCGTCCCCTTAAGTGGGACATGTGCGTTTGTAAGAGATATAGATGTGCTAATAGACTCATACAAAATCTACATAGAGAACAGAGGAGTAATAAAAAGATATGTATGCTTAGAGTCAGTCAAATTTCTTTAACCATACAAAAACTTATATGCATCCGTGCACTTATCTTCATAAATATATTCTCTCTGTCTCAAAATGTATATCATTTATGCTTCTCAAGAAAAAGACTTTTAAAATGTATATTAAAAAATATTGTATTTATGGGTACATAATTAATATTATTAGAAAGATTTTTTTATCTATTCTTTTAATAAATTTATTTAAAGATACAAATATCGCATCTACTTTCTAATTTCTATAAAACGAGTCAAACTTACTGCACAAAAACTAAAAGTGACATATAATTTGAGATAGTGGTAGTATGCACAAACATCCTACTAGGCTTTTCGTATAAAACACCTTTGAAAACGTAAACCACTATTATATTTATACATAAAAGGTTATATAGAATGGATAGTATATGGTTGATGTCATCATATTCATCTCGCACTAAAATACTTCCATCACATAATTAAACAGTGTATTTTTACGAAAAACTGTTAAAGCATCGTATTAAGCCCATGTCAATGTTCTAAAATTAAAGACATACTATGCCGAGTATATCTCTGAAAAATGGAAACGTAGGGAGCATAAAAAAAAGAGGAAATTCGCTAGGACTTGCATCGATGATTACACAGCGCTCACAGCGTAGCAAAGCACGCCGGCTGCGTCGTCCCTGTTCCACTTCCCACCTCCTCACCCAGACCCAGGGGGACGCCGCCCCCAAAAGACCAAAAACCGCAAAAACTATACAGCCACCATCATTCGTCCCTCTCTCCTGCTGTGCTCTCCGCCTCCGCCGCCTCCCTGCCTGCCCTCCTGCAGCTACTCCACGCCCGGCGGGGTGGCCGCTTGCCGGCGGCCAAACCCTAGGCGATCGCGGAGCGCCAGCCACGCTTCAGGCGCGATCAGCTAGCCGCCGCCATGCAGGGCTTCCCCGGCGGCGCCCCCGATCCGCAGCAGCTCCAGGCCACCATGCTTGCCATCGAGCAGGCCTGCTCCCTCATCCAGGTCCCACTCCGCAGCCCACTCCCTCGCTGCAGAGCTTGAATTGCATGTGTTCCCGTGCTTTTAGCACTCTGCTCTCGGTGCCCCCCCGGTGTTAGATTCGGAGAGCGCGCGCGGACTTGTGCTTGCCTTGACTGTGCTCACGGTGTTGATGATTTGCCTAGGTTGTGCAGATTTTACTGCACTTTGATGGTTTGCCTGGTGGACTTGATTGAGCGTGTGTGGCGTGCTCTGTTGATCAGTGCTTCGCTGTGCATTTGGTGACGGGATCCCGTTTGATGCGTGTCAGATGAGGTTTCGCCACGGATTGGTTGTTTTTTGGGCATTTGAAAGTTTGAATGCCTTGCTTAATTTGTTTTTTGGGGGGCACATTAATTGATTGCTTAGGAGTGAACTGTTGTAGGTACCTCAATGAGTTCTGACACATTTTATGTTAGTGCCTTAATAACTTCTAACACATTTTGCTATGAATCCAGTAAATGCTGGTTAGTTAAAAGTTTTTTCTCTTGACATTGCGTTTCTCAGGCATGCAATCTCTGTGCTAGGGAATGGTTCTATAGGGTGGCTTTACTGATATTTTGTGACACATATATTCATTGGATAACCTGAAGCTCCTCATTTCAGATTGGGAATCTGTGTGTAGCAATTGAGCTATCTATTAGGATTAGGAGGGCCTAGTAGAATAGTGCTGTGCAGAGTAAGACACTGTTGGAATAGCATTTTCTGACCCCGATTAATCTATCCTCGAGCTGTTCTCAACTTTTTTTTTTCAACTTCTTGTGTGATTACTTTTATTGCGACTTTGGATCCTTAGTTTATTCCCTAACATTAACCAAGCTGCTCAAATCATGTGAAGTTCTATTACAGGAGTGTCTTCCTGGTATCTGTGTTTAGCTTAATATATGGAACTGTCATAGTGCTATGAACATGCCAGTTTTCTTATAGAATGCCATCTATTGCATTGCATCAGTGTTGATTTAGCAGCCATCCTTTTGAAAATGGGTAATTTTGCAGCTGCACATGAATCCATCTGAAGCGGAAAAAGTGATAACTTCGCTGCATTCGTCTCTGATGCCTTATCAAGCATGCAGATTCATTCTTGGTATGCTGTTCTCTTGCTATGCACCTATGGTGAACCAGAATTATTTCTCAACAGAGCATATATCTCCATTTTTAAGCTCACAACTCAATAAGGCTAACTTACTAGCAGAAACTTATCCAAAGATGTATCGGCTATATTGTTTCCATATAACCCAGATACATGTTTATATTTGGAAGGGAGATACATTTTACTTGTTTGTCCGAAGAATTGTTCCGCAGACTGTATGCAATAATAATTTACCCCATTTATTATTTGTTATTTTGGGGCTTTTGTGCCATTTTTAGGAAAAAAATAACTATTATTTTCATTATCATAAAAAATAGTTAAGCCTCACTCTTCTCTAGTGTTAAGATACTCAAAAAGAGCTGAAAACTTTGTATCCTCTCAGAGACATCCCAAATGCCTAATGCAAGATTCCAAGCTGCTGGTGCAATTGGTGATGCCGCAGTAAGGGAGTGGGGAATCCTTACAGATGAGAACAAAAGAAGCCTAATAATGTGAGTTTTTCTTTTTGAGGGTGAAAGCTTGCAATTAATGTGGGAGCATCATGTTTTTAGCACTTACTATGATTTTTTCTTTCATTTGTAGATATTGTTTAAACTATGTCATGGAGCATGCAAGTTCTCCTGATGGCTATGTGCAATCGAAAGTTTCCGCTGTGGCAGCTAGATTACTGAAAAGAGGCTGGTTAGTTTCTATGTTTCTACTACTGTAGAAGTGTACTGTACTAGTGTCTAATAGATCTCTTGTGTCTTGTCATAACATGTTTCCTAGCTTCTTACTCATAATTTTTTAACTTGCCTTTTGTTCCCTGAATTTATTTGACATGGGTGTGCTGCATTCATATTCATACTTGCATATTTTTTTTGAACTTTATGCTTGCATATTTTTCATTGCTTGGGTTGCTGAATTGGATGTGGTTTTATTCGTGGAGTGGTTTGCATTCATGCACACTATCTTTTCCTACAATGAGTTCACATTAGTAATGGGCTGATTTGTTATTTTAGTAATTTATTTATTCGTTTATTCCTGCTGATCTCAGACTGGACAAAGGTTGGATATGGTGTTTGGCTGGGTTGTTTGCACATGATTGTCCAAGATGATATTCGCAATAGGAGACACCTTTCCCTGAATCCAGATCTTGAAATAAGCTATTTGTGTTTTAGCCAGCCCACTTGAAGGCGTTTGATTGCTCTAATACTTTGGCTGTTAAAGGTTTTTGATATTCAAATATATTTTGTTTTGATACGGAATATGTCGGCAGGGTTGAGTTTTCGGACCAAGAGAAAGCAGCTATTTTCTTTGAGGTTTGTACTTCTCCGTTAGCTGACAGCTACAGCCTTACAAATCAGGATTAGCCTAAGATTTTTGTGGTTGTGGATCTTTATGCAACACTGGTATAGTTCATCCCTTTTTGCTTCATTGGTAACACTGAACAAAACAATAATAAGAAAAATGTAGCATGAAGAAATCCAAGCTGCGATAACTATAACGGGATCAACTTGTTGGATAAGATGATTTATTCTTATATGATTTTTTGTGACCCTTGACCATTTGAGCAACATAGAACCTCCAACTTCATCACTGTTTCTTTTTTTTCGCATTTGAATTTTAATCAATCAAGGCGCACACTAAATTCCTGTAGAACATTTTATTTGAATGTATGATACCATTTCAGGTTGAGCAATCCGTCCGGGGTGTCCATGGGCCTAATCGACAGTTCGCTGCAATCAATTTCTTGGAAACCTTGGTATGTCAATTTCTCGAGGCCGATGTGATTGGTTCTTCCATGTCTTTTTCTATCCTTTTCCAACTGTTCTCAGATTACATTTTATGTCTGACCTAGGTTTCAGAATTCTCCCCTTCAACTGCTTCTGCTATGAGCCTGCCTAAGGAATTTCACGAACAATGTGAATACTCACTCGAAGTGCAGTTTTTGAAGGTATTAACCTTCCCAAATATGTTGAAGTTTTGGCAGACATCCTTACACGAAAATACTACAGCTGTGTCATATTACTTGAAGTCTTGAACCCTCGGTTATCATTATGACAAGACATTTTCTTTTGCAAGGATTTTTACTGCTGGGCACAAGCTGCTGTGTTCAGTACTGCTGACAAAATCTTGAATTCAACTGTAACAATACTGGATGAGAGAGCATGTTCAGCAGCATTGCGCCTGATGTTTCAGATATTAAGCTGGAATTTCAAGCATAGTGTGGAGCATGAGAGTTCAGATGCTAAGATAAATTCTGGCTTGAGGATTGATACGATAAATCTGAAGAAGTTTGAACATTCGTTGGTGAAGGTATATCCTAATTATTTGTATGTTTGCTCCATTTCAGCTTATAAATGGTTGCATTTTCTATTGTAGCCAGGGTCTATGTGGAGAGAGATTCTAATATCAAGTGGACACCCTGCCTGGGTTTTGAACTTCTACACCACCTTGCGCCAAAAGTACTCATATGATACACTGTGGGGTGATTCTCCAATTGCTGTCTCTTGCAGACAGCTTATAGTGCAGTTGTGCTCCTTGGCAGGCTCTGTGTTTCCTAATGGTATATACTTTTTCCAAAGAGTCATTATTTATTGAAGATCTGTAAAAGGTTCCCTTTCCATCCATAAATTCTGGCCTAGTTTGTTTTTTATCTGATACTACAAAACTGTTGATTGCACCTCAGACTACTATGAAGCACAATCCTAATACTAAACCTCAGCAGTTTTCTTTTATATATATTTTTATCACAGATGGTATCCAAGTTAGACCACCATTACCAGTAGCACCTGTATACACGTTATGAGGTTCTGGGGGAGTGTATATAGAAATATGCAGGTGTGGTTCCTCATACAATATGGAAATAAAAATATGAAAATGCTACTTCCTCCAATCACAAATATTAATCCATCTAGGTTTGTCTAAGTCAAACTTCCCTAACTTTGATTCGCAATATTTATGAAAATATATCATCTTAAATGAAAATACTTATATATTATAAAAACTAGTTTCTATTATAAATCTATTGATGCCAAACGTGTGGTGTCAAACTATACACTTTTTTAGATATTACAACATAGCCTTTTGTCCCAAGCAAGTTGGGGTAGGCACACTTTTTTTTAGATATTGATGATCAAAATAAAAACGAAGTTTGACTTAGAGCAAACCAAGATGGACTTATATTTGTGACTGAAGGAAGTAGAATTTATGCCCGCAACTGCCCAGTTTGGTGCTATTGTCACACAAAAAACATTGTTTTTTTCTTTTGTGGGGGGGGGGGGGGTTAATGTATCACCAGAAAACATATTAATGATTCACATGTGACCTCTTTTATGTAATCCTTCCTCTTTTGTATCTGTTGTCAGATAACGGGGATGCACAGATTAAACACCTTATGCTGATATTATCTGCTGTTGTTCTATGGATTGAACCTCCTGATGTAATTGCAGCATCAATCCGAAATGGGGGAAGTGAAAGGTTCTCTCAGGATCCATCTTTGCAATCTTGATTAAACTGAGGAAAAACTTGAGAAATGCTGATGAGAAGAGATATTCATTGTTTTGCAGTGAGTTCATAGATGGTTGCCATGCTCTGCTTTCAATGGCGTCTTTAACTACTGGCTCACTTTTTGACAACCTCCTAAAGTCAATAAGGTCAGTTCCAGATCGCAACTTAAGTAACTTTTTGGTAACTTAACTCGTCCCATGTACTCCTACATATTAGTCAACTGGGCCTGGATATTTTTTCTCGAAAACGCAGGAGAGCTGCGCTTCGTTATATTAAGAAGAAATAAAGGGGCAAGAGCCGTACAACACACACCAAACACAAACCCCACACCTAGGAATTACATTCGCGCCTGCAAAAAGACAGGAAGCGACCAAAAGGACTAGCACCAGCTAAACACCAAGGAGAGGGGCTGTCAAAGAGGACAGACCCTTAGCCCCTGCTTGACTCCACAACCGGCGCTCTTCCCCAGCAAGGGTGAGTGCAGCACCAAGGCTTGGGGTAGTGCCATCAAAAACACAACGGTTCCGATGGTTCCAAAGAGTCCATGCCCCAAGCACAATGAGAGAGTTGAGGCCTTTTTGTATCATTCCGCTTGTTGCTCCACTAGCTTGTTCCCACCTGGTATCAAAAGAAGCGTCTGAAGGTTGTGGTGACAAGGAATGGAGGCCAACCTGCCTTAAAAAATAATACCAGAATTGCCTAGCGAAGACACAAGAGACTAGAAGGTGGTTGATAGTCTCATCTTCCTGGTCACAAAAAGGGCACTTCTCAGGATAAGGCAGCCCACGTCGCGCAAGGCGATCCGTCATCCAGCACCGATTATGGGCCACCAACCATAGGAAAAAACGGCACTTAGGAGGTGCCCAGGTTCTCCAAATCCGCTCATAAGGTCCAAACTGAGTAGATCCCAGGAAGAAGCCCTTATAGGCAGACTTGGCTGAGTATTGCCCGCCAAATGTGGACATCCTCGACGTCAGGTTGTAATTCAAAGTTGTACAACATTTCGAAAAGATGGAGGAAGTCCACTATAATACCAACTGTGCGGGCTCCCTTGATATCCAAAATCCAGCTGTGATCAGTAAGAGCTTCCTGGACAGTACGTCGTTTCACCCTTCTCTTTGGGATAGCTTCTAATAATCGAGAGGCAAGATCAGCAATACACTGTCCATGGATCCAACGATCAGTCCAGAACAATGTATGATTTCCATTGCCTACTTCTGATACAACAGCCACCGAGAAGAAGGCATTGGCTTGATCCGGGATCTGAATAGGGAGGGCTGCCCAAGGGCGGTGAGGTTCAGTTTTTTTCAGCCAAGCCCACCTCATTCTTAGTGCCCAACCGAGATGTTTGAGATCAAAAATTCCAAGCCCACCAAGCTCCGGAGGGCGGGTGACCTTTCCCCAAGCCACAAGACAATGTCCCCCACGTGCCTCTTTACGGCCTCTCCAAAGAAAACTTCTCCGAATCTTGTCCACAGCTTTAATAGCCCATGGAGGGAAATCAATTGCCATTGCCAAATAGATAAGCATAGCAGTTAGAACAAACTGCACCAGAATTCTTCGTCCGGCCCGCGTCATGAGATCTGCTTTCCATCCAGGTAGCTGATCAGCAATTTTATCTATAATAGGTTGGACTTGATCTTTAGTTAACTTCTTGAGGGAGAGAGGCAGCCCCAAATATTTGCAAGGAAAATCCTTTACAGCACAAGGGAGAAGTTCCTGTATCAGTGACAATTCTGTATCCCCACACCTGATTGGCAGCACATTGCTTTTCTGCAAATTGGTTTTGAGGCCTGAAGCTTCACCAAAAAGTTTGAGGATGCTCATTGTGATATTTATGTCCAATGCATCTGGGCGGAGAAAAAGAACCACATCGTCCGCATAGAGAGAAATGCGATGTTGGAGAGGTCGAGATGAAAATGGGTGCAACAAACCATCAGCAGCTGCCTTGGCCACCATATGTCCCAACACATCCATAACTAGAATAAAAAGCATGGGCGATAACGGGTCACCTTGTCTTAATCCTCGCCGGTGAGAAATACGCTCCCCAGGTATACCATTCAAAATCACTTGAGTAGAAGAGGAGGAGAGCAACCCACTGATTATGTCTCTCCAAATTTGGCCAAAGCCTAACTGTTGCAAGACTTCTAACAGAAAGGGCCAAGAAACTGAATCAAAAGCCTTTGAAATATCCAATTTGAGAATGATTCTAGGCTGCTTCTGCTGATTGAGTAATCTTGCCGTTTGCTGAACAAGCATGAAGTTGTCCTGTATGAAGCGGCCCTTTATAAATGCACTTTGATTAGGTGACACCATCTGCTGCAGCCGGCATGCGAGTCGGTTCGCCAACAATTTAGTGATCAATTTAGCAAGACTATGAACCAGACTGATCGGCCGAAAATCACTTGGCTGCTCTGCATCCTGTTTCTTAGGTAGAAGGGTGATGTAGGCAGCATTAAGCATTTCAAAACCTCTAAATTTCCTACTCCACACCGCAGAGAGTGCAGCCATAATATCATTTTTTATAATTGGCCAGCAGACCATGTAAAACCGACCAGTAAACCCATCTGGACCGGGCGCTTTATCCGGAGGCAGCTGCTTAATTGTGTTCCACACCTCTTCCTCTGTAAAAGGGAGTTCAAGGTCAGCCAGATCATGGGGGATAATTCCAAGCTCATCAAGATTGATGGTGCGCTCTCTGTCCAGGGTTGTTCCAAGTAAATTCTCATAGTAATCATCTACCAATCTTGCTTTATCATCATGTTTGGTGTAGATCTGGTTTCCTGAAACAAGTTTGCCAATGAAATTCTTTCTCTTGCGGTGACGGGCATGGAGTTGAAAAATTTTTGTGTTGGCGTCGCCATGACGTACCCAGTCAATTCTCGAGCGAAGACGAGTAATTGTCCGCTTGAGAGAAGCAAGGGCAAGGCTGTGCTTCTTAAGATTGTTTTTCAGCCAGTTTTCCTTTGGCGAGAGGGCGCGACTATCTTGGGCAATCTCAAATTGATGGAGGATGTCACGGGCAAGAGCCAGCTGTGAGTTAACATGACCAACTGTTTTATCACTCCAACTCTGTAAAGCTTTAGAAGCTGCTTTGGACCTGAGGTACAAGGTGAGAAAAGGACAAGGACCAGTCTGCACTGAAGCCCAAGCATCTGCTATGGTGTCCTGGAACCCCTCAAGTTTAGGCCAAAAAGACTCGAAATGGAAGCGTCTACGGCCTGATTTAATATCCTGAAGTCCAAGTAAAAGGGGGCAATGATCTGAGTCTTCTGAGGACATGCTTTGCAGTAAACAATTTGGGAAAAGGTCCTCCCAGTCCACTTAACAAAACACCCTATCTAGCCTTACCAAAGTAGGATTCCTTTGCTGATTTGACCAGGTATATTTCCGACCATGCAGGGGAATTTCCTTGATAGCTAGATCATTGATTAGACGCCTGAAACGACCCATCATTGCCCGATTGGAGTTATCATTATTTTTGTCTTCTTCTTTGTAAATCGGGTTGAAATCACCTACTAGGACCCATGGTCCAGGACAGCTTCCCCGGATATCTCTCAGCTCCTGAAGAAACTGAATTTTTTCATCCATGCCCTGAGGACCATACACACAGGCTAACCACCAGGAAACCCCATGACTTGGGCAGAACTGAATGGTCACACTGTTTGTATTCACATGGCAAGCTCCTGCATTACCAAGATGACGACGCCAAGCGACGAGAATTCCACCACTAGCACCTACAGAAGGGAGCTCAGCAAACTCTGAGAAATCCGTCCCCAGAGCAGATAGGAGCACTCTTCTGGAGGACGTAGAGATTTTCGTTTCCTGGATGCACACAATATCTGACCGGGAGGATTCCACAAGAGTGCGAAGAGAATCTTGCCTTGCTGTAGATTTGAGGCCCCTCACATTCCAGATTAAAATTTTGGCTGGATCCATTACAATGATTTCAAAAAACCGACCAAGAACACAGACTGGAGCAGATTATGCTACCACCACATCTTCTTCACCTTGGTCACCATCCTCACAGAGCTCAGGGATGGACCAATTGAACAGGGCAGCCAGACCAATCAATTGGATATCAGAAAGTGGGTTCATAAAAACCTTACTGTATTCTTCTTCAGCCTGCTGATTGACACCATCCTGCTCACTAATGATTTCTAGAGAGCGCATGACCTTCTTCTTCGATCGACCTGCCATGTCTGTCATCCGGAGCTCAGGTCCGGCACCCGCAAGGCGTCGACTGCGCCGTGGGGTTTCACCCGGTGGCAGAGTTTTTGCGCGACACTTGCTGATGGAGGGGGCTGGCAGCAGACCTGCTGTCGGACGGGAGAGCTTGCTGATGAAGGCGTCGTGGTTCGCAGGCGTCACAGCTGGGGACGGAGCCGGAGCTGCCACGTCCCCGGCCGGTAGACATGGAGATTTGGGGGTGACCTCGGCTTCCAGCTCCTTCATCGTTGCCGGCGTGGAGCTCACGGGAAGAACAGCCCCGCGCGGGCGAGAGCGGCGACGTGAATAGACTTGTAGCGGCTTCGCATGGCGTTTGCCCAAATCCGGTGGGCGAAGAGCAGCCGGCGACCTTGGGGGATTTTCTTCCGTGGCCAAGTTAGAGGTGGGGTGCGGCGGCAAGCATGGTGAGGCCGGCAAGACTAGGGGACACCCTCCGTTGCCTCACCACGGCCCACGACGAAATCAGCGGCTGGGCCTTGCGCCTCATCAGGTACAGGACCAGGCCCTTCCATCGGCCCAGAAAGAGCAGCGTTTGCGGGGCTGGGCTGAACAAGTTTCTTCAGAACCACCCCAGTCCATCGAGGGAGTCAACTCGTCCCCCGGACCATGCTCGCCGGATGGCCGCGAAGCTTCTTCATTATGGCGTAGCAGGTGGGCAGTAGTCGTTGCCGCGCCGAGCTCGGGCATTAAGGCCGGTGCGAGTTAAGACGCGGCTCCTCTGTTCCCACAGCAGGAGTGGAGGCGGTTGCCAAAGAAGCAGCTTCCAAGTAGGCGTTGCATGTAGCTGTGGGGCCCAACCGCGCCCAGACCGGCCGCCGCCCCGATCCGCCGCCAGAGACTTCCGCACCGCCCGCCGGACCCAATCTTGACTGCAGGGAAGGAGACCGGCCACGGCACGCCACCGCGGCCTAGTTAGGAAAGATTAGCAAAAAGCTACCCGGGGAGACGCAACGGAGGGCCGGTGGGTCATCATCAGCGCCCAGCTTCAAGGAGATCACCGCAGCCAGCACCTCAACCGCCGCTGCCTCACCGTTGACGGAGATGAACACGGTCTTTGATGCCTCCGGGGGGGACATCATCTGTTGGGAACCATCAGCCGGCGGGGACACCGGACGAGCCGTAACCGATGGGTAACACCGCCGCCGACGCCCAAACCCAGGGTGGAACCCCGCCTCATTTCGCACCAAGTCCTCGGGCGGATGCAAGACGAGGGCGCTAGCAGACTCCGGAGCCGGGGCTATCCGCCGCCAGACCGGGACGCGCGATGCCGGCCGTTGGCGAGTGGCCGCCCCGCCGCTGCGCTGACGATCATCATCATCCGACGGCCTCGGAGGACCAGAATGGCCTTTCCTCCGCGCCCTGCGCCGCCGCTTCCGGCCTTGCGAGGCACTTTGGGTAGCCGAGATTACCGGAGGAGCTCCATGCCCGGCCGCCGAAGACTTCGGCCGCCAGACCAGACGTTGAGGTCGAGGCACTCCAGGGCGAGAGCCACTGGATTGCCGCGGACAGCGGGACGAGCGATGCCCAAGGCCCCGGCAGCGGAAGCAGCGTGTTAACGACTGGCAGTTCCCCGCGCGGTGGTTAGGCGAGAAACAGTTGAAACATTTCCCCTGGAGGTCCGCCGGGACCGGACGACGAGGGGGGCGCTGCACAAGACGCCTGCGCTCCTTGCGTGCACTACGGCTCTCCACCTTCGACCAGCCATCGGCATCCGGCACCCGAGGCGCCCCCTGCTGGCCATGCGCATCCTCCCGCATTACGATGCGAGTCGACGCCTGAGGAGTTCGGCAGGCAGCAGCCGAGGCCGTCCGGTGGTCAACACCAGACTTCTGCAAGGCCGCCGCCGGTTGAGCGCCCGAGATGAGGACCTCCAGGAACGACCGAGGGGCAACGCCACCAGACTTCCCGGAGGGAGGAGAGTCGTCACCCCAGTGCTGAGCTTTGGAACGGCCTGCAGAGGTGTGGAAGGAGGTTGGGGGAGGGTCTCCTGGCGCCGTGGAAGCAGTGGAGGTGGCCGTCGGGTCCTGGGTGGACGCCGGCGTGGGCTGGTGGGCCATGGGGGAGGCGGCGGCGCCGGGAGGAGGGGAGGAAGGGGAGGAGGTGAGAGTCATGATTCGAGAAGACTGTTGTGATCTTGATGTTTGGACCTTATGACGCTATTGGGCCTGGATATGACACTAGTCTGTCCAATTTGTAAGATTGTATCATAACCAAGATACCATTGCTGCATCTCTCATTTTTTCTTAATGTATCTGGGCCTTTTTGTAATAGTGAAAATGCATTTTGTGAGTATATTCAGAATATTTTATACACTTCATGCCATTTATTATTACAATATCAGCTAGAATGAGATTGCTATTCCCCTTTGTTTAACATGGACATGTTTGCAGGCCCTATGGTACAGTTAATCTGCTTTCTGCTTTGACGTCAGAAGCTGTCAAGTCTGTTCTGAATAACCAGAGTGAAGAGGAAACATGGGGCATAGATTCCCTTGATATTTTGTTAGAAACATGGAATGTTATTCTGGGGGTACTTTCCCTTGACCTTTGCACCAAATTTGAAATATGCTTGGGTCATTCCCATTTTATGCAACTTAATCAAAGGTTTACTTGCAATAATCAGTTCAAAATTGAGTGTAATATGATTGTTACCTCATCTTTTTCTCTTATAAGCCTGGGTAGCAATTAACATGTAATAACTGTAGATCACATTTTTACTCTATTATTGGATTACAAAAGATATTTTTGACTGTTTAATACCAGCTTTCTCTTAGTAACCTTAAGTTGAAGAAATTCTTTTTCTCTTAAAATAGTTAAAATAGAGTTAATATTTTTTTATCGAACAAATCATTCCATTAGAAACAGGGAATAAAAATTGGTAGTCCAGAGAGGCAGACACCACTCCCTAACACCCCCAACACACACAAAGAAAAAGAAATGCAAACACCACACTTGAGAGTTTAAATCACCATGACCTATTCACCTCCACAAGACTAAGTGTCTGGGGTGAGCGACCAAAGAAGGAGCTCATGGATGACAGGTTCAAGTTAGGCACCATAAACTGCTCTCATTAGTCACAGTTTGTAAAATAACCTGAACATTTGGGTTTGCCTCTTCATGCACATATGCATTTCGGTAGTTTCAAAGATCCTGAGCTAGTAAAGTGATCAGGGAATTGAGGCCTTTCCTCATCTCTTTTGGTACACTTCTGATAGCATTGCACCACCAGCTTAGAGAACCAAGCTTCAGAAGGTTGAGGGGCATATGCAATCAGGCCCAGCCTTTGGAAAATCAATGTCCATACCTTCATGTCAACTAGTCTGTATTGCACTTCGTTCATTGGGTTTCATCCTTTTTGTTTGTAAGGCTCATTCAGCCCTCTGTTTCTTACATAACCATGAACTACAGCATAGAGATTTTGTTTTGGCAGGACGTAGATGCCGACAAAAGTCCAATCTCAGCTGATGGAGCACTTGCAGCTTCAAGTTTGTTTAAGATCATTGTGGAGTCACACTTGAAGGGTACAAATCTCTTTATATTCTCATTTAAATGTAACCTCAGACTTGAAGAATGTTACAGATGGTGTAAAAGATTTCTATTTTGTTTACTTCCTGCATACTGATTTCTCTTATTTTCTTTGACATAGCTGCTGCTGATTCTGCGTTCGAGGATACTGATGATACTGAATATTTTCATGTTTCTGTTTCAAGTATGCTTAAATTCCACAGACAGTTCATCTGTTCTAGTATCCCGACCTCTTTCTCTACCTCTTTTGGATTCATCTTACTAATGAAGTACTTCTTCCAGAACGTGATGAACAGCTAGCCTTGTATGCTCTAATAGCACGTGCTGCTGCAGACACGACTATTCCATTTCTTGCACAGTTGTTTTCAGAACGATTTGCCCGGCTAAATCAGGTCTTCTTGTTATCTTGTAATTTACCTGAGTTATTAAGAAAGGAGAAGCTACTAAGCTATCCTGCTACTGAGCCTTGTACATTCTACTGTTTTAAAGTGGTGCTGTTTTTGTAGTTAACATTTAATAGATTTTTCTTAGCAGAGAAATGGTGAAAGTGATCCTACTCAAACACTGGAAGAGCTCTATTGGCTGTTGTTGGTTACTAGCCATGTCCTAACTGACTCAGGCGAAGGAGAAACACTACTTGTAACTACTCTAAAGCTTCTCTTTCTTTACTAGCATTTATAAAGCCCTTTCTGTGAATATTGTCATGTTTCTCTTTCTTTACTATCATATCGTGAATATCCTCATTGTTCTTCATCACACACACACATACACATAGCCCTTTGGGCCTGTTCAGATATGCTGAGTTGCCATTTCCTAAGAGCAGCTCCAGTGTGAGCTTAAAATCGAACCGTGGACTGTTCAGATCGAACCATGAACATTGTAGCCACAGAACCAAGGTTGTCAGAATGAAAAGCGGATTGTGCATATGGTTCGCACTGAGCCGCATATTTTAATATATTGGCGTGTTTGCTGCTGCACTCTACGGCTGATGGCTGCCGAAGAAATAAGAGCGGACAGAGGAGAGAGTAGCTTTTCTACTGTTAGAGGGATCCGCAAATTGATGCATACACTAGGGGCACCGAACCATGTTTTGTGTTTGTTTGCACTGGATCTCACGGTTCGCTCGACACTGGAGCTGCCCTAACATGGTATCACAGCCTAGGGTTAGCTAGATCCGCACCTTGCTGTGTTCGTGCTGCCAGCTCACTGCCTGTGAGGTTTGCCAGCCAGCAACTCCACCTGCATCTGTCGTGCTCCATGTGGCCCCACATCAAAGTGCACCTGCCTGTGCACCCACACTCGTGCTCGCTGGTGCCTGCATGGCACTGGTCGCCACCACACGCTACCCCCATGGGCCCATGTGCCCACCCCTGCGCCTGCCTGTGATCTCTTTGTCCACACTTCCGACATGGCCGCACACTTCTCTACATTGATGACGTGCTCATGACACGGGATGATTTTCAGTATATTGATTTTGTGAAGCAGCGCCTCAATGATAAGTTCTTGATATCTGATTTGGATCACCTCCGCTACTTCCTTGGTCTTGGGGTCTCTTCCACATCTGATGGTATGTACTTCTCCCATGAGAAGTACTTCAGGACATCCTTTCCCGTGCTGCTCTTAATGATCACCCACTGTTGATACACCTATGGAGCTTGGCTTTCACCTTCTCAAACAAGCAGGAGAGCTGGTGTTCATTATATTAAGAAGAAAAATGGGACAAGAACCCATATGAAGAGACACAAACACAACCACAAACAAGCACAAACATCTACACACACTACACAAACCACTCTATTGTTCTGTGATTACATGTGTGCCTGTTAGGACTGAAACAAGCAGACTAACACACCCAGACACCAACCTAGTACTATTCTTCATGAGCCGGACCAGTCAAAGAAGAGAGGCTGTGTGCCTGCTATCTCCCAAAGACACTGTTCATCACTAGTAGTGCTGAGAGCTCTTGACATGCTAGGAGTCGCGCCATTGAATACCCAAGCATTGTGATGCGTCCAGATAATCCAAGTCTCTAGCGTGACCAGGGAATTAAGAGCCTGATTGGTGGTTCTTAGCCAATTTTTAATTACCAAAACTTAGGCAAGCCAAAATTTTGGCAGCCATTTGGTTTAGTACCAAACTTTGCCAACATCTCACAATTAGAATGCCAAATCTATGGCAAAATTTTTTGCCCTAGTTTTGGCAACTTCTTGCCAAAACTTTGGCATGACAACTTTTGGTAGCTAACCAATCAGGCCCTAAATCCCTTCTTTTGGTGTTCTGGAATTATGCGGCAAGATCTATCCCACCATTCATCAAACTCCGTATCAGCTGGCTGTGCAATTTGTTGTAACCTGACATGGATGGAGTACCAGTACTGCTTTGCAAAGGGGCGATACTAGGAGATGGTTAATTGTCTCCTGTAACTGGTCACATAAGAGGCATGGCTCTGGCTGGGGCAGACCACGAAACGCAAGCCGATCAGCTGTCCAACATCAATCATGAGCCACAAGCCACAGAAAAAACTTGCACTTTCTAGGAGCCCAACTTTTCCAAATTTGTTCCCATAGCCTAAACTGAATTGCTACCTGAAAAAGATAATCATGTGCCGGCTTTGCTGAATATTGACCAGAGGAGGATAAGTGCCATATGTATGTGTAAGTCTTTTACGTCAGGCTGCAGCGAGAAATCCATGATGAGATCCCAAAGGCCGAGTTACTCCACTAGTGCTCCAATTGAAGAAGCTCCTGGTTTATCGAAAATCCATATGTGTTCATTAAGAGCCTCTGCCACCGTTCTTTTCTTGACAATATTTCTCTTGGCCACCACAGTGTGTAGCTGAGGAGCGATGTCTATGGTACACTGCCCATGTAACCATCTATCTTCCCAAAAAAGTGAGTTCCATCCCCAGTTTAGTCATAATGGCCATTGCAAAGAATACTCTAACTTGCTCTTGTACCTAGAAACATGCCCCATGGCTGGTGTGGTTCAGTTTTTTCCAGCCATAACCAGGGCATTCAGAGTGCCTATCCTAAGCCTTCCAGATCTGAGATGCCCAGCCCTCCAAGTTCTCAAGGGCGCGTCACCTTTCCACAAGCTACTAGGCAATGTCGTCCCTTCGCCTCTTTTCTTCCGCAACCCACTGATGTTGGCTTCTTGAGGATTTCAATGTGCCTACTACTGCACCAACTCCTCTTTTGACAGCACTGGTGCCATCAGTATTTCTCAGGACCCTGTAAAGCATGAACACCAAGCGCATTGGAGTTGATGCTTCCTACATGATTTCGCAGGTGCATGATCAGGTTGTGACTCTCTACCATGTGCCTTCGAGGTTCAATTAGCTGATTTCTTCATGAAGGTAGCAAGGCACATACGAGGGCACATCATAGACTTTTATTCTCCAAACTTAGTGTTATAGATCCACCATTAGTTGGGGGAGGGGGTGGGGAGGGGGGGTGTTATATTCATACATGCACGCGTACTTTCCCACTAGTTGGAGCCTTGGAGGGTTTTTTCTGCATGTGTAACACGTGTACATCTAGCCCTTTGGGCCTGTGAGTACACTGAGTTGCTACTTATACTAACATGACACACCATTTGTCACCTAATTGTGCAAAGTATATTGACACTGCATTCTTCTATGCTTTGTGTCATTTATTACCTCTATAAGCTAAGAAATATGTCTTGAAGTTAAAAGTTCTTGCTTTTGTTAATTAATTTTGAACAGATCCCTGAAGCATTACAGGCTGGATTCCCTAATGTGATTGAAACAGCACATCATCCTGTTGTTACACTCTCCTGGTGAAAAATCTTACCTCAATCTATTCCCCTTTTCATTTAATTATTAAATCTGGAATCCGGTTGTTGCTGTTTTTAGAGTTGTTTAGTGGAATGACAGAACCGGTTGACCTTCAGTTTTTGGGGCAATTTCAGCTTTGATAACCCATTTGACCGTATTAACAGTATTAATGCTTGTAGCAATATAATGTGGATATTTTTCTCTTGATAATGCAGGTCTATAATAAATTTTTCCAGGCAATGTCTAGATCCAGGAATTAGGGCAAAATACTTCAGTCCACGACTAATGGAGGTACTTTTCTTTACTGTTTTCTATCTTCCTCATTTTATTTATGTAAAAGAAACCCTATTTTGTTCTGGACCGGAGCTAACTGTTATTTTCTGTGAATGGTTCTTAGACGTTGTTTTATACTTATTCTAAAAAGAGGTTGCCTTAAGTTCTTTATTGATGTTGGCAGGCTGTGATCTGTTTCTTGGCCAGATGGGTCGCAACCTATTTAGTGCCACTTGATGTGAGTAGAGGAAAAGTGAGCAGAGAAATTGATAATGTGGGTACAAATGGATCCCAACATTCCAGAAAACTGCTAAACAGTTTTGCTTGGGAAAATAACCAAGGAGAGCTTGTTCTTGATTTTGTTGTTCTCATTTCAATGTTAGCACTTACTACATATCAAGGAGAAAATGAGTTGCAGGTAAGCTTTGTTTTTACTTATTAATCATGAAAGAATTGTGCAGAGTTCTCAGACATGTTTGCCCCAGTTCAATTTGCAGTGCCTAATGTAAAAAACTGCTCTAGTAAAACATCTTGATCTTTCGAAATCATGATATCTTTGATGTGACTTTAGCTTATCATTCCATTATACTATGCGATGATCCAAAATACCAAATACCGCATAGCTTGACCAAACATCAATAATGCTAACAACTTTCAAGATTTCTCACTAGAGTGTTTTCACTAGCGTTAGACAAGATAAAAGTTTTGGTTGTCCCTTATCTGTTTCTTTGATTCCTGTTCTCAGACACTGACATGCCAGAAGCTACTTGCTACAGTTGTTCGCCGTAAACACACATGCACTTATCTTGTTCAACTGGTAAGTCCAAATCTACTGCAACAACCAATGACATCTTACTGATGTCTGCATTTTCATATAGTTCAATGCACAGTAGTTTGTGCACGCAAAAAGTTTGGTAGCATTTGTCATCTGGTGTACATCAATTCTATGTTTTAGTGAACACACTCCAGTTCAATTATTGATTCTTATCCTTCTTTTTTTTTCAAGACGCAGGAGAGCTGTGTATCATTATATTTAGAAGAAATTATTGATTCTTATACTAATTGCTATATTTTGTAAGATCAAAATATTAATGACCAAGAAGATACTAATAATTGTAAACAAAAGGATTATGTTGGTAATGATCACAAAGCTGTGACTTCCAATTTCCACATGCACTGCATTAATGTGTTATCTAGAATATTCGTACGTACTGCTTCTTTCTGCCTGAACAAGAAAAACATATGTTGTATTCATTGCTAAAACTTTTTTGTTTTGTTTTCCTAATCTTTGTGGTGTTCCATGTACCCTTTTAGGATTCATGGCGTGATCTTACAAGAGCCTTTGCAAGTGGACGCTCTTTGCTTTTATTGAGCGGACGTTTACAAGTAAGTGATGTGTCATGTGCAAATCATGTTATTCTACCCTACGACTTTATATTTTTGAAGATCTTATGCTTCTATTGCTATGTTTTTTTACAGAGATCTCTAGCAGAAACACTTGCCTGTGCAGCTTCCTGCATCAAAGATCCTGAAGCATCTGCACAGTAAGACTGTTGTTTACTTCTGGCTGTTATTCTAAGAAACAAAGATGAGAGGTTTAATAGAGCCTGTATTGATTCCTTTAAAGGTACCTGAGGGATCTCATGGGACCTGTGGCAGGGTGCCTGGTAGAAAATGCTAGTAGGAGTGATCTAAAATCTGTGGCACAGCAAGCAGATGTTATTTACATGGTAAGTATGTATGATATTTGCTTTGTGCTCTTTTTGAGAAGAATAAGGGAAATAGGTCAATGGTTGTAGGTCTGTTGCCTATTGGAACGACTAAGAGGCGCTGCTAGAGCTACTCAACCCCGTACTCAAAAAGTTCTATTTGAGATGGGTTGTACTGTGATGAACCCACTTTTGATTCTTCTGGAGGTCTACAAAAATCATGTAATGTTATTTTCAAGCATCATACTATCACTCCACAAGTGAATGTTGAAGATCATGCAATTAATTTTTCCTCGTCCCTTTAGTCCACTGTTGTATACATGATACTCAAGTTTGTGGTGGACTTTGTTGATGGTCAAGCTGTATTCCTGGATGCTAAAGAAACATCAGCTTTGGTGAGCTTTTGCTTGCATCTGCTCCAGATATACTCCTCTCATAACATTGGGAAGGTAAGAATATGGATACTTATTTTATTCTGTATCGTAATATTCTTTTTTGCCCCCAATGTGACTCTGACTATATCTATTCTCGAAGAAACGATGTCAGCTATTGTAGTAACTTCATGATACTAGTTACGTTTTCCTTATCTTTTCTGGTGTCACCCCTATCTCACCGTCATGGGTTTTGAGGCGTTGCGGCGTCCTGTGGCGCCTTCTAGGTGATGCCTAGGCGATATGGCATGAATAAAACCCTGTGGCATCCTGCGGCTCCTGGGGTACGCCTCAACGCCTAGGTGACGCCTCAAAAACCATGCTCACCGACAGCTTCCCTATGCAAAAAAAAAAAAAAAACATTTCAAGCCTGTGCTCGTGTTTTTCTTGTTATTTTGTGCAGAAATACTGACCTCCTTAGTAGATTCTGTTCATAGAAAAGATCTAATGAGACTGTCCAAGTGGCGCTAGTGCAGGTTTAAATAGTCATCTAATGTTGATAACCTAAGTAAGGATGCTCCTTAAATAAAGTCAGTTAAAGATATTAAATGAGCGTTAATTTTCTTTTTTTATTTTTATTTGGCCTCTGGTGCTTTGTGTGCTAATTTCTTCAGAAATGCTAATCTACTTAGACATAGGAAGATATAACTGGAGATGTTCAAGTGACACTAGTGCAGGTTCATGTAGTCATCTAATGTTGATAACTAAGGGCTCCTTTGGCTGCGCTCTCAACCTGCTCCTTCGCCAGCTCTCTCCAGTTCCCCCATTGCTCCCGACGCTGTTTGGTTATGGCTCCCACTCCCGACCCGCTGGAGGAAGGGAGGGCAAGCTGTGGTAGCGCAAGGAGGCAAGCTCGGCGGCCTGGGGCTCGGCAAGTCCGGTGGCCTTGATCTCGGCGACGCGGGCTGGATCTCGGCAAACTCAGCGACGGCGGGTTGGATCTTACTGAACTCGACGGCGGGAGGCTGGATCTCGGCGAGTTCAGTGACGAAGAGGAGCTTCTGGTGGAGATGTGTGGGCGAGGGGTATGACGGAGGTGGACAGCACCACAAGGGAAGTGGAGAGCGGCACGACGGCAGGTGAGTGGCGTGAGAGAGATGAGGGAGTGAAGCAGAGCGGTGGACGGCGGTTTTTTTCCGCTCCCCACCTGCAGTGTAAAAACGGTGGAGTGGCACGAGTGCTTCCCGGGAGGAGTTGCGCCCGGGGGAGGTGTTTGGCAGTGCTCCGCTGATTCTCGCGTGGAGCGGAGTGGACGGAGCGCTGCCGAAGGGGCCCTAAGGGCGTGCCTTCAAGTTGAATAAAGGCAATTAAAGAAATTAACGCGCGTGTCAAGTGAGCAATATTGTATTAAAAATGTTAAATATGGCTTGCTGTTTGTACAGTTTCCCAACGCTAATGTTAGTGTTGCCATTTTTGTGGAGTTTGTAGATAATTTTCTTCAGGGCCTGACCCTATGGTATCTCTATTTTCTAGGTAATGCTCTCCTTTTCTTCAAGTCTGCGTAGCGAGTCACAAGCAGAAAAGTATAAGGATCTGAGAGCTTTGCTTCGCCTTCTGACAAATATATGCTCGAAGGATTTGGTAATTTTGTCCCCTTACACCCTTTCTGTTAATTCGGCCAAAAGCTCCACATAACTAATAGACACAGTTGTCCGAATGCAGGTTGGCTTTCTGTCTGATTGCGATGGTGAAGGTTCACCTGATATTGCAGAGGTACGCAGCTGATGTTTCTTGCAAAAAAAAAAAGTATGTAGTTGCTGGCCTTCTATCTTGCCTGTTGAATGTCGGGTTGTTGAGACTTGGAATCCCCACAGCAAACACCACATATTTCATTCATCCATGCCATTTTTAGCCAACTCTTCTGTACTTGGGTTCATAATAGTAAAAAACCTTGAGGATACAGACTGAGAAACCAATACAAGGGTCAAACTTGTGGGAAGAAGACTTACTGAGGTTAAATAACTTATTTATTTAGCCAATTGTATTGCTATATATTCACATCAAGAACTAACATTAATTACTTTGAAATTTAATAACTGAGATGTTACATTCACAGGTTATCTATGTTGGTCTTGATATTGTGACCCCCTTGATATCTTTGGACCTTCTAAAATACCCTAAACTTAGTCGTGATGTAAGTCCTTTTGAATTTTCTCTTTTAGTTTTTGTAATATAGGATAATAACAACCAAATGCTAATCTTTAGTCTGGTTTCTTTGCAGTATTTTGTGCTTATGTCACATTTGTTGGAAGTGTACCCAGAAAAGGTTGCTCACTTAAATAGAGAAGCGTTTATGAGGATTATTGGAAGTCTTGACTTTGGGCTCCGTAATCAGGTATGTGCACTTTCTAAATCTCCATGTACTCTCGGTTTTTTTTGTCATAATTGTTTTTTGTTAGCACCATAAGTTCGGGGATCAATTTGCAGGATAGTGATGTTGTTGAGAGGTGCCTGGCAGCAGTAAATGCTCTTGCTTCATACCATTTCAAAGAAAGATTAGGAGGGAGAGGAGGACTGAACTCGCAGCTCATGGAATCTGAAGGATCCAATGGCAAACTGCAAGAAAGCATATCAAGTCACTTCTTGAGACTTCTATTGCAAATACTTCTTTTTGAAGATTTCAGGTGAGCTCTATGTATCAGTAATTTGATTTTGCCTGCTTTGAATCTTAAGCCAAGTTTTTTTTTGGCTTAATTTGCCAATCATTTAGTAGCTATAGTTGTATGTCAATTAACTTCTAAGCTGGCATGCTATTTTTGCAGAATGGAGTTAGCAGGTTATGCTGCGGATGCTTTGCTTCCTTTATTGTTCTGTGAACAGGAGTTACATCAGGTCCCTCCCCTCTTCCCTCTGATCTGAAAATAAGTACTACATTATATGCATATTATAATCTCAGTAACATGAGCATTTGTTCTCCTTTGCTATGCTACTGTGTGTTTTTAATTTATATATGATAAAATATCCTGAAGAAAATGTTATACCAATAATATTGGAAGCTAATACTGAACTCAGAACTATTACATCCATTTTATTCTGTAATGGACTAATAGTCATCACATCATGCACAACCTGATAGGCTGATACTAGTGTTTTTGCTACATATCCTCACCTTGCTTTTATCTGCAGAGATTGGTCCATGAGTTGCTCGAGAAACAGCAGAATCTGACCGTGAAATCAAGGCTGGCAACTGCGTACCATAACCTCACTAGTTCAAACAATCTCTCAAGCTCGCTCGACCGGCCTAACAGGCAGAGATTTAGGAAAAACCTCCTTGGCTTCCTGGCGGATGTCTCAGGCTTTATGCAGATCAAGTAGATGTGATGGCATGGAACTAGTGATGTTTGACCAGTCAATTAAACCCTGAGGAAGCACTGCACCATTGTGGTAGGGGTGTGTGGGCACCATATGGCGGTGGATTGATGAGAGCGAGCACTGTCATGACAACCGTCTTGGTCCAGTAGATCTTGAAGGGCTAGTGTCACCAGAAAAGATAGGGAGATGAGCTAATCTTAGGGCTCGCATTCATAGCCCATTTGCTGGACAAGGAGGCGGCCCTGGCCTTGAGATCGTCGTGTAAATGCGTTTGTTAGACGTGCTATGTGGCGACTCTTGTTAAATCCGGCAGTTTCCCACAAGCAGGAGAAGGTAGAATTGGTTGTAGCTTGTTAGCTTCAGCTCGAGATGTTGAGTTGATGTAAATACTGCTTGCTTAAACATGTCTCGTTGGCAGGAGAACGCTACGGCTTGCTGTAATTAGATGGGGTTATTATTCTTTCTCCTGGCATAGGATCCCCAAAGAAGTATTTGCAGCCAAATGATGAATAGTATGATTGCAAGAGGCTTCAATCGTTTGTACCAAAATTTGGCCTGCAGTTATGATGACAACCGAGTGCAGATAGAGGAATGAGACATGCCAAAACTGGTGGGCACATGTGTCTCGGTGGGCGGTGGGGGTAACTGCCGCACCGGCGGGGCTGGTCCGCCGTTCGACCGCACGCTTCCCTGGGTGAGAATCTCTAGGCTTCAGGAGCACTCAGTAGTCCAGTCCATACCTCACCACCATTGGGCAGCCTGTGCGTCGGTGCCTGCGTGCACAAGCTGTGGCCAGATCTGAGATCGTACTGTACATGCTGTGCGCAAGCAGTCTCGGGGCCAATCCATTCGACGGGGCATATTGAGAACTGACACCTCTTTGAATTCAATGGCGGGCGCGATTGGTTGGCCGTCCATTCGCAGCTAGCGTTTGGTTTGGTCGGATCTCTTCTCGGAGATCCATTTCTGCGCAATATCGTTTTTGCTATCATGCAAACTGGCTCCATGGTCTTGTATTAACTAACTGATACTCAGCCAAATCACGAGCACATAGACGAGTTACAAATTCTGGGAGGAGTGCTGACCAAAATTGGTTCTGACCCGAGTCCCAACTCAACCCCATGGACGCTAGTTCATGAGCACTAGAATTACAAATTCTTGGGATTTTCTCGACACTCACACCGCGAAAGCTATTGCAGTTCTTGTAAAACATTGCCTCCACTGATTCATGTTGCAATGGCGTGCGATTCCATACCAGCTTGTCGAAGTGGAAAAAAACAAATCGTGTTTATATTAGATTAGAAATTGAAAGATGATACAGAATGAATAGTGGAATCTGAGACTCACGTGACAAGAGCACGGGCACCGGCAAACACCTAGCGTGTCACTATTCTACCAGTGGCCCCCACTAGACGGACGCCGACAGGGATCTTCGTCCAAATTCCCCAACCAACGCCGCTAAATCCTGATGCTAATCTAAGATTTGTTGCGTTCCTCTCCGCATCCGGCCCTTCCTTCCTTCGTCCTCGCGGTCGGTCTAGGTTCCCTTGCCTTGCCTCCCCTTCACGGCAGCACGCCTGTAATTCCGCGTTGGTCTACTTTTTTACTTTAAGTAGTGAAAATCTGCTGGGCTGAGTTAATTAATCCCCGCCGCGTCGTCGTCATCCTGCCACCTTAACTCACCGGAGCCCAGCTTTTACCCAATAGGCCAATACCCACCTCTCCCTCTGCACATTCGCTCCCTCTGCTTGCCCCCGCAAGTCGAGGCCTTCCGCTGGCTCTCGCAGTCTCGCTCGCTCGCTCCGTGACCGGTTTGCCTCTCCGCCCCGCCCCTGCCCTGCGACCGGAGGCGACCGCGCCCCGCGGCGGCGCTGCGACCCGGCCGGCGCTACGGTGCGTTGCTCCATCCCTCCCCTCCTCTCGACCCGCGCCGCAATGCGGGTCCCCCGCCTCGGCCCAAGCGGCGGCACGCGGCAGGGCGGCCTTGCTCGATCTGTTGCCGCCGTTCGCACTGCCCGGCGTGCCCTCGGAGCCGCCGGGGTGGGGTTGCCGCCGTCGATACGCGCGCTCGCTTGCGCGATTTCAGCCCCGTGCCTGCGCTCGCGGCGGAGGCCTTATCCCGTGCTGTGCGATTGCTTCCGTTCGGTGTTTTTCTATCTAGTCTGTTAGGATTCGGTTGGAGGCTGCTGCTCCTTTCAAGTAGTTGGTTTGCGATTTTTTTTTTAATCTGTTTATGCTCTCGTGCCGGCGGTATTCCACTCCCGCCACGCGCCGCAGTGGTGCCCGTCGCTGTTGCGCATTTGAACCGCGTCAAATTCAAAGCCTTTTATGCGTCTGCGTCTGTTGTGTGTCTGGCTGCCTAATCCAAACATCGCGTCAAATCCAAATGCTCTTTTCCGTGTATGTATGCTTGGCCGCCTAATCCAAGTTCTTAAGGTTCGGTGCGGGTGAACCGAATTCCAAGCCTGCTTCCTCCAAAGACAGCCCCCGAGATCGGAATCAGCGAGTAAAATAAGCCGCAAAAGGGAGCTTTATTTAAAGGGAGGGTGGTGATGTTTCCTCTTTGTGATATGTCCCCACTTCACTTCACTACTGCTGCTGTTTCTTTTTCACCTTTGGGCACTGAAGGTTGGTTTACTTGGACAGGGAATTCCCCTTTTGATTGCATCTTGTACGAGTCTTGGGGGGGTTTGGTGGGAGAATTTAATTCTTCCCAACGATTTCCGTTCTTGGGGGCCTTCCATCTTGGTTTCAGTTCTGCAGGCTGTGTGTTTGTTTGTGGTAGGGTTTCCTGCTTACTGATAGCTTCGGATAGTGATAGGGTTGTTTCTAAGGACTGGTGTTCTTCTTTGCAGATCAGTGTGACTAAGAGGGGAGGGATTCCAGTCAGTCCTTTATGAATCCTGAGGCCTGTGCTTACTAGAGGGAGGGCAAGGCAAGTTGGGATCCGAGATGAGGGGCAGAAATGACTCAGGGCACAGCAAGAGGCCGGTTGTGCTGTGCTGTGTCATGATTGTGTGCCTATGCCTCCTCTTCTTCTATTTCTCTGGCTCAAAAGGACAGGCTGGGACCACCGCATTTGAGTACGGGACCAAATTCTCAAGGTCACTTGGATGGGGCAGTGATGATGGTGAGGATGGCTCTGAAGAGTCCATTTTTGGAACTGGGGATGCAGATGATGTCAAGCCCAAGAGCTTTCCTGTAAGTTCCCAACGAGTGATCAGTCCTGTTTCTTTTGTGGATTGTCTGTTTATGCTTTTAATTGTTTGTGTTCTTGAGTGTTTAGGTGTGTGATGATCGGCACTCTGAGCTGATCCCCTGCTTGGATAGGAACTTGATATATCAAATGAGGCTGAAGCTGGATCTAAACCTGATGGAGCACTATGAGAGGCATTGCCCTCCACCTGAAAGGCATTTTAATTGCTTGATTCCTCCACCACATGGCTATAAGGTCACTACTGATCTAACACTTCTCTCAAAGTGTTCTTTTATTCCAATCAGATCTTGCATGAGATATATCTCACTTGACTTGAGTTCATGGACTGACCATTTCAAGCTTTCAACCAGTCCTTTTACTGTAATAATTGCAGATATAGTAGTGTGTGCTTCATTCAATAAATAATATAAGCTCTTTTACAAGTTGACTAAGATGATTTTGTCTTTGTTGTCTCAAGACATGGTTATATGTTTTCCTAGCTTTTCTGGTTTATTCATACGTGCACTGACATTCCAATCTATATACTTATCTGAAATTAGTTCTGTTTGTTTGGATCCTTGCTGAGCTGTATCAGACCCACAATTTTTTTTTTTAGGTTCCTATAAAATGGCCAAAAAGTCGTGATGTAGTGTGGAAAGCAAACATTCCACACACTCACCTTGCAAAAGAGAAGTCAGACCAGAATTGGATGGTTGAAGCTGGTGAAAAGATCAAGTTTCCAGGCGGTGGGACCCATTTTCACAAAGGAGCTGACAAATATATATCAAATATTGCAAATGTAAGCCTTCTTTCTTGACTCCTTTGTAAGTTGCCCTGAAATTCTTTTATCTGACCCATCTCTACTATTTGGCAGATGCTAAATTTCAAAGATAACAATATAAACAATGAGGGGATGCTCCGTACAGTTCTTGATGTTGGTTGTGGAGTTGCTAGTTTCGGAGGATACCTTCTTTCTTCTAATGTGATAGCAATGTCTTTGGCACCAAATGATGTGCATCAGAATCAGATTCAGTTTGCACTTGAAAGAGGGATCCCTGCATATCTTGGTGTTTTGGGAACAAAAAGGCTTCCATACCCAAGTAGATCATTTGAACTAGCCCATTGTTCACGTTGTAGGATCGATTGGCTTCAAAGAGATGGGATTCTTCTGCTTGAACTAGACAGATTGCTACGACCTGGAGGTTATTTTGCTTACTCCTCTCCTGAAGCATATGCACAGGATGAGGAGGATCTCCGAATCTGGAAAGAAATGAGTGCCCTTGTAGAAAGGATGTGCTGGAAAATTGCAGAGAAAAGAAACCAAACTGTTATTTGGGTGAAACCTCTGAACAATGATTGTTACAAGAGACGGGCACGTGGTACAAAGCCACCTCTATGCAAAAGTGGTGATGATCCAGATTCAGTATGGGGAGTGCCAATGGAAGCTTGCATTACTCCATATCCTGAACGTGAGTAATTATCCTGTTCCCACCTAGTCATTTCATACTAAGGGTGTACCCTGCTTTTTTTTGAGAAAAAAAAGAACTTACTTGTGACATTTTGCTTCTCTCATTTGTCATACACGATTTCTGACTTTGGGATGTGAATAACACTAAATTAATTTCTTTGTTGATTCATGGTCTTATGTTATTTTTTGCTTATGTCAAGGCATGATCCTTTTTTTTAGATAAACAATTCTGGAAACGATTGTATTTTTTTCAATATATACTTTTCATTTTTTTGGTTAATAGCTAGCCATAAGATAGAAATTTCCTCTGCCCCACTTTCTCTGATCTTTTTTTTTTTTTTGAGCATCACTTTCTCTAATCTTGGGATGCAAGAAGAATACTGAACAAGTCATTTTATGTTTTCAGAAATGCACAGAGATGGGGGAACTGGACTAGCTCCCTGGCCTGCTCGATTAACAACCCCGCCTCCCCGTCTTGCTGATTTATATGTTACTGCTGACACATTTGAAAAGGACACGGTTAGTTGACCTTACTATGTCTTTATGATCATGAAATACAATTTACATTTAAAACTTCTTATTTGAGTCTTAAGAACTGCATAAAGATTGCTGATGTAATTCTTGCTGCAGGAAATGTGGCAGCAAAGAGTAGAAAATTATTGGAGTTTTTTGGGCTCAAAGGTAAAACCAGACACTATTAGAAACATCATGGACATGAAAGCAAACTTTGGGTCATTTGCTGCTGCACTCAAGGATAAAGATGTATGGGTGATGAATGTTGTGCCACATGATGGACCAAGCACCCTCAAGATAATCTATGATAGAGGGCTGATAGGCAGCAATCATGACTGGTATGTGTTTAGCACCTATAAATTTATGCATTGTTATTATTGAATTTGTACAGCTAAGAGATATCAACACGGTAATTAAAAGTGCAATATTGATGGTGAATGCTGTATCTCACAGCTATATTCTGTTCAGACATTAGGTTACAGCTTACAAGTTCATGGATGAATTTTTATGATGAAACACTGTTGAACCCATTGTTAGTGCTGACCTATGCAACTATAACTTAGGAGCGAATTCCTTCAATAGTTTGTAAGGACTAAGGAGTGTTTCCTTGTTAGAATTTATTCTTGGTATTTTAGGCATAACATGTACCTTTAGGATGAAGCTCATTATAACCATTTTGCTACTGTTCTACCCTTGATACATCTGAAAATATTGGGTGTCTAGTGTTAAAGGAAACCTGTTTTGGTTGCTGCAATGGTATTTGGCCCGTAATGCTAACCTCCCTCCCTCAGTCCATCTAATAACAGTATTATGTTATCTGTGTCTATTTTTTTAAAAAGTGTTGTGATGTGCCTTGTATGCTGTACTCTTTGTCGTGAAAATTACTAAATTAGTATGAAGTTTAGCAGTGCGATCATGAGCCTTATGGTTGAGACCTCTAAAGCTCTAAAGAAAGAGCCAGATCCAGAGTTGGCAACTCAAACTATACTTTTTGAGTTACATTTCCTGTTTTTCTGGTTTGAGTGAACGTTTTGTTGCATTGCCATTGCAAACATTAATCATTAGGCCCGTATTGTTTTGCACTCAAGATTGTTATTATTGGCAAGTTTCTGTAGAAGCGGGAATATTGTCCTTCCACATTTACAATTTACTCAAATACAATAATGTGTTTGCAGGTGTGAAGCCTTCTCAACCTATCCTCGAACATATGATCTTCTCCACGCATGGACAGTCTTCTCTGATCTTGATAAAAGAGGTTGCAGTGCTGAAGACCTGCTCCTTGAAATGGATCGTATCCTCAGGCCGACTGGATTTGCCATTGTGAGGGACAAGAGCACTGTCATTGAATTCATCAAGAAGTACCTCCACGCACTTCACTGGGAAGCAATAACTGTTGTAGATGCTGAGCCCAGCCCAGAATCAGAGGAGAACGAAATGATCTTGATCATCCGGAAGAAGTTGTGGATACCAAAAGCAGGCTCGCAGGCTTCTAGCATGTAGTTCTTTTCGCTCTGAGTCCCTGTTTCTCTCCCAGCATCTGCAGCTCAGAAACCGAGAAGCGAGGCGCAGCTGCACCATCCGAAATGATTTGACACCATAGCTCCTGAGAAAGAGTCCAGTCATGATTTCTAGCCCTACCGCCCACATGAAGATAGATTATTTATGAGGATACGGGAAATATATAGCAGGCTTAAACAAGGCCTTTTTTTTTGTCTCGACAGATATGGGATTTATGTTTGTTCTAGTTTGGTTAGGAAATAAACATTCTTTTTCATTTTAATCTTGAGGCTCATTTAGGTGTTTCATGTCTATTTATTGAAGTCTGCTGTAGTCTGTAGCAAGTATATTTGGTGTTTACTTAAACAACTACTGTACGCACATTTTGGGATATGTGCTTTGCCCTAGAGCCTTAAGGCTGCGGGTCCTCAACTCGAAACTACTCGTGCAAATCTCAACCGGGAGAGCACTTCAATGTAAGCAGGTAAGTTAGGGCACATTGGATTAATGTGTCCTGTGGTTGCATGGATTTATTTATGCCATGCGTGGTGCATATATGTTGAAGAATTGGTTGTAGTTGTTGTGAATACATTTTCTCGTGAGAGCATCCGCATCCCTCAAATGTAAGTAGATTCGCCACAGGTGCTGGAAACAGGAGTATAAAATCATTAAAATGTTGGTGGTCTTAGCACGTAAATCTGATTACAATGATTAGTTTTGAACAAACAAATGAAATACTGGTCTCTGCAAATTGAGGTTTTGACAAAGTGAGAGATGGTTTGGTCCCTGCAACAACATTGACATATATAATTTGTCATTTGTCACGTGTACCACGACTGACGGCAGATGTAGTACAATTGTGTACGTGAGGCCAATGCTTATGTAACAGAAGGCCAATTGGCTGAATAAAAGCAGCTATAAATACATCTAGACTACTTGCAACCTGTAGATGTACTGAAGAGTGAGACTGTCTCAAAGTCTCAGCCATGACCATGACGATACACTATGGACCAGCCATAGTAAGATGCATGCCCATGGCTTTTCTTTTTACAGAAAGCCTGTGTAAAACTTACTTGAGGAAAACCATCAGTGTGAAGTGCAATTAGGAAATCAAAAGAAAAGGGTAAATCACTTAGTACAGGGTGTGCTCTATGCTGCTGCTTTTTGTTTGTGGCGGGGTGACCCTGAATTACTGATCCCTTGTGTAATTACAATGTGGTGTACTCTGAAATTTCTTGTAGATAAGGAAGCTTGAGGGATGATAGTATGCTTCGAGCTCATATTCAATAACCAATTCGAAGTAAAAGATCGTTTCCCAAGCAGATGCATTTGAAGAAACATTTATTACTAACCAGGTGTTACAATGTTACCTAGGCCAATCATGGAGAATGTTCATGCCACTTCAGCAGTTTGGTGCATAACCAAGTGAAAATGGTATTAATAAAGACCAAGTTCGCTAAAAAGGGTTGAGCCTCACTTATCATAATTGGAGTGAAGAGCACCAAGAAAATGTGGTACAAAAAAACTGAAACTGCAAAAAGGCAAAAATGCTATGAATGCCAACAAATGAGCAAAGAATGTTTCAATGGCACTATGTTCAAACAAATTGCAGATCAGTTCATGCATCATCAGAGACCACCAAGGTGCCTTTTATGCCGCGCAAGCTACGATGCACTCTCCATGGAGGCCATGGCATGTAGAGATAGTCTGATCTTCGCAGGCCAGTTGGGAGTGCAAGACGTGACTGTTGAAACTGATTGCTTACAGCTGGTGCAGCTGTGGAACAGGAGAGAAGCTCAACCATCGACTATTGATTCGTATTTGAGGGAGATTGCTGAGCTCAGTCTTGCTTTCCATGATTTTACTCTTTCTTTTATTAGTAGAAACTGTAATAAAGTAGCACATACTGTAGCAAAGCAAGTGTCAGAGTCGCATCGCTCCGAGACATGGCATGTAACTCCTGCATGCGTGTATGATCAGATTGTGTTCGAGGCCGAGGCTACGGCCGGCTGATAATGAAAGCAAGACAGTCACAAAAAAAAAAATTGCAGATCAATTAAGGAAGAACTGAACAAATGGTCGTAACCATTATTTTCAGAAATAGTGCAGCCAGTCTGAGGTTGCATATTGTAATATGTATAATGTATCACGTAATCTCTTTAATAGGAATCTTGTACCAAAAGCGGGTGATCACGATCCAAATTTTACTGAAATTCCAATTAAAATGTGCATGCAAGGTCATATAACTTAGAAGCTTGTTAGAACAACCTATTTATACATTTGTATTGCAACTGGGTGACCGGAACCTTCAAATATATACGTGTGTTGATAATTGACTACAAGTGCATAAATCTATTCAATGAGGCATTGAGCCGATTTGCCCCAAAAATATTAGTAATTAATTACTTGCTAGCTAAGATATGAAATAATTTTGGTGCTTGGCCTCTGATTGGATCTCTTGAGGGACCTGCATTATAAAATCAATAACTTTCTTAGAAGCATGAATTGGAAAAAAACAGCAAGACTGAAGTCAGTGCTTAAGTTAATTAAACATGCGTCCCATGAGTTGCTTCACATAAATCTGTAGGAACTGAAAGAAGTGTATTATCTATATAAGGTGAACATAAATCGGATCTCAAATCCTCTAGAATGGTGACAGGAAGAAACATAGTACTTATTGCCTGTAATCCTAGAATAATTATAGAAGTACAGAAAAATAAGACAATAATACCAAGGGGAGGTCGTAATATTTCTCCACCAAAAAAAAAGAAAGAATTCTTCATTGGAATTTCTATCTGTAGACTTATCAGTAGTTTTTTTAAAAAATCTTCGGCTGTCTCTGATGTAAAGGATATGCATACTCCATTTTATTTGAAATCAGTGTTTTCTCGTCAAATCAATATACTCAAAACACGCAACAATGGAACTTATAGAACATTAAATAACATGGGAAAGAAATATATGTTGCCCAGTCTTGATTGTTAGATTGTTACTTGAGCCTTCGTCTCTTGCAAATTAGCAGAAATATACTGCAAAAATCAGTATTTCACAGTAAAAAGCTCCAGATTCTCACATGAAGCTGGTCATATATGTTTCCCTGGCTCCCAGGAGAGCAAACTGGATAGACACAGAAGTGTTTAATGTTTCAAGATGGTGACATTGATTGTTGATACCAGCCATAACTGATAGTGCAAGTGTGCAAAAGTCACCAGTCCGATATTGGTGTACCTAAACACAATTTTCATGGCATACACGATCCACAGTTTCAGTCAGTTCCCTTCTTTTACCATGCATCTCTGCAGCTGCATGTACCATCCTTAAAATGGTGATAGGTGCAACCATCTGAAACGATTATTTCCCGGTTCTTATCCCTAGAGATGAACTTGATGGATGAATGGCACTCCATGCACATTCTAAAATTCTTTGAGATGCGTATTGGTTGGTGATCATATGTGGAGATAAGCCCATAACACACCGCAATCTTCTCTGTGTGGTGGCATGACAGCGGGTCAACTTCTACATTGTGATAGGGGCCAATATCTTCAGTGGAGTACCCAGATTGCTCCATCCTGATAGTTAAATGTTTCCATGTACTCAAAATTGCATCAATTGCAGGATGTGACAAATTTCCAGCCTCGAAAGAGTGCACAGTTGTACCATTGTATAACCAGCTGCATTGTCTCTCAACATGTAACCCTTGCTCTGTCATGGCATCCCTCACAGCCTCGGTGGCATCCAACAAGCCTGTATCTGCATACATATTCGAAAGCACCATGTAGTTTGAAGGATTATTTGGTTCAAGCTCGAAAAGAGCTTTTGCTGCCTTTTCCCCAATCTCTAGATTTGAGTGCAGCTTACAAGCTTTAAGCACAGTAGACCATAGGCATGCATCTGGTTTCAGCGGCATCTTCTGGATAAGTGTCAGTGACTCCGCCAGTAGCCCGGCTGATCCCATGATGTCAACCATGCAAGTATAGTGTTGTAAAGATGGTTTTATGCCATATACATCTTCCATATTGTAGAAATAGCTCTCAGCTTCCTCGAGCAGACCTTCTTGCTTACATGCTGAAAGAAGTAAAATGAAAGTAATGTGGTCTGGTTGAATTCCAGACTGTTCCAAATAATTGAACAGGTCTATAATATCCCTAGGCATCCTATGAAGCAAGTAGCAGCTCATCATTGCATTCCATACTGCTATGTCCTTTGAAACCGTGGACTTGAAAACCAACCTGGCATCCTCAATATTACCACATTTGCCATACATATTTATCAAAGCACTTGCAAGAGTAGCTGGGTAACCACCAGGCCAGCATTTTGTGATGTAGCTGTGCAGTTCTCTACCATATCCCAATGCCATTGTCATACCACACGACATAAGAGCTATGTGCACTGTAACCAAATTGGGATGCAAATTGGACTGAAGCATTTCACCAAGCAGTTTCAGTGTTACTTCTGGCTTCCTATTAAGCTTGTAGGCTGCCATCAGACTGTTCCATGTTACAACATTCTTGTTCCCAATTTTCTGGAAGACATTAGCAGCAGACATCATGTCACCAGTCTTACCATAAAGGTCGACTAGTTTGCTTGAAATATAGATGTTTGATGTCAAACCATTCTTCAAAGCATAGCAGTGTACTTCCTTCCCGAGACGATCTAACTTGAGGTCTGCTAATAATGAGAGGACACCAGTAATGGTTGTGCCAGAAGGTTGAATTGGGCCACAATTATCAAGAAATGTCCAACCCTTTGCTTTTCCATCACTGGAACGCTGCATGTATCTGAAAGCTTCAAGTGCATCAGTGTAAAGACCATGTCGATGCAAACCACAAATTAATGCATTCATTGATACCACATTAGGCTTTAAGCCAACATCAGCCATGCGTGAAAACAGTTCATATGCTTGTTCATTCTGACCCAGTTTAGCATATGCAGCAATGAAACTGTTATAGGTGACAATGTCAGGCTCCAATCCATCCTCCTGCATCAAGTCAAAAGCCTCCCAAGCTTTGTCCATCCTCCCCTCTCTGATATATGATTGAACTAACTCATTCCACACATTGACATTCTTCTCCTGAGTAGTGGAAAAAACAACTCTCGCATCTTCAAATTCTCCGCACTCAGAGTACAGGTTAATCAAAGATGCTCCAACATAAACATTGATCTTGATTCCACACCGCAAAATATAAGAATGCAGCTGCTTTCCAATGCCTAGTGTCTGCAAGCCAGCACAGGCAGGGAGAATACTAGCCACAGTCACCCCATCAGGCCTCTCACTCTCACACATCTCAAGAAAAACCTCCAAAGCCTCGTCATACAGTGCATTCTGTACACAACCCGAGATGATGCAGTTCCAAGAATTGACTCCCGGGTCGACACCTCTTTGCCGCATCTCGTCAAAAAGATGCAGAGCAGCAACGAGGTCACCACTTCTTGCAAATCCAGACACCAGCGTGTTCCACGAAATCACATCCGGGCGAACGCCGCTCTCTTGCATCTCTTCAAACAGGTCAAAGGCCTCTTCCAGCTCCCCAGCGTCGGCGTGCGCGCTGATGAGCGCGGTCCACGCTACGACGTCGCGGTCGGGCAGCGACGCGAACGCGGCGCGCGCGGAGGCCACGTCCCCCAGCGCCGCATACATGGCGACGATTGCGTTCCCGACGACGGGGTCCCCCGCTAGCGCGGCCTCGCCCTTGGCGGCGAGCGCGTGCGCGGCGGACGCGAGGCGGGGCGCACCAAGGCCGGCGCAGGCGCGGAGCACCTGCGGGAGGAGGAACCTGTCTGGCGCGGCTCCCGCGGAGCGCATGGACGCAAACGCCTCGCACGCTGCACCCCAGCGCCGCTCCCGGACGCAGGCGCCGATCTCACGCGCGTAGGAAGCGGCGAGGTCCCGCTCCCGCTCCCGAGGGGGCGCGTGGCGCGGCGACGCATACCCCTGGGGCGCGCCGTTGAGAAGCTGGCAGTGGTACATGTAGGTCGACGGATTCTGAAGGGCGGTGCAGCGAGGCGAGAAGGCTGTGCGTGGGGAAGGACACGCCGGCGGGGACGGGGACGGGGACGGCGGCGATATGGTGGCCATGGTTTTAATGGCGTCAGTTCGGCTGAGCCTGAGCTCAGTCACTTTTTTCCTTTTCGGGTAGCGTATCGCATTGTACGAGTGAAGTGTGTGGACTGTGGAGGAAACTAGTTGGGCTTCATGGGCTGAGACACAAGTTTTGCTTAAATGAGCCCGCAGAGTGGCGGAACCTTATCACTATCATCTTTTCCACTCAGAAAGTGGAGTTACGACGAGTCATCAAAGGTGAAATTCTTGATTTGTGCTGGTCATTTTTCTCTGAGGGAGCACATTTGCTGAAAAAGACGCAAAACAACCACATAGTATCATCTCTCTTTTTTTTGCGAAAACCACATAGTATCATCTGGTTTTCTATTATTTTTTTTACCGAAGAGAGAGCTTTATATTAAAAATGCCCATGGCGCAGACGTCTGCCTCAACCAAACCGTAAAATTGACCCTTTCTCTAGTTATAAATTTGCTAATTCATCTGCCAATTGATCCTTTTTAGGGGAGAAATTTGCTATTATATGACTCCAAAGAAGTGGCTTCGCAAAAATAGAATTTCTAATGTTGGTTTCATTAAAATATGACTCCAATCGTTGACACTTTGAAATACATATGATTTTGATTCATTTAATCTTTTTTGTCATCTAAATACATGTATTTATTTCCAAAGTGACCCTTTTATCCTTCAGCCTTATTACCGTGATGGTTGCCTGGTTTAGGGAAAAAAAGGGCTTGCTTGGCTGGCCACCGCCCTGAATACGTGAGCCACGCTTGCAGCTAGCTTGCATCTTCTTCCATTCTCGTACAGATAAACAGTGCATAAGAATATACTGCACATGTCACGTACAAATGCCACCAGCAGCCGCGGCCATGCCACCAGGAACCATAGCCGGCCCTCCATGCGACGTGGCCTGGCCACCAGGCGCTGCTGAGGCCTCAACTTCAGTGCCCTCGACATCCATGGCCCAAGACACTCCAACTACGTCTTTGGGCGGAGGATATATGTCCATGGCGAAGGGCAGACGACGACATGAGGGAGGAGGGGCAGGGAGCTAGAGATCGCCGGCGGCGGAGTGGCGGCGGCAGGCGGCGCGCGGCGTCTCGCGTACGGGAGGAACGTCGCGACTTCTCTGCGGGCCGGGTAGATGAAACGAGCGATAGATGAAATTGTACATAAAGGCAAACAGTCAATACGAAAATATACATGTATTTTCAATTTCCGAATGAACTAAAAGAAACAAAATCATATGTATTCCAAAGTGTCAACGATTGGAGTCATATTTTAGCGAAACCAATGTTAAGAATCCTATTTTTACGAAGCCACTTCTCTAGAGTCATATAATAGCAAATTTTTCTTTTTAGGGGTAAATGCCCATAAGGGATATACTTTGATCCATATATGCATGAAAAAAGGTACATAGATCATCCCATAAAACCAGTTACAAAGTTTTTGTTTCAGAGGACAATCACAACAATGATTCAAGTTAATCTGAAAAGGGGCTTTCCGATCACATAGAAGAAGCATTTCTTGCTAGTCGTTATGTCTGTACAACAATGATTCAAGTTGGAAATCTGAAAAAGGGCTTTCCGTTCACATAGAAGAAGCATTTCTTGCTAGTTGTTATGTTTGTAGAGATCATCTTTTTTGTATTTTTTCAAATTAACTCAATGATAACTTTAGTGTGGTTGGGGCGGTTGAGATTACTTACAGTTAAATCTTCTCTTTCTTGCCGCAGGAGCTTACATTTGTGCTGTCAATATACTCTTTTATTTGGCTTCAAAACTAGGATTTCTCCCTTGGATAAATGGTACATGACATTATTTACAAAGTCTGGACTGAAAATAGAAAAGAGTAAATTGATCGGTTCCATCTCTTTGGTTGTGGCATCCATAAATCCGTTGCGTTCAAAGGGAGGATGAATATTGGAACATCCAGATTATAGTGTCTCCATATATGCTTATCTACTCAGGACACCGAATCTGGGTTTAGATAAAAATGTTACCATAAAAAATCGCCATTGAATAACACTTGACATAATGTCTTACCTCAAGAATCAAGTCCCATGTCCATGATTTTGGTACATGAGAACTAGCTTTCCAATAAGAAGTGGAGTAAAGATACATTCAAATATATCTCTCAGATTCCTAAGGGTTCATCACCCTTAGAAATAAATAAGTTTTTCCGTGCTGTAAGATAGACAAACTTCTTATTATTGTCTAGATTGTTGCCTTTCCACTAGAAATATCAAACAATACCAGTGAGCTCAGTTGTTAAAGATTCAAAAAAAAGGATATGGGCCAACACAATAGATTGGAATGAAAAAAATGATAAAAGTTGTGCATCCAGCATGACAAGTCCTTTTGCTTTCCAATCATTAAATTTAAGCCATAAACTTTAGTTTAGGGACATGAGCAGTAAAAAAGAGGGTCACCAAGATGAGTTGCGTTGTGATCCATATCAGTAACTTGAAAAAAGTCTCTTGTTGCTTTCTTGCAAGTCTTTAGGACTATTAACACTAAAAAGGATGGAAGACTTGGTCCAATTTGAGATTTGGCCAAATTCTTCACAAAAGTTTTGAAGGACAAAGTCTCTTGTTGCTTTCTTGCAAGTCTTTAAGACTATTAACACTAAAAAGGATGGAAGACTTGGTCCAATTTGGGATTTGGCCAAATTCTTCACAAAAGTTTTGAAGGACATCTTTTATAACTTGAGCTTCTTGCAATGTTTGTCAGTCATAATTGATGACATTGTAAGTGCACCTAGCCCTTATCTGGGTGTTGGTGAATTGAATGAAAACACATTTAAAGGTCTAATAAGTTTGCTAAATGTTACATAGGAAACTAAGTTCATTGCATACAGTTTGTGGATTGTGGAAGGAGAAATTTAGGTTCAACAGGAAGGCAAACTTGATGATATATTCCACATAATGTTCAAATGAAGCTCAAATTGTGTATTATTGTATTGGAAGATTAGGAAAACAATCTAGTTTAAGCCAAAGACAACAATACAAATGGAGTTGATGGAATGTCTTCTATGTTGTTGGATATCATAGCATCATGAGAAAAAAAGCATATTTGGTAAATTACAAATGAGACATAAGTTGATGATTTTGGATTGTGGCTTACTTTCCATAAACAATAAGATTTTGATAGTGGAGTGGCTTTGATCAAGGATTGAAGAATGAATAAAAAATACATAAGTGAGGAAATGCCAAGCAAATGTCAAATGACAAAGGATACAACTCATGTTGGATATAAGTCAATCTTTACATTGGTTTGCTTGTACGAATAAAGATTAGGAAAAATGTTTTGCATTAATATTATCAAGCTAGAAGTATGAAGATAGATATTGAAGTGAGTGTAATTAGGAGTGCCAAGTCAAAATGAAGAGAATATAAGGAACTATGAGTTGGCTTGACGATACCGATGTTGATTCATAACTATGTGAATCAAATTGAAGGTTGATTTATCTCAACATTCATATCTAGAAGATATTTAAACAAAAATCACAATGGTGAAGATATGGTTTTCAATGGATGCTAACTTAATATGATGTGATTTGAGTAAGGCTCGATAGGGTGAAGATAGCAAGGAAAGGGCTTCGAGAGACTAAATGAAAATGAAGGGCATGCAATGGCTTCAGGACCAGGATACCACCCCAACAATATGGTACACGACTATGGATGCCCTTCTTGGATGCTCTGCTACTTTTACCTTAGATGTTGGCATCAATCGACACATCCTAGTGCGAGCGCGCTGGGAACATAGAACAACAACAACTTCGGGACACACAACTTTACCTTCACAACTACATCAACAACGGTTGCTACTTCTTCGAGTTCACCATCGACCAAACCCACGACAAAAAATTCGGGTTTTGATAACACACAGTCTTCTTAATATATCTGCATCTATGCAACATTTACAGATTAACCGCACTAGCTGATGTGGCACCAACACTTGGATGATGATTCGGCACGAGAACACACCGAGTGGAGATAGGGGATATGTCACCCACCCAATATGAACCCCCATGTTGGGGAGATCTAGGATATGTAACCCACACAATATGGATCCCTCACGTGGGGCCAGTGGACCTAGCAAGGCCTAGCGTAGGGCCTTGGTTGGCCTTGGGCACCTCCTATGCACGACCAAGGGAGGCCGCGAACGGGGAAGGGGGGACTCAACTCGTGCCACCTCTAAATTAGCCAACAGAAGAAAATCCTACACAAAGGTTGAGTAGAAAAATAGGAAAATAATCAGGAATTTGTCTAGGGAAAGATATCAAGACCATTAAGTAAAGAATCTAGTTTGCTTTTCAAAGGAGAAGTCCAAAATCTATAAGGACCCATCCTCTTAGTTAGCTTGGGAAACAAGTCTACTAGGACTATAAATATAGAAGAGATGTAATCATTTAGATTAAGCAAGAAATAGAAATATTTTCCCCTATCTCTTTCTCTCTCCCATTGTTGCCTTCTCTCTCCTCCCCGCACCAACGCTGTCGCTCTACCCTAGGTCATGTCGCTGTCGCCTCCCTATGCCAGCGGCGTAATAGCGCCATTGCCACCCCAGCTTCTAGCCGAGCCCCTCAGTCAACCCTCCCCTGAAAAGGTCGTGACATTCATGCATTATAACCCTGCATAAGGTGGCTAATATTTAGGGCATGTCTGGATGCAGCCTCCTAGGCGGCTTCAGGGCTAATCAGCGTCCCATGGAGTTTGATTTCAATCACCTAGGGTTAGGCTTGCCTGGCAGGCATGCTCAGGCAAGGGCGATATCCAAACAACCCTTTAGGTACGGGCGCTCTTGATATGCCTGTTGATCCTCCATTTGCTCATCTTGTTGTTGAGGAACAATAGATGGCATCAACTTTTGCTCATCTGCTCTTGTGCAGGCACTACAAGCTAATCCAAATTTCTTTGCCCTAGAAGCTCCAAATCAAGGTGGGGGTGGAGAGTTATTATTTAGAGGCCGATGCTGCTGCTCTTGAAACTCATAGCTATGGCCATTGGCGAGCGAGGAAGATGAACTTCTCCAGAGGTCATTCAGCTCACTTCTTGGTCAAGCAAGTATGGAAATGTTTGCTAGTTATAATACTCCTATCAATGACACAACCCCTCAACAACCAATAAGCTCCTACCATTACCTCAGACCAGGGCCCACGTGCATAGACAGACGGACAACTCACACACCCAGCATTTCAAGGAATAAATTACGAGCAAAAGCCAAACAAAAAAAAGAAAAAAGATTTTTTT
>CM041629.1:46253311-46355122 GCA_023333625.1 Bothriochloa decipiens
AGGGAGACTGAGTATTGTGGAGAGCTGGCACTATGCACTAGACTTGAAAAATAAAAGAGACTAATTACATCCAAAATCCAAATTTGAAGATGTCATGCATGCAACTCTTGGACAATGTTGATGTAGAAAATGACCTCCTCCAATACCTCCAATCTTCACAGACAGTACTTCGACTCTTCAAATATGAACCTTGCTTTGGAGACTTTGAACTCGACGAGAATCAAGAGATGTGTCAAATCAAGCCAAAGGAAGAACAGAGAGATCACTGCTGCAAGATGGCAAGGAGTAGGACAAAATGGTGATGATAATAAATTAATAATTAACAAATAAACGGCCATTGATCATGAAATGTAGCAAAATAGCTATGAAAGAGACTGAGAGGGCATGGTCACATCAATGATGATGATGATTAGCTAAATCGATGGGACTCAGCTAACCAAAGAAAAAATTGGTTGATCTGATGATAAATTTGTGGACACATACAGCTTTGACGACCTGTTATGTGTAGAATTAGATAGACACTGATGCAATGGAATTTAGGAAATATGCTCCAACATGCTATAGAAGCAGAAGGTGAATCAAATTGGTGAAAGCGACAACAGAAGATGAATGCATGGGCACAAAGCAGGCAACAAACCTAGCAGAAGAGAGCACCAAACACAAGACGGAGGAGGGCAGCAGAGCACAACACAGATTGACGGCAGGGCTGCTGGGAAGACGAAGAAGCCGTCCGAGTACACGTGGACCAGTAGTTCAGGACGGAAATGGCGATGGGGCGTGCGCTGCGTGAAAGGGTGCTGGCGTGCCGCCTAGGTCTTGGACGGGTGATGCTGTGCTCGACGAGGTCGCAGATGATACATCTCTTGTGTTTTCATAACATGGTACAAAAGATCTAGGTCTAAGATCCAGGCTCCCTCCACCACCCTTCCCTCTCCTGCGCTGCCCCTGAGAGGATCCATCTCTGCTCCTCCCAGGGCAGCCTCATCGATCTTAGATTTTTTCCCCCTCTCTGTGTCAGTCGTCCAGCAGCAACAGCAGCCACCATCCATTCCCACCATCTCCGCATCCGCTGTGATGTGGCCCATTGCCGCGTTCGCCAGATGCCCATGCGCCAATTCTGCGCATCGATTCTGCCCGTCGTGGACACCTTCAGCCACCCATCGCAATATTTATGATACGTAATAAGTACCATTGGATTCATCGTGGAATATATTATAAACTTATTTCGATACAAATATTGATACTATTTTCTATAGACCTAGTCAAACTTAAAAAAGTTGACTTCTCTAGAATCTAGGTGTGCATTCTTTTTGGGACGGAAGGAGTAGATATTAACAACATAACAATGATTGCTTAACCTCAGGCTTCAATTTTCTTTCAAACTACTGGAAAGTTTCTACAGTTCTCAATAATAATAGTTTTTCACTTCTGTATTTTAGGCATATGGGAGCTGCAACAATGAGCAAAACCCCAAGTGGCAACCTGTAGAGGCTGCCCTGTTCTGTATACAAGCAATTGCAAGATCAGTCTCAATTGAGGAGCGAGAAATTTTACCGCAGGTATTGATAGCATATTGATTGTCCCATAATGCTATTGGTTGTTCTTCCTTAACTAGATTACCTGCAAGATCCTCCTCTGTTCTGTGATTGGAACATGGACTTCGTGAGTTGTTTGCACTGAATTCTTGTTTGGTGTTGATCATGTGCTGTTATTGTTTTTTAAAGGTTATGTCACTGCTTCCCTGCCTTCCTCACCATGAGCAGTTGCTACAAACAGGTATGTTTCACCATGCAGATAGTTCAGAAGTCCTTGACCTTTGCACGGTGTTTATTTAATTTTATGCTGTACCTGCTCAGTCGGCAGTAGCTCGTTAGCTCTATCAAGATGTTAATGTTTATGACAGTTAGAGCTGCTTATTCCCATTGACCGATTTTTATTGTTACTGAGTTACATGGTTATATTCACTTTGATCCTACTGGCCGCGTGCTTTTGAATAACAACCATGCAATAAGTGGTTTACCTGGCCTGTTTGTCACAATGTTCTGAAATATACTTACAGTTTGTTCGACCGTTGGAGCATTTTCAAAATGGATTGATGCTGCACCAGCTGAATTATCTATTCTACCACCTCTAGTTGAAATTCTCAATAAGGGTATGAATAAATCAGAGGATACAGCTGCGGCTGCTTCTATGGCCTTTAAGTACATATGTGAAGGTATGCATCTGCATCTTTGTGCATCTGTTTCAGAATTGTCTTATTTTTAATAAGTCCAGCTTGGTACTGTAGGGCTATTGCCTGTGACTAGTAAAATTTGAGATGGGCTATTCTATTAAATGCCATTCATGATTTGGCACCCTATTTCCTCACTGGTGTGTGATAGCGTCTGGTGGCAAATCCTGAAGTGCCGGTGCTGTTGAATAGTGTGGGGTGTTAGGTTTCATGCACCAACCAGATGAACCCAAAAACTTAAGACTTTGGGAAGAGGTGGGCGATCCACTTTATACAGAAACACTCCCACTCACGTGCAGCCACATACAATGCGCAAACGTGGAAATAAAAGAGCGGGGGACTTAAATGACGCCTCTGCGAACTCGAGGCCTCTGCCTTTGATACCATGTTAGGCTTCATGCGCCAATCAGATGAACCCACCCAAAAGCGTAAGTAGTTGGGAAGAGGTGGGCAATCCACTTTATACTTAAACATGGGGGAACTTATTCTTGCTTAGAATTTGTCCAAATTTATGTTTTGATGCCATAAATTATTTACTGTTTGTTTAATTGATCCTTTTTTGGTGATAAGACTGTAGGAGGAAGTTCTCAGGGTCCCTGGATAGCCTCTTCCAGATATACCATATTGCAATTAGTGGAGTTGGTGGTTATAAAGTTTCTTCAGAGGACTCGTTGCATTTGGTTGAAGCCCTAAGGTTCTATGATTCCTCCCATCCAGCTTTGCTATTTTTGCTAGTAAAACATTTTGGTTATCTCAAGTACTCACCTTTGCACGCTTTTGCTTTCTGATACACTTCGATCAGTGTGGTTATTACAACACTTCCACCAGAATCTGCTTGTAGAGCCCTGGAGTTAATATGCCAGCCAGTAATCAATCCCTTGCAAGTAGGCAGCACTTTTTTTTGTAGTCAATTGCACTTGCCTAATGTATCCATTCTAATTTGTTTGTTTTGATAAAAGGAATTAATCCAGCAAGGTGATCAAGTTCTTCAACAAGTCCCTGCTCGGCATTTAACTGTACATATAGATCGACTATCAAGCATTTTCAGGTGGTGGCCTTCTATTTCTAAATTTCTTCCATTGGAAAATACATTTGTTTACTAAATCTTCCAAATTGTTCCAGCAATGTGAAACAACCAGAATTAGTTGCTGAAGCTGTATATAGATATTGGCCGACACTCAAAAGTATCTTTGATCAGTAAGTATGATACCATGGAGTTATTGACAGAAGTTCCTATTACAATAAATGAATGTTCTCCACTCCTACTCAAAATACTGTTATGCACAGACGAGCATGGGATACCCGTACCATGGAGTCAATATGCCGATCTTGCAAATTTGCTGTAAGTTTGTGACTTGTTTAGTTTATTAATTGTTTGATATAACTTCTGCTCAAATCTTATGCAAGTGCCATCAAGATTGCATTATCTTGTATCAGACATGGAATCTGAATAACACTGGTTCCTAATGTTCCTTGGTTTAACTGTTTAATTAAAAGTTGCAATGAAAATCTACCTGATGTTTTCTGAGTAGTGTGGAGCATAGCATAGTCTTGTAAGTTTCAGTTTATCATGCCTGATGCACCAGGGTGCTTGGCATAAAAGTGTGTAGGTAGTTTGTAAGTTTCAGCTTATAATGCCTAATTCAGGGCTTTGTAGACTGTTGTTTCAGTACTTCCCAAAATTTATTATCTCCCAGTAATAAAGCTGGAGTTGGATATTTTAAATAAGCCCTTATTTTGCTCTAAATTTCTTCTTTTAGCTTCTAGTAAGGGGATTGGAGCGGATTACAAATATCTCTTGTTGTCTCTCATGACCATCTGGATATTCATTGTCCGCTGACTAATGTTAAAATGCCTTTTCTGGGTGAAGGTAAGGACATGTGGAAGGGTCATGGGAACGACGATTGGTGCAATGCTTGAAGAAATCCAAACTCTCTACCAACAACACAAACAGTCTTGCTTCCTTTACTTGTCCAGTGAAGTTATCAAGGTTGATTTATATTTTCAGAGTTGAGTAACAAACTTGAACTGTATTTTCGCCCTTCTCTGACAATTATTTTTCTTTGTAGATTTTTGGATCTGATCCATCTTGTGCGGGTTATCTTAATAGCTTGATACAAATACTTTTCAGCCATACAGTGCAGCTTCTCAGAACGATTCAAGTAATTGTTCTTGCTTTTCAATCCTAGGTGGCAATTACACATAATGGCAACACAAAAATTGACCAAATTGCACTATATTTTCAGGATTTTACAGCCAGACCAGATATAGCTGATGATTGCTATTTGTTAGCATCAAGATGTATTCGTTACTGTCCTGATCTATTTATACCTACAGAAATGTTTCAAAGATTGGTTGACTGTGCAATGGCTGGTATAACTATACAGCACAGGTAATGGCCTCAAGATTGGCTGACTGCTAATGACTGTTATATAACATCTGAACAAGGCTCTGAGATGCTTGAGTTTGGTTCAATTTTGAAAAAAAAAAATCCTCTAGACATACAACAATGCCCATATTGATATATATCAAAATCTTTTCAGACTTGATCCGAATCTGACCATCTAGCAGTCTTGTTCAAAAAACTTTTATCTATGAAAACAATATTTTTATTCTCTATGCTTTATTTTTACAGTATTGAAGTCTAATGTTGTAACCTAACTTTATGTAACAGGGAAGCCTGTAAATCGATATTGTCTTTTCTATCTGATGTCATTGACATTCCAAACTCATCTGATGGGGGACAGTACCGTGAAGTTATTAACACAATCATACTTCAGCGTGGTGCAACCCTTACTAGAATAATGATTGCTTCCTTAACAGGGGCTCTACCATTTGGTCGTCTGGAGGAGGTGGGTTGTAAGACCGTATCTTTTTTTTTTCTTTCAAACAAAAAATCTGAAACGTGTATGAGAATTGTCATATCATTGCATTAAAAATAAAAATAATTTTTAAGTGGTATTTCCATTATTGTTTGTTACATTCGCGTCCAGCGAACAATTGTTGAACTACTCTATCTAGTGCTACGCTATGCTCAACCAGCAGCTAGAAAGAGCATGTCTTGCATGATGTTTTCTTTTGCTCTACCAGCAGCTGGAAAGAAATGAATCAACGTTCTCCTGTGTTATCAGATCTCTCACTAAAAACTGATGCAGAGAGGCAAATATAGCTCACTTTATCTTTTGTCAAATTATATATCTCTTATTCGGTCACAAAATTACTGGAATGCCCTTCTAACTACATAACAACATATTGGATTGGAGTGTTAGTTCCTTAACCCCTGTTAAAAAATGTTGGTCGTTTTAGTTCTGCCCTAGGTAAAACTTGTCTTTGACGGTTCATATAAAAATGCAACAACATCTAGAACATCAAAATTTATTATCACTAAGTCCATCATAAAATGTCTTGACAGTTTATTTATTTGCTAACATGGTGTTAATGTATTTTCCATAAATTGTGTCAGAGTAAAAAGAAGTTTGACTCTCATTAGGACTCTATCTGGTGATTCTGGTCATTTTGTCCCTTTTTTTATTGAAACTGAGTGAATTTTCGTTACTCAACTGCCAATATATCATTAGCAAAATTACATCAATCCCAACAGGGAGAACACTAGATATAATCCCCCCCCCCCTTCATTACAAAAAAAACCTAAGCTTAGATAACTCATGAGCAACAGCATTGCCTATAGAAAAAAATTACTGTAAAGGTGGAACTGAATGTCTTCCTGCTATTAATTATGGTAACTATTGCATTTGTGCTGTCAGGTGTAAATAAGCCACATTACTTTTAGCTCCCTTATGTCACATTTTTTTTTTCATCCCCACATACCCACATTCTGCTGTACTTAGTTGGTCACTTCCAACCATTATTAGTACTGCGGGCAAAAGTCTAAGGCCTTGTTTGGCGGGCCTCCCTCTGCCTTTGGCTCTACTTAAGGAGCCAGAGCTGAGGAGAGAAAAACAGCTCCTGGTTGTGCCAAACAGGCTCTTTATCGAGGCCAGGAAATCACCAACTCCACTGTTGCATGCAAACAGCCATTTTGCATAAAATCAACTTGAGAATGCCAATTGTAGTTTTGATATTTTATTGTACTCGTTATTGTATTACTGAAAATTTAGAGCAAAGCATGAGACAGTAAGATGATAATTGACATTTGGATTTGTACCTTTTTGCAGGTTTCTTATGTTCTGCTGTCACTTAGCAGGGCCTATGGTGAGCACATGCTGAACTGGGCAAGGGAAAGCATTAATCTTATACCACCACAAGCCCTAACAGATGCAGAACGTTTGCGTTTCTTCAACATTATATCTGATGCTGCTTCTGGGTCTAGTCTTCATACCGTAACAGATAGATTTGGGGAAATCTCAGATGTTTGTAGACGAAACAAAACAGTGCAAGACCTAGTTCAAAGTGCCTTGCGGCCTCACGATTTGACCTTCACGGTGGTTCCACAACAGATGTGATAACTGGATGTCTCCAAGGCAAGTTTTGCAAGCCAGTTCATGCATACTTTCAAGTTGAGAAAAGACACCGAGTCAGTGTTGATGCAAGACTCACTGTCATCTTGGGAAATTTTTTTCTTAGTTCATACAGGTTTGAGTTGTGGCGGCATACAGTTCAGATGTGTTCAGAGCATAGATAGGTCAGTAAGCATTGTAATTCTTTCGTGTTTCTCCTTTGTACATGTGCCGTAGATTGTGTATTTGGGGAGGGAGATAAGTTGTGTTGTATTATCTCAAAAAACAGTGTTATATACTGGGTATAACTGGCAGATCACGCGGAATGGTGATCTACTATGGGCCTGATTTTGCGTTGGCCGGTCAGCTTCTTTTTTGTAAAGTGAGGTGGCCATCGATTTTTTTTATGTAACCTCATACCGGGTGTTCAAGGAAGATCAAGTTTGTGTTGCCTTATGATCCCCAAATGTGATGGCCTTCTGGTTTGATGATTAGAACCGGTGCAATTTTAAGCACTCAATGAATCAGGGGCAGACGTTTCAACTAATTTGGCTAGTTACATATATTCGTTAATTAGTGTGTCCTCGACAAGGTTTCGTCGCCACTCCACGCCGCGGACCTACTGCAGTCGCTGTCGGAGAAATGCGAATTTTATCTAATGGCAGTGTCATTTGGAATTTTTGATAGCAATGAAGTGCTATAATTTCTAGTGACAATGAGGGAATTTTATCTAATGGCAGTGAGGGTCATTTGGAATTTTTGATGGCAATGAAGTGCTATAGTTTCTAGTAAAAGATAACAGTAAAAGATAATCTTGTCACGCCAAACATAACCGTCGCGGTGTCTTTTCTCACATATCAGCGACCCACGGCATGATTAGTGCAACCAAACAGATTAGATTTGAAATAGTTTTTTGTTGGATTATTTCCAAAATATGAATTAAAAATAGGGTAAAATTTTAAAAGTAAGGAAATGGACATATGGAAGGGGATTTACGAGCAACTACACTAACCCGTGTTTTTCACACCTTGTTGTGTCAAGGGCATCTTAAAGTAACTACTTTATCTGTTTTAAATTATAAGTCGCTTTGATTTTTTTTAAACGACTTATAATTTAGAATGGAGGAAGTAGATAGAAATGCTAACCCTATTGAAAGGATCTAAATAGCTAAAAGGAGAGGGTTGAAAGGACATTTTAAAAATCTTTCAAAGCACTATAACAAATTGGTTAGACAATGAAATGGCGAATTAGCAGTTTGCTCTAGCTCTATTTCACCACAAGCAAGCCACCTACACAACACTAGTATTACTTCATTCATGGTAAAATGTATTTTATATAGTCTATCTATATAAACTTATAATTATTGATATTATTTCTTGTAAATCTATTCAATCAAACTTGACAGAATTGATCAAACCTAGAAGTGCCCTTTTTGAAGGAACAACCGGCCTTTGTCCACCGTTTCCCGTACAGTACCAGTGAATAGTGCCAGTGGTGGTACACTTTACGGCACAGTACTGAAGTACCACAGTGACACAAAGATAGATAGCCGCCTATCACGTCTCGTCACCTGCACATACGTACTCCTACAGTCCTACATATGGCAACATGTAAAGCGAAGTGTACAGGGGCCCGGCCCCTTGTTTTAGTAGCAAGCCGTACGGCGTCGAGTCGCGTCGGCATGGGCGCCGGCGGCTCCGTCTTGGCACGTCCATCGCCCAGCCGACCAGAGGCCTACCGGCCGGGCAACACGATCCTGAAACGATGCGAGCGAGGCCGCCGCCGATGGCGGGTGGCGGGGGGTCCGGGGGTCCGGGGCCTCGGCCGTCGACGACGGACTGATATGTGATATGGTCGCGGGTCGCTGGGAGCGCGGCGTGCGTGAGGGGCTCGCTCAGGGCCCCCGGCCCGGCCGTTTTGTCGCTGCGACATGTGTGCTGGTGCTGGCCGGCCGGTGTCTTTCCCATCGATCGACGGACGGACCTCATTCATCTGACCTGAGAGAGAGCAGGAGCTAGTGGCCAGCTGCTACGGCCAAAACGCGCGCACAGTGAAGATGCTGTGTCGGGAACGAACAAGAAGTGAACGATCGGGAGGATGGGATTGATCCGAGCGGAGGTACGGTGACGCGAAGTTGGGACGGACGTGCCTGCCGGGTTCATGCCCCGCGCGCGCTCACGGGGCTTCCGCCACTTTTGCTCCGTCGCCACGGGGATTTTGCGTGATTCCACTCGAGAGCAGCCGGCCTGAAATGCCGTTGTCGCCAATTCTGCCATCAGCCCGGGATTAGCCAGGGCATCAGGCAGGCACGAAGCCGGCTGCAAATCTCAGCGCCAAAAAAGCTGCTGCAGCTAGCAACCATGCTTGCGATGTCCGCCACATCCAGCTCCAGTGTATTATCCGGCTCCATCGGCACGCTACACACACGCAGGCAGCAGCGGGGGCGGGGCTACGCCGCCGGCTCCATGGTCGGCCCGCATCTCGCTGTCGCAGTAGTGGCTTTCGTCGTCGTCCGTCACCGGGGCCCGGAAACGTCCGGTTCCGCCACAACACAAATTTGGTCCAGCGACGGGCCCCGGACGTGACGCCCGCCGCTTTCCTTGCGCCACTGCCGCTTCGCTTCCGCTTAAGCCGTTTCAATAACGGTGTACTCCCTCAAGCCGTTTCAATAACGGTGTACTGCAGCATATTACACGTTTGACGGCATTCCGCAAGTAAAATTTCCCTTTTGGTTACTGGTATATAAAAGGTGGTGGTAGTACCATGTTCTCAATCAAGCTAAAAAAAAAATATGCTGATGTGTGTGCGTATAAGCGATAAGATCGGTACATAAGCATATGCAGCAATGAACCCAAGTAGCAAGTACAGTGGTTATTTCAAGACAAATTTGAGACGCCTATTGTATAAATTTGACTCTTATAACTTTAACAGCTTTGTTATATTATTGTGACCTTGCTCTAAAGAGAGTAACACCCTTTATAGTCAAGTCAACAAGATGTGTGTAGTGCTTCGGATTGATAGGTGTAATGTTTTCTGTCCTCTATTTGTTCCAAAAAGAAAACAACTAATTGTTTACCCATTAAAGTAGTTCACATTTGACTAGGTATCTAGTAAATAATATTCACATTTTTCTATTGTAGTACAGTTCATGGTACATTTAATTAATTTTGTTTGATATTAATAAAATTTTACTTATAGAAAAGATAAAATCTAAATGCACTATAATCTATAAGTAAATTAACTGTGTGTGGGGGGGTGGGTGGGGGGGGGGGGGTGGTTTCAGTTAGGTCCATCAACTCTAGAAGTTATTTTTTAGGTCCATATAAACTTCTTAAGTGCTTCACCAAAGGTCCATAACTCTTAATTTAGCCTTTAGATTCAATTTTCGTGTGCACAAACTTCTTAAGTGGTTCACCAAAATTCCATAACTCTTAATTTGGACTTTAGATTCAATTTTCGGGTCCATAAACTTTTTAAGTGTTTCACCCGCATATTTATACCCCTTGTTTTTGTCCTTAAATTTGACATGACATATGAAGCCACAACCAACATGGCATGAATAAAAAAATGAAATTTTCCCTCCTCCCTCGTTTCTCCTTCCTTGCACGCTCTGTTCCCTGAGGGTCAACTGGACCTCATGGCAGGTACACAATGCGGCATCAGCACACTTCACCACTCACTTGCATGCCCTAAAACAAAGCACATCAGCAGGAGGCAAGGACCTGTCGACCACTACAGAAAGAGGCAGGGTGCTGTTGACCATCCCAGTGGTTACAACAACCAACAGTCCGGTGCTTCAGGATCCAATCCAAACACCAAGGCAAGGTATAGCATCTACTCATGCAGGGGACAATCAACAGACGCCTCTAGGTACAGAACCCATGTCCAGCCGGCCTATCCAAGGTATGCCCTCTTCGATTGCAGGAACAAGCACCCAACAGTACCAGACGCAAAGCCTACCACAAGGGATAACATGTTACTCTGATGCCTCAATTTCCCCGGATGTCCCTGGACAACAGAATAGAAGAATTACAGGCATAGGTATTATGTTTGTGAATTTGCAGGATCAGCTGGCGACAAAAATTTGTGTAAAGGCAATAATGAAGGAGGTATCATCGGTAACAATGGCTGAGGCAGGAGCACTAGCCCTTGCGGCTAAAATCGCTGCTGCTCTCTAGTTCACAAATGTTGTTACCTTCCTTACAGATTGCAGCCAGCTAGAGCAATTCATGTCCACGGCAGATCATAGTCACCCTTCGAATTGGAGAATGAAAATCTATACTCAAGAATATGATAATTGTGCTCCCATTATCTAGGCTCATCTTTATAAGATAAATAGACAGGATAATGTAGAGGCTGATTCCTAGCTCGGCTAACGCTTGCTGAAGATCCAATTGTACATCAGCCTTGCCAGGTTGCTCGCTCGTGTAGAGCTCATTGTAACCAGTGCCCTTTGATTGAGGCACTGAACCTTATAATCTTACACTCTGTATAGTTACTTACAGCATCGAACTGCTGATATGAATGAAATGTTACTTGTCAAGGGGAAAAAAAAACGCGCAAGGCGGTCACAGCGCTAAGCGGCACGAGTGCATGGGACGATGGTACGCGACAAAGGCCCAAGCTTTTGGGAGTTTGGAAAGGATGGCAGCGCGAGCAGGGGATCAGCATGGGTTTAGCAAATTCCATGATATACTGATTCCACATGCCACGTCAAATTTGAAGGTAAAAAAAAGGGCCATGCATTGAACCATTTGAAAAGTCTATAGGCCTGAAAATCAACTTTTGAAGCCGATGGATATAACTGATATATCCGTATAAATTAAATAGACCTCTAGCTAATGCATTTGACGACTCCATTGAGTATGCACATGTGCAACATGTAGCACTAACGGGGAGTTGTGATTTAAAGCATGCCCCGGCCACCCGCGGTGACTCAAAGGTTTTTCCTGACGACGACGTGTAAGGAGAAGAGGACAAACAAGTTGGCCTCCTGCCCGAAAGACCTCTAAAAACGACCACCAAAACCAAATCATTTATGCATAAACGGAACCAATGAAGTCATAATTTATTCTGACATATAATCAGTTTCTCATGAAATCACACGCTGTGCATCTCTCTCTCTCTCTCTCTCTCCCCCTCTCCCTCTCCCTCTCTCTCTCTGGCCAGTGAGTGAGTCAGTGCGAGTGAGGTGTGATATCAACAAACAGGGCCCGACTATTTCTTGCTTCAATGCACGAAAGAATTAAATACCCGCTACCTAAATTAATTTGAAGTTTTGAACGTACATGTAAAGAAATAGAATGTAATTAAATAGATATTAGCAGAAAAACAATCTTTCGTCGATGGTTAAAAAAGCACGAAGTCGGAGTTTAGAATTGCAACCAGAACTAATGGACGGGTTGGAACGTTTAGTCTCAATTTATAATACAAATTATGACTAATTCCACCATTTATTAGTCCCAATTGTAATACTCATCGAGACGTCAGTGGGCTTTAGTCCCAATTTGAGGCACAAACCTAGACTAAAGGTACATTTACTCCTGATTTGTATCTCAAATCAGAACTGAAGGTGCCTCCAAAGTGAAGTTAAAAGAAAATCATATCTTGTCTATGATAGATGCATGGTGGAGTTGACAATGGCAACACAAAAGTGGACCTTGAGTTGGAATCTCCACACCTCTTAATAAACATCTTTAGTCTCAGTTGTAGAACCAAATTAATATGCAATCTATCATAGTCCCAATTTCCCAGTTGACTAAACGGAATTGGGAACGGGCAGTAGAAACCATTTCTCCGGCAGTGACAAAAGAGAGAGACTGTTCCTTACGGATATACATTGGAATTTGGAAATAACTCTGTGTATGGAGTCGTGTGTGTACACACATACATACAAACTCCGGGTGCCAACTAAATATGACAGATGTATTTGCACACACACACACACACACATACTCCCAGTGCCAACTAAATATCACACGCCTGTATTTATGATTTACACTACAATAATGTCTTTGAGTAAACATAGCAAAATCACCCCAAAGAACGAAACACACAGAGTTTTTTTTCTAAGAGCACTCCAATCTATCATCAAATGACACCTGCCTGCTCTATTCCTAAATAAATAAATATTAATATTATTCTCTGTTCATGAGAAATCAAACTATTTTAACTTTGACTAAATATATTTAGGAAAATATTAAATATTTATAACACATATTCCCTCTGTTCAAAAAAAACATGGAACTACCAGTTACGTGCCAACAAATATAGTCTACCTTTAACTAAATTTCTACTGTATATTATTCATATTTATGACTTCAAAATTAATTTATTGAAATGTATTTTTAATTAATCTAATGGTATTAAATATTAATATTTTTATCTATAATTAATTAAACTTGAGATACTAAATTATGGTACTGTACTAGAATTGCATGATTTTTCTTTGAAATAGAGAGAATGTTTTTTCTTTGAAACAGAGAGAGTAGTTAGTATTTTTAATAAACTTAGGGCGTGTTCGGCTGAACACTTCCCGGCTGAAGCTGGCTGGTTGCCCCTTACGCGGCACTGTAGCACCAGCCCGCACCAGCCGAACAGCCCCTTGGTGAAACTTCAAAAATCTGATCGGCATGAATATTATATATAGCAACTACTATTTTGTAACAGTATTTAGTAACGGAGAGAGAGAGAGGGTACTAGCAATCCATTTTGTAAAAAGAAAATGCATTATTTTCAGTAACTACTCAGAGAAAAATCTAAGAGAAGCGACAAGAGTACTAATAGTGTTACGCACAGTAGTCCACGGATGCACCCCTGCACGCCACTTTCTGTTGTCTGAGACTTCCGACCGATACTGAAATGCATGGGCGGCTTAGCATACCCATATGGGCAAACGGCGAATGCAACTACTACCCGGATACTCGTATGCAAGGAGGGAGGACCTCCCATTAGCCGATCGATCCTTGCAAACTTTACAGCCATGCTTTGATTTGATGTGAGCAGGCAGCAGGCATGAGTGAAATGAAACGGACATGAACCGGTCAATCTTCATTTTTTTTTTTGGATCAAAAATAAAAAATAAAGCACAGCTTTGCAGTCTAGCTCAGCCTGCAGTACTACACTCGGCTACATTTGAACCAGGTACCAGTACTACACTCCGCTACATTTGCAGTCTTCTTTTCCCCAAAGATTAGCTAGCTTGGGTGATCTAGATGGTGTTATTAGAACGCATGCATTTGCTAATCCATGTTTAAACCACAAAACAATTTGAATGTTCAACCAGAAGCAGCTGGCGATGCAAAAGCTTGGACAACCTGCAGGCATCCTGACAAAACCTCTAGTACTTGTAGTCTTCTACGACTAGTACCTTTTACCATAAAAGGCACGAAGTATACATGGCAGAAAAGAAGGGATCCGAAGCAGCAACCGCAAAAACTTCGCAACCAGGCAGAAACGCAGACTGCACTCACAGCGTAAAATGCAACGAAAGCCTGTCCTGTTTGAGAACTTGCGCAGATTCCTACAGAAAAGCAACTAAACCAACCCGTTCTTATTTTATGAAACAATAATTTTGCAAATAATCTTGCACAACCCCATCAAATTCCCGGGTTTCTAACATGCCACAAACTACAAGCACTACGGCAAACAACATATGAATAGCCAATGAACAAGCAGATGAATAGCCAATGAACCCAATGAACAAGCTCTAGTACCGTCGCCATTAATCTGTTGCCACCATATAGGAGTACTGTATGTCCGCATTCCAATCGGCTCCTTTGCAGGCACCCATAAGATGACCAGGCAAGCCTAGGCAGTTATGGTATTCGAAGGACAAGAACTACCATAAAAAGGAATGGAAAAGAGCCTAAAAAGAGTGTAGCAAGCAGCAGCTGTAGACTAGCACAGACGCCACACCACACGCAATCGCCATCGCCCGGCCCAGTCCATGGCCGGAACCAACCCACTCATCCATCCCTGACCCGCAGCAACAGTACGTTGATTCCCCGCGAGGACGACGACAGAAACTGACATGATCACACCAAGAACAAGAACAAGAGCAAGATGAAAGAAGAACATCTGATCTCATCTCCCGGCCTCACACTGGATGCAAAATTAAAGTACCCAAAAAACACGCTGCTGCTGGTACATCAGCATGGCAGCAAGCTAGACATTAAGCAAGAGGATTAATTTCACCAAATCAATGGAGTATGTAGAAGTAACCGGATCCGGGTGATTAAAATCCCAAGTTAACTAAACAAGGAGCAGCAAGCATATCTCATCACAATAAGGAGCTGAGTAATTCACAACTGCAGCTGGAGGCATTACATACCAGTACCAGTCCAGTAGCAAGCAAATAGTAGTCACCAATTAAGCTGGGAAATGACCAGATCGAGAACTGACCTAATTAGGAGGCAGCAGTTGTAGTTCTAGTAGCAATACCAGCAACAAAGCATATGAAAGTAGTTTGTAGCAGCAGCAGTTGTAGCAGCAGCAGTGGCAGCTAAACTATAGCTACAGATCGATAGATATATAGTAGCAAGAAGCCAAGAACTAGATAGATAGATGGGTACTCCATATATAGTAGGAGGGAGCTTCAGCTAGCTAGAGAGGCCGACCAAGAAGATGATCGACTAGTAGTGCATGTGGTAGTAGCAAAGAATACATGGGGCTGGGCCGAGAGCTCGGTCACGGCAACAGGCCAGTCAGGCTGCTGCGCCGGGCGGTGGCGGCGGCGGCATCTGGTGGTGCTCGTAGTGGTGGTGGTGCCCGTTGCCGTCGTGGGAAGAGGAGGAGGAGATGATGGCGGCGGGGACGGAGTGCGCCGGGGCCTTCTTGCGCTTCTTCTTCTCGTAGCTGACGCCCCGGGCGCGGGACTGATGGTCGCGCACCTCGCGAAGGTAGAGCCTGACGGCGCGCGCGCCGAATGGGTTGTTCTCGGGCCGGCCGCCGTTCTCCTCGTAGGCGGCGCGCAGCCTGCCCACGAGCGCGTCCAGGCTGCCCCACGCCTGGCGGAGCGGGCACGGGCACGGAGCGGGCGGCGCCGGGTGGCCGAAGAAGGGGCACGCCGGCGTGTGCACCTTGGTCTTGCCGAACTGGTCCAGGTAGCGCAGGAACTCGAGCACGTGCGCGCCGCTGCAGCGCGCCAGCGACAGCGGGGGGCGGTGGTTCCGCAGGTACTGCCCGAACGTGTTCCAGTCCCGGCGCTTCTGCGACTCGTACCGGCTCGGCGACGCCAGCGCCGACGCCGACACCGCGCCGCCCGCGGACGACGCCGCCCCGCCGGAGGCCGAGCCACCGCCGCCGCCGCTGTTGTCGGAGTGCGGGCTGTCCGGGTGCGGCACCAGGTCCATCTGACAAGCAAGAAGCAACCAAGAAACGATCAGCGAGGGAGATGAGATGAGATCTGTCTATTTCGGAGTCGGTGCAAGAGCCGTGGTCCTGTGAGAGAGAAGAGCGAGAGCGCCGCACGCGGGGGCGGGCCGGGGCGCTATAAATAGTGTTCGCGACCACCACTACTACTGCTACAGCACTTGCCTTCACTTCACTTGGCTCCTGCCCTCTTCGTTCTCCTCGCTCGGGAGGTAGCTAGCTAGCCGCCGGCCGGCCGGACAGCCAGCCTGCCAGCGCCGCCTCCAAGATCGCCGGACAGATCGCTCGCTCGCTCACGGCGACGGCATGGCTCGGCGCTAGCGGAGCTTGGGAAGGAGAGGGGAGGGGGAGGAGCGGATGCAAAGGGAGGGTGGCTATTAATTGGCGGCGAGATTGGAGGGGAGGGGCTGGCACAGTGCACTTGGGGGAGGAGCAGGAGACAGTATGCAGTGAAAGGTGATGTGACGGGAGAAAAAGAAAGATTAGCAGGGGCGGCGACAAGTGAAATATCATCGGTACGGACTGGCTTTTAAAATCAAACAACCCGGACACACCGGCGAGCGCGGGCGGGGAGGGGCGGCGCCGGCGGCCGGGTGTGGAGAGCTGGAGATGGCGGATGCCCGCCGGCGCGGGAGCGGAACGGCGAAAGCTGCTCGCCGGTGTTGGTAGTGGTGGTTCTTGCTTGTGCGTGCCGCCGACTGGGGGATTGTCGGTGTGGGGTGTCTTAATTTTGACCGAGATCGCGTCGGTTTACGGAGAACAACCATATGGGCTTACGCGACATCTCCTGCTTCATCTGTTTGTCCTTTTGCGCCCAGTGTGCTTTTTTACTTTTTTCTTTATTTACAAATGTCTCGTGTCTTGATATGCTCCATTTAAAAATTGCTTACAGTCCTCGAAACATATACAATTCTGAATTTTGAATAATTCATTTTCAAAATTCAACCAAATTTATACTTTAGGCTCAATTTAAGTCCTTAGGATTGAATTAGTTATCATAAATTATAGTTTAGACATGTATTTGAGATAATTTCTATAGCATGGTGTGATCTATAGAATACATTTCCATCTCCCATCTTATGAATTTGATGTGAACATTGAAAAGTTATCAAATCTTAAATTCAAAGCTAAACAACCTAATCGATTAAGTAGATTCCAATTCCTCCAAATGAATGGATACAAACAGCCCCCTAGTTCATTCTAACTTTTGTGGTGCATTTGGATATACACTGTTTACATACATAATGAATTGTATCTATTCGCAAAAGTTAAAATGTCTTTGTTGGGGAACAACTTTGACATACAAACTTCCATCCTAAACTTTGGAGCCGAGAACAGACTTTTCGCTATTAGATATCTGAAACAATGCAATATTCAGCAAAGATGACGCGGATACCTCGCTATAATTATTTTAGACTCCGCATATATGTTCTTACATGTTTCAGGATATCTGGTGAAGATAACTTCGCTGAGCTCCTGGGGCTTGGCGAAGCCGACATGGCGGCTTCGCATGAGGAAGAAGCCCGGCGAAGGTGGCTTCGCTGGACTTTTAAAGCCCAACAAAGATGACGTGGCAACTCCGCGTAAAGGATTGACGAAGTTGTCTGTTGAGTCAAGAAATTATGATCAAGTCCGAAGACGCTTAAGGAGATAAAAAGATAGGGGCGAAGTGTGTTTCACCACTTCGCCAATTTGTTTTCTAGCTAAATGAATAGAGAACATCATGACCAAATTTGTAAGTTTTGTTGTAATAGCGAAGCCAGGGGGTCTATAAATACCCCCGGGGTGTAAACTTTTGGGACAGAATGAAATACAATTGCGACCAGCACATTGTTTTCACCTTATTTTATGTTCATGTGATTTCATTACCCAACATCTGGCGCCGTCTGTTTGTGTGATCGAAAACACCCACGACCACCATACAGACACAAAATGGGAAGACCCAGCAAAAAGACAGCTTCGGCCGATGACAATACAACTCAAGACAAAGAACCAGTCCTAGAAGATGAGACAGAAGCAGAAAACAGACGCGTACAAGAAAATGAAGAAACTCAGAACAAAGAAAGAAGACTCAAAGAGCTCGAAGACCAACTTATCATCAAGAAAAAGCAACTAGAAGAGGCAAGAGCAAAAACTAGAGAGAAATCCGTAAGACAAAGAATCGCAGAAGCATAAGCTGAATTAAGAAAGCTCAATGACGAGATAGAAAATGAAAGCGAAGTCATGATTCAAGACCCAAATTTAGTAAAAAAATTCTCAACACAAAGAAAGTCAAAATCAGATCGCAACAATTGATACAGAATCACCTCTATCAATCGACATTCAGTTAGCGAAGTGGCCAGTAGGTTTCAAATTCAACATCATTCCAACTTACAATGGTATGTCGGATCCACGACAATTTTTGATGAGTTTTGAAGCAGCAGTCACATCAAGCGGAGGTGACGCAAATACATTGGCAAAGTCACTAATCATGGCAGTAAGAGGATCAGCACAACATTGGTATTCTTTGCTAAAACCAAGATCAATCAAATCCTGGGATCAACTTAGCACAACTTTACTCCTAGACTTTCAAGGCTTGCAAAGAATCGAACTCACAAGTGATGATCTTTTCAACATCAAGCAACAACCAAAAGAACCCTTGAGCCAATATTACAAGAGATTTGTACAAGCAAAGGCACAAATACCAAACATCCTAGATGAAGTTGTCATCATTGCAGCAATCAAAGGTTTGCGAGCAGGTCAACTTTCTTCACATTTCAAAAGAGAAAGACCAATCACAGTGGAAAAATTATATGAAGAAATGAGAAAGTATTATGAATCCGATGAATACTACAGAAAGAGAATAGAAGAAGAGCATGGAGACAGAAACATGTCAAGGCCGAACAACAATTTTCAACATACAAGAATGACAAACACAGAACGAAGACCATTCCAGAGAATCAACAATATCAACAATTCAAGGCAGGGGCTTCGAAAGAAAAATTCTGTAGCCCGAAGAAATATACTGCATCATACATGGCAAAGGGGCTAGTCACACGTCCATAATGTGTCCAAAAGTAAAGAAAAGCATCGAAGAAATGCAAGAAGAAAATAGGACAACTACACAAATGAAAGCTGTGAATAATCTAACTCCCCAAAGAACAAACTACATGCCATTAACTTACCCTCAACAGATGCTGCCACCACCTCCACCAATCTACATCTGTCAACCGCTAGCAATATGTCCGCAAAATCAATAGACCCAAAGTCAACAGCAAAGTTTTCATCCTAAAAGTTCAGTGAAAAACAACAATCACTAAAATTAACATATCAATAACATCTTCGAAGCATCAACAAGCAATGGGAATGCAATTATCCCAAGCAAAGGAAGAATCATGACAATCTTCGGTGGAAACAGCATGGAGCTTGGCACAAGAAATAAAAGAAGAAATTATTTTAGAAGAGTAAACTCCATTGCAATAGAAGGCCCATTTAAGAAAACAAGATGGTCTCACCTCCCAATCACATTCTTAGAACAAGATCTCAAGTTAAAAGATTACCCTCACATGGACGCAATGGTAATAGAAGTAAACATTGAAGGATGGGTAGTCTCAAAGATTTTAGTAGATGGCGGCAGCTCAGTTGATATCTTATTCACAACAACTTTAGATGCAATAAAAATTGACAGGAAAACTTTGGGGAGAGCCGAACATTCATTAGTTGGCTTTGGCGGAAAGAAAATAAACTTCATCGGTAGAATTGTCTTACCAGTCTCATTCGGGACAGTGAACAATGCAAGAACAGAGCAAATTGCATTTGACGTAGTCGAAATGCACAGCCAGTACAATGCAATCTTCGGAAGAGGAAGTTTAAATGCCTTCGAAGCAATAATAAGCTATTCATACTTGTGCATGAAAATGCTAGCAATCAACGGTATCATAACTATCTTTGGTGATCAAACAGAAGCAAGAAACACAGAAAGAGATTCAATCCCAGCTTTCAAGAATGTCCATGTCATACAAGAAGAAGAAGATGAGCTCGAAACTGAAAATGCCAATGCGCAAGAAAAAGCAAAGCCCTGCGAAGACACAAAGAAAGTACCACTTGATCCAAAGGTGCCGGAAAGATAAGTTATCATCGACACAAACTTATCAAAAGATGAACAAGAAAAGCTAATTCAAGTACTGCAAAGTAACAAGGACATCTTCGCCTGGTCAGCACAAGACCTTGGAGGAGTCAGCAGAGATGTCACAGAACACAAGCTAAATATTGACCCAAATTTTAGACCAAAAAAGAAAAAGCTCAGAAAGTTGTCCGAGGATAGAACTCAAGCTGTAAAAGCCGAAGTGCAAAGACTTCTCGATGCAAAAGTTATAAGAGAAGTAAAATTTACTACTTGGCTTGCAAATATAGTCATAGTGCAGAAAAAGAATAAGAAATGGAGAATGTGTGTAGACTTTACAGATCTCAACAAGGCATGTCCAAAAGACAACTTCCCTTTGCCAAGAATAGACACATTAGTGGATCAAGCAGCAGGGAGTGAAATGCTCAGTTTCCTTGACTGCTATTCAGGCTATCATAAAAAAAGAAGATGAAGAATACACAAGTTTCATAACTCCATTTGGAACCTATTACTTCTAAAGAATGGCCGAGGGGCTTCGTAATGCAGGCACAACTTTCATCAGAATGACATCCACTGTCCTACCAAGAAATCTACTCGCATATGTTGATGACTTGGTAGTAAAAAGCAAGAAAAGAGAAGAACACATCGAGGACCTACAAGAAACTTTCTCAAATCTCAGGAAAGCAAATTTAAAGCTAAATCCAGAAAAATGTACATTTGGAGTTCAAACAGGCAAAATTCTAGGATGCATTGTTTCTGCAAAAAGGCATTGACCCAAACCCACAGAAGGTAAAGGCAATATTAAACATGAAAGTGCTAAGAAATATCAAGGACATTCAAAAGCTGATAGGAAGATTAGCTTCGCTAAATAAATTCATATCAAAGTCAGCCAAGTGAAGTTTCCTAATATTTCAGGCTTTCAAAGGACAAAAGGAAAATTTCAAATGGGGTCAAGCGCAACAAGAAGCTTTTGAAGAAATAAAGAAGCATCTATCTAACCCAACAACTTTAGCAACACCTGATCCAATGGCAGATTTACTACTATATGTATCAGCAAACAAAAGTACAGTTAGTGCAGTGTTGATACAAGAAGAATAAAATGAACACTCAGCAAGATAAATTCCAGTTTACTTCGTATCTGAAGCCCTTTCAGGATCAAAAATTTTCTACTCAAAAATTGAGAAAATTACATATGCAGTACTTATGGCATCAAGAAAGTGGAAGCACTACTTTCAAGCGCACAAAATAAGAGTGCCAACAAATCAACCACTCAAAGAAGCATTACAAGGCTGTAAATCCTCAGGAAGATTGGGAAAATGGGCAACAGAATTGTCTCAATACTTTATCAAATTTGAAAAAGAACAACAATCAAATCTCAAGTATTGGCTGACTTCGTAGCAGATTGGACACCATCAAAGTACAATCAAGAAGAAATGGAGCATCCAGAATGGATAATCTATTGTTTGGCGCTTGGGGCTTCGCCGGAGCTGGAGCAGCAACAATCATAACTTCACCATCTGGAGTCAAGCTCAAATATGCAGCAAGACTAGAATTCTAATGCACAAACAACATCGCAGAATACGAAGCAGTCCTGCTAGGGCTCCGCAAGGCAAAAGCAATGGGAATTCAAAAGTTGATAATCAAGACAGATTCTCAAGTTGTAGTTAGGCACATTGAGAAAAATTACAAAGCAAGAGACCCAGAGCTAGCAAAGTACCTCCAACTTCTAAGGGACCAAGAAAAACACTTCGCTGGATTCACAGTGAAGAACATATCAAGGAATGTGTTGAAGCTGCTCCTGCCCCCTTCCTTCGTCGGGAGACCGGAGGAGGGAGGTCGGGGGTCTTACCACACAGGGATAGCAGGACGGTAAGAAACTAAGGACCAAGGGCCGCGGGGCCCACTAGAAAGCTTGCATTAATTGGCACCAGAATAGGAACAGTGCCCCCCTACAAGTGCCTTTACCCCTAGAATTATAAGGATACCAAAGGTCAAGGGCATTTTTCATTACGGTTACACTCTGCGTTGCACTGCATACGGGCCCCACTGAGGGCTATATTGGTGCAAAGGTCGACTTGTCCAACCACCCCTGTGGTCTGCCTACGCACCACATGTCGGCCCCTCAGCGCACCACACGTCAAACCACCTCGACTTCACGTTGACACCGACTCTCGCAGCTCCGACGCACTGCCCGGACCACTGGCTGGAGCTAGCGTAGCGAAGCTCCGACGTGCTGCCCGGACCACTTGCTGGAGCTACCTGCAAAGTCTGAGACCGGACACGAGTGCTTGCAGCGAAGCTAGCGCGTAGCACGCGCTACTGCCGATGCTAAGAGCGCCTGAGGAGGTTAATACCTCCGCTGTCGGAGTCTTCGCTGGAGGTGGTCAAAATGTTCAATGGAGGAGCGGGTAAAGAGCGAGGGTTCTCGTCTTCCACGATGATCTTGACCCTTGGCTGGGCCGTGGAGCTGCATGGGGGCTCCTGGCAGAGGTTGCTCCCCCCAACAGCAGCCCCTCGATGGTTCGGCTCGGCTAGCGGAGTCGGAGCAACGCCTTTCAAAGATAGAGGAAGCCCAGCCATCGCGTATGGCGGTGGGCCGACCTCTGGCAGCAACGCCCCGGTGTTGCTCGCGGCCCGTGATAGCTGGGCTTTGGTGATGGCGGATTTTCTTTGTTGGGCCTAGGTATGGGCTTGTGTATTGCCCGGTGATGTGACCGTTAGGGTTTGCGTGGCTTGCGGGGGGACGTTGATCTGGTTTCCCTTTAGATATGGAGGCAGGTGTTATCGCAGTGAATGATGCCGACCTATAAATAGGAGAGGGGGGTGAAAAGGACCTGTACTTTCCTTTGCGCTTTTATCCCAGAGAGAGCTGTTGCCCTGACTCTCTGAGAGCGAAGGTTGCTTGATTTAGGGCTCGAAGCTTTGGTGCGAAGGTGAAGCAGAGTTTGACATTTGAAGGTGGGATTGCGATGGTTAAGGCGGGGATGGGTGCGGTGAATGCCATGCCGGTGTATGAGTTTGGGGTGAGCGGCGTCGAGGATGCGGATCTCGATACCTTCGCGAACCGTGGTTGGCTGGAGCGAAGCCGAGCGCGGTCTTGCCAAGGCGAGGCGACGCCACTACCACACGGTGATGTGGTGGTGGTGTTCGAGGGCTTCTTTGAGGTGGGGCTTCGCTTTCCCCGCCTCCGCTGGTGGTGGAGGTGCTGAGGAGGTTCGGCGTTCAGTTCCACTAGCTGACGCCGAACAGCTTTCTGAAGCTGTGTGCTTTCGTATGGGGTTGCCGCTTGTAGGGATTGGAACTGACTGTTGAGGGTTTTGTCAAGTTGCATCGGATGCATATGCAGAAGCGCACGAACAAGGTGAAGGTTGACAGGAAAGAGGTGGTGGAGGAAGGGTTTGGGGTTTACACTTTCTGTCGCCGGAGCTTTGTGACGGTTCTGGTGCCGGCACATAAAAGCAAGTGGACCAGCAGGTGGAGCAGGCGGTGGTTCTACTACCAGCTGGCAGGGGGTGAAAGTTTGGTGGGCGGATTGGCTCCGCTGAAAGAGGTGACCGTGGAGGCGGTGGAGGATGTTGGGTCCCGCCGTTGTGAGGATGCTATGCGGGTCTTGTCACGGTGCATGGCGGCCCGGGACCTTTGGGCAGTATCATTGCACGAAGTTTGTGCCACTGTCCCCTACCCAGAATTGGGAGGGTCTTGTGAAGGAAGGTGATCGCTCGTACGAGGACCGGGGGTACGAGGGGTTGAAAGCGTTAAATGTTGGCGCCCGTGCTGCGTGGGCAGAGGTGCTGGGTGCGGCGCCTGATGAGGCGGAGGGTTTGAAAAATGTTTATGCTATCGTGACTGCGGAGGTTAATGAGCTAATAGGTAGATTGGATGACACGGAGCTGGACAAGATCAGGAAGAGGCTTTCTAACGGGACCCGGGTGAATCGGGTGTTCGACATTCTTGGGATAGGCTATGGAGTGCATGGAGTGGAGAAGAATGGTTGGAGGAGGAAAAGAAAGACAATGGAGGCGGTGTTGGAGGAGACCTCGACAGGTGATGGTGTAGGCCGGGGTGGTTGTGGAGGATGGGGGGTCAGGCGAAAGCGCTGGCGAGCAAGGTTCATCAGATATTCGGGGATGATGGTGGTGATGCTGACCTTGGTGCTACGGCTGCCGCAACCATGTCAGAGCTTGTGGCTGCTCTTTCTCCGACGGCGCCTAAGGCTTCGGCTCTGCCAACGGGGTCTGCGGTGGTGGCGCTATCGGCGGCGTGACATCCGCTGCTGATGTGAGGTGGGCGCGTCGGAGGTCGGGGCGCTGGTGTAGGTCGCCAGGCTCTGATTCGGATGGCGAGGGGGTTCCGCCGGCTATGGCACCCATCTCCCTGAGTGATGATGAGAAGTCTGGGGAAGACAACGAGACGAGCTCTTACGGGAGGTCTTCGCCGTCTGCGGGTCGGCGGGCCATGGACATTTAGGCGGATGCCTCGTCGCGGGAGGTCATCATGGCGTCCCGTGCGGAAGCGAGCTCCACGTCTGCTTCGCGGGTGGCCAAACCGGTACCAGAGCTGGCGGACCTTGGAAGGGCGGAGCCACTAGACTATGCGGGCATCCATGTTTGGGTCGATGGGAAGGAGGTCCAGGTGGATCCGGCTGCTGCGAGGGACGTGGGTGGTAAGCGTCCGCTCGGGGAAGCTTCGCTGGCTGTGCTGCCGTTTTATGCTCAGTGTGCTGGCGTGATGGACTCCATGGCGCATCTGTACACGAGCTCTGATCTGTGGAGCTGCCACCTGGGCGGCACCGATGAGGAGCGGAGGTTTTTGGTGCCCGTGTTCGAGCACATCAGCTTGCCTGAGGCAGAGGTGGCGATGTAATCAGAGGCTGAGGGACAACATGCTTGACACGAAGGTGAAGCTGATTGAGGCTCTGCTGCTATTGCGTACCGCCCGTTGCCAAGGCGAGGCCCAAGAGGAGGAGTTCCACGAGAAGCTATTGGAGCTGGAGAAACAGAACCGCGGCCTATCCCAGAGGAACCATGAACTAGAGGTGGAGTTTGCCGCTAATGCGTCCGATCTCACGAAGATGCGGGAGGCACTTCAAAAGGCGAATGCTGATGTGAATGATACAATGGGCCAGAATGTGGATCTGGCTACGTCATTGCGGCACCGCCAGACGGAGCTTGGGGAGGCAAAGAAGAAGATGGAACGTGCTGAAAGCCAGGAGGTCGAACTAAATAAAAGGGCGGAGGATGCCGAGGCTAAGGAGGCCGAGCTGAGGAAGAGGGTGGAGGATGCGGAGGGCAGGGAGGCTGAGATGTGGAAGAGAGCGGAGGATGTAGAGGGCAGGGAGGCTAACTTGATTGCCTCACTGCCTACTCAAATGGCAGAGGTGAAGGTCGGGCTGGATGAGGCGTTGGAAGGTTCTGGCGGGGCTCCTAGCAGTGGGCTACCGGCGGAACCTTCGGTGGACAGCTATCGGGGGTAGTTGTAGGCGGAGCTCAGTCTACTGCCCCAACTTTTTGATGGGTTGGCATAGTATGGTTCTTTTTGCAGAGGTCTCACCACTGCTTGTGCTCTAAAGAAATTGCATTGCAAGCATCTCAAGAAGTATTCGGCGGACGACTTTGATTATCCCTCGGTTGATGAGGTCCAAGTTGCAAAGAAGGACGCTGTGTGTGGTAATGCTGCCGTGTTCGCCTTGTCAAAGTTCATGTACGAAGGTGGAAAGGCGTTGGTGCTTGAGGAAGCAGCTGCAGCGATTGAGAGGGTGAGCTTTGCGGAGGGTCTCCCTCCGGATCATTGTCTTTGGGTTCTGGCTATTACTTGACTTGATGGTGGTTCTTGTGTATCTAGCAGGCGCGTGCGGGAGCTGCTGCCCTGGAGGAGCTCGTGCCTGAGGATGACGCGACAAACATGACAACAACCTCCGCGGCGGCAACTGGTGACGGGGGGTCAGCTCCGGCTTCCACAGAGGGTATCGTGACAGAAGCTCCATGTATGGTCGACGCCGGGGACACATAGGAGGGCTCCGTCGAAGCCAGGGAGCAGGATCGTGCAGATGATGTGGCTGCAGACGCTTGAACATTTGACCTTGATTGTGCTTGGGTACTTTCCGCTCAGGGGTTTGCAACAAAGTGGGTTTCTTTTGCCGTGGTTCGGACGAACTAAATTATGAAGTGCTGTAAACATTTTAGGCGAAGTGACATTCGACATTGGGCTCTCGCGGAGCTTGCTTTCGCTTCTTTTGTCTTGTGCGATGCTTTTTGGTGCTTTCTTGCAGGCGGGGTGAGTTTTAGGCGGCGACTGACTGTGTGCCTTCGTTGCGCAGGTTGATTCAGAACCTACGCGTGAAGTGCTTAATATGGTTCCGCTGATGATGAATCGGCAGGACTTTTCGTGTCGGGCGAGAATTGGGTGAGGTTTAGGCTTAAGCATCCTCGGAGGGATTTTGAGGATTTTTGGTGGTGGAAGCTGCGGAGGTATGATCAGTCTAATCGAGCGGTGAAGGTGTTTTGGAAACGTGCAGACTTGACCGATAGGCAAAGCATGCTCTATTTGTTTGGCTCTGCCAGTGGCGATGTTGCGTACGATAGCGACATTGATGATGAGATGGCAATGGACTATCTCTTTGGTGAGGGTACTTCCGTTGTGGAGGAGGGTGGGAGGCTGAGAATTTCGAAGCCCGAGCCGATGGAGTTGTAGCCGCGGGATTTGCGGTGAAGCTTTCGCGCGAGGGTGCTAGAGGGAGATCTTCCCTTAGTGCGCAAGAGCTGGCGGGGCTGGTGGGGGTCCACTATTGTAATTGATGATGATGATGATTTTGAGCAGTACCCGCATCTGTCCGCGAGGTTCGAGTGAGTGAGGTGGAGGAGTTTGTGTAGCAAGTTGCTGTGGAGCTGGTGGACACTATCCTCGTGGAGAAGGTGTGGCTAGGGACGATTGAGGTTGCCCACCCGTGCTCGCACCGGAAGGTTGGCGGAGGCTTTATGAAACCATTTTGAGATGCGGGGTGTGTTTGTGTTTTGAGATTGTAAATGGTTGGGATACTTTTTGCGTTGTTGGTTGTAAAGTGCCGAGAATGATTTTTGTTCGGAGGTTCAGTTTTATGTTGGGCGTTGTGATGCCCTGTTTTTCATGGAGTGAGTTTTGCGGGTTTGTCGAAGGTAGACTACGGCGAAGACACATTGTCTTGAAAGAGGTTCGAATTTGTTAGTTGGGGGCGGGGCGCAGCGACGCCCCACTTTTTCTTAAGCGAGGCTCGTGCTTGCTAGTCGGAGGTAAAGCGCGGCGATGCCCCACTTTTTCTTAAGCGAGGCTCACGCTTGCTAGTCAGAGGTAAAGCACAGCGACGCCCTACTTTTTCTTAAGCGAGGCTCGCCCTTGTTAGTCGGAGGTAAAGCGCAGTGACGCCCCACTTTTTCTTAAGCAAGGCTCGCGCTTGCTAGTCGGAGGTAAAGCGCAGCGACGCCCCACTTTTTCTTAAGCGAGGTTCACGCTTGTTAGTCAGAGGTAAAGTGTAGTGGACAAAGATAGGAAACTTGCGCATGCTGAACACTGAGGTGATGCTATAATTTTGGTTCAGGCGCTGCTTTTCTTGGGTTCCCAACCAGTATCTACCAAACACCAGCCACCAAGATATGATTCTGCGCATGACTGTATAAAGCTGCGCGGTTGTTTGGGGGCGGTGGTGGGCGGAGGGTATGTGCAAGCAGAGGTGCGGAAAGGTTTTGTGCTTCTTGGCATAGACCCCCGCTGAGGGTTGGCACGGAGGTCGCAGCGGTCTTGGTTGAAAGCTGCGGGACCTACTTCCTTTGCCGGTTGTGAGTGTGTGGTGGTTGGAGAAGTGAGGGTCTTGGTTGTGGGGCTAAGGTTTAGGTACCTCTGGTCGGTGGGCTCCGTTTGGCGTGCATTCCTGGTGCCTCACATGCTTTGTTAACTTGGTGCGGGTTGTGTTTTGGGCAGTCATGGTTGGTCGGCTAATCATGCTGTTGAATTTTCTTTGACGCTGCTGGGGGTAGGGGTTGTTCTTGTTTTATATGGGGGGTGGCATTTTGGTGGCGTAATGGTGGCAACAGGACTTGTACGGCGGAGGTACGATTCTGGTGGTGGGATAAATGATGTGAGGTGTTGTCTTTGGTGGTTAATGGTGGGGATTTAGGTTGTACGGTGGGGGTACGGCTCTGACGGTGTAGTGAATGCCCAGATATGTTGTGTTTGGTGGTTAATGGTGGGGATTTGGGTTGTACGGCGGAGGTACAGATCTTGTGTGGTATGGTGCGGGAGACCCCCTGCCGAGTGGTGGTGGTTTACCGCCTTCTTGACCTTCGCGCCTTGCCCTTTTCGAGGGTCGATGGGGGTTTGCATGTGAAGGCATCCCCTGGCCCAAGTGGTGGGGGTCTATAAATTTCTTTGGCCTCTGTGCCTCGCCCCTTCCGAGGGTCGATGGGGGTTTGTATATGAAGGCGGCCCCTGGCCCGAGTGGCGGGGGTCTGCAGATCTCTTTGACCTTCGCGCCTCGCCCTTTTCGAGGGTAGAGGGGGGTTTATATATGATGGCAACCCCTAGCCCGAGTGGCGGGGGTCTACAGATCTCTTTGACCTCCACGCCTTGCCCTTTTCGAGGGTAGTGGGGGGGTTTGTGTATGACGGCAGCCCCTGGCCCGAGTGGGGAGGGTATGCAGATCTCTTTGACCTCCGTGCCTTGCCTCTTTTCGAGGGTCGAGGGGGGTTTGTATATGAAGGCAGCCCCTGGCCTGATTGGCGGGGGTCTGCAGATCTCTTTGACCTCCGCGCCTCGCCTCTTTCTGAGGGTCGAGGGGGGTTTGTATATGAAGGCAGCCCCTGGCCCGAGTGGCGGGGTTCTGCAGATCTCTTTGACCTTCACGCCTCGCCTCTTTCCGAGGGTCAAGGGGGGTTTGTATGTGATGGCAGCCCCTAGCCCGAGTGGCGGGGGTCTGCAGATCTCTTTGACCTCCGCGCCTCGCCTCTTTTCGAGGGTCGAGGAGGGTTTGTATATGACGGCAGCCCCTGGCCCGAGTGGCGAAGGTTTCACCGGAGTGACCCTCGAACGGTGTCGATTGTCAAACCGGAGCAATCCTTGACCTTGAAAACGGCTGCTGATGAGGGCGGGCCTTGGGCCCCGTCCATTTCAGTGTCAGAGACAACAGAGGTTGCGGGAAAATGAAAACTTTATTACATGATACTTGCTTGCCTGTCTTGGTAAACAAAAACTCGGTTCACGTTACGGGTGAAATAGTACTATGACAATGCTCTTAAATTAAAGAAAGTATAATGAAGGTAGAGGTTACATTGTAGGGTAGCCGCTAAGGATAGTACTTACAGAGGTCGTCGACATTCCAGGTGTGAGGTAAGTCGTTGCCATTGGAGTCTTGGAGGCAGAAAGAACCTGGTCTGGTGGTCTTTACGATGATGAAGGGGCCGAGCCACTTGTGCTGTAGCTTGCACGCCATCTTCGCATTTTGCTTCCTGATCAACACCATGTCACCCTCGCGGAGGTTGCGGGGTTTGACCTTCTTGTCTCTCCACCTCTGTGTTTCGGCTTGGTAGCGATGGAGGTTGTTGACGATGATGCATCTTGTTTCCTCGAGGAGGTCTTTGTCGAGGGCTTCATCCTGAGTGGTGCTTTCAGAGGTTGTTCTTGGCGAGCCGTGGCGAAGCTCTTCTGGAAGGACGACCTCCTCGCCGTAGAGCAGCTTGAAGGGCGTGATGCCCGTGGCCCTGCAGTCGAAGGTGTTGTGTGACCATGCCACGGGTGTGAGTTCCTCGGCCCACCTGCCGAGCGGTTTGTCTTTGAGCTTTTTCTTGATTCCTTCGAGGATGATGGCATTGGCTCTTTCGATGAGGCCATTCGATTGAGGGTGCCGTACCGACGCGAAGCAAATTTTGGTGCCAATCTGAAACCAGAATACTTTGAATGCGGAGCTATCGAATTGGGTTCCATTGTCGATGGTCAAGCTTTTGGGGACGCCAAAGCGGCAAACCACTTGTTGCCAGAAGAATTTCTGAACTGTAGCAGAGGTGATTGTGGTGAGGGCCTTGGCTTCGATCCACTTTGTGAAGTATTCCACCATGACTACTGCATAGCAGAGGTTTCCAGGATCGGTGGGTAGTGGTCCGACTAAGTCCATCGCCCATCATTGGAGGGGCCCAGGTTGGGCAGATCATTGTTGTCGGAGCTCCTGGCCTGTTTGAATGATGCACGGCCATCTGACAACCTTCACAATGCCAGACAAGAGAAGTGGCATCTGTTACAGCTGTTGGCCAATAGAAACCTTACCTGAAGACTATGCCCACCAGAGCGCGGGGGCCGTTGTGTGATCCGCATGTGCCCTGGTGAATTTCCTTGAGTATTTGGATGCCTTCGGCGGTGCTGACACATTTTAGCCATGGAGCTGTGACAAAGGCCTTGTATAGCTGTTAGTCGACAATCTTATAGCCTCGCGCCCTTTGGGCGATTCTTTTTTCTTCTTCCTTGGAGAGGGGTTTGAAGTAGCCCCTGATGTGTGTTGTGATTGGGGCCCTCCAATCTTCGCTGTGGACGGCGTTGATTTGCTTCGCTGGCGATATGTGACCTTCGATTGCGGAGAAGGCGAGGGTTTCATAGAAGACGTCCGAGGGTAGCAGGGTTGCTTGGGCCACAGCCTTCGCCAGCTCATCGGCCTCCTTGTTCTCGCTGCGAGGGATGGATTTGGTGGTGATGCCCAAGAAAAAATTCTCAGTCTTCCGGACCAGCTGCAGGTACCTCTGGAGGTCCGAGTCTCTTGCCTTGAATGACTTTTCAATGTCGCCTGCTATGACCTGAGAGTCTATTCTGATGACCGCGTGGTGCGCTGACATGGTGCGGAGCTTAGTGAGGGCGAGGATGACTGCCTCGTATTCCGTGGAGTTGTTAGTGCAAGGGAATTCGAGCCTCGCCGCATATCTGAGCTTCATACCTGAAGGTGAGGTCAGGATGGCCGCAGCGCCTGCACTCTTGGCTCCCTAGGCTCGGTCGACGTGCACTATCCATGGAGGTTCAACTTTATCTGCCTTGTTGTTTGGGTCGGGGGTCCAGTCTGCTATGAAATCCGCGAGCGCCTGGGATTTGATCGCGTTTCGACCGACGAAGGTTATGGTGTAGTCGCCCAGTTGGGTGGCCCACTTGGTGATTCTTCCGAGCCTTTGTGGGCCTCGAAGAACGGCAACCCTCGCTTCGCTGATCGTGAAATAAACCTGCTGAGCGAAGCTAGCCTGCCGGTGAGGTGTTGGGCTGCTTTCATTGAAGTCGGAGGTTACATGGACAGGATGGCTTCGATTTTGATTGGGTTGGCTTCGATGCCTCTGGTTGATACCAAACATCCCAGTAGCTTCCCCTTGCTGACTCCGAAAACACACTTCTCCGGGTTGAGCTTGAGCTTCTCCTGCTTGAGGTTGGTGAAGGTTCTGGCCAAGTCCTCGATGTGGTCTGACTTTAACTTGCTTTGTACGACAATGTGGTTGATGTAGGCTGAGACTGTGGGGTCGTCCTTGAAGACCTCTGCTGTCATACGTGCGAAGGTTGAGCCGACGTTTCAAAGACCCTCGGCCATTCTGTGGAAGCAGTACGTGCCGAAGGGTGTGATGAAGCTTGTCTTCTCTTTGTCTTCTTTGTTCATCCAGATTTGGTGGTAACCAGAGAAGCAATCAAGCAGAGACAGGAGCTCGCGTCCTGCTGCCGCGTCGACGAGGGTGGTTATTCTTGGCAGCAGGAAATTCAGGCTTGTGAAGTCAATGCACATCCGCCATTTGAGGTTCTTCTTCTAGACTAGCACGACATTGGATAGCCAGGTTGGGTACTTGACCGGGCGTATGACCCCCGCATCTAGCAGAAGGTTGACCTCCGCCCTGGTGGCTTGTTTTCTTTCCTCTGACATTTTATGGAGCTTTTGCTTTACCGGAGCGTAATCCTTTCTGACGTTCAGGTTATGCTCAATTAGACCCCTATCTATGCCTGTGAGGTCGGAGGCAGACCAGGTGAAGGTATCACTGTTGTCGCAGAGGAACTGGATCAGCTGTGCCTCGGTCTCGCTGTCTAGCAGGGCGGAGATGATGACTTTCTTCTCTGGGTTGTTGGGGAATAGCTGGACCTTCTTTGTTTCTTCCTCCTGCTAAGCTCACTATGGTAACCAGGATCCATCTACTTTTGGTTCGGTTTCGCATTGCTCCTTTCTCTCTTCTTCTCGTGCTTCCTTCTGTTCCTTCTCTTGCAAACAATGTACATTCTTCTGCCTCGGGGTTGCTGTTCGTTTCGCCAGTCTGGTGGCTGACTGATCTCCGTAAATGGCGATGATACCTCCGGGAGCAGGCATCTTCATGCATAAGTAACCCGGGTGAATGGTGGCGTTGAACTGGTTAATGACGCCTCTGCCGAAGATGGCGTTGTATGTGTACGGCATGTCGACTGCGTCAAAGGTTATGTGCTCTGTCCTAGAAATGCGCTTGTCTCCGAAGGAGACTGGCAGCGTGATCTTGCCTATTGCTCTGACCTACTGACCTCCGAATCCGAAGAGCGGGTGTCCTGCTGCCTTTAATTGGTTCCTCTCGAGCTTCATTCCATCGAAGGTTGATGCGAAAAGGATGTCTGCGGAGCTGCCGTTGTCTACAAGATCTTCGTGATGGTCCAGCCGCCGACGTTGGTGTCGATTACCATCGCATTTGTGTGCGGGTAATCCTTCAGCTTGAGGTCGGACTCGTCGAATGTGATGGGGATGTGGGACCAGTGTGCGTTCTTGTGCGTACCTTCTTTGGCCACATGGTGGACCCACCTGAAGTGTTCCCTTCACTGCCTCTTGTTGCCGTGATCTTCGTTGGAACCTCCAGAGATGGCGAGTATAACACCGTAGGTCGCGGTCGGGTCGTTTACTGTGGTTAGGGTTGCCTGAGCTTCAGCCTCAGCTTTGACCGATTGTGGGGCCGGCAGTACGGGCAGTGGCAGGGGCAGAGGTAAGGCTGCGAGGGGGCGGAGGAGTGAGCGACTGCGTAGTGCTTCTGCTCCTGGCGAGAGTAGTAGGCTTGAGCATGCTGAGCGTGCGCGTATGCGTGGTGGGCGAAGGCAGGCTGGGGGTAATAGTATGGCTGTTGGTATGCGGGAGGGGTGGGGTTGTTATGGCCGCGAGCATGGTGCCGATTCTGAGGGTTGTGAGGTCCTCTCCTAGTATGATTGACAGTGCCTGTCGGAGGTATTGCGTTGGCTTGGCTGTCTCTGTACTCGATCCCTTGGAGAAGTAGATGCATTGCTTTGTGTAGTGGTCACTTTCCTCACCGCAAAAGTGGCAGCAGTGGTTCCACTGTGTTTGCTGCTTCTGGGGGTTGGGGTATGCCGGCCTATGGTCTGTTTGCGACACTGGTGGTCTTGCTTGGCGAGGTTTCTGCCTTTCCTGCTGCTGAGGTCCATTGTCGATTGCATTGACGTTGCCCTGTCCTGCGCGGGGGTTATCATTGTGGTTGTTGCGGGGGTTGAAATTGAGGTCTTTCTGCTGACGCTGCGGTGGCTAGCACGGAGGTTGATACGACTAGGTCTTGACGCGTTCGTTGTTATCTTCCTAGATTTGCTTTTCCATGATGTCCTATAGCTCAACAAGGGTCTTGGGTTCCCTCCTTGACAGTTTGGCCGAGCATGGCCCCGGTTGGATGCAGCTGATCGCAACGAGGATCATGATCTCGTCGGTGATTCCGGGGGTGCAGCTCTTGGTCTGAATGAACCTCCACCACCACTCTTGTAGTGGCTCATCAAACCCTTGTCTGCAGCTAAGTAGAGCCGTTGCCTTGGCGGTGGTTTTGCTGACCCCTTTGAAGTTGGTGCAAAGTCTTTCACGGAAGTCGTCCCAGCAGCGGATGGACCCCAGGCGAAGGTGGCTGTACCAAGACTGGGCGATGTCCTTGGCTACGATGATGAAGGCCTTGGCCATGGTGTCTTCATTGCCGCCGGTCATAGCCCATGGTGCCTCGGCTCGGTGTGTCTGTCGTACCACGACAGGTGCTGTATGTTGAACCCCAGGGGCCAGTCGGTGATTTGGAGGTCGTACGAGAGGGGGGACATGGAGTCATAGACAACTAGGTGGTGGTTGACTCTGGGCCCCGGCGGTTGGTCGTGATGAGCTTGACCTGCGCCTGGATACAACACATCGGCGCGAAGGTGTGGATCTGGGAGTGGTGGGTGGGGGTCCTGGTGTTGGACTGGTGGAGGGTGGACTTGTGGGGGCGGAGGTGGGTGTTGGAGGCCTCCGACGATGGTGTTGGCTTTAGCCTCTGCTGCTGCTATGCTTTGCTCGATCTTGCAAAGCTCCGCTGCTACTTGCTGGGTTCTGCGTCTGGTGACTGCCGTCTAGTTCTGCTTGTTGATCTGGTCCAGCTGCCTCTTGCTTGCTGCGATGCATTCATTGAGCTTGCTGAGTTGCCTGATCAGATCCTCCTCATCCTGACCTTCTTCGCCTCCGATGGTTCCTTCGCTGCCCCCACCGGAGGTATGGGGGTGAGGCTGTATGATGACGTTCTGAACCACTAAGCTTCGGTGATGGCCTCCACTTTGATCAGTGGGGGTTTTGACTGCCTGCTCCTCCACTGCCAGATCGGCTGTCGATGGTATGGTTAGTGTGTCATTGCCCCCGGAGGGAGGCGGGGCGGCGGGGGGTTCTTGTGGCTGTGGACTTGTCGCTGAGATTTGGGGCCATGGCTTGTGTCTTGTTCAAATCCCCATGGACGGCGCTAACTATTGAAGTTGCTCCTGCCCCCCTTCCTTCACCGGGAGACCGGAGGAGGGAGGTCGGGTGTCTTACCACACAGGGACAGCGGGACGGTAGGAAACTAAGGACCAAGGGCCACGGGGCCCACTAGAAAGCTTGCATTAATTGGCACCAGAATAGGAACAATGCCCCCCAACAAGTGCCTTTACCCCTGGTATTTATAGGGGATACCAAAGGTCAAGGGCATTTTTCATTAGGGTTACACTCTATGTTACACTACATACGGGCCCCACTGAGGGCTATATTGGTACAAAGGTCAACTTGTCCAACTGCCCATGTGGTACGCCTGCGCGCCACGTGTCAGCCCCTCGGCGCGCCACGCATCAAACCACCTCGACTCCACGTGGCTGGACCTCCGGTACCTGCAAAGTCTGATACCGGTCGCGAGTGCTTGCGGCGAAGCTAGTGCGTAGCACGCGCTACTGTGGATGCTAAGAGTGCCTGTGGAGGTTAATACCTCTGCTGTCGGAGTCTTCGCCGGAGATGGTCAAAACGTTCGACGGAGGAGCACGTAAAGAGCGAGGGTTCTCGCCTTCCGCGATGATCTTGACCCTTGGCTAGGCCGTGGAGCTGCATGGGGGCTCCTGGCGGAGGTTGCTCCCTCCAATAAAATGATAACACAGATGTAGATGAAATTGCAAAATTTATTGCACAAAAGTTGGAGTTAGCACCAGAAATATTCTTTCAAACTATCATCGAAGCCTCAACGAAGACAAAAATAGAACAATCAAAGGAAATACACATCATCGAAAGCGAAGATTGGAGAGCACCAATCATGGCATTGTTAAGAGGATTTTACGAGCCAGAAAATGAGGTTGATGAAATAAGAATGAAACAAAAGACAAGGAGCTACAAAATCATCAATGAAGAGCTATACAAGGAAGGAATGTGCCAGCCTTTGTTAAAATGCATCTCAAGAGAAGATGGAAAAAATCTGCTGAGAGAAAACACGGAGGAATCTGTGGATGCCATGCTAGGGCTAGATCAATAGTTGGTAAAGCTTTCAGACAAGGCTTCTATTGGACAACTGCTCAAAACAACAGCAAAGACATAATCCAGACATGTCACAATTGTCAAATGGCAGGAAACAAAGTCAATGCACCAGGAACAAATTTAGAGCCAATTGAACTAACTTGGCCACTTGCAAGATAGGGCATCAACATAATCGAAAAGTTACCTCCAGCTCAAGGCAACTATCAATACGCAGTGGTAGTAGTTGAGTATTTCACCAAATGGATTGAGGCGAAGTCAATTACCAACATGTCATCTCACACAATGAAAAAGTTCCTATGGCAAAATATCATTTGCAGATTCGAAGTTTCAAGACACATCACAGTAGATAACGGAACCCAATTTGACAGCAAAGATTTCAGACAATATTGTCAATCAATGGGAATCAAACTTTGCTTCGCATCAGTATGACATCCACAGTCCAATGGAGCAGTGGAAAGGGCAAATGGGATAATTTGCACAGGAATTTCAAAGTGCCTAACAGACATGTAAAAGAGAAAATGGGTAGACGAGTTACCAAGAGTAATCAGTCCCACAACACTTCGAAGCCAAGGCCAATAGATTTTTCTCCATTCAAGTTGTTATACGGAGACGAAGCAATGGCTCTCGAAGAAATAAAGTACGAAGGACCAAGAACAAACATTCAAATGATCACAGAAGAAGATCAAGCAACAAGCAAAGATTTACTCGAAGAAGAAAGAAATGAAGCACTTGAAAATATCAAGAAGTACCAAATTGAAATAAAGAAGTGGTACAATAAAAAGGCAAGCCAAGAGAGTTAGCACCAGGAGATTTTTTGCTCAAAAGAAAAAGGAACGAAGACACAGTGGGAAAATTCCAACAAAAGTGGGAATGACCTTCCATCATCACAAGAACAAACAAGGAAGGTGCATATCATCTTGCAAACATGAAAGGTGAAGAACTCAATCACACTTGGAACATAAAAGCATTTTGCAAGTATTACCCATAAGCAAGATCACAGAAGTAGTTTACTTTACACCAAAATAAAAGCAGAAGAGTAGTTTATTTTTTCGCAAAGTAGAAGTAGAAGTTTCATTACAAGCAATTTTTCATTTCAAAATGTAATCGAGCTGCACTCTTTTTCCACTCAGGGGAAGCCCTTCGGTGAGTGGTTTTTTAATGAGGCAGTCTCTTTATAAATCTCATGAAGTATAAATGAGAAAGTAGTTCCCCCAAAAAAATGTCTTTACATTACCTAACCAAAAACACAAAATGCCGAAGAGTATATCCAAAATATACTCTCACATCGGCACAAACTTTGCAAAAATGTAAGTTAGCATCAACATTTTATTAAACATAAAAAATGCTAACTTATCCAGTTTAAATGAGTCCTGCTCAAATCTTTTGATTTGATTTCACTAAGGTGAAAATGTTGTAAGCTTCTAAACGAAGCGCACGAGTCCTCACAACAAAATCTCAACACGACAAAAATTAAAGGTTGAAAATTATTACAACTCAATCTTGCATACATTTATTTACTAGTTCAAGCAAAGCAAAAACATACACTTCGCAGTGATACAACAAACACATTACAATCTGTTCAAAACTCAAACCCTAAGTTTACAATGAATTAATCATCTTGAGAGCTAACTACTTCTGCAGCGTCACCGAGTATGTCGCTAACAACTTCATTAATAATTTCGTCCGCTTCGCGGTGCAGATAATCCTCGCAAACATTTGCTGGTGAAGTACTTGATCCTGACGACTATAAGAAAAGAAGTTGTCAAATATAGCACAACCACGAAACAAACAAAAAAACACACGTATCAAACTTTACCTGAGCAAAATCCGTGAAATCAAACATCCGACAGTTAGGAGGCTAATACTACGGTATGGCTTGTTTACATCTACAAAAATTTTGTAAGTTGAATTCCCCAAAATTCAAAGTGGAAATAAGAAGAAAGAACATAAAGAAAAGACTTACAAGCAAGAAAATCATCGACGTCATATTTATTATTCTTCCCACGAAAATCATTCAGACGGTTCAAAAATGAAATCATTTTTACGCATCATCAGCGGAGTAATATCTTCGACATCCTGCGTAGGCTTAGCGCGAGGAACCTACACAGGATGGATAATAGTTAACTTAAACATCCTCAAAATTCATATTTTACAGGGATAACAACTAAAAGTTAGCATGTCTCAACTTTCTCTCCTTCACAAAAGAAAACAACTAAAACCTAAGCAAGGCCACCACTAACATTGCTTGATCTAGCACCGCTATGACTTTTGGCCCTCGCCTCCCTCTTCGCATCCTCCTCAGCTTTCCTCTGAGCAGCCTCCGTCTCCTTCGCGATTTGCTATCAAACAAAAGAAAAGTTAGGCACGAAGAGAAGCAACAATAAAAATCAAGTAAATGGAAAACATACCCTTTGCAATTTCTCTCTAGCCTTATCAAAACAATGAGTTCTACCATCTGACCGCCAGTACTGCTCAAGGAACTTGTTGCACAACACTTGAGTAGCCTTGTTAACATTAATCAAGTTACCCATAGAAGGAAACTTGTACTTGTCATCGCAAAGTTGGCTAAACAAGGGATCTTGACTTTGCCTCATCAGATAAAACAAAGCATGAGCAGAGTAATAGACACCGATATCAATTGTGGTCTCCGTAACTTGAGACAAATCTTCATATTGATGACAAAGCCAATTGAAAAAACTATCACGATCACCAAGATCTCAACACTTCTCACCAGGTCTAGCTCCAAACTTATTATAACATTCAAAGCAGAGTTCCTAAATGCGGTTGCAATTATCAAAGAAGAATTTATCCTGCTCTTTGATCCTTCTCTCCATACGCCTCATGCTTTCCCTCAACTTCTCATTATCCTCAACAATTTTCTTAATATCATCTTCCTTTTCCTCAACACGGGCGAGAGCACCGATCAATTTACCTTCTAAAACATTATGAGCATCAATAGCATTAGCCCTTTCTTTCTCTTTCTCTGCAAGTTGCTTCTTCAAATTTTGAGTCTCAGCTTGATAATCGTGTTTGCAAAGAGCAAAATTTTTCTCTTTCTCCTCTAATCCCATCCACAAACCTCTCATCAAGATAGAACTTTTGTACATCATAGATAAACCAGCATCAGCAACTTCAAGCAGCGGCTTCTTCGATATTTCAAGTTCTGCATCTAGGATAGTATAAGCTTCATCAATACATTTAGAAAGTTGAACTTCAGAGCTTCATGGCATAACTCGTAGCTTATCAGCCCCAATGCCAATAAACTTGAAGGAGTCCAAACCCAAACTTTGTTCTTGACAAAACTCAAGAGAACGCTTTAGGGCATTAGAAACTTCACCCTCACCACTCGTACCAGTAGGTACAATAGGAGTTGTGGGATCCTGCTGGACACTCTTCATTTTACCAAGGTCCACATTTTTCTCAGGAGAAGTTGGTGCATGAGGAAAAATAGTCTTTGAAAAATATAAAATAAAGATCAGCAAAAGAAGGCAACATAATCCCACAAGAAGAATAGATACAAGAACACAACACTCACCAGTAGAAACACGCTCCCCTAAGTCACATTCAACTTTCCTCCTAGTCTCGACGTTGATAGTCGAACTAGACAAGCGGGCCAACCGATCACTTTCATCTCTGAAACTAAGTCCTCGCCAGCACTAACCCTGACAGCATCAATAGCAGGAAAACAATGACCTTGCAGATTCTGCAAAGTACCATTTAGTGGAGTAAGTAATGGCGGAGTTAAGCCACTAGAGGAAAAGATCGTAGTAATTTTTCTCACCTCATCTTCAATATGTTGAGATACAGAAACACCAACATCAGCAACATATTTTGCAGCATCACCACCATCTTTTCTAGAACCACCCCAGTCAGAAACCAAATTCCCCTCTATGTCTAAACTTTGTTCAAGCACAACATCAATCTCATCTGCGTCCAACAAAACAGAAGGACTCTGGTTCTTTTTCAGCTTCTTAGCAACAACCTTGCTAGAACCACCAGCCTTGCGCTTGTTCGATTTAGTCTGAGTAGCATTTTCTTTTTTCTTACTCTGCTTCTTTTCCTGAGCATAAGCAAGAGGAGGTCTTTCGCCATACTCAACTTGAGCCACTTCAAAAACTCTATTCAATCGCTTATAATCAGCACCGATAATTTTATCAATGTTATTCTTTTCACTCAACAAATATTTCCCAAGCAAATCTTTAGCACTACTCTCAACAGATTTCACAAATTCTTCATCAGAAGCAAATGTCCTCGGACGATGAAAATCATTATCCGGATATTTATAGTTGACTCCTCGAACATTCTTTGGATGGAAACGCTGGAAAGACCATCCTTTCTTCAATGGCCAGATCCTGGCAGCAGCATATTCCTTGGCAAGATCTCTAGCACATTGCAGTAAAGCTGTAGATTTGTAGGCCTTCACTGTAGTCTTCGAAATCATGGAAGTAGTAAAGGATGGAGACAACTTAAATTTCTCAATCTCCATTATAGCAGCCAAAGGGTACCTCTTCACCATCTTCTTTGATACAGGATCTCTTTCCTCAACCATGGGAACCTTATGGTAAAACCAATACCTCAACCACTCTCCAACTCCCCACTTATTCTTCATCACCAGAGAAACTTGTACGGCGTTACGAGCCATTTTAAAACTAGAGCAAGCAAGCATTAGCTTCCAAGGATTTCATAGCCCAAACAAACTGAGCCAGTCTAACTACACCATTTGGAGTCAAATGGTGCATCTAGATCTCGATAAACAATGCATTTATCGGGATATGGCTTCGGATTAGTCTCCAAAGGATCAGGCACCCTCACTTGATCACGCTCAACAAGCTTCAATCGTCCCATTTCATCAAGATCACTTTTTTCAAACAAAGTCTTCCCAAAAGTTAAGGCGAAACCTTCACCATCTTTAACCAAATCCTCAACTGACGCATCAACGTCGTCAAGGCCCTCTTCGTCAGAATCCAAATGAGACTTATCTTCTTCGGTTTTGGAACTCTCCTGAGACTGAAGTTGATCTTGCAAATCTCACAAAGACATCTACAAAAAGTCAAGATCAAAACAACTTTGACAAAATATCAAAAGCTCAAAGATTTAAAGGAACAAACTTGGCCGAAGTTGTTGGACAAACTTCGCTCAAGAGTTCAAGACAAGACAAACACAAACATCAAATGTCACGAAAACTATCTTGAACTTTCTAGCTCAAGAAAAATTTTGGCAGAATTTTCCCTCTTCTGAAAACGACAGCTCCAGGGGGGCATCGCTATTTGTAGACAAGTCCAGTCATTCAGTCAAAACTAGCCGTTGGATTCAAAATTCAAAGGTTAATGGGCCAACTCCAAAGTTTAGACGGTGTTTGTCAGGCAAATTTTACATAAACTTTGCGGGATTCAGACCTTTAGAGTAAGCCTTCGCTCGCGAGGGGCTGCTGTTGGGGAACAACTTTGACATACAAACTTCCATCCTAAACTTTGGAGCTGAGAACAGACTTTTCGCTATTAGATATCTGAAACAATGCAATATTCGGCGAAGATGACGTGGATACCTCGCTATAATTATTTTAGACTCCGCACATATGTTCTTACATGTTTCAGGATATCTAGCGAAGATAACTTCGCTGAGCTCCTGGGGCTTGGCGAAGCCAACATGGCGGCTTCGCATGAGGAAGAAGCCCGGTGAAGGTGGCTTCAATAGACTTTTAAAGCCTAGCAAAGATGACGTGGCAACTCCGCGTAAAGGATTGGCGAAGTTGTCTGTTGAGTCAAGAAATTATGATCAAGTCCGAAGACGCTTAAGGAAATAAAAAGATAGGGGCGAAGTGTGTTTCACCACTTCGCCAATTTGTTTTCTAGCTAAATGAATAGAAAACATCATGACCAAATTTGTAAGTTTTGTTGTAATAGCGAAGCCAGGGGTTCTATAAATACCCCCTGGGGTGTAAACTTTTAGGACAGAATGAAATACAATTGCGACCAACACATTGTTTTCACCTCATTTTATGTTCATGTGATTTCATCACCCAACTGTCTTTACATATATTTTTAGGCAAATATAAAATAATATTAATATTTATGTCTCGAGTACATTTACTATGAAAAATATATTTCATAATTTGGTCTAATGATATTCATTCAAAACCAAAAATATTATATATATTTTGAAAAAAAAACTTAGAATTGTTTGACTTCTTAAAAAAAGCGAGAACTTTTTAACAGGGGAAGAACAACGATGTTTCTCTAAAACCCGATTCTATGGATTTGTAAGCTTGATCTCTTATAATTTGTATCCCCTATCACTTGCTGCAATATATAGCAACTCAGGTGTTTTTTTTTTGTTTTTAGGAGAGAAGGGAGCAATTCCACTTATTATAGAGTTTTTCTCTCCTTTTTTTCAAAGACAGAAAGAGAAGAGAGTCTATTGTTGCTCCAAACTGAATCGAGAGCAAATTAAAGATTGGGGACTATGGTTGAACGTGCATAATATTGCAAGAAAACTTGGCAATGTAGAAGGTGAGTAAGTATGAGGGCGCTACTCAGACGCAAAAAGTATTACGCTAGGTGGTAGGAAGAATGACTAGCCGTGAGGAAGACACAGTAACAATTAACAATTTCATTAGGTCGTGTTCGTTTGTGCTACTTGCAATGGTAGTGTTGCAAGCTAATACAAAGCTAAGTCAGTATGCTGTAAAAATTGATATCATCCTAATCATCATATCCAAATCATCATATGTTGGTATCTTTTAAACTCTTGCATTCTGAAAATTCTGGCCAGCACCATAGTTTTCCAATAAGATTAAATTGCAGAAGCAGACCTAGGAATGACACTTGGGCTAGACCTGGGTTGCAGCTCGGGTCCTAGATCCGCCACGAAAAGGCACGGTTCTTAGTGCAACAAAAACTCTAACATTGTACCCACCCACATCACAAAATCATGAGTAAAACATGTGCTAACATGTCACATACTGGAGCCAACCAATTTAGGTACGCGAAGCACGTGAACCCATCGCAGCAAATCGACTAGTCACTCTCGCGTCTCCCGTCCATCTCCAATGGTATCGGGGTAGGGAAGCCAGCCTCCGGCCGGGATGGCAACCGGTGGTTTGGGGTTCTAGCAGCAATTGTGGTGGTCGGGTCACTTCGGGGCGAGTGCATCACAACGGTGCTCGCCGGGCAAAGCCATGGCAGACAGGAGGGGAAGGAGGAGGTCACCATGGGTGAAATCCGACTACAGGAGTAGAAGATCCAATTTGTAAGAAGTAAATCGTACGAATCGTAGCAATCTGAACCTTAGACTAGTCTACTTCAAATGTGGCTAGTTGGTAACCAAGGAGTAACGAAATTTCCGAGCTTACTTATTACCCGAGCTTTCCCTAGCAGTAAGTAAAGAATTATCCGACAACAGTGTCAAATGAGAGCTAATATCCAGGTACTTAATTGGTAGATTTGACCCGAGACTGCTTTGACTTGACATGTCCAAAAAAAATATTCTCCTAACCTAGAGCCACAGCGGAAGCACATTGATATGATAAAGATGCGCCGGCATATATGAGCTCCTAAGGCGCGGAGTAAAAGTCTCTTGAGCCAATCTACCAAGACGCAGAGTAAAAGTCCTGAATCAACAAAAACTTCAATCCACATCCAAATTGTTGGTAGAACATCGTAACATGCCACAGTTAACTACCTAGCCACCGGCCGGCCAAAACAAAATGCAAGAACAACATTGACTATGCACAAAGCTACTCAATCAGACCAGTGCATGCACCTCCCCTTTTAGCCATATTGGAAAAAATACGATGCCTGCTTCTTTCCTTGACTACGCTTTCAAGGAAGAAAATGACTCGCACAATAATATCATTGCCTAATCCGATTTTGTACCAAGGATTGCATGTACAATTTTCCATCCCCACGAAGCAGCAATTTTTTCTCCATTCCAATGGGGCCTAAAACTTTTTAACCCGAAACCTTTGCAAGTTGGCAATATGAGATATCCGATTTCAAAAGCAAAACTAGACCCGAAGGCTAGATCAACTAATAGTATCTAATGACTACTATCTATCCCATAGTTCCTTTGTTTGTGTATATATCAGGAGGTGTTCGGTTCCCCGCCTCATCCCCCACACCGTAGTGTGGCCGCCGCAAACCTATGTTCATTACTAATAATAAGCAGCCATAAGTGTTCTTCTCTTTATTCTCGCCACAATCGCCACAGGCTATGGCGCGCAACAAGAAGTGTGGCCAGTGAAAGACTGACATCCAAACAACCCCTTAATGTTTTAGATTGCGTGGCCGATTACTGTTGGCTCTAAACCAGTTGTTTTGGCTAATTTAATAGTATTATGTGATTTAATAGCATTTTTTATGCGTTCTCCACGGAAAGCATGAAGGATATAGCGTAGCACACCTCGGAGGTGATCTTTTCTGATCCATTTTCTGATCCAGGGCAGCGGTGCATATTGTTTTAGCTTTTGGCTCAAGGGACACTGGCCACCGCTCAATCGATATCTGTCTCCGGGCTGCCTTGAAACCTTGACCAATATAACCAAGGACACACAGCAGGAGATGCGACTACAGTAGCACTGCGAGGTTTGGCCTCGATCAATTGGCGAGGCATCTGACTGCTACTGCAGAAATCGACTCCGTGCATCAGTCACCTCCACACGGCCACCTTTTTAGTTTCACGGAATGCATAATAAAACTTTAAGGTACTCCCTTGGTTTCATAATATTTGTATTTTTGAATTCATAACATTTGTATTTCTGAATTGGGCACGAAAACCAACAATCCAGATACAGGTAAATTACGAAAATGCTCCTATAAAATTGTTATCATTATTTAATGGTTGAAAATGTCCCTATAAAGTTATAATCATTGCTCCTATGAGCTTTCCAAACAACCTCAAATGTTGACATGGTTATAGTACCAGAGTTCCAGCAATTGATGTGATATATAGCTTTGAAGTCGGTAAGTTTTTTATTTAAAGTCAATTAGAGTCTAAAATATTCATTTTAAAGTTCTTGGACTTTGATATTCAACTTTTTAAATTCTCCCAAAAAGTTATATGATGGAGAAATGGCATGCGCCAAAGCTATAGCACTCGACAAGATCTAAAATTCTGTAACTAAAACTTTTTTATTTAAGATAATTTTGTGATTAAGTATTCAATATAAAATTCTTGAACGTTATAATACAAAAGAATATACTCATATTATCTATATCTCTTATAAAGATAAACCTCACTAACTATTTCTCTTGTTATGCAAAGTGTTTACGTCAGCATCCACTCAACATTCTACTAGCATATTCTATATTTATGTCCACATCATCATCCACTAACACATCGAACCAACACATACCATTATATTTTATTCAAGCTATTTATATTAACAAACCATATTATTTACTAACATATATCTAGACCATGTTTAGTTCCTCCCAAACCGCTGAAAAATATACTATGCAAAAAGAAGATTTTCTGTCACATCAAACTTGCGTTACATGCATAGAGTGTTAAATATAGATGAAATCAAAAACTAGTTGCACAATTTGCTTTAACTTTACGAGACGAATCTTTTGAGCCTAATTAGTCAATGTTTGGACAATAATTCACAAATACAAATAAAATGCTACAATGCGCTATAAGAATTTTGGCACCTCCCAACTTTGAGAACTAAAACAAGGCTCTAGTTGTCTATATCAGAATGCTAAAAATCATTCACTAACATATATTATGATGTTTATTTAATCATATTAGTAAATATAAATAGTACAATTGCATTGATGATTCCCGCATCAACGCATGAGGTTTTCTCCCACTTATATTAATTCGCAAGAGATTATATAGTGTGTAGTGATAGTGAAAACTCTCATGTGAAGTTCAAGGTTATGGATTCAAATCCTAGCTAGGATATCAAGCGGGCGCTAAGGTGTGTTAATCGATCTACTGAAAACATGACAAAAATCTTAGAAACTAGTTTCCAGTATATAACTCTTTTTTTTTTTGCTGAGCTCATGCATCCGTGTGCTCTGCATACATATATGCACTATACACTTGTTTAGTCCTTCTACAGGTTCGTTATATGCACTATACACTTGTTTAGTCCTTCTACATATATGCACTATACATTTTTAATTTTTTCTATAATATGGTTAGGCAATGCAGTCTTGTTCTGACACTGATCTTGATTGAGCAAAAGGAATGTTTCCTCTTTTATTTTTCTCCGAATTGGCCGCCGTCTCTCGTTTACTAGTAGCTTCACGTGACGTGACATAAGCAGCTGCTCAAACAGTCAATTACGACCGTCATGTGATGGAACTTATTATTATTTATATATCTAAACTATACTTTGTGAGTATACTCGTAGTTCATTTTAACGTTGTTGAGTACTTGAGTTAACGTTTCTCCCGCTAAGACTCTGTAGTGTCTCTGTGCCAAGGGTCAGGGGAAGAAAAGCACTAGGCAGGGGAAAACCGAAGTAAACATGAACTCAAATAATTCATGAACGATAATGTATAACCTCCTATAGTAAAACACTTTTAACTTTGACCTAATTATATAAATATTATTATTAATATTTATAGTAAATAACTAGTGTCGTTAGATATATATCATTGAATCTATTTAATTTGCATAATAAGATGATCTGAAGATACAAAATGTTACAAACCAATCGAACTCTAGAAAGTTGGACCAGCACTAATGTTATAGCGACAATTATTTTGTGGCGAACCAAGTATGTCGTAATAAGGGCCGTATTACCACAAAAGGTGAGGCTGGACTGAGATATATAATTGTAAAAAAAAATAACAAAGCCAGGACACAAGTTTATACACGTTCACTGTGTGATTTTCTTTTAGGGAAAAGTCTACTTTACACCCCAAACTATGAGAGGTGGACTACATAATACCTCTAACTATAAAATGGTCTAATTTACACCCGGAACTTTGTAAAACCATCTATTTTACCCCTAGGTGGTTTTCAATGGTAGGTTTGCTACAGTAATAGTGGTTTTATTTGTTTATTTATTCTCATTAAATCTTTAAAAAATCATAGTAAATCACAAAAAAATCATAAAATAGAAATCCAATTTTATTAATCTCCACATGAGTAGATCTACACAGTGAATATATAATATGATATGCTTTAGTATAATATTTTTATTTAGCTTTACAGTGAACAAATATATTTTTACAACACAAAAATTGTATTAAAATATATAATATTATATATTCATTGTGTAGATCTACTTATCTAGAGTCCAGCAAAATTGAATTTTCTATCTTATGATTTTTCTATAATTTACTATAATTTTTCAAAGATTCAGTGGGAATAAATAAAAAGACAAAATCGCTACTACTGTAGCAAACCCGCCATTGAAAACCAACTAGTGGGTAAAATAGACAGTTTTGCAAAGTTTAGGGTGTAAATTAGACCGTTTCATATTTATGGTGTTACGTAGTCCACCTCTCGTAGTTCAGGGTGTAAAGTAGACTTTTTTCTTTTCTTTAATATTGTTGTTGAGTGGGCACTAGCATCAGCTAGTCGAACCACCGGCATGTCTCTGTCATCCAAGTCAAAAGGGGAATCTTTTCATTGCTTTTCTTTCTTTTTGCAGACGTCTGTGATAGCAATAGATCGTGCGGATACTTATATATGTTTTTGCATTGTCATTTTTACGAGACCCAATACAAATAGTGACTACACGAGCGCACACCACCTCATGAATGCACATAAATATATTATACATTACTATCTCTATTATGAGAAAATTCTAAGAACTAAGTTAGATCAACAAATCTTGATATTCGAAAGTCACCCAAAATGCCTCGCTATTGACGGACACGTCATCTGGCACTAAAAAATATAATATCAAATCCTAGTAAAAATTTAGAAACATGTGATTTTTTACATTTTATTTGTTGAACTACATTATATTATTTCACCACAAAGATTACACTAATACAAAAGCTCAGTGAATAGAGCAGCTGAGTAACATCCAGCATACCTGGGTTCGACGTACTCCCCATGAGAGTGAATTAAACAGGTCTACAATAAAAAAATAAAAAAATAGGTTAGAGTTTCTTGTGACTTTGATAAAAAAAATATTACACTAATACATAAGCAATTTTCGTCAACGCAAGGACTTTTTCACCGACGGTCCTTAACCTTGCCTATAACCAATGAAGATACAAGTCTATTGGTGGTTTTTAAGATTACTACGGGTACATATCATGTATTTCATCGACGATAGTCGACGGGTTTAAGACAATCACAGTATAAATCTAACCTACATAGACGGTTGTCTAAGTCTACCTCCAAATAAATATATGATTTGCAGTGATGGTAACCTTAACAAAACCACTAGTATAGACATATGTTTACACCTACGGTTTTGTTAACATGTCACCGATACAAATAATTTGAATTTTTTTTAACTTCTCAAATGATCTAGAAATGGACAAATAACATAAGAAAATTTTATAGTACTCAAAAAGATCTGCACTGTTGTAGTTGACTATTTTTTCATTGAAATCATTTAAGGCTCAGAAATTATGTTTTAAGATTAATAATTTTTAGTTTTTTAATTTAAATGACCTCAGATGGAGAAAGGACGAAACCAAAGTTGTAGTATTTGAATATGTATACAAAACTTTCCAATACAAGTTTTTTCATTTAATTTTTGTTTTAACATCTCAAAAATGCATTACAATATTCACTAAAGTTAATACAAAACCAATATATCAACTTCATAGTCACAAGTGACTGTAGTGCTAACGAACCAACTCACGAGACTGGCCGCGGCGCTGGCAAGTTTTTTCTAGTTTTTTGTTTCTATTTTTTAGTTATTTCTTAGCCCAGTTTATAAATTTTCAGAAACCATTGACATGGGTGATTTGTGTATGTGTGACATCAGTGTAAATTGATCTACACTGATAAAAGTATTACCATGGTTCTGCCGCTACTACAGTACCTAGAGAGATCAAAATGGAGCTGGAGCTTGCAACGCTGCGCTGCGCTGCTGATACAGTACCCATAGAGAACAAAATTGCAGACAGAGCTTGTAGCTGCACCTACAGTAATGGCAGCCGAACAGGCCCAGCATTACAGATCGCCTCAATACCTGTGTATAATGTATATTAGTACACCAACACAGGCTAAGGATATAGGAGTATTGGAGAACAGATCGATTGATGCAGACTAAGCTTTTTGTCGTAAAACAAGGGTGTCGCGGTACGGCTCCACACCCACGTGGGCTCGATGCGGACTAGCTTGACATTGCCCCTCACCGGTCAAGCTACCTATTTTCTCCAAATCACCCATCCCGTAGCTTTGAAATAACCCATATTTCATTAATTATTATATTCCACTTCTAATCTAACAAGAGCGAAACCACATAAATTTAAGGATTTCGTTTCAAATTTCTAGGATTTTTTTTGGTGCGTTCCAAGCAAATAAGTTCATTTGTTTTTTTACAACAAGTCCATTTGTTTTTATTTTTGATAACTTAACATTTATTCAAATTAGCAGCAAGAAGCTGTTAGTAACCATACAGAGTGTAAGGTTACATGATTAAGTGCCTCAGATAAGGGGCACTGGTCACCATCACCATGAGCTCTCAAAGAGCAATCAATCTGACAAGATTGTTGTACAATTGTATCAGCTAAAAGAGCTAGCCTAGCTAGGGAGTCAGCATCTACATTTTGCTCTCTATTGATCTTGTCGAGATGAGCCTGAATCATTGGAGCACAATTATCAAATTCATGGGTATAGATCTTCATTCTTCAATCTGGTGGATGATTGTGGTTAGATGCAGAGATGAATTATAGTAGTTGGCTGCAATCTGTTAAGAAGGTGACATTTGTGTATTGTAGGACCACAACAAGTTTGGCAGTGAGGGCTAGAGCACCAGCTTCAACCAGTATCACCGATGAAACATTCTTAATGATCGCTTTGATGTGTGTCTTAGTTTCCTGTTGTACCTGCGAGTCGACAAACACAATACCTATGCCAGTCGTTCGCAGTGGCTGGCTAGGAGCGTCTGGGGAGATTGAGGCATCGGTGTAACATTTGATGCCTGGTAAAAGATTGTGCACCTAAGTGGGTTGCACCTTGGACCTGCAATTATGGAGTCTATACCTTGGATTTCGTAGTTGGGCTGTTGTTGTACATCCAAAGTAGTCTTTGGTTCCCACCTACGATAGAAATCGCCATACCTTGCCTTGGTGTTGGTATATTGTCTTGAAGTGCAACGGTGGGAGTTGTAGTTCCATCTTATGGTGTTTCATTCAGTGCCTGCCCACGTTTTAAATAGCGGGCTATTAAAAATAGCGTCAGCCTCTCTTGGGAGCTATGAGCCACTATAGCACCGCTATTGGTGCGCTATAGCGGCAGCTATTTGGCGTAGCATCAGGTAGCTCTTGGCGCTATAGCGCGCTATTTGATTACAGACAAACAACATATGATAACCAAAGAACAGGGGAGAAGAACAGGGAAGAAGAGCTTACCTATTGTCGGCGCACTGCCATCTGGACTTTGAATCGTTTCGCTTGGCTCAGCCATTGACAACGTGAGGTAGTTCGCGGCCTCAAGTGATTCGGTGGAGGAGCCCGTCGCCTAGCCTACCATGGTCGCCTTGGCTGCCCCGTCGCCTAGCCTGACCCCTCGCGCCGTCACCCAGCCAGCGGTCGTTTCCTTGCTTGCCTTGCCCCCGTTGCCCACGGCCAGAGAGGGAGGGCGGAGTGGGAGGACGGTCGGAGTGAGACGCCGGAGTGGGAGGGAGGATGGAGTGCGGAGGCCAAAGTGGAGGAGGATGGAGTACAAAGGTGGGGGCGCACGGACGCAGTCTGGCAGCCGCCGCCGTCGCCTAGGAGTCCAGGACGTCGGTGGATAGGGGTGGGAAAGTGACGATGGATGCTAGGGTTCAATCAGTTTTGGTTTCCCTAAATCGGGCCCTTAGTGGGCTCAAACTGACCGGGTCGTAGTTTTTTTAGGCCCAGCCAAGGAAACACCAATAGCAGCTATTTAGCGGCGCTATGACGCTATTTAGCAATAGCGTAAAAATGAGAAATAGCTTCGCGGCATGTTCTTTGGGCCGCTATAGCACGAAAATAGCGTGCTATTTAAATCGTGGGTGCCTGCATATTAGTGTTGAAGTGGGCAGAGGCTGCATAGTGGACTTGCCAGGATGTCCAAGCCCTGCGTAGTGGACTTGCCAGGAGGTCCAAGCCCTCCTCTAGAATCTGTGATCGTTCCTAGCCTTCCAGATGTACCATAGAATGAAAAGGGATTTGCATAAAAGATCATCAGTGGGGTTGGTCGTAAGAAATCTAAAAAGAGTTTGTTGCACACCATCATTTTCAAAGGAATGTTGTCTACTATGAAAGGAGGGTTAGCAGTAGACCAAACAGATTTAGGCAGGTTGCATTGAAAAAAGAGATGAAAATCAGTTTCCAAGGCACCACAGTAAGAGCAATGCTGATCAATATGAACTGAGTACCTACCGGCTCTCTCCCCCGTTGCAAGGGCATATCGAATGAGTCTCCAAGCAAAGGTTTTTAGAAGAGGTGGAAGATGTTTACTCTTCCAGACCTTCTGAAGAATCCGATTGGCATCTAGTGAAATGCTCCTTGAGCTGTGGGTAGGTAGTGGAGTGATGTCTTGGGAGGATAAGTGATTATAAATGGCTTTAGTGGTGCATCAACCGTCTTTAGTAGGTATCCATCTGAGAATATCCTCTTGATCACTATTTACAGGCTGATTGGAGATGATGGTTTGGGTAGCTTGGTTGCTGAAGGTGTTAGATAGCAGATCCAGGTTCCAAGTGCAGGTGCCAGGGTGCCAGAGATCAGAGACAGTGGTAGGTAAAGGAGAGGTGGTGACAGGGGAGTTAAGGTGGTCATACATGTCAGTCCAGATAGGATTCCAAGGAGTAGACCAAATTGAAGAACTACCTATATGTATTTGATAAATGGAGTGTCTAGTGAGCTCGTCTTTAATCTGCAAAATAGAAGACCAGAAAATGGATCTAGGCCCATGATTAGTGCAGTCCAAAATGACGCAGAGGAGAAATATTTAGCTTTAAGAACATTAGTGAGAAAAGGATTTTTGTTGGTTGCAATGTTCTAAGCCTGCATAATCAATCTTTTATTAACAGTTTGCAAATCTCTAATTCCTAGTCCCCCAAAATCAGTAGGTTTATAGATGTCATCCCATGATCAATAAGCTATAGGACTGGAGCTGTCTTCTTCCTACACATCTGCCCACCGAAACCTTCTAATAATAGTGTTAATTTTCTCAATAAAAGTTTTAGAGAACAACATTGTAGACATGTAATATATAGGGATGGAAGAAAGAACCAACTTAATATATTGAAGGTGGCCAGCATGATTGAGTTTATTAGCTTTGATGGTACCAAATTTGGCCATATATTTGTTGTAAATGAAGTCATAAGCCTTGTTTTTATCCCTGTGACTAAAAATCATAGGATGTCCAAGATGCATAGTATTAGGATGTAAATCAGAGACAGAGAAAAGAGCTTTGATTTGTTGCTTAACATTGAGAAGTACATTCTTACTGAAAAGGATGGAGGACTTTTGATAGTTGGGGCACTGACCTGACCTTTGGTAATGAAAGTTTTATTAATGTCAGGAGGAATATAAGCATGAGTATAAAAATCAAAAATTACCTTGTGAATGTCTTGTTTAATCCAGGACCATGCTGATTTATAAAATGCAGCATTCAGACCATCTGGGCTAGGGGCGGCATTGCTTCTCATCTATCTAACAATAGAGTGAATTTCCATTATATCAGGAACTGAATAAGTATATCTGTAATTCTCATTGTCCTGGTGCTCGGGAAGAGGAGGGAGAATAGTAGAATCCATGGTAGGAACAGCCCGTTGGTCTGAAGTGGGAGAGGAATTAGTGGGATTGGGCAAAGAAGAAACAGAAGTGAAAATGGACTTGAAATACTGGACCAGGGTGCTTGAAATTTGTTCAGGAGAGGTAGAATGGGAACCATCTGGGTTGGAAAGATGAGTGATGCGATTCTTGTGGTTCCTCTTGACAATAGCTTTGAAAAAGAAGAAAGTGTTCCTATCACCAAGGGTAGCCCATCTCTTTTTGGTGCGTTGAATATGGTAGGTTTCCTCTTTAGCTAGGATGTCTTGGTGCTGCTCAGTAAGCTGCTGCTGAAGGCTCTAGTTTTGTTGGGCAGGAGGTTTGGATTGTTCATTGAGCAGCTGAGTTTCAATTTGAGAGAGAAGATCTGGGTTTCTAGGTTTGGCTCTCCTCCATTTACGTAGGTCAGAAGCAAGGTACCTTGTTTTTTGAGAAAAATTGCGAGAATGAGATTTCGTCCAACTTTGCTTGGCAACATCATGGTATTTCTGTTGCATCAACCACCAATTTTCAAATCTAAAAGGTTTGTTAGAATGTGGTCGTTGCGAATTCAGCACTGCAAGAATTGGAGCGCGGTCACTATACATCATAGGGAGATGGTAGATGGTAGTAGCGGGGTACACCAAACACCATTCTGCATTACCTAAACATCGATCAAGTCTTTCATAAGTAGGAACAGAGGAAAAGCGCTTATTAGTCCAGGTATACACCAGCCCGCTATAACCGAGATCAAAGAAACCACATTGCTTAACATACGCACAGAACTCAGTAATACGATTCACATCAGCCATATTGGGACCTAACTTCTCATTAACATGCATAAGTTCATTGAGATCCCCCATGCAATTTGTTGTTGAATATTGTAGAGTTGTCCAAATAGGTAGGATCATTTCTTAAATTCACTCTTTAAATCATCATTGGAATAGCCATTTGTTTGAATAAAAATCCCATCCTATCCTTTTCACCCTCTAACTTCCTCTATCTTGTGTGTACCTTTAGCTATCGAGAAATCTAGATTAGAGGCCGACAAAAATAGTTGGAGATCTGTGAATGGGTTTGTGGTTTAATATGGTAGGAATGTCCACTGAGGCGCTACCTATCAGGGTTCAAATCCTAGTGCTCGTATCTTTTTTTAGGTTTTCCTCATGATTTATCAGCGCTGCGCATTAAGTGGTAGACGATGTCCCCGTCGACAGCTTTTCCCATGATTTACCGGCACTACACATTAAGTGGTAGACAGCGTCCCCGTCGATAATGAACTTCAAAATCTGTCGGCTTAGTTCTTTTGAGATGCTTATAGGGGTTGGGTTTAGGTGCGCGTATTCTTAAGTGAGTGTGTGCGTATTGTAAATGTTTACGTGTAGCAATCTAAAAAAATATTTAAAGATCTAGTTAAGAAGTTATTAGTCTTTTGCTGGTATACACTACTTTTACTGGTGGTGGTTTCTAATCGTCAACGCGAAAGGCAGAAAGCCTCATGAGTTGGATGATTATGTATGGACACGTGGTATTAATCCACGGTAGGTGTCCATGGGTGTCGGATCGGGATAGTCCATGCCTATTCCATGCCCATTCTTTTCCCCAGTAAAAGTAGGGTAGCTGAAGTCAATCACCAGTAAAAATAGAAGCATTTCCACTTAATTGCCAATTTCCTCTTTTCTCTACTCTGGTATTCTGGTGGGCATTTGTTGGGAAGTGGAGTATAGAACAACCTGAGCACAATAGAACAGCAGATCTGGCATAGATTCTGACAAGCGGCCAGTTTAATTTATTTACAAACACTTGCTCCCCAATTTACGATGCAAAAAGTGCTCTATACACTTCTATTCCGGTACAGATACTGCCACTATAATGTTCTTTTACCATTTCGAGACTGCATACATGCTCAGCCACGTGTTCATCCTGTTTTATTCCCAGCAAAAAAAATAAATACTCGTAGCACGGATCGAGATTACACCACGTAACGCGACAACCACAACAAAACAAAGAGCAATAGGAGCAGCTGGAGCACTCGGAGTTTTTTTTTTACTTGTTACTATTGAAAGAGATGCCCTTTTTCTGAACTCTTTTGGAAAATGTACTTTTACGAGTAGTATATATATATATAATTCGCACTGTGTTTTTTACTGCATCCATGTGCGTGTGCTTTCGTGCGTCCAGCACGGCGCTGCGTCCTGCCGGTGCCGGGTGCCGGCTCCGCTCGTTCGAAGGGGACAAGGATTCCGTCACCGCGGCATATGTACAAGCCGGAAAAGTGGTGGGTTCGGCCATGGAATTTGCTCGGTTTAGCGCGACGGCCCCGGCCACGCCCCGGCTACCACCCCGTGGGTGTTGTTTAGCGTGAGAGGCCCTCGTGCTGATGAAAAAACAGACGCCGGTCAAGAATCTTTTGTCTTGGGTTTCAATTTTTGGCCGGCCTCGAACAGAACACTTGGAGAAGAGAACATATCGCTGAATGCTATATAGTTGTACATTGCTATTGGGGTTTGCACTCGTGTTGTGGTAAAAATAATCACCTATTTCTTTATTTTATTTTCACAAAACATGACGTTGTCATAGACTTCACTGATCGAAGAGTCGTTAATGTCCACAACTTTGGCTACCCATTTGTATTTTGATATGTATGTATTTATATAAATAAATATATTTAGACGGTAACAAATTGCACACGCGAATCGATTTGAGACAAATTAAATCTCCTCGTACTATGTTCGAATGTTTAAATATTAATCTATACTGTACCCAGTAATACAAAAAAAAGATCTTTCCGCCATCTTTTTTTTTTAATCTATCAGCCCCATTCCATCCTATCACACTTAACTCTCCCCATCTCCATGTATCTCACGCTTGTCGTCCAAATCTAACATGAGACAATATTTCCAATTCAAAGCTAGCATAATCTTTTTTTTAACGGAACAGTGGGGGAACCGCCCCCTCCCCCCTGCCCACCCCCCCACCTTTCTTTTTTGTTTTATTCAATATGGTAAGAAGAAATTACAATAGCACAAGGGATGCTAAAAGAGCTACACAAGCTCAAAGAGAAAAAGCAAAATACATTAGGGGATATTCTCCAGCCACAATTGTAAAAGACCAGCCCGGCTGGGTTTGGCTTTGATACAAATCAAGCAAAGATCGTGCCTGAAATGGATTTTCCAGTTCACCAAAGAGCAAGCTTTGCCATCAAAGATTAAATTATTTCTTGAGCACCAAATTGACCAGCGGGCAGTGATCATGATTTCCCTAAAAATTGGATTACCAAAGTTGATTCTAGCAGTGATGAGCATGTCCAAGGGTGGTATGGAGGTGTCCCACCCAATTCCAATAGAGTTCCAGCAAACCTGACTAAATGGGCATTCAAAAAATAAGTGGAACATGGTTTCCTCAACATCCAGATTGTAGGTAGCACAGGAGTAGCTATTCAAATACATGTTCTTTCTCTTCAAGATATTTCTGGTGCTTAGTCTGTCTTTGAGGAGCCAAAAGAAAAATTTATTTTTTCCTAAGTTATCACTCTTCCACAACCATTCGAATAGGGGAGAAGCCTCTCGGGAGCCAAGAAACAGCTTGTATGCCTTTTTCAGGAAGAAATGGTTAGATGGGCTCCACTGGTAATGCCATTTATCCTCACTGTCAGGGTTCTAGTCAGAGGTCAACAACAGATTCTGTAAGTCTTGGTATTCTTGTGTAACCTCTGATGAGAAAGCGAGGAAGAAATTTTGGTTGATCTCATTCTGCATAAATTGCTTAATGGAACATTTTTTCCTTTTTGCAAAAGAATATAGCCTAGGAAAAAAGTCCTTGATGTAGCCTTGAAACCAATTGTCAGACCAGAAAAGAATGGAGTTTCCGCTCCCCAAATTGCAAATAGATAATCCTCTGAATTCTGGGCTGAGTTTTAGTATTTCTTTCCACCAGAAGGAACCAGCAGGGTGTCTAGCATGAGGGGGAGTGTAATTGTTCTGGTATAGTTTGTCCCAAGTCAATTTTATCCATGGAGTATCAGCATGGTAATCTAAATCCAATACGAAATAATGTCTAAATCTGTAGCTGCAAGTCATCTAGATGACTGCCAACAAGTTGTATACTCTATTACTTCACTAATACAGACAACACAATTAATAATCTAAGTATTGGTATATCCTCGACATACAACCCAAAATGACTCTTTTCTTTTATTTACATAAAACTATGCCTTACTAATAATATATAAGTGATATAATAATATAACAATTTTTGAGACATTTACCAGCGACATCTTTAGATCATTCAACTAAAACTCCCTCGAACCACAAAACAATATAACTATAAGATTTGTGTGAGAGTTATACTAGCTTAACTTTGATCAAATTTATAGTAAATAATATTAAATTTAGGTCTCCAACTAAGTTTACTGCAAAAACATATTTCATTTGATGATACTTATTTTGTATCATCAAATACATCTTTACGTAACTTTGTCAAACTTCAAACTGTTTTGCTCATAGTGGTAGGGTTTACGTACTTGTGTTCATAGAGATGAGTGTGAGTGCGTGTTGTAGGCGTCGGCATTGTACTGTGTAATTCTAAAAAAACTGTTTTGATTCCTCAAAAAACTTAAAAAACGAGAATTGCGGCATTTTCTAGATAGAGGGAGTACTTTGTTATATTGTGCTGATTGTCAAAGCAAATCACGCTGAGCGGTAGGATGGTCAAGTGAAAACTCAAATCACATCTTCACAAACTCCTGCTGAGGTACCTATAATCACCACAGGAAAGGTTACCGTTGCGCACTGTAACCGATCAGCTAAAGCGACAACCAGCCAATCCACAGGACAGGCTGCACAAGGCCTTCTCATCAAATTTCATCAATTAAGAACTCGTGAACACAAAGCAACTGTATAGTCACATTAAATAACACACTCATAACCCGTGAGCCCATTTTTTTAGCAGGAGGGCCACCGAGGATCTTGGTGACAAACATGGGCAAAACTTTATCTGGATGTCACATAAGTTATTTCCTCATATATAGTAGCAGTGTTAAGAGTTAAGACACCTTGTTACTGTTAGGAGCAGACTCTCTCGTAGCATGATTCACTTCCCCAAATCATTGGATAGCAACATCTGATCTGTTCGAGCAACGTTTTTCTGATTTGATGGGCGGCCGGTGTCATTTACAAGTAATGTCTTTTCAAGTCCGGCACCAATTGCTATCGGTAGTACGAAGCTGAGATGGCAAAGCACAGAATAGATGAAGCTGTAGTCACAATCAAACTCCTGGAATGAGATGCTGCGAATTAGTTTCACTATTGCTGAAAACAGCATATATGGCAACTGAAAGCGGCACCAGGATGCATTTTGCACTGATACATGACTTGTTTTCCACTGCAAAAGCAGCATCCACTTATTCTAGTGGCCTTTCTGTAGTAGTTAAAAGACTGAAAAGTTGACAATTTCTAGTTCCTGCTAAACTACCAACAAATGGTCCAAAAAGGAATTGTCAAAGAGTGCTATGTAAGCAAACAGACAATCTTTGTTGAGTATGATATTGTCCTAAATGTAGACCATCATAAAAGCATCCAATATGCAACAGAAAATATCAGTCGTATCATACCTGAAAATGATAAACAACAGATGGAATATATTACCCAAGAAATTGAGGAAAAAATGCAAGTTTTTTTTGAATTTTCAACCGGGGGGGGGGGGTTCCCAACCTTAATATATTCAAAAAGTACCGAAAATGACGGATTTATAAAAGGCTTGAGGAGGAAAATAAAACAGCAACATCAACGCCAACGCGGAGCCGAAAAACGGACTCCCTGGTGAAGGACAGGTGCCGGTCGCCGCCACACCGTGCAGAGCCGAAACCGGACTCGCCTGCTACAGTAGGAAAAAATGCAAGTCCCGTATGGCACTGAAAGAATTAGCACACCAGGAAACTTAGATGCAGTTAATTGAGCTATAATGTAGCAGTCGTTTTGCCATATGTATAGAAGAATCGGAATAGATAACTTTATACAGAGCACTTAAATAGGACGGCACTGATAGTTCACTGACCAGGCATGCGATAAATATTGATCCTAGCACTAAACCAAACTACGTAGCAATCGCTTTGCCATATGTATACCCTGATATTCAATGCATGACTAAATAGGTACTAAATTTAATCACTGTGTAAATAGTAAGTATGGGGTGATAGAAAAGTTAACAGAACCAATCTATGAACATCATCACACTTATTAAGAGTCTAAGGCATCATATATTTGAACATGATGCATTAGTGCATAACAGTCTACTATTTAGAAGCATAGGCTGACTGGCATTATTCCTTACTATATATCTAGAAATCAGTTATGCATCCATCAAGCTGGACTGCAAGGTTAGGAAACTGACCCACTAACCAGAGAGATTTCTTGAAAGAGACCTGCCCTTGTGCACACAAAAAACAATATTCCCAGACTTATTATCAAAAGCACAGAAAAGAAACCATCCCATGGTCCCACCTGCACCCTGTTACATTATTGTACTTTTGTTTGCATTATATATATCAGAACTACCATGAGTTAAAAAAATAAAGTCTGCACCAACACCAGAACAATTCAGTTCATGCCAACATTATAGATAGAATGTAGAAAGTCAAAAAGACATGAAACATATAAACATAGGAAACTGCCTCATGCCCCTATGGAAACGATATAAATTTAGGATCTGCCTCGTATCCACAAGTAGACTCACATTATGTATAGGAGTGATGGCTAGCTCTGTAGCATTCAGCTTCACCAGCATTCAGTAGAAATAGGCAAAAAAAAAAAAAAAAATAGGAACTGTAAGGGCTTCCAGTCTGCATGGCCAAGGGATACATAATCTGCATCAAAAGATATGCATACTTAACTAGGGAAAACTACAAGTCCTTTCAGCATTTGCTGCATAGATGATCATCCCTCTGATCAACAGAAAAGCACACATGCTAACCACTAAAAGAAACGACCCTTTTGGGGAAAGACCTGCCCTAAGACACCTGCATTAAGAAGAGGATCTCAAGTTCTCAACAAAGAACTGAGAAAAAGGGACCAGAGGCCAGACCGCCTAGGAACAAACAGAAACCAGCATATGCGACCACCCCCCCCCCCACTCCTCTCCTTTTTATTTGCGAGGCCCAGGGCTTGATGGGTGGCATCACAACTGGAAGCCCTACCCTCTACTAGTGCATGTGTTAGTCTCTGGATCCTTACTTTAGGTGTGAGCAGGATCCTTACTCTCATCGAGAGGATCACACTTGGAGAACTCGGAGTTGGGGCAATTTTTCTGGGTTTATTTCTCACACAATGCGATGCCAACCTGAGAGGTTGGGGATACATATTTATAGGGCTGCTAGGCAGCCAGGCATATGCCAAGATGCTAGTCTAAGATGCTAGTCTAAGCTGACACTAAGATGCTGTCCTAGATGTCCTAGATGCTGTCCTAGATGCTATCCTAAAAGCAGATGCTAACTGTTGTCCTACAGTCAAAGATGTTGTCCTTGACACACAGAGAAACATGTGCTGCGTACTGCAGCAGCCCCACAGCCAACACAATACTTATCCATCACTCTCCCCCTAAGTCTTGTGTGGCTCCTTGTGAGGTATCTGAGCCATTTCGATCCTAGCGCGAAGTTCCTGGAACTTGACTCGCCCAAGGGACTTGGTCAGGAAGTCGGCGAGCTGGTCTTGGGTGTTGATGTAGTTGGCCCGGACACTCCCTTCCTCCAGGCAGCTCCTGATGAAATGGTACCTCACCCGGATGTGCTTGCTGCGCTCATGGAAAACTGGATTCTTTGCCAAGGCCAAGGCGGACTTGCTGTCCACCCTGAGCTCCACTGCCTCTGCGTCTCTACCAAAGAGATCGCCAAGCAGCCGAGCCAGCCACAGAGCCTGAGTAGAAGCGGTAGTGGCTGCGATGTACTCTGCCTCGCAGCTGGACAGAGCCACCACCTGCTGCTTGGCCGACTGCCAGCTAATCGGACACTTGCCGAGGAAGAACAACGTCCCACTGGTGCTCTTTCTCGTGTCGATGTCGCCGGCGTGGTTGCTGTCGCTGTACCCGATGAAATGTGCGGCGCCGGGGCACCTCGGGTAGTGCAAGCCGTAGTCGGAGGTGCCCGCGACGTAGCGGAGGATCCTCTTCACGGCCTGCTGGTGCTCTGTCGTCGGTCGTTGCATGAACCGACTGACATAGCCGACGGCGAACGCCAAGTCCGGTCGCGTGTGGACAAGGTAGCGAAGGCTGCCCACAATGCGCCGGTACTGCGTCGCGTCCACCTCCTCCTCCGTACTTTCCCGGTTGCAGCCGGTGAGACCGCCAAGCTCCACAATGCGCTTGGCGTAGGCAGTCTAGCGAAGAGAGGTGCCAGAGCTGTCCTGCTGGACCTCGATCCCCAGGTAGAAGGAGAGAGGGCCCAAGTCGCTCATCTGGAAAGTCGCCCTCATCTTCTCCTTGAACGCCTCGATCTCCACCTCCTTGGTACCGGTGATCACAAGATCGTCGACGTAGACTCCTACCTGCAGGGCCTTTCCTCCACTGCCCCGCCGGTAGATGGCCGCCTCGTGCGGGCTTTGCTTGAAGCCCATCCCCTTCAGCGTGGAATCCAGCTTGGCATTCCACGCCCTCGGTGCCTGCCGCAAGCCGTAGAGGGCCTTGCGCAGGCGAAGCACCTTGCCCTCCTTGCCGGGAATTACGAATCCCGGCGGCTGATGTACGTAAACCTCCTCCTTCAAGTCGTCGTTAAGGAACGCCGACTTGACATCCATGTGATGGACACGCCAGCCCTCCTGGGCAGCTAGCGCAATGAGGAGTCGCACGGACTCCATCCGTACCACGGGGGCGAAAGCGTCGTCAAAGTCGACCCCCTCCTGCTGCACGAAGCCTCGTGCCACCAAGCGAGCCTTGTGCTTGACGATGGCACCGGCTTCATCCCTCTTCAGCTTGAACACCCACTTAAGGGTGATTGCGCGGTGACCACGAGGGAGGTCAGCGAGCTCCCAAGTGCGGTTTTGCTCGACCGCGTCCATCTCCTGTTGCATCGCGGCACGCCATGCCGCGTCTCCCTCCGCCTCAGCGAAGGAGCGAGGCTCACCGTCCTCATGTGCCAGGTGCAGCTCCGCCTTGAAGTTGTGTACCGCCAACCCAGGGACAGGCTGGTTGCCGAGGATGTTGTCCATGGTGCGGTAGCGTAGAGGCTCGTCGTCGTGGTAGGCATCGACGCGGTCCTCATCGTCGGACAACGGAGTGGCGAACTCCACCGAACGCTGACGGGCCAAAGCTGCTGGTGCCGATCTTGGAGATGCCGGCGCCGGTGCAGGAGAGTGGGGAGCCGGTGCAGGAGTGCGTGGCGTAGCCGGTGGTGGTGGTGGACTCGCTGGTGGCGGAGGCGGTGGAGGGCTCACCGACGCTGATGGCGAGCCGGTTGCCGAGGACGAGCTCGGTGAAGATGAGCTGCTAACTCCCCCGGCTCCCTCCAGGTGGACGTAGTCGACGACGAAGTCCCTGAGGGTCGAAGTCGAGCCGTCGTCCACCGCCTTATCCCAGGTCCAGCCTCGCCCTTCGTTGAACATGACGTCCCGGGAGATGCGGACGCGCTGTGTCGTAGGGTCGAGGATGCGGTAGGCCTTGGCGCCCTCCGCGTAACCGATGAACACTCCTGGACTGCTCCGGTCATCGAGCTTGCCGACATGAGTGAGCTCCTTGGCGAACGTCAGACAACAAAAGACGCGGAGGTAGCTCACCACCGTCTTTCGCCCGTGCCAGGCCTCGTACGGCGTCTTGCCGTCAAGCGCCTTGGTGGGCGAGCGATTGAGGAGATGGACGGCAGTCATCACTGCCTTCCCCCAGTAGATCGCCGGCATCCCTCTCTCCAGTTCGGCGTCCAGCCACGCAGCAGCCTCCCGCAGACGTATGGCCTCCAGTGCCCGCTCTTCGCGGGCCGCGTGGTTGGGGTCGCGGTTCCCTGCACTCGGAGAGCCGCCGTCGCCGTGCGCGCCTCCTCCAGGAGCGTCGCCAGGCTCGTGGGCGCCTCCTCCAGGAGCGTCGCCGGGCTCGTGGGCGTGCGCAGCTGCCCACTGCGCCGCTCGCCCTCGCCCTACCTGCCTCTCCAGCTGCTCAAGGTCCGGGTCGGCGCTGTCATCAGCAGAGATGGAGCTGCTGTGACTGCCGCGCAGGTCCTCAACCTCCTCTGCGGCTGCACGTGCTGCATCCGTAGCTGCTGCTGCCTCCACCTCCGCTCTGGCTACTGCCAGCTCCGCTTGGGCCAGCCTCGACGCCCTCGCTGCTGCTGCAGCGGTTGCTGCCGCTGCTCGCCTGCGCTCCTCTGCCGCGGCGAGGTCGGCCTCCTGCCGACGCCGTGCGCTGGAAGCGGCCGAGTGCTGAGACTGCCCTCCTGTGGTCATGGCGCGCTGCTGCACCAGGGGCAGAGGCTGCCAAAACAGCTGCTGCTGGCTGCTGGGGCTGCTGCGAGGCAGGGAGCTCGACTGGAGAAGGGATTGCGCAGGAAATGCTCAGGCTACAGGATAGTATGTCTCCGATACCACTTGTTAGTCTCTGGATCCTTGCTCTAGGTGTGAGCAGGATCCTTACTCTCATCGAGAAGATCACACTTGGAGAACTCGGAGTTGGGGCAATTTTTCTGGGTTTATTTCTCACACAATGCGATGCCAACCTGAGGGGTTGGGGATACATATTTATAGGGCTGCTAGGCAGCCAGGCATATACCAAGATGCTAGTCTAAGATGTTAGTCTAAGCTGACACTAAGATGTTGTCCTAGATGTCCTAGATGCTGTCCTAGATGCTGTCCTAAAAGCAGATGCTAACTGCTATCCTACAGTCAAAGATGTTGTCCTTGACACACAGAGAAACATGTGCTGCGTACTGCAGCAGCCCCACAGCCAACACAATACTTATCCATCGGCATGTGCATTTGACTTGTTCATTTTGCAGAATGCTACTTCACAGGTACAAGTACAGAAACGACTTATATGTCTGATAAAATAAAATGCTAAGCTGTTCCAAGTAGTACCAAAGTTTGAATGACTACCCTTTCCATTTCGTTCCTTCCAAGTCAAGACTTTCGTGCAGCCAGCAATGTGGCGCAAAGTTGAAGCCACTCTTTTGACAGGTTCAGAAACTTTGTATCACAAGAAACACACATATACTAGCAGCTGCAGAGTATTTGGGAATGCAAGCTTTTGGAATAACTTCTTACAAATGGTGGTGGAGCTTGAGTCTGTACAAAGACAAATGAGATTATAAAAATCACTATTCAAGGGCAATAGAGCATCAACCAAATTATCAATCTTTTGCAGTTGAATCTATTTTCTCCTGCACTATATTTCCTTTTTTATATCAGCAGGTGTCCTACTTTACTTTTACGCCAAAACAAAAAGACGGAAATAATATGATAATGGCAATATCATGTCTAGAAAGCCTTCAATGTACAGCATTGTGAATAACCAGCTGTTATATATGGTACCTAATTCAAAATAAGATTTGCCTGTAGGAGCTGATGTTTACTAGATAATTGCTAAGAAGGCTGTCACAATGCAAGCAGAAAAGTCCTAGACTTACATGGCTCGTATATCGCAAATAGGGCATCACTGTAAATGAAAGTGACTTACATGGCTCGTATATCGCAAATAGGGCATCACTGTAAATGAAAGTGTACAAGAATTATGTGGACAAACATGTCACCAGCCTAAATATGGGCTAGTGGCTGGGACCAGCAAGGTCCAAACAAGGGCCTGGCCAGCTGTGGAACCATCGCCGTAGCTGTCGGTTGCAGCCCCCTTTGTTGGTCCAGCCCACAAGGCCTTACCAGACCTGCTCATTCCAAAAGCCCGAGTTGTTGAGGGAGGACCGCCCCGTTTTATAAGCTGGCCACCCCCACCGTCGATAACCGATGTGAGACTATCCTAACACATTATAGAATAAAAGAAAATAGAGTGTTTAGGAAAGGAGAGTCATGTAAGTCTCGGACCCATATGCCACCCATCCGTTTCAGCAGCTGATCTATCATTACCATATCGTAAGCCCTATCCAACTGAAGTCCAAATCCAAAGAACTTCATCGCTCATCTCATCACTCGTTAATACGCCAACATCACTGAGCTGCCAATAATGCAACCAGCAAAACGCCAAAATCCCAAAATTACCTTCATCAGGTACCCCCAATTGCAGCTAGTCTTCTCATCATTTGGCCTCCTCTTGTAGGCCATCTTCACTTGGTCGAACTCATCGAGCCGACTGATCCCCAAATCTATCAACAGTGACCCCCAATTAGGCAATAGACCAATAGTACACAACAGAACTACACCCGAATTCCTGGACAGTATACCGCTGAATGCAGGCAAGCATGAACACATCCATAATAAATCATAAACGCAGCTGACCACTCTACCACATATGGGTTCTCATTCTCCCCATAGACAAACTACGGGCTGCCTGCCAGTGCCGAGATTGCAGCCACAACAACACCTCCATGGCGCTTCGCCGGCGTCGCAGACAACCTTTTGTCAACCACTATTCTGCACATACATAGTTGCGAAATTGAAGGGAAAAGGAAACCCCATCGCCCATCGGCATTCGGCAACCTACCAAAGTGCTACGAGATAAGAAATTTAACAAAAATTGTAATTGCGGGAGGGCCTGTCTATTCTAAAAATACGCTGCCAGACGAGGGACGCGAGGAGGCAAGATGACCGGGCAAGGAAGAGCACCAGACTGCGGATGCGGGAGGTGAACGAAAAGGCAGCCATCATCCCCGACATTGCAGGTCCGGCGGTGCTGGCGGCCGCGACCGCCTTCGTAGTCGCCGTTTGTACGTTGGTGGGGACTGGCGACTTGGGAGCGGTGACGACACCATGGAAGGGAGGTGCCGAACCGAAGAAGAGGCCTAAATGGCTAAATTGATGGACCGCGTAAGTAATTGGGCCGAGTTTTTGTTTTTTGACCATGTCGTAATGCTAACAGCCGAAATGCTGTACAGCAATTATTATCTAGTAAATGTTGGACCCCATGGGCGAAAGTAGGTTGTTGTTGTTAGCATTCCGGGTCGTAGACCCGTCGTAGAGGCCTTGGTATCTTTTGGAATATACTTATACTCAAGATTTAAATGTACTCACAATGTCATATCGATGCTAATGCTATGATAACTCATTGAATTTAGCGAGAATTGGCTGTAGGACACGCAGAAAGGTGACGATTTATTGGTGGACACTGTGAAAAATCAGATTGCTGAAAGATATTTCGTTTCTCGTTAAATTTGTTGGCGGACACCACGCCTGTTAAAATATTCATTTTTGACTTTCGAGGAGAGATAACAATGGGAAAATATTTTTTTGCCCTTGACTCCTTTTGTGGCAGAACCTCCTAAATTATATGGCTCACACGCACCTATCATTGTTTCGAAGACTTTTAACAGCCATGTATGTGTTCTAGATAACTTAGAAAGCCCTGTCGGGTGTCCTCAAAGGACCTCAATTAAACCATATTTTACACTCATACCAGGATTAACAAAGGAGTAGTTCTAATATTACAATATTTGTTACAAAATATACATCAGAGTGCGGAAGAATAATAACATTAAATTTACAAAATATGAATAAATTAATTTTTACAAACTTAACTTTAATTGTGAAAGCAGAGTAGAACTACAGAAGACAACTTAGGTAGAACACCTAAGTCGGGAGAGGACAACCAGATCACATCGAGCCCACCGACATGAACTGATTAGCAACACCAGTCAGCATCTGCAACAGGGGTTTAACAAACCCTGAGTACAAAAGTACTCAACAAGACTGATAAGGTAAGGCTCAGGAATACAGGCCAGAGGGACAAGGTAAAGCTCACAAGAAACAAGGATTTTTATAGAAAAGCTCTTTGGATCAAGTTTTAACTCATCATTAGTTATAACAGAAAGTAAAATGTTCTAATCTAGTTCAAGATTAACAATATAACTTCATTCTTTTCCTTTTTCAACTTTCCGCTTGTTAACTACGTTGATGGTGCTAGATCAAGTCTCCTTACTCGTAGAGCATACGACGATTCGAATCGCTTATTCACCCAGCTAGGATTCCTAACCACATGACATATGTAGCACTTAAGCTTACATATATCAACCCTCACTTAGATCCTCCAAGACTAGAATAATTTCCGCATGTACACCTCCAATCCGGAACCTTGTTCCACGAGGGTATCTTGTACTCCCGCCATCTCTCCACTCCCAGTGCGCGGGCTCGCCGCTTTAGTAAAATAATTTGTGAAGTAGGGCTTACCACTAGCATGTGATTAGTACTAAATTCATAATCTGAGGGCCAAGTCAACGAACGGGTCCTAGGGCATCAACAGACGAAAACACTACAGAGGGACTCCTTTAAGTTACCCATCCGGACTCAATTTCATTAACTATCAGAATGATTCAACAGGTGAAGCCAACTTTCTCTTATCTAAAAAATTTCTTTTGGAAAACCTATCTAATTAAGCAAGACTAAGCATCACTACGTATTTTTCAAATAAACAGCTAACAATGATAGGGTATAAAAGTAACAAGGCAGATAATGCAATAAGATAGGTTATCACTCAACTCCTATTACTTAATGCAACATTTCATAAGCTGAAGTGATAAAAATTCTATAAAAACAAGGAAGGGTTTAAATGCATTCGAGGCTTGCCTTTGTTGTAGCGGGGTTAATTCTCAAAGAGATCATAGATGTTAGACTTTGCATCAACACCATGGATAAGGACTTCAACATTATTGGTGAATGACAACTTTATGAAGATTGTTTACCACGATTCATCTCACTTTCGAAAACTACACGTAATGAAATGATGCATGCTTTAGCATGATGAACTCATGACATGATGCATGGCAATGCATTGGTGAAAGCATAACAACATTAATTAACTAACTAATTATAAACCATTTAAAAAGGATTAAACAAGATAAATCAATTATTAGCAAAAGAAATTCATAACTAAATCATAAAACATCCATTATGCTTAAAATTTAAACTACAGCATAAACATAGCATCAGCAGAATACCATCAAAATCTCAAGTCATTTGGAGCTACACAGCAAGAGATATGAATTTCCCTTTCTTTTTAAACATAAAATAAAGGCATAAAACATAACTATTTATTTTTTATAAAATATGGTATGTTTCATATTTTTAATAAAAACTAGGCATCACAAGGAACACAGCAAAATTTAGTTCACCAAAAACGGAGTTACGAAACTCCAGATATGAATTTTTAAATATTTAAAAAGTATTCACAAATAGGTCCTCGATCACTATTCACCTGAGTCACAGTTTTCGTAGTTAGGCCCCTGCAGTTTCCCTAATTCTTGCCCGAGGTCCCCTCGCGAGTTGGAGACAGGGGAGCTCGTCGGAGCTCGCAGTTCCGGCCGAACGAAGGCACGTCGACATCGGGGAAGAAGTAGGGAGCACCGTGGAGCTCGTGCGCACTCGCTAGTACCCTCGGCTCGGCCTGCGGTGGTCCGTGACCTCCTGGCCACGCGCACGGGCGACTTTCCACGACAGCAGTGGCGGCGCAGACGCTCCAGGCGGCTAGAGGCGGCGTGAGCGGGCTGGGCGCATATGCGAGAGCGAGGCGAGCGTGGTGGAGTGTTTAGTTTCGCCGAAGGCGGTTCAGCGGCGGCAGCGCGGCACGGCGGAGCAGCAGAGCACGGCGGCGATGAAGGAAGAAGAGAAAAAAGAAGAAGACGGCTGCCTCGCCGGCTTAAATAGGAGGGGAGAAGGACGGTGAGGTGGCCAGCAGGTTCACGAAGACGTCCACGCCACGGGCGCACGCGCAGGCGCGAGAAGGCGCGGCCATGCCACGGCGGACGCCGGCGACAGTGAGGTAAAAGGGCAACAATGACGTCATCGAGTACCGTAGCACTGATGTCAGTTCGGTACTTTGTAAATTATTCCAAAAATTATATAGGAACTTGAAAATCTTCAAAAATAAGATTTACATAACTTATCAAGAGCTACACTTTTTATTTAATAAATATTTTCAAATTCTTCATAGATTTTGAAATATGAATTCAAATTCAAAAGGAAAGCAAAACCCTAGAAACAAATATTTGAAATTACTTTTGATTTTCTAATAAAACTTGAAAATATTCAAATCTATGAAATGCTCAACTTTTCAAACCAAACATTTTTCATATACAAAATTAAATATGCATAATTTTTGAAATATGGATTTAAAATCAAAAAGGGCAAATGCAGAAAAACTGTATTTTCAAATTCATTTGAAATTATTTTTGAAAACTTAAAAAAACTTTGAATACCATAATTGTAGCTCTTGTTAAGGTCTACAAACCATATTTTGAGAGTATATCAAAATTCCTTATAGATTGAAATAAAGAAAGAGGGGTAAAACAAGGTTTTGAAAATAGTTTTTTGAATTATCAATCAACTCATCATTTCATGTATAAAACAAAGCACCACATAAAAGACATTATTAAAATATGAATGCATTTATGCCATGATGCTCAATGATTATGTTCGATAATGCATTTGATTAATATTTTAAGTACGTATTAACATCTGGGATGTTACACCTTCCTTGCTTGTTCCTCTTCTGTTGAGCTCTATCGGCTCCATGGCTGCAAGCTCGGAGCTCATTGGCCACCTGCGCTGCTGCCACCGCGTCCAGCGTGGGCGCGCGGCCTGGGCCGCTGTCGCCACCTCCCGCGCGCTAGTGCGCCGCCTGGGCTGCCACCGCCGCATCCAGCGCAAGCGCGCGGCCTGGGCCACTGCCGCTGCATCCCGTGCGTCAGCGCACCGCCTGGGTTGCGGCCGCACGTCCAGCGCGGGTGCGTGGCCTAGGCCACCGCGCCACCTCACGCGCGTCGGTGCGCCGCCTGGGCTACCGCCGCCACATCCAGCTCTGGCGTGCGGCCTAGGCCCCTACCGCCGCATCCCGTGCGTCGGTGGTAGCGTCCAGCGTTGGCACGTGGCCTGGGCCGCCGCCACGCAAAGCGCAAGCCGTCGCCTCGTGCAGGCATGCCGCCCCGCCCCCCTCTGTCGCGCCGTCGCCAAGTTCCACCCCGCCCCGCTCCGTCGCGCCGCTACATGAGCTCCGCCCTGCCCCGCTCCGTCGCGCCGCTGCATAAGCTCCGCCTCTCCCCGCTCCGTCGTGTCGCCGCACGAGCTCCGCCCTGCCCTGCTCCGTCTTGCCGCCGCGCGAGGTCCGCCCGCTTTGCACCTCCACGACAATAGCGTGCGATTGGGGGCAGCGCGGCTGGGGACGAGTTCACGGCCGGAGCCACGCTCGCCGAAGCTGTCGGAGTCAGAAAAAAAACAAGGAAGAGAGAGGAAGAAGAAAGACCCAGGGCAAAAGGGACATTTCGCGCTCGTTCTCTCTACTCCTAGGCAAGAAAAGAATATTTTAACTCATGCAATGTCCAACAGCAAATTTACCAAGAATCAAAGTGTCTTTAAGCAAATCGTCGTTTTCACGGTGTGCAACAACAATCGATTTTCAATCAGGGTATCCTTTGGCCAATTCTCCCTTGAATTTATCATGCATTGTTGTGGAATTGTGAAAAACAAAGTAGTAACCTAAATTGGTATATATTAACAATGTTGGAACATTTTTGTACTTTAGAAGTAGCTAGCAGTGTATTTTCATGTGAATTAGTCAGTGCTTGCTTGTAATTGTAGGCTAGTGATTGTAAAGCTGTATGAGGCCAAAACGAAAGAAAAAAGGATAGTTGTATTGCTATATAATAAATTATCCTCTTATATATACAATAGTTTGTGCTACTCTGAAGCAAGTCCTTAATTTGCAGTGTTCTTCCCAGCCTCATTAAATTAAGATGCATAAACAGTTTAATCATGTATGACATGGCAAAAATTAATCATGAATAAATTTGAATGCTAATGGAAGAAACAAATAGAACTATTAGTGACTCAGAAACCGACATGGAAGTATAGTTTAGTTTTTTTTGACAAGCAGATAATGATTCCATGAGAACATGAGAAAGTGCATAACCATCATAGAAAAATGTTTATCTTTTCATCCCTATGAGGAATAGCTGATCATTAATAGACCCTGAGATGAGGATCTGAATCTTGAACAAATCAAAAAATCAACCAAACTCTATCGAGGATAATAGAAGAAACCCAAAAAAGGAATACTAACATCAAAATGACAATTGTTTGTTCTCATAGGGTCAACTCAGAATGTCTGGATATATTAGTGGACTTCAGGACATGATCGATGTAGATTAAGCATGCACAATGGTCAGCTTGCAGTGGTGCGGACAAAATTTCTACAGGCTGCGGTATCCGCTCTATCTCAAGCCTTGATTTTCTGCAGGTGGTCGTATGGCATTCAGCTGTGGATCTCAAATAACTTTGATTTCTATACAGCCCCTGTGAATACCACTGCACAAGCAAAACCCCCTCTGAATCCCGGACGACCATTCCCCCGTCGCTCTCCTCTGCTGCGCCCTGCCCACCCAAGAAAACACAGCGGGAGGCCGGAGCGCGTCCAGGATCCAATCATCGATGGCGCGCGGCCGGCCCAGGAAGCGAATGCGGTCCTGCAGGGACGACGAGGCAGCCGGGGCGGAGGGCGACGACGACCCAGCCCTCTTCCCCGTTGGCGCGGAGGTGGAGGTGCGCAGCGACGACCCCAGCTGCGGCGCCTCCTACTACGAGGCCACCGTCGAGGGGTACCAGCACAGCGACCTCAGCTACGCGGTGGCCTACTCCACGCTCAGCCGCAGGGACGGCGGGGACTCGCCGCTGCGGGAGGTCGCCGCCGCCGCCAACGTGCGCCCGCGCCAGCCCCTCGGGCCGCCGCCGCGGCGGGGGTTCGCCGTGCACGACATGGTCGACGCGTTCCGCAACGGCGGCTGGTGGGCCGGCGTCGTCGTCTCTGCCGTACCGGTGCCGGAGGCGGACACCGCGCAGCGGTCACGCACGGTGTACAGCTACAAGGTCTGCTTCCCGACGTCGCGGGAGCCGCTGGACTTCGAGGAGACGGCGCTGCGGCGAGCATCGTGTTCCTGGGTGACTGCTGGGTCTCTGCTGCTGCTGCTGCAAAGGCGGTATGCGATCTGCCTATTCGATCCGTGCATGTTTGGATTGGATTAGAGTGCTAAATACTAATTTTGTTTTTCACTGATCCCTTATTTTAATTTCTGGAACGACAACGACTGTAAATGTCAAAACTTTTGCGCAAAGATTATATTTCTAATGTTATTTTACTTAAATAAAGTGGTTAAAATTTGGAGTACTAGAAGTGGACATATATTTTCTCAGCCCTATGTATATGAACATGGGTTGTATTTATAAGTGCTACTAGATGCAAATTTCATAATGCACTCCAGAGAATGCCTGAAATGGATGTGTCAAAGAGATGAATTAAAACTAATCATAGTGGGTTGTAATCATAGAGCGCAAGCTCAAGTAACTATGATGAATGCCCAACTGTGCATTCTGATGGTCTTGCTTTGTGCAGAAGAATGGAACACCACTATTCAGAGAGGGAAGCCAAGTTGAAGTGAGTCGCTCCACGGAAACGATCAGCAAATACTGGAGTCCAGCTACTGTTCTCAAAGTAATTGACGCGTCGAGTTTCTTAGTACAATACAGAGATGTCAAAGAGGATTGTGAACTTGTTACTGAGATTCTAGATTCTCAATATATCGGGCCAACAAGAGACATGGTTCACATGGACTCAAAGTATAGACTTGCCCCATCTTCTCCCGCGGAAGTCTTTCGTGCTGGTGGCCTGGTGTCATTTTGGATGTTTTGGATACGGAAACAACCAAAAAGTATGTCGTGAAACGAGGCAGACAAAGATGACGTCGAATGTACTGATTTGTTGACTGTTGACCATACACAGCTGAGGCCGCAGTATGACTGGTACCATGGAAAGCGGGTACTCATGGCAGAGGTACACAAATTTATAGAATAACAACGTAGCCTTTTGTCCTAAGTAAATTGGTGTAGGCTAGAGATAAAATCTAAAAGAGATATGAAAACAAAGAACACATAAATGGTACAAGAAAAAGATTACGGTTCAGACACGTTAATTGCTAGTCTCCAAGCGATCCTATCTATAGCTAAATCCTTAGGGATATTCCATTCTTTAAGGTCTCTCTTAACCGGCTCGTCCCAAATCAGTTTAGGTCGACCTCTACCTCTCTTTACATTATCGACCCGCTTTACAACCCCACTACGCACCGGTGCCTCAGGAGGCCTCCGTTGGACATGGCCAAACCATCTCAACCGGTGTTGAATCAATTTTTCCTTGATTGGTGCCACCCTAACCTATCCCGAATATCGTCGTTCCGGACTCTATCCCTCCTTGTGTGTCCACAACACCATTGTAATATACGCATCTCTGCTACACTCAATTGCTGGATATGTCACCTTTTTGTAGGCCAACATTCAGCACCGTATAACATCGCCGGACGAATCGTTGTCCTATAAAACTTACCTTTTAACTTCTGATGTACCCTTCTGTCATAGAGGACGCCTGAAGCTTGACGCCATTTTAACCAACCGGCTGAAATTCTATGCCTAACATCTTCATCAATGTCATCATCCTTTTGTAGCATCGATCCTAAATACCGAAAAGTATCCTTCTTAGCCACCACTTGCCCATCGAGGCTAACGTCTCCCTCCTCATTCCTAGTCGCGCTGAAATCGCACCTCATGTACTCGGTCTTGGTCCTACTAAGTCTAAACATTTTCGACTCTAACGTGTGCCTCCATAGTTCTAACTTCTTATTAACCCCTGCTCTAGTCTCATCCACTAGCACCACATCATCAGCAAAGAGCATACACCAAGGGATATCACCTTGTATGTCCCTTGTGACCTCATCCATCACCAAAGCAAATAAATAAGGGTTCAATGCCGACCCTTGATGTAGTCCTATTTTAATTGAAAAGTCACTGGTGTCGCCATCACATGTTTGGACACACGTCACCACATCCCTGTACATATCCTTGATGAGGGTGATGTACTTAGTTGGGACTTTGTGCTTTTCCAAGGCCCACCACATGACATTTCTCGGTACTTTGTCATATGCCTTCTCGGGGTCAATAAAGACCATGTGCAAGTCCTTCTTCTGCTCCCTATAGCTCTCCATCAACTGTCGTAATAAGAAAATTACCTCCATGGTCGACCTACCAGGCATAAACCCAAATTGGTTTTGGGTCACACTTGTCACTCTTCTTAGGCGATACTCGATAACCCTCTCCCAGAGCTTCATCGTATGGCTCATCAACTTAATCCCACGGTAATTAGTACAACTTTGAACATCTCCCTTGTTCTTGAAGATCGGTACTAATATACTTCTCCTTCATTCTTTAGGCATCTTGTTTGACCAAAAATGAGGTACATAAATTTATATTTTCCTTTTTTTTAGTGTTCATAAGCTCTGGTTTAAATTCTTTTGCACATGTATGGTGTCCTCTCTTTATGTAACGTTTTTCCAAAGTCTGTACTTTCACTATGTGACTATCTCAATATTAGATTCCTCAGAACATTATTTGTTTGCTCAAAATTTGATCATTTTTGTGCACTGTTTTGGACATGACCAATTCATATTGATTATTCTCATTAATTGGTTCAGCTTAGCAATGAACATGATATTAGCATTCCAGGTCTTCATGGTTACACTTACAACAATAAAAAATACCTATTTAACTCAATTTTTAGAGTATTTTATTCTTTTAGTCATGCTTATTGTGATTTTCTTCATTCATCTATAACGACCACATAAATTCGTTCTAGTCAAACCAATATATATAAAATATTATGAACGTTCTGATTCCAAAAGCTATGCTGTACTGGTGTTTTTTTTAAGCTTTTGGCTTGTATAAACATTTTGAACAAGATTATAATTTATCACCATAATGATGTGTTGCCTTTCCCATTACAGAAACCTGTTAATAGGGGGCCTCAATCAATATCTCGAGAAAGGCCAGCTTCTGCTGTCTTGGCAATGGCATCATGTAACGATAGTGTTGATATTGATAGCTTGGCACCATGTATTGACAATAATGATAGCATCAGCTATGAATCTGGCTCACATCTTATGGAAAAGGTAAATAAAGATGTAGTATCAGAACCATTTTGGCCTGACTTGGTGTCCAATGAAAATGATCCTACCAAGCATAGGGCAAGTACTTGTCTTGAAAAAGTGGTGAAACGACTAGGTACAGTATTTTCATTTGAATCCCACTTGCCTACCAAGCATATGACAAGCAGTTATCCTGAGAAAGTGGTGAAACAACAAGGTATAATGTTGTCATTCAAGTCCCACTCGGCACTTCCTTCACGATCATCAGCGACAGGGTTTGGCAATTTAAAATATGATCCTAAATTTTGTCTAAGTGATAAACTTGAACGATCCTCTTCTCAGATGGTGGCCAAGCCCTCTGCACCACAGTCTGGACAGCTGCAAGCTTCCTTGTTTGGATCATTCGGGACATTAAGGCCTTGTCCTCTCCCACAGACCCCATCACATAACATAAAATTTGGCAGCGTTTTAGGATCAAACAAAGCATTAGCTTATCAGGAAAAGCGATCATCTGATGGATGTTTTGATGGTATGGCTGGCGCTAACCAGAGCACCAATTTTGGGTCATTTTCTGCGTTCAAGAATTTTGCCGAACATGAGGAACATGGAATGACGAAACAGGATCATACTTCAGCCATGGTAAGGTATGCAGCTGAAGGTATAATACAATTGTCTTCTATTGGTATGAGCAACTGTACTGAAGCACAACCTGATGATACAGTGATTGCACCAAAAGGTTCTGAGGCTACGCCAATGTCCAAGTTTGTTCCAAGAAGAACACACGGCTCTAGGGACTCCTTGAAGAGATCTCGTAATGTCCAGGGCAAGGAGAGCATCATAGCTGAACGGACTTCAGGATCCCCAGATGTTAAGGATGTTCCATTCGTGAAGACCTCCCAATTGTGGGCACAGATTGAGGCAATGGAAGTTTTCCGTAAAGTGCCGCAACGACCAAACTTTCACAAGTGCCAGCAGCAGGTTCCAGAGCTCTGTTAAGGGATGGCATTGGGTATGATGCTCTCTTTTGTCAACCTGGCAGAGAGCGTAAAGAGGCTATGCATCGAGGATGAGGATGCAGTGTTCGAAGAGAAGATGAAGGGTGTTTCTTTGCTCGAAGCTGATGGGTTCAATGTGGACCACCTGCGATCACGCCTGGAAACATTGCTGCACATAAAGAAGGGGCGTTCCAAACTGCAGGGCACAATTAAAGATCTGGAGAAGAAGTTTTCTGACGAAGAAACTCAGAGGCACACACAAATCAGTGTGCTAAATATGACTGTCCGTCAGCTTGAGTTGCAGGCTCTTCTCTTCCGCCGCATAATGCAGTCTGCTATTTCACAGGAGATAAGTGATGCCTCAGAGATCTCAAGGCTCAAAGCAGAAGTTAGTGAGCTGGAGCAGTGCTTCAGCAGCGCCACCGCATCACCTTGGTGACTGGTGACTGGTGAGGCACACCACCTGCTGTGTGGTGAACCAGTCGGCCTCACAGTGCAGATGCTTAATGCTATCTAGGGCTGCCTTTTGGTGTATTCCTAAACTGGTGAACCTTATGCTGATTATGATTCTGGGATGTTACTGCACCTGCAAACCAGCAAGTGGAGAACTCCTAGAACTTTTTCTGTCTGTGTAAGTAGTTGATATTGCTGTGCCTTGATGGGTATGGACTTAGCTGCTGAGCATGAGCCTTATGCAAGCTATGATTTTGGTATGTTACTGTACCTGCCAGACTGCCCTGGTATGGCAGCATGAACAGAAGAACCTTGTTGTTCCTGTTGTTATGATTCTGGGTATCACTGCGCCTGTGCTTTATCTGAAGTATCATATCTCGTATATGTATTCTAGGCTCTTCGTGTTTTGCTTGTTTGGTGCCTGAAAAATCTGGGAAGGTTGCAGGGATCGTGCTGTTAACTGAATGATGTTTGGGAAGGTTGCAGGTCTCGTGCTGTTAACTGAATGATCTTGAATGACATGTGCTGTTAACTGAATGATCTTAAATGACATGTGCTGTTAACATAGTGATCCCTTCTATTCTGCAGAAAAGCAAATGATCTTGAATGACATGTGCTGTTAACTGAATGATCTTGAATGGCATTGCTGTTAGCTGAGTGATCCTTTTGAAAAAAAAAATGGCATGTGTTGTTAGCTGGATGATCCTTCTGTTCTGAAAAAAAAGAGTGCATGATCTTGAATGACATGGGTTGCTTTAAGTTTGATGATGACTCCACCTCCACCTTTTAGTAGAAGCATTTTTTTGATAGGGTAAAGGTTTTTTTTTCTTATATATATACATACTAGATAGTGTGCCCGTGCATTGCTACGGGACAACTAAATTTTTCTACTCTAAATACATGGATAGCACGATAAGATAGCAATACTGTGTAATTAAATATCACTGTTACAGTGACATTTAATCCAAAAGGTTACAGTGACATGTAATCCAAAAGACAAAGTTCGTGACATGGTTGATTGCACCAAAGATTATGTAAAAAAGGGTTTGTTTTCACACCTAAACATAAACAAAATCAGAAGTAACAAATTACCCATCTGCTTATAGTTCATGAGAAGTAGAGTTTACATAAGCCATTATTTATAAGGAAATATTTGAGTTAGCAGATTGATTGAATGGCATATGGTTAATGACCTTGACGACATCATCATGTTGATCCTTGTCGATTATGGTATGGACACCCAAAAAAAACTCGCATCTTGTTGCATTGATCTCTCAGATTAGCAAAGGCACTTGAAATAATACCCTGTGCCAAGACACTTAGTTGAATAAAACTAATCATACAATGATATTTTTCTACAAGCAGGAACCTGACAGCCAAGGATCTCCCATAATGCCAGGCACACCAAGTGGGATCAGGAATCTGGAATCACCTGAGGGGCATGGCAATCGGGATGGCTTCACCAGGGCTGGGTAGCTCTTCGTATTTTTTAGTTGTGCAGGGAAGAGAAGAGATAATAGTGACTCGACAAAGTATTCATATTGAAGTCTAAAAGGGGAGGCACCAAGGCAAGTCATTGGGAAGTAGTTAAACAGATATGACACATTTATGCTGAGCGTTAACCAAATGCTAAGTACCAGCAAAAACAAAGCAAATACTTTCGGGAAATAGTTGCATAGAGCAAATGTTCCTAATATTTTGATATGATCTACTTTGTTGGGTACTAACAATTTTTAGTCTGCTTGAAAAAACATATGGGCAAAGATGGTCATCCAACTTTGCTTGAAAAAATGTATCTTTCTTGAGAAAAAAAAATAGGTGCAACACCGTTACCACTTACAGATTGCTTTTCAAACAAAAGCTAGCATTAAGAAAAAAGAAGTCAGAATAAACTTCCATCAGAATTTAAAGTGCAATTCATTAAAGTACCAATATCCCTTCTAAAACCTCAATTAGGTAGATATACAATGGCATCGTGTGTAAATATGCAGAGCATCCACCGCATATTATTGCATCTTAGAACGGCTACTAAGAAACTAATGTTATCCATTTCAGAAATACTGCAACCCAAATAGTTTTTTTTTAAAACGAATTCAACCCAAACAGTACATCATTAATTATCAAAATGTTCTCATGCAGGAACGGAGCATATGAACTAATTAATCATTAAGAAAGACGGGTAACATAAAGCTAATTTGTAAGCAAAGATGGTGAAGGTGAATATAACAAGCCGTGCACATGGGCGTACGTGGCAGTCCTGGGCGTGGCCTGGTGGCGGCGGCGGAGGCCGCGACGGCGCTGGAGGGTGGTGGCGTGGGAGAGGGGCGGCGCGGCGTGCGTTGATCTGATTATAATTGGGAGTATTTATAGCCTAACTGATCTAGCTTAGACCCTAAGGAATTCTAGAGATTTCCCGAGGATATTCTCTTTTTTTATTTTTACATCCCCTAATTATAGAAAATACTTTATCGATGGAAGGCTGACGTGGCGAGGTGGCGGCGATGACGGCGCCAAACGCGTGCACTTGTGGGGCGGCGGCCCGTCCTCCTCTCCTAGGGCGTGCAACGCCTTAGTCACGACCCTTGACATCCTCCTCCTCCTCTTAGCCTGAAGTTGGCCTAATTTCATTGCAAAGTAGTTGGGACGTTGTTATATTTATTACAGGACTCCCCCTTTTCGCTCGGCGCGTCCACGTGCCGTAATATAAGCAGGGTCGTCCTAACAAATTCAAGAGCCCTTGAGCAACTACGACTCTAAGGGCCCGGCGACTAATGTTTCTATGTGACGATTGAATGATATATTATTATTATTAATTAAACTTGCAACATATTATGTTCATGAAAAAACATCAGTATTTCAAAGAAGCTAGAGGAACGGTAAAATAACGTAAATGTCTGTTAGGCAACATCTAACATGTTCAAAAAAATTAAATTGAATTAGAAATCTATATATTTAGAATCCTATCATGATAATACGAAATGACTTAAATTTAGAACGAATTACCTGTTGCCGGTACGGCTCAATGAATTAAATAAATAAATAATGGATCAACTATTTGCTTCAATCGCTTGATGCCCGATAGCCTGGACGGATTGGATTGGAAGGTCGAAAAGCGAATTAAAGTTGTAACTGTCGGACTCAGATCAATCAAACAAACACAAAAATTGCAGAACTCTGTAAGCCGCCACAGCCTTATGCCTATACGGAGTACGTGATAAAATGAAATCTGAAATCACTTGCAGTAACAGGCAGGAACGGACAACGGAGGGACTACAGCGTTTGTGCCGCTGCTGGCCAAATTTGATCAGTCGCATCGATCGACGATGAACGCCGCACGCCGTCACGAAGAGACGCGTGAATACTACTCATCCATAGGCGCGGCCACGCGGACTCTCAACTGGACTCCTTATGATTGGAACTGCTATGGCCAAATAGCAGGGCGTGCTGCGCGGCGCACGCGCGCCAGCACGCGTACGGGCGCACACCAGTCACCTCTTAGAGTTCTTCTTCCCCACCCGACTCCCTTCCTTCCCTTCCGGTCATCTTCTTCCCCACCGCGCCCTCGCCGCCCCGCCGCCCCTTGCCCCCTGCCGCGTCCGCGCTAGGGACCGCCGGAGCTCCGGCGGCCCCTAACGCGGCCGTGGCGCCGTCTTCTTCCTCCTCCCCCGCCCTGCTCCCGCCGCCGCACGCCGAAGTTCGCCGCTGCACGCCGGAGTTCGCCCCCGCCGTCTACCCATACCCATCCGGCCATCCTGCCCCGGCCGGCTCGGCGGCACCGCCGCTGTGTGGACGACCGCCGCCAGGCCGGCCGGGCGGGTTCTACAACCAGGGAGGATGATGGAGAGGACAGGGGACCTCGCCAGAACCCTAACCGTCGCCGCTGCCGGAACCCTAATCTCAAGGGACAGCGGGGGACCCTAATCTCAGGTTCCTGTTCATCTTCTCCGCTACGCCCCGCCATCCCTGCCCTCCTCCGGCCTCCATCTTCCTCATGGCCGGCTGCGTGTGTCAGTAACTTTACTGGCGCGCGTGCACCAGTTAGCCTTCGTGCCAAATAGCCTAATATACACATATACTATACTCCTATATTCACGGGCCCCTAGGGTCAAGGGACCTCGGCCGTTGCACAGCCTGCCCACCCCTCTGGGACGGGCCTGAATGTAAGCCAGGGACGGTTGTCGTCTGGAGTTGACAAAGGGTAAGGTGATCTGTCCATGCTGACCGTTGAGGGTGGAGCTGATAATGGGAAGATTGAAGCTGGTGTCTGTCATCGATTAGAAGCAGGTATGATGGAGCGCTGACCATTATTGCTGAAGGACAAATACATGTCTATAAAGTCCCAGGTGACGCTTCCAAGATTTTTTAACCAAGGTAGTCCCGGTATAATGTCAATGTCGTTGCCAATGTCGAGAAGAGGATGTCGATGCAGAAGCTATGACCATGAGTAGTGAAGTTTGTATTGAAGGTTGTGGCGCTACACTGTACCTCTTGACCGTTGCTGATGAGCATGTTGGTGGAGATTCGTCGCTCTTGTATGCCAATTGCACGTGCAACGTTGATGTCAATGATGTTTGGCCTACGGCTACGACTCTGCCTCCAAGTGCAGCAGTCGCATGCACGTGGGCGAGGCGACACTTAGGCGTCCTGGTGTGGCAGCCATGTGCGGGGCGAGATCGATCTACGGTGCGAGGTTGAAAAAAGGGAAAGTACTATGAGAGGGTGACAGGTGGTACCCTCGTGCCACATCCACTCTCATCCCATTTTTTATGTCGTTGAATCAAATATAAAAAAATAAGAATCGTCCTCAACCACATAAGAAATAGCCTTGTAAATAAAAACCACATAAGAAATAGGTACATCCTAAATCTCTACAATACGAAAGCCTTCTTTTTTAATGTTTAGCCCTTTTTTCGAAAGATTCTCACAAATAGACCCTTGGCAGTTTCATTTGTGAAAATGGACCCTTCCCTTGGCGCCAGAGTGGATGGCACCAAGCTAACACAGCTTGGCGCCAGTGTCACTGGCGCCAAGGCCCTGCCACATAGGCAAACGGTGTCCGAGGCTTGGCGCCAATGACCCTGGCGCCAAGCTATGTAAGCTTGGCACCAGCCACTCTGGCGCCAAGCTTGGCGCCGTAGATCTTGGCGCCAAGCTTCGAAATACTACTGCGCCGTTCCCTTTCTCTCTTTCTTCCTTTCCTCTACTTTCCTAAATCAAACCCGACCCGCGGCGCCGCCGCTCGTCCGCCCTGCATCGTCGTCGCCCCGTCCTCGTCCGCCGCCCCATCCTCGTCCTCTTTTGCGCTGTCCTCGTCCGTCGTCCCCGTCAGCCCGTCCTCATCCGCCGTCGGTGCAGCCCGGTCCGGCGCCGTGCCGCCCCGTCCCCGTCTGGCACCACCCCGTCCTCGTCCCCGCTGCCTCGTCTGCCGGCCCCGCCGTCTCGGGCCCTGCCACCGTTCTGCCAGCCGGCGAAGGGCCGCCCATGGAGGTAAAGGCCGCAGGAGGCGCGGCCTAACCTCAGTGGGGACGGCCTTGAGCCCAGCCTCACCTCGCCTCGGTGCGGCAGGCGCGGCCAAGTAGGCCAGCGCACGGCGCTGTCCCGGTCGGCCTGTCAAGGGCCACCGACGTCGTCCTCCCATGCAGGAGCCTCACCCCGAGGTTGTGTTCGTGGGCGGTCTTCTTCCCCACTACACTACCCACCGCTCTAGCCCAGCGTTTCTCGACTGAGCAAGGTGAAATTTGCATAAACACTGTGTCAGTATCTCAAGTTCAATTTAGTTAGAATGATTGTAAAGTTAGATGCATAGATTATATAGTTGTTACCCATAGTTAGAGATTCTATATAGTAGTTAGCGATATGTATATAATTATTCGTTGTTATCTATTAATTAGATATTAGGTGGTATATGAAAACTACTTTGGACTAAACTTTGCAAATTTTGGTATGCACTTTTAGATGGACAACCTAGTGAGCATATATCATGGGGGCACAATGGAACAAGAACGCTATGGATATGTTGAGTTTGTTGACATGCAAAGTGTGCCTGTGTTATTCAATGAGAAGCCTTCATTTATTGAGTTGGTTGCAAGGGCTTGGGAGGAGATATATTGCCATGCTAATGATGACGTTGTAGTTCAAGGTGTGCTTCACCTAGGTTGCCTCCCAACCTGCTGAGGAAGGTGATCCCAATTGGGTCTAAAAATCAATGGGAGAACTATGTGAGATCGGCTATGAAGAGCCAGTTCCAGAGTCTGGATGTGTTTGTGCGTCGGGTGACAACTGATCCCATCCCTCATGGCTTTTCGTCGCCTTTAGGTGGTCAGCCGTGCTTGGACCCTCCAGCCCCGGAACCTGCATTGGATGTGGAGGTAGCTTGTATGGTTCCAGATGCCCAATCTGCACCTAGAGAGATCCCTATAGCTGAGGCGGCTGGAGATGCTCGTCGGCCTCATGTTGCTGTGGCCGTCCCTCCCCAGGAGGTTCCTTTGACACAAAATCATCCGAGTAAGTGTCTGATGTGCATGGTTCTTTGCATGTTAACCCCTTTAGGTTGTCCAGATGTGTCATTATTTCCTTGAATTTCATGGTATGGCGTAGGAGACATTCCCGGCGATGCGGATGCTCCTCCTGATGTTGTTGAGGGGCAATGGGGAGATGGATTTCGTGCATCCAATAGTGTAGATGAAGAGCCTTATGAGATCACAAGGGCTATTAATTCCGATGATGATCGTCCTGTTGGAGAGCTGACGGAGAGTGATGTTGAGATGTTGAGGAGTCTCTTCCCCGATCACCCTGATCCTAGACTTCATGAGTTTAGTGACCTCACTCATTCTGATTCGGCGTGGGAAGGACATGATGAAGACTTGCAGGAAGCTCCAGAGGCAGGTCCTAGCATGGTAATTAAGAAGGGGTTAATTTTCAAGGATCTCCCTGCATTGAAGGTGTGGTTGCAGGCGTTTTCAGTGCTAAGAAAGAGGCCATTCAGGGTCTTGCATTCCTTTGCCATGCGCCGTTACATAGTTGTTTGCGACAAGGAAAGGTGTGAATGGAAGGTTTGTGCAAGGAAGCAAATGGTCACCAGAAAGTGGAAGATCACAAAAGTTGTCGGAGCCTTTTCCACTAGAGGAGCCTCTGCCAGACATTTTTAGACTTGCTATACCACAACACTGAAGCTCAAAGCTTTGAAGGAATAGATGGAGCCTCCCCCTTTATATAGCCGAAGCCAGCTTCACAATGAATGCTACCGGCCAACCATCTCTGCATGGCCTTTATTGAGTCTGAAAAGTTCCTGCAAAGGTTGTGTGTTCTCATTTCAATGTGTGTAGTGTGTTGTCATCTCAATGTGTGTAGTCTGAACAGGCTACAAACTCAATCTGAAAAGCCTACTACTACCAAGGCTGCATCATCAAATCTGAAAAGACTAGATGCTCAATCTGAAAAGCCTACTACTACCAAGGTTGCATCATCAATCCTAAGGCATCATGTCAACTGAAAAGGCTAGTCCTATTGACAATTAAAGTGCAATACAAGACAATAAATTGCATAATCTATACATAACATTGTTCATGAAATAAACATAGATTAAATACTAAGTGAGTTTGAAATAAACGTCTAAATACATAATTTAAAGGTCCAGGACTAGACAACATTGATCATGCATAAACCAAAGATCTACTGAGTGCAATGAGGCCACTTTCCCTTTCTCAGGGCATCAAGATTCTCCTCCATAGCTGCCTTTGCTCGGCGTGCACGCTCACGCTTCCTCTCAACCTCCTCTCTATAGGCAGCAGCACGCCTCCTTTCCTCCTCTTCCTTACACTCTTTTTCTATAGCCTCCTCTTTCATCCTCCTCTCATACCTCTCTCGACGCTTAGCTTCCCACTCCTTCTGGTCTTGCAGGCGACGCTTGTCCGACTCGCTAATCTCAGCGTCGATTCACTCCTCAAAATCACAAATCGGTGGAGGGGTCTGCAACAGTACAAAGAGTTACAAAACAATAATATCATTAAAGACTTTATATATATGGAACAGACAATTAGTGCGCAACAAAACAATTACTCACCAACCAGGTGCTACGGCGCTGAAGCGGTGTAGGCTCCCACTGAAAATTGGGACACATCCAATATCTCTGCCTATAGGTTTCCTCTTCTTCAGAAAACTCTACCTTGCAAGGATCACTACAAAAGCACATTGGCTGTGGAACGCCGTCCGGGAGAGGGTGTAACATGTAAGTAGCGCCAACCGAGAGCCCCGGACATAGCTATAATTGAAACAATGACTTTTAATAACCGAAAGCTAATGAAATTAACTCTAACCCTAGGGATTTACAATGTGATGCAAAAAATGAAAGTATACCTTGGTTTGCTACGTTTTTCACGCCTAGGCATCCTATGGTTTAAATGGAATACACGGGTATTAAAAAGTGCATGAAACCCTAACATGGGACGATTCTAAATTTCTAAAATACGACCAATATATAGCAAATCGAAGCGCAAAAACTTAGGAGTGGTGAGAGGATACCTTGCTCTTGAAGATCTATGGATCAAATCCAACTTTTCACGGTCCAATATGAAGATTCGGGAGGTAGGGTGAAGTGGGGAAGAGGAAAACCCGAGAGAGTAAATGAAACAAATGAACTAAAGTCGAGGGTGGAGGGGCATGCTGCAGCCTATAATTCGATGCTTGGCGCCAAGATCTATGGCGCCAAGCTTGGCGTCAATGATCCTGGCGCTAAGGTTACACGTCTTGGCGCCAAGGTAACACGTCTTGGCGCCAATGATGCTGGCGCCAAGTCCTTAACGCCGTTTGCCTACGCGTCAGGGGCTTGGCGCCAGTGATGCTGGCGCCAAGATGTGTTACCTTGGCGCCAGCCACTCTGGCGCCAAGGAGAGGGTCTATTTTCCAAATTAAATCCACCAGAGGTCTATTTGTGAGAATCTTTCGAAAAAAAGGCTAAACAGTAAAAAAGACGGATACGAAAGCTGGAACAAAAACGGGCTAATGGATATGTCCACGTCGCCCGCGAACCCTCTAGCCATTGGATCGAGCTGTCACGCGATCTGGTACGTCCGATTACGGGTCGGTTCAGCCTTCGACCCGCCACGAAGCTTCCCGAGGCCTGCCCGACAGCGCTCGACCTGGCCGTCCTCCGCCGCCCCCGCACCTCCCTCCCCATCCCGGCGTGGCCGGTGGGCCAGCAGCCCCAGCGCGGGCAGGATGCGAGCACGGCGACCCCGGGCGCAGCCGGCGGTGCGGACTAGGCGGCTTCGGCCACCCCGGACCCACAGCGGGCGGCGGGCGCAGGCACGGCGGCTGCGGCCACCCCGGCGCGGGCGTGAAGCTCAAGCACTGTAGCCCCGGCGGCCCCCATCCCACGGCGACAGCGGCGCGGCGTCCCGTCGGTGGAGTGCTCGGCCTCACAACGAAGGTCTCGGCCGTCCAGCGCTGCTAGGCTCAACCCGCCGTTCGTCTGCTATCCCGGTCCACCTTGTCCTGTGAGCCGCCAGTGGCCACGCACCTCCTCCTCCTCCGACCCTTGAAGGATGCTACTGATGTTCAATCCAAGCTAACGAACAGAACTGTCTCCCCGCATGATGTCTTCTTCTTCAATTTGGTAAGGGCTCGTCCTGACCTTGTGTTATCCCTCTTTTGCTCATGTGGTCCTTGTCCATATCTGAAACCAACAAATACATAGCATATCTACAATGTGATAAAGCTAAGATAGCAGCTTTAGTTTGAAAAACCCCTATATTAGATGTCCTAATAATAAAGGGGAAAAATGGATAGCAGACAGCTATCCTAAGATTCCCAACCTTAAAAATTTTAAACATTTTTGCTATCAACTAGAACACATCTGACTTGATATTCCGTTTTTTCAATTCTCAAACTTGCGCATTTTATCAACACCTATGCAATTATATATGATTTCGATGATAGAATTCGCAACATAAAACTCTTATCACCGTTTTCCTGGGATCCGTGGGATGGAATTCGCAGGTAGGGATCGGTTTGATCCCTCACAAAGTTGCCCTAAAAAAACACTCTGCAATTTATATCCAATAGCTCTAGTGCTGACAATTTCATTGTCGTGGCATGGATTGTGTTGAAGATTCAAATGTTCCATATATTTTAGTTTTTTCCACATGGATTTCATACCCCATATCCTAATTTAGGAATATAATATTTCTACTTCTATCTGATGAAATTTCCATGGCCTAATTGCTTCTAGCAGGTAGTGCTGATTGTCTATTTATCGGTTTATAATATTTTGCAGCTTGCTGTTCATTTAGTACCTGAGATTAAGATTGACATAAAGTTACAATCTGGTGTGACTGCTACTAACACACTTATGCACTCCCACCATGGATGCAATACATCTGATATTTACGGTCTTCTAACATTGTTCAGTTCCTATACATTCAGCTATTTGGTTTCTGACTCCTGTTCATTCTCTGTATTTTCATGCGTTCGATTTCTGATTACTTTCCAGTCTGCCTCTGAATGGGAGATTAATTAAGCAGATGTATTAACCATCATAAGTTTGTGATTATGAGGATTATATACTCAATATATAATTGCTATTTACTTTGTTAACAACAATGCTACTATTCAGTGCAGGTTCCTCAGTTATGTTTTCAATCCATTTACCTCGTCACATCTGATAAAATATATGGTACATACCATTTTACTACTACATTGAATTATGACTCATAGTGCAATACATGTTCCTACTTTTCTGCAATTTGTGTTAGTTGTATCTCTTGTTGCTTTCAATAAAAATATGTTTGTCTAGATCCTGCTGACTCCAGGTATTTCTTCTGGATGGTTCACATGATAGAAGCACTATCTAAATTCGTCATCTAGAGATCCTGACAAAAGCTTAAAAATATAGTGTAACTTTATTATATATTTCTCTAACAGTTTACTACAACAATGAGCCATGGAGGAGTCAGACTTTCAACAAATAGCTCTTGCTTAGTCCATCCTTTATTGGTTCCTGAAGGACGCAAGTTCCTTCAGACATTTGAAATTTGTTGCTCAGTGATTCTTCCATGTTTTAAGTGCCTCTATTTTATTGACTATGATAGTCTACATTTTGGACTATGTAGTACAGAGTTACCACTATATCAAATTATCTTAAAATAAATCCGTGTCAGGATTATGATACATGTGAATTGTGGTTCACCTAAGATATTTTTTCTGTCTAGCTGCGCAGTTCCAAGTCCTGTATATTTCCATCTTTAAATAATAAATGTCTTTCATAATCAATACTCAGTCCGGTGTACCGCATTGTCATGACAATTCTCTGTCGCCAATAAGAAACCATCTCGCCAATAAGAATCCATCTGTAACTGATTTTACTAATGTAATAGTACTAATCTTTTCCTTCCATGTACAATCATACAAAATGCTATACATGTGTTCCTGCTCCATGCGAAGCACGGGGGCACCCGCTTGAATTCTTGCAGCCTGGATCGATTTCTTCAGAAGGTTCTCATGATGACGACCTCAAATTTATGGCATGGTGATCGGGGATGACAGATTTGAACCGTATCTATGAAAGTGATCTGTTTTACATACCTATGCATAATATGTTCCAACTTTCAAGATCTGCATTTGACACTCTAATATCCATTACATGTTCAACTAAATTAAACAGTGCCATACACATTCATCTGAAGCTGGCCAAACACTGGCCCAAATTCAATGTAGGGCGCGGCAAAGCCGCGCTGTTTTCTAGTAAGAGACGAGATGATCTCGTTCCTAGATGTCTTCAACCGTATCCCTTCAATCAAACGTCTGCCATATCTTGGACGTGTGGTGTGGACAAAAAAAAAAACGCCCAATCACCAAAGCCATCGGTACCTATCAACCAGTCACCACTTCAATCGAGTGGCATGGATTTTCTTCGCGCCACGTTTATCGAGAGGCATCATCTTCTCCACAACGATAATGTCGCCGCAAAGCTTCGGTCCTGTAAAACAGCTCGCAACAAAAATGCGCGAATCCGAATGGAGCCAGCTTGCCAAGCTGCAATGCTGTCTAACTGACAGTGGGACCCACTTATCGTGCTCCATTCCGTAACGATCGTCAGCCGTCTATCCAGATCTCATCGCCGAGCCGTGGGCGGTGGGCCAGCGCCGCCCACAGCGTCACGCCGTCACGTACACTGCTCGCAAGGCATGCCCACACACCAACAGTGCCGTACTGACGTCCGGGCCCCGCAGTGTCGGGCCAATTGTCAGTGACTGATGTGCAGTCGCTCTCATCATTGGATCGCGTGACAGTGGATTCCCAGGGCTTCCCCGTCGCAGCGAACGTTGTTAAATAGTGGCCGCCCGTTGTCTCATCCCCTTAGCTATCCCTTGGTTGCAACATCCTTCGACGCCACTCCCAAGCCCCCGCTTCCAGAACCTTCTCGAAGCTCCCGGCCGCCGCCTTCCTCCTCTACTCGCTCCGATGGCGAAGGACCCGATGCGCGTGCTCGTCACTGGCGCCGCAGGTACGGTGTTGCACCCTCCTTCCTTCCCGATCCGCCTAGTATCCGGTGTCAGTCTGGTCCTGGCTTGGATATTTGGATCTGGCCTAGTCCGCCCGAGCCCGATCCGATCCGATCCTGTGAGTTTTAGAGTGTCCTCAACTCGCTAGATCTCGTTTTTCGTCGCTTGATCTGATGGTGTTTAGGGCGTTAGGGTTGACGTAGATTTGACCACTCGAGAGCTCACTGTCACTGTCCTTGTTCAGTTGTTCAGCTGGTGAAGTTGAACCGATCCGCGGTGCTAGCTGATCTGTTCGGTGATTGGGCTTGATGGGTAGATCCTCGTCGCAGCCACTAGATCCAGTTAACTCGCTTGCCACACGTACTGAATTGCTTGCTCTTTATATAGTTGACTTCGCAGCTGTGGCCTCTTGTGGAACCTTAAGGGTTCTATTATGGAAGGTTCCGGGATAGCAGCATGTTCTGTTCTGGTTCAGGGGTTCTGGAGTCAGTGGTTACACCAAACGGGTGGATTTGATACATATCATCCAACTAGATTATCTGGTGTGACTTTAAGTTACAGATCTAGTTACCCCATGGATTGTACGTAGTGAAACTTGCATGAATTCTGTTTACATGATCATTACATGAATGATGAAACGTTTTAGCTGTTCGAGATAGATGTCTTAATAATAATGTAATGTAATTAATGGAAGATGCTTAAACATTGAAGGCTGTGGTGTAGGCATCTAGGGGTCCAAGCTGCAGTTTAGGGCCCTCAATTTGCTCCGCCAAAAGTTGGTCATGCCAAAATTTATATTTACATATGGCTGTCTTGACTTGTTCACTCTTTTGGAGCATGGCATCTGAGTTCTTGTGTTTCTGTTATCATAACAGCAGGGCTTGGTATGGATTAGCCAAGATTTAGTTAGATATTCTGCTTATCCGTTTATACTAGCTTATGCCTAACATTCATTTAAAAATCGCACAGCATGCCTGACACTTCTTGTCTGTTATGGAAGTATTCTGATAGGCATCTGCTGTAATTCAACAATTATTGTCTGCTGCTTGTGTCATATTTCATGGTATTAGAGCTGGTGTATAATGCATATTTATTTTCAGTTCCATTTTCTTATATGCTTGTACCGTGTTGAAATAGGATGCTTCTTGTTGTGATAGTGACCTTCTTACCACAAAATAGCTCCGGTACCATGTTGGATGATGTTTGTTTCGTTCAATAGTTGTCATATTGTTTAAAATATATATCAGCAATAAGGTGTGTCCATGTCCATGTGGCATCATAGAATGAGCAGCAATAATATGTTTTGGCTTTGAGGTTTGCCACGTGCTATGATAGGATAGGGTGTTGAATTCTGCTTTGCATGGACATGTACATCACTGTGCAATCCACAAATGGAGCCGTGCATGCAATGTACTTTTGTAGCAAACAAATTTGTCATGAAAATTTGTCTAGTTGATGAGTGATTATCAATGTGATAGAGGGTGAATTTGTATCCAAAATCTTACTACAGATTTGTTGCCCAGGATATTCAGATATTTTGATTTTTTAAGTCATAAACCCAATTTCATGTGGTATGCTTGAGCATGAAGGAGATTAATCATTCCCAAATTTAAGCAGCATGACTAAAATTGGAGGAAGCTGAGGCTGCCAACCATAAAACTTTTCTGGTAGTTTTACGTTTGAGGAATCTTTTTATTATAGGATGATCTCTCTTTCTGGAAACTGGAGTATATTTGTAATATTGGTATATTTGTTTGTTTCGTGGTTCCTTGTTCAGGGAAGTAGTACAAGATGTGCAGTTAGGTCATTAGCTTAACCCAGTAGAGGCAATACGGCCTCTCTAGGAATTTTTGGGGTTAAGAAAACTGATTCTTTTCATTTTAAGTAGGTTTTCAAGTGAGTTTTCCATTCCCACAATTTTTCATTTTGTTTATGTAAGCATCCCAATATATTCTGATAAAATTGTTTGCTGTACTGGAAATCGAGAGGAACTAGCTTGGTTGAGTATATTTTAGTTCTCAGAATTTAGCACTGAACCATACTGATTTGCAACTTTAGTGCTGACTTCATATTATGATTTCATTCTCTCACTGTTACCACAGTATACAAGGAGACATTTTAGAACAATCTTTCTCTAAGTTTCAGAGGGCAATGTGAGTTAATATTTTTTTTGTTCGATAGGACAAATTGGATATGCTCTTGTTCCCATGATTGCTAGGGGAATTATGCTTGGTGCAGACCAGCCTGTTATTCTGCACATGCTTGACATTCCGCCAGCAGCTGAAGCCCTTAATGGTGTTAAGATGGAGTTGGTTGATGCCGCATTTCCTCTTCTGAAGGGTAAGCTGACTTGCTAATCCAGAGAGCCTCTTCTGTCTTCTTTATGTGAATTGTTGTTGCTGCCTTGGTGGTGTATAAACGTTTGGTAAACTATAGGAGTTGTCGCAACAACTGATGTTGTGGAAGCCTGCACTGGTGTGAATGTGGCCGTCATGGTTGGTGGATTCCCCAGGAAGGAGGGAATGGAAAGGAAAGATGTTATGTCGAAAAATGTTTCAATCTACAAAGCCCAAGCATCTGCCCTTGAAGCCCATGCGGCCCCCAACTGCAAGGTATTGGCCCTTCCAATTTTATAGTAGCAGACTGAGTCATCATGCACTAAATTTGGTCATTTTGGTGCTGATAGTGTTGTCAATCACTCAGTTCAGTCATGTAAGTGGTGATCTTGTCATCATGCACTTGATTTAAATCTGGGTGGTCAATGGTGATGTACATAAATGGTGTATTATATACGGCCATTATAAAATGGACTTGCCCTGTTTTATGAGTTTTTTTTTTTCTGTTTTGCATGCTCCACACTATGCCATTGCCAATCTGCCATTGTATGTCTTAACAAGTAGCCTCAAATTCTAAATCAAATGATTTTGTTTTCAGTTATTATGTACCCTTATAGTTTCCTGAAAAAGCGATGTCTGGTTCATTATGTTTCTTTGCTGTTTTCATCTGTAGATTTTTCAATACCTGTTATGTGCTGTGCAGGTTCTGGTGGTGGCTAACCCAGCAAACACCAATGCTCTTATCTTGAAAGAATTCGCTCCATCTATTCCTGAGAAGAATGTTACTTGCCTGACTCGTCTGGACCACAACAGGGCTCTTGGCCAGATTTCTGAGAGACTCAGTGTCCAAGTTAGTGATGTGAAGAATGTTATCATCTGGGGTAACCACTCATCCACTCAGTACCCTGATGTTAACCATGCCACAGTGAAGACTTCCAGCGGGGAGAAGCCTGTTCGTGAGCTTGTTGCTGATGATGAGTGGTAAATGAGAAATGCTAGAAATGCTTGGGTATCACTGTTTGTTTCTATTTTCCTGGCATGTCGGAACTCTGAACTAACGGTTTTACCCTTTGTTTTAACAGGCTTAACGGTGAGTTCATCACAACTGTCCAACAGCGTGGTGCTGCAATCATCAAGGCGAGAAAGCTCTCTAGTGCTCTCTCGGCTGCTAGCTCTGCTTGTGACCACATTCGTGATTGGGTTCTTGGAACCCCTGAGGTCAGCTTCAGTTCTTTGCTCCTTTGGATTCTATCAATTTCAAGTGTGAACTTGTATCAATGCCTTCAATTTTTTTTTTCTGTAGGGAACATTTGTTTCCATGGGTGTATACTCTGATGGTTCATATGGTGTTCCTTCTGGACTTATCTACTCATTCCCAGTAACATGCAGTGGTGGTGAATGGAAAATCGTTCAAGGTATGATTGTTGTAGTGGTGAAAGGAAGACTAACAACTATTTGGTGCCTTTGTTGCAGTTTTTTTCCATAGATTGCTAGATGTTGCAGTTTCTTCCATAGCCCTATTTGTGTGAAAGTCTGCATGTGTATTTCAATGAGAACTTGCCACCCTACTCCGCAGGAAGTGATCAAATAGAGCTAATAGAAAGGTGCTAAAAACTGATCCAAACAATCCAGATTATAGCCCACAGTTAACAGCTGAGCTTGAACTATCCAACAAGTCGTGCTAATGAAAAGCTATTAGCTGACTCCACCAGTTATTGTAGCTAATAAGTTTATCCATACAGGGCCTATACTGCACCACGCAGACTTGTTTTAACATAAGCTAATAAGCAGTGTGCCCAACACCAAAGTTCAAACAAAAAGTGTTTTTAATCATAAATTACAATGCACCTGGCTTCCTAAACTTGGGAGTATAAACCTTCTATAAGTTGCCTGATGTTGTATTATGTCATTTTAGGCCTCCCGATTGACGAGTTCTCAAGGAAGAAGCTGGATGCCACTGCCCAAGAGCTTTCAGAGGAGAAGTCGCTTGCTTACTCATGCCTCGAGTAAATTCTACCATACCCCAGGGAGCAATTGCTACCCCCTATCTTTTGAATAAAAGAAACTCCATATTCTCACTCAAGAACTGCTGCACTGCGGCGTGCAGGCGTGTTTGCTGGCTTCGTCCAGCGTGTAATGTCGTATGAGGCTTGTAGCTCCTTTTTTGCCTGATGACTTGCAGGACATTTATTGAATGCTTGCAATTGAACCGCTTGACGTTGGAAGTGGTAGCATAGTTTTGTTGTTTTCCTGGTGTTTAACTAGCCTTTAAGTTTTGGATTCCATGGATTTTTGTCTCTGATTTTACATTTTTATTTTCCTGATGGAAAATTCGTTGTGTCCCAAACGAAACCTGTATTGCTGTGTGCGTCCCTGCTCTGTTTTCTGTCAAGGCACATGATCGAACCGTCAGCGGTCTTGTGGCACAAGTTCTTGGGTGAATGTTCACGTGGGCGCGCGGTCTTGTGGCACACGTTCTGGCGGGAATGTACGCCTGGGTGATTACTTGTTCAGGGTATGAAGACGTGATACGATTATTGAGGAGATGAGATGATGTGATACCTAGAATAGGAGAAAACGTAGGTTAGTAGTTCCATCAAGAACATACTGTAACTTTCACAGTTTCGAAAAAAAGAAAATAACTTTAATGTATTGTGTTTACATATACTAAGTATGGAAACTACAGTACTACTTTCATATTTGGAACTGCCCTTAGCATCGATTGCACAGTTTGACTACTTGAAATCTTATATGAGCTGGGCGAATTAAGTCTCAGGTCACCGGCTGTGAGGACTAAAGACTCAGCTTGTACAAGTACAATTTGATCTTGGGTTCTGCTGAAGATATTTAAAAGGCTTATAATCATTCGTCGAGCCCATTGTCGTTTGTCAGGTGAAAAACGCGGGTAGCCCCAATGCTTTAACAGTCAGCATGGTTAACATCTTAACATGCAGCTGGTGGTCAGTTACTCAGTTGTGGCCGTGTGGCAAACATCTCCCCGACCATTCTTAAGAGTATCTCGGTTAGCCGCCACCGTCACATCCCAGGGAGTGAGTAGACTCCGGCCCGCCGCCGCTGTGGACTCGACACGTCTCCGTCGACCGTCGACACCGAGACGTCATGATCGGCTCCGTCGGCCTGTCGTCCACTAACGCTGTATGGCAGCTGTAGACCTGCAGGATGCAGCGACTACTAGAGATTAGCGACAGAGGCAGCTCGTGTGAACGGCCGTGGTCGCTGCAGTGCTGTGCAGCGTGCATTCGCGCAGCCGTACGCATGAGTCGGATCGTTGCTATTGCTGCAACTCAATGGTCAATGCGCACAAGCGCCGATGGGCCATGGACGAAGCGGCAGCCATGCCATCATCGCCATGGTCAGAGTTCGGACCACTCCCCAGTAGTGGACAAATCTTTTCATAGGGTCCACGGTAGAATAAATATTTTGCCCCATAAAACAATGACTTTATATAGCAAATTTGTTTGACATGATGCGCCTTTGAACTGGATGGTCACATCATCCAACACATTTTAAATAATATTTATTGTCACGACTCAATAAAATGTGTCTTGTTCTCCAGTCTAGCTTTCCGCTTTGGTAGCAGACTACAGCGACGAGCCGACGACAGAGGCGGCTCGCGTAGTCGCGTGAGCATCGCTGGCTGCAGCCAATGCCCTGCCACCTGGGCCGCTGCCCGGGCTCCCCTGCTGCTAGCTATTTAGGCCCAAGTGTCCAACAAGGTCCAGTGCTGCTGCCTACGTACAGAGATGAGGCGGACGAGGACGCCGACCAACGCCGAGGTGACCCCATCACTTGAATTTATCTTCATCACTATATGAACTCGTGTAGGAGATTATTTTAGCTTACAGTTAAAACCCTTTTGGCTGTCTAATTTTTTTTTTTTTTGAAAGATCTGGTTGCCCCACTTCACTAATAGAGCCCCGTACTATAACGAGTCGGTTGTCTAATTTCACTGGCTGAAAACAGTACGGATGCGGATGCATTATTATTACGACATTTGTGGTTCTTATCTTAAGACTGCCAAGTCGTTACGGCAGCTGCATGTGCGCGCGTATGCACGCAACTGTGCAAAGCATGGATGGACGCGCGGCAAGCTGGAACACACATCGGGATGGTCAGAGCTCGGAGCATTATATTATTCAGAGCACGTTTCAGAATTACTGGACTCCAGTTGCAGAATACTGCTAGTATACTGCTCGAGCCTTTTTATTTTGAGAGATATACTGCTCGAGCCTTTAGCTACGAAGATATTACATCACGTGCGTTCTATGCTCCGTCGTACTGCCTGCTAGTACTTCGATCCCCACATGGGCGTCTTGTGTTGTCATCGCCGCCCCTGGCTACCGATCCGCACCGCAGAGGCAAGGAGCTAGCCGCCCCCGACCGGCCGGCGGCTAGCTCGATGGCAATGAGTATGACATGTGAGCCTGAGCAGCCACCGCAGCGTGTCCAGCAGTACCAAGTCGATCTAGCGCTGGGAACTAGCTAGAGTTAATATATATTTTTGCATAAACCAATTTTTCGAGTTAGATCTACTTGCATCAAATTCATATTTTCAAACTCAGCTAAATGAATCTACTTATAGTTAAAATTTCAAATTTTTAAATTAAGATAACCTCAAACGACTTTCTTTACAAACATTCAGATGGAGTAGTCGTCGTCAAGTATGCAGGTCAAGTCAACAGGCATACATACTTGAGTATACGCTCCAGACTCCAGACGTACTCCTGTATACATGTAGTACGCTTTCGTCGTGTCACGTGTGGTCCGTGTGTCACCGTCGTCAAATCTACCCGGCCGCACAACGGCGTGCACAATTAAAAGTTTGCAGTTCTTCCTGCATCATCATCCTTGACCGGACCAACACAGGCGGCCTGGAGTACGTACGCAGTCTAGTGTAGTAGTCTGCTACACACAAAATTAAACACGAAAAAAATACTGTCCGACTATATATGCATCTCGCAGGACAGGCCAGTCTCATGCGTGCGACGTAGAGCGATGGAGTTGAGTTCCTATCTACGCTAGCCGTCCTTAACAAACCCCTCCTAATACTTAAGTATGTAGCAGCTTATTGATTGATTGGTTATATGTATGTCAATATGTGCTGATGATATGCTATGCTGCTACATTATTTTCGGTCAAAAATGATACGCTGCTACTTAGGGAGCGAGTATCTATCTCGCGCCTTTGACTGAACGCCAACAAATAAGCGTGCGTTGACTTGTGTAGATACAGGTTTTCACATCATTCTTCGATCGCCACGTACTTCTTCTTACGTACGGAGTACTCCGTTTACTTTCTTTCGGTCCGGTCCGGTGGCCTAGCTTGTTTAAGTCTACCTGTGCGTGTACGTACCTGTGCAGGCTGTTCGTTCATCGGAACGTACGCTGAAAGTTCATGCATGTAGCTACGAGCTACGTACTATAATCTATTGGCAGTACGTACGTGTCTACGTATCTGTTGACTTGTAAAAATCTGTCATCTTTTACACAAATCGGAACCTTCCTCAGCCAAAACAAAAGTGACAGATTTTTTGAAGCTTAAATCTGTCTACCGTATAAACCAGGTCACATGCATGCTGCTCAATTTGACAAATTTCAATAGCACAAATCTGTTGACGGACGAATAGCAAAAATCTAATCTATTTGTCAATGTACATATGTCCATCAGATCAATTTCACAAACCGTGGCCGTTGAAACCTCTGTAAAAAATTAAAAAGAGCCGCCCATGAACAAAAGCTAACGGAAATTTGATAGGAATCTAGCCGTTCCTGTACCTGAGTTTGGCTCATTCAAAAAGCTGTATGAAGTCGTCCTTTTGATTTTCTAGCTAGGGAAAATCAACATTACTTGGATGCACGAGATGTGACCTATCTTTTGTTGTATTATTAAGCTATATAGTTTTGAGTTGTCTTAGTCAGCAATTGATACAAATATTTTCCTACCGTATTCGATTTTGAATAAATTTAGAGAAGTTTTGATTCACACGTATCCAAGTTCGGATACTTAACATTCACCCTAATACTATCCGACATAGCTAACACTATGTATTTGAATCCGACATATCTGTATTTGAATATAAATACAAATAGAAACATTAAAATAGATGTACTATGAGCAATATCCTATTCGTTTTCATCCCGGCCTAGTATGCAGCTATGACCTAGTGCATATTAATTTGGCCATGAACTAATTGTTAGCTATTGAAATTAGCTCTGTTGGATCTTAACATATGTTTGGATCCAGGGGCTAGAGCTAGTTTTTTTGTAACTAGCTCACCCCAAAAAACTATCCCCCCAAAGGGGTGATTATTGGGCTAGTTTGTTGTGGGGCCCACCCGAATAGCACTAACTCTCGTCGGTTAGGCGAACGGGATCCTCCAAACGCGCTGCGCGACCTTCTTCTCCGCACGCGCGAGGACCGCCGCCGCGACTCGCGATGTCGCCGCCGACGCAACAATCCGCCGCCGCCGAGGTGAGCTCCCGCCGCCCTTAGGTCCTGTCGCCCTCAATGCCCGCCCGCCCTCCGGTTGTTCGGCATCAACATGGCCAGAAGATGAACCGCTTGTCGAAGACGTCAACATGAATGCCTTCCGTGATGAGTTAGCTCATGCTTTATTTCATGGAGTGTAATTTTTTTGTTTAGCATGATTGAGGACTTGTAAGCTTATGTGAGACATCTCATTTGTATGGACAAATTAAAATTTATTGTGATTTGGATGCTTGATTTGTAAAAATAATTTTGTGTCATTTGTGAGTGTGAGGAGGCCACACAAGAGCCCAGCCACGCCAAATCCGGATAAAGAGATGGTTTAAATGAGTCAAATGATTAGATAACCGCAAACTAGCCCAAACTAGCTCTTGCATCCAAACACGTTTTTGGCTAAAGCTAGTTCAGGGCTAGTTGAGGGTTAGAAACTAACTCTAGCTCTGGGATCCAAACAGGGCCTATGCTAAGAGTCCAACTAATAATTCAAAATCGATTACTAGGTAATGAAAAATTAGTAACTAAGGCAATAATTAGGTCTTGTTTGGATGGGCTACGTCCATTTATCATTCCAGAGTAGGATTAGAACTAGTCAGTAGTTGGCTAATAATTAAAATTTGTAATGTGTTGTTTGAATCTAGGACTAACCCAATAGTACAATTATTCCCACACAAAGATCAGGGAGGAATACTTTTGACTTCTTCAATACCTATTAGTCCTAACTCCTAAGACCATCTCTAAAAGTTTGCTACTTTTTACTATAGAAAGAAAAAAAGCATATTTCCAAAAGTTTGGTATAATTCACTATCCAAAACTGAATTCACGGATTTTACCAACTAGTTAACGTCTTAGCTAAATTTTAGTCCACCATCAGCTCAGATGTTTTGATCCCCGTGGATGGAAAATTAGTCAACTAATTATTAGTCTCGTGAATCCAAACAAAACCTTAGCCAAGTATCCATAACTATTAGCTAAGGATCCAGACAGGACTCAACTTAATATCTCCTCTACTAAAAAGCTAGCAGCTAACAATTGGCTGTCCAGATAAAAAAAAAAGGCGCCTAATTTAGAAAGTAACAAAGTCCAAGGCTAATTCTCCGCCTTTAACTTGCAGCACCAGAACAAAGCAGTCTACACACGTTCACTTTAGTTCATTCAACTTACTGTGTTTACATCAATTGAGTAGTATAGAAACTTCAGTATTAGTTTCATGTTTGGAACTGCCCTTAGCATCGATTGCGCAGTTTGACTACTTGAAATCTATTATGAGCTGGGCGAATCAAATCTCAGCTCACCATTGTCGTTTGTAAGGTGAAAGATGCGGGTAGCCTCAATGCTTACTGTTCATCATTCAGCATGGACTGGTCAGGTGTGGCCAGCGAGTGAGTAGACCCCGGGCCGCCGCAGCCGTGGACTCGACTCGTCTCTCCGTCGACCGTCATCACATACTCACCGAGATGTCGTGATCGCCTCCGTCGGCCTCAAGTCCACCGCTGTATGGCAGCTGCAAACCTGCAGGATGCAGGCCATTGGTAGACATGAATCGGATCGTGGCAGCAGCTCAATGGTTTTTTTTTTTCTCCAACACGACTTCACGTGTCTTTTCATTAGAAAGAAGAAGCCGAGACCGACGAATATAACACAACCCGATCACAGAGAGTGGCCACAACACGACGCAACAACGAAAACTACAACGAAAACAAGAACACAAAGGATCCCCCACCGATCCCCACAACGCAACGCAACGCCGCAAGACGGATTGCAACACCACAAAGGCCGAACTCGAGAACCGCTAACCGCGCAGGATGTGAGGGGCATCAGACACTCGGCAGCGACTGCCTGAGGTGGAGCCTAGCGCGACATTGGTGGCCGAAAGAGGACCACGACAACAGCGCAAATATAGATGTGTCGTCCGAGCCAAACGGGCCAGAGCGATGGCGAAGCGAAGCTTACGTAACAGAAGCGGGGGCGCAGCTGACAACAACAAATTCCGGGGCGGACAATGCGCGGAAGCGCCAGTGGACGGCCATGGACGCAGCGGCAGCCGGCGGGACGTCATCGCCGTGGTCAGAGTTTGGACCACTACCCAGCTATACACACACAAGGATAAAATCTTTTGATAGGTAGTCTGATATAGAATCCACGGTAGAATAAATCTTTCGCTGACAGAATCTATCAGATGGATTTTGAAATCTGCATGTATATGTTCTATATATGTAACTTTATTAAAGATTGTCTTTTGTGAGCGTGCCTGAGCCATCAACTGAAGAAAGGCACAGCAAAGCAAACTTAGCAAGTCTAGCTAGTCAAGATCATAGTAACATACAAAGCCTACCCATAAAACAATGGCTTTATTAGCCAATTTGTTTGACATGATGCGCCTTGGGACTGGATGGTCACATCATCCAACACATTTTAAATGATATTTATCACGACTCAGTCATCTACAAATAGAGTCCGCCTCGTACGTGTGTCAACTAACAGTATCTCACAAACTGTTAAAACACAGCAGAGATAAATGGGTTAACATAATTTTCACATCGGATCATCACTGTCGATATGTACATGGCGGAGAGTCGGGATTGTTTTGGCCTCGCTGGATCGTAGTGCGGATTACCATGACGGCCTGACAAACAGGTTGAGTTTCGGAATTGTATAGTTGCATATATATATTATAACATATATATAGGAAAGATAAGTTTGACAGTTTGTAGAGTCGATCCGCTCATGCCAAGTTGGCAATATGCATGCCACGGCGATCATGGACGATGCCGACGTCGTCGTCGTCGTCGTCGTCTTGCATTGGTCTTGTTCTCCAGTCTAGCTTTTCTTTCTGCTTTGGTAGCAGACTATAGCGATAGCGACGACAGAGGCGGCTCGTCTAGTCGCGTGAGCATCGCTGCCTGCCCTCCCTGATCGCTGCAGGGAAACGTGCATGGCGGAGCCAAAGGCCCGGCCATCCTGGGCCGCTGCCTGGGGCTAACCTGCTGCTATCTCTTTAGGCCCAAGTGTCCAACAAGGTCCAGTGCTGCTGCCTACGTACAGAGAGGAGGCGGACGAGGACGTCGACCATCGCCGAGGTCTCCACGAGGTGCCCAAGCAACGCGTTGATCGATCTTGCATAAACGAATTACTGGATCAGCCCTAACCCCCTCGCCTCCTCTCCGTCTCCATTCTACTGTACAGACCAAGCGAATATGAATAGAATTGTCCTTCCTGCAACATGCAGTCAGCCGCCACTGATGAGCCGACGGCCTCTGACCCCAAGTCCTCAACGCCACAAGCTCCACCTGTTTCATATCACCACGTTCAGTGCTATTACCAACAAGGCTTCTGAGTTACACTTGCAGCAAAATCCGCAAATGGCCGTAGAGAAATGGAGGCTTATTATATTGGCCAGAAACGTAAATTGGACAAATGCATGGCTATCTAGCTCGACTAGCCGCCGGCGCGCGTGGGCGTCTTGTGTTGTCATCGCCGCCCCTGACGACCGATCCAGCAACAAGGTAGGCCGGCGGCTCGTTCAGTGGCAATAGCATGTGAGCCTGAGCAGCAACCGCAGCGTGTCCAGCAGTACCAAGTCGATCTAGCGCTGGAACTGGAGTTAATATATACTTTTACATAAAACAATATTTCGAGTTGAATCTATTTGTATCATTTTCATATTTTTCAAACTCAACTAAAATAATTTATTTATAGCCACAGTTTAAAACATTTGACTTAAGATCATCTTAAAAAGACTTTTTTATAGACATATAGGGAGAAAACGACTTTTTTATAGACATATAGAGAGAGTAGTCGTCAAGTATGTAGGTCAAGTCAACAGCCATACATGAATATATATACTCCTGTACGTATATGTAGTCCGTGTCACCGTCGTTGATAAACGGTACGGTAGTATGACGCCTTCACATTGGTTTTTCGATTCGATTCCCTCATCTGACTCGTCTGATAGATAGATAGTAGATACGTTCAGGTTTTCACATCATTATTTTTCGATCGCCACTTCTTCTGACGTAGTATACTCCGTTTACTAATTTCTTCGGTCCGGTCCGGTGGCTTAGCTAGCTTGTTTAAGTGTGCCTGTACGTATATACAGGCGCTTTATGATTTGTCAGCTGTTCGGAACGCGCGCTGAAAGTTCATG
>CM041629.1:46370122-46416594 GCA_023333625.1 Bothriochloa decipiens
ACGGGGGTGTCCCGTGTCCGTCCCCGGCGGGGGGTATTTATGGAGGGAGTGGGGGAAAGCGAGCGAGTGGGACCGCCGTCGCCGGGCCGGGGCAGATTTGGAAAACGTGCGATTGCCAGCGAGGTGAAGACGCGACTGCGCTCGCTCGCTTTGCGTTTTGCTTCCATCCACGGGTGCGGGGGTGGGGTCCAGTTGTCCGTGTGTGTGTTCACCGTGCGCTGGCTGGGCCCGCACGCGGCAGTGCTTGCGCGTTGGCCGCAGCTTTGGTGGACTCGTGCAGAGCTGAGCTGAGCTGAGCTGAGCAGCTAGCACAGCGTTGTCCTTTTTCAGGTTTTTTTTTTCCTTTTATCTGATCCGATGATTTGAAGGAAAATGAGCTCTTTATTTCCAGAAGAAGAAGAGGTTTCCGAGAAGCTGAGGGGGAAAATATTTCTTTGGGAAATCAAATCTTTAGGCCCCTTTTGAAATGAAAGAAAAATGATGGAATTTTGATGGATTGGATTTTTACACGAATTTTTCATACAAGAGTCTTTGGAACAAAGGATTGAATCCTATGAATCCATTTGAAATTTCTATGGAATGAACTATCCTGTACAACTTTTGGAGGAAAATATAAGCATGACGTCCAACTTTTTTTTTTGTTTTCCTTTTGTGTCATAGGATTCTTGTGTTATTCCTTTTGTACCATTCAAATGCTTTATCAATAACTTTTTTGCATTCTAGTTTTCTATAGGATTTCAATTGCACGGTCATTTGCATCTTGTGTTTTTTTTATTCTTTTATTTTTGAGAATCCTGCGTTCCAAATAGCGCTTTATTTTATCTTGGAAATATACGAAAAATGAAAATAGTAATTCTCAAATCCATGTGCACTAGAGGACAAAACTATTATAGATTTATCACCCACTACATATTAACTTGAAATTTATTACTTTTATTTGAACTTTTTTACTAATAAGCTTGTATTCTAACTTTAGAATAATGAGGTAACCATTTTTCTTTCTTTAGGTGACAGAGCAGTAGAAATATGTTTTTTTGAGTTTTGTATCCTCACTTTTGTATCGAGTACATATATGATACATCCATACGTTATAATGGGATGTGCTAAGTTTTAAAGCTTTCAAGTGATGGAATGATGGAAAATTGGAAATATGTTTTTTAGTGTTTCACGGAGGACTATTCGTCTTGATGTCATGGGCACGGTGGGCCTGCAGAACAGAGAAAGGAGCTGTACCTTTGCGGGAAGATAAATACGTATAGGACGTGGAGGTTTTACTACGCCAGACCTCAGTGATACTGCTGCTGTTGTCATCTTTATTGATTTGCTAAGCTTCACGTAAGTGTCGAGGACTTGTTCGCGCGTAACTTGAGCAATAGTCTTCAAAGCGTGTTTTCATACGACGATGTAATAGTGACCCAAGTAAATCATCGGTATATCAAGTGCGTGCTCTTAAGATGGAGAAACGGTTATTTGGTTGGGATTTATAGCAGTGTGTCCTCTTAAGATGGAGAAACAATTGTTTTATCGGGATTTATAGTAGTGTCCTCTTGAGTTGGAGAAATAGTCCTTTTGTCGGGATTTATAGTAGTGTGTCCTCTTAAGATAGGGAAACAGTCGTTTGATGAGGATTTACAGTGCATTTGATAGGAATCTAGAATTACTTGAGGATTACCTAGATTCTCTCAAAGAATATTCCAAAATTACTCAAGGAGGTCCTTTGACTCCTAGACTGCATTCTTATTAATAAAATATTTTTCTATAAAAAATTCTATAAATAAAATATTCTTAAAATTTAGCACTTTGGAAATCATATCTTTAGGAACCTTTTGAAATGGAGGAAAAATGAAAGATTTTTGAAGGATTGGATTTTTAATGGAAATTTTGCTACAACAGTCTTTGGAACAGAGGATTGAATCCCATAAATCTCTTTGAAGTTCTATGGAACGAACTATCATGTGCAACTCTTCTCTATAAGATTTTGATTACATGGTCATTTAATATTGTGTGTTTCTCTATTCTTGCATTTTGAGATTCCTGCATTCTAAATAGGGCTTTATTTTATCTTGGAAATATATGAAAACAAACTCCAATTGTATTTTGTTCACTCGATTTTTAAGGGACATTCATAGTAAATTCACACATATACTCAGTTACTCACATTAAAAAAATAGATGCAAATTCAATCTAGAATAATTAATATGAAATAACAATTTTCAAATGCATGTGGATTACAAGACAAAATTGTACATAAACTTAAATTGTAGTATTATTTTTTTTTACAAATAAGCTTGTAGTTCGAACTTTGGGATATTAGTGCATATATTCATACGTTATGGAAATATGTTTTTTTACTTTGCAATCCTAACTTTTATATATCATTACATATATCGATATTATGTACCTGCTAAGTTAATAAGTGATGGAGCGATGAAAGTATTTTTTTTTTGTTTAGCGAATTGGAAATATGTTTTTTAGTTACTTTACATGTTTTCACGGAGGACTATTTCCACCTGATGTCATGCCTACGGTGGGGCCTGCAGAACAGGGAAAGCAGAAGCGGGATGGAGGTTCCTTTTTTTTTTTTGCGTGGGGAGAGGACTGGTTGGCTGGGTTATATTCTGTGAGTCTGTGACTATAGAAGGTGTGTACCTTTGGGGGAAGACCTGAACGACGTGAAGGTTTTTACTATGTCAGCCCTCAGTGACGTACGTTGCTGTTGCCATCTTCCTTGATTTGCTATGTTGACGTAAGTGTTGAGGACTTGTGCACGCATTTTCGTACCGCAAGGTAACAGCAACTAAAGTAAGTGTCCCCTAAGACGGAGAAATGGTCGTATAGTCAGAATTTACAATAGTGTATAAACGGTCGTTTGGTCGGAATTTATAATAGTGTGTTCTGACGGAGAATAGTCGTTTGGTCAGGATTTATAGAACATTTGATTTTTTAGATTTTCTCAAAGAATGCTTGAGATGATGTATTGTAATTACTTGATGAGATCGTTTGGCTCATAAATTGCATTTTGATTAAAAATATTTTCTATAAAAAATTCTATAAATAAAAACATACCTAAAAGTCTAGCACTTTCTATATAAATGTAGAACAACTTAAATACACACAACCAATATTAACATATTGCGCATAGAACTGATAGAACTGAATAAAATACGTAGCATGCAGAAGCACATGCGGTGGTAGAAAAATCATGCAAAACCACCCACATATCGTTTCAGTCTTTAACGAAGGAACTCTCATGATCACTAGAAACATTTTAGCATAGGCCATAGTACAGTTTGGAATAGTTTTTAGTGATTCTCAAGAGAAACGTTCTGACTCCATCATCTAGACTAAGCCTAGCCTAACCACGGTGATATGTGACGATGCAACAGTGACAAGACTATAATAAATTACTATTTGAATTCACATTAACCATGTGTACATTTTCTCTAGCGAGGAATGGTCGTCTGATGATGATTTAACCCTTGATGCTAGGCAATTCTTTGTTAAAACGAGAGTGCCTTTACCATGTCAACCATACACATAAGAGATCCAAAGCCAGCCAGCATCATCATCCTTGGCTTTGCTTAGTAGTAGTGCCAGCCAAATAATGCCCATGTCACACTGCCATTTAACCAAAAGATGACAACACCACCCACTCATTAATTTATGACCTATTATAACTGACAGCAGGATACTATAAGATTTAGTGCCTGGTTTTAAAATTAGAAAGCTAGTAGAACCCAGTTTGGAGGACCAAAAATATAAAAGCTATTTCAGGGACAACCGAAGCATGCTAACATTTCAAGCCACCTCCCAATGCAAGTCCCAACAAAAGCTGGACTTGTTTTTTTTTAAGAACTGGACCATTTGGAAGGGACCAATTTGCAGAGCTTGTAATAGCACTGTCTAGGCAGAGGTGCACAAGGTGCACAGCAGCAGAGAGGGGTTTTATTGATACCACCATGTGCAATGCCGTAACGAATATTCACTTTTCGTTTGGTTTGATTTGACACGACGGATCAACGAATATTCAAGCCGCCTGTGATTCTTCGAACTTTCAAGAATATGACAGGAATATTGTCAAGGGAGAAAAGATAAAGATGTTATATATTGCCACTAACAATAGAGCCTTTTTGTATTTTTAAATGCGCGAGTCCATGATACCGGGATACTGGTGTTGCATCATGATCCACTACGTGTTGATGGTGTTGGAGCTAATGAGTTCGTACATCTCACTACTGAATTAACAATTTCACAAAGTTTACGTGCACATAGCCATTCATTATTCAGATTGGAAACGTCCAGTTTTTTTTCCCTGGACGAAAAATAAATGACAAATCAAGATATGAAATACTAGCAACACTCACTTAAAGTGCTGCGCGCAGCTAAATAATGCATGTACTCAACTAATTCTTCATGCTAATTACTTTTACTGCTATATTGATAGAGACATATATCATTTCAAAAACGTAATGAGTAACGATACTCCATGAAATCTTACATGAGATCAAAAAAAAAAAAGAAATTGGTATCATTCTTAAACTTGATTTCGAAAAAGCTTACAACAAAGTAAGCTGGAGCTTTCTCTTTGAATGTCTTGAATCTAGAGGTTTCTGTTCCAAGTGGTGTAACTGGATCAGACAGGTGGTATCAGGAAGGACAGTTAGTGTCAAGTTAAATGACAAAATTGGATCCTATATTAAAAGTTTTAAAGGGGTTAGACAAGGGGATCCGCTGTCACCAATTCTTTTCAACTTTGTTGCAGATGGCTTAACTAGGATGATCCTAAAAGCCCAATCTAATAAGTGAATATGTGGTCTAATAGAGCATATCTTTGAGAATGGCATTGCTGTGTTACAGTATGCCCATGATACGATAATTTGTCTGAAACATGATATTGATGGAGCTAGAAACCTTAAGCTGTTGCTTTATATGTTTGAGTTAATGGTTGGGCTAAAAATTAACTTTAATAAAAGCGAAGTCATTACTATTAATGATGATAACAACTGGGACTCTGTATATGCTGAGATCTTCAACTACCAAGTCGGCAGCTTCCCTCTTAAATACTTAGGAGTTCCTGTTAGTCCCAGTAGACTGCATATCTCTGATTGGCTCCCATTCTATGAGAAAAGTTGCAAAAAACTTGATATCTGGAAAGGTGGCACCATGTCCATAGCTGGAAGAAAAACACTCATTGAATCCAGCCTAAACAACACATCCATGTATCATATGTCTATATATCTCCTCCAAAAAACAATCATTAAGAAACTTGATAAGAATAGAAGATCTTTTTTTGGCAAGGGGATGGTACTTAGAAAAAATATCACCCGGTGTGTTGGCCTAAGATCTGTAAGAGCAAAAAGAAAGGCGGATTAGGAATCAAAGATATAAGAAAAATGAATATCAGCCTCTTATGTAAATGGTTCTAGAAACTTGATCATGAAAGGGGCATCTGGCAAAGATATTATTAAATACAAATACTTGAAGAAAGATAATCTATGGACTGTTATGCATAAGCAGTCTGATTCCCCCATATGGAGTGATCTTTTAAAAGTCAAAGAATTATACTTAAATGGCAGGAAGCTGATGGTGGGTAATGGTGAAAGCATCTTGTTTTGGCAAGTAGATGGCTACATAATAAACCTTTGTCTCAAATGTACCCTGATCTATTTAAAATGGCACAATACAAGTGCATTACCCTTGTGGAAGTAAAAAGTAGTCCTGCACATATTATTTTCTCTTGATGTTTGATTGATAACTGGAAAAATCAATGGGAGACCATTCTGTATGAGATTTCTAATGTTCATTAGAAGATCTGATGATAAGGTTATCTGGCGCTTTGGTAGTAAGAAGATATTCTCTGTTAAATCAATGTATGACATACTTACTGAAGATGATTATGGTCCTTCTCTAAAGAAGATCTGGAAAGGAAAAATCCTAGCTAAAATCAAGATTTTCTTATGGCTTATAGCTAATAAGGCAATTTTAACTAAAGACAACATGATTAGGAGAAAGTGACAAGGTGATCCCACATGTCTTTTCTGTGAAGCTGATGAAAACATTCAACATCTTTTCTTTCAATGCAACATATCCAAAACTGTGTGGGCAACATTTGCTATCTGTTTTGGAGCTAATGACATTCCTAACTCTTTTGAATCCTGTTGGACATGGTGTGAAAGATGGATCCCTGGACGTCAGAAATTTCATACCATGGGTATTGCGGCAATATGCTGGGCCATATGGAAGGCCAGGAATAGTGTTTGCTTTGAAGGGAATACTATTCATAATCCTATTGCTATCATATATCATGCATGTGCCTTAATGAGTTACTGAACAGGTTTATACTCTTAGATGGACAAGGAGGCTGTTTCTGCTGGTGTCAACGACATGATGGAAATCGCCCTCAAGTTGCTCAACAAGAAGACGAAGAAGAGCAAGGTGCTGCCATCGACGGAAGACTCAACAGATCAACCTGATGAATAAAGCCATTGTCTGCGGATTGGCCTTCGAATTGGAGAAGATGCATTAGATACAAAAACTTCTTGGTTGGTCGAGCATAGTCAACATGTTTTGGTCGAACTAGAACTAGTCTCCCTATTTCTTTTGTTCCCTTCTACGCTGTGCTTGACCTGTTGCTGGGGGATCACTTCGCCTGGAGTGGCGTCCATCCAGTTCTGTGTTTGGTCGCGTCGTGAGTCATAGACTGTTTCTGGTATTTCCTCAAGCCGTAGTATGCTTAGAGGGACTCTTTTAGTGCTTCATCATGTAATCTTGATAAACTCTGGATGCTTGTATTTCCGTTATGAAAGTAATAGGAATGGGGAATGCCCTCGGTTCGAAAAAGAAACGTAAGGAGTATGTTGGATGTCCAACCCGGTCTTTCAATTCACAGGAGAAAGAAAATTCATCATATCATAGATATTTTGATGTCCAACCCATCTTTCCATTTCGCAGGCTGCAGAAAAGCAACAAAGACGATGAGTACACCAGAGACTGCTATTCCAGACCGTCAGAGAAAAAAACAATTTAGTCGGGTAATATAAGTAGCCGTCTCTGGTTTCGTAGTCCACTTGAGGACCGTCTGCAATGACCAATATTTAAGACGGGTATGATTAAGAGCTGTCTCAGGTATATGAGTGACCCGCGATTTTGATGCCCATCTATTGTATGAAGTGCATCATAGACTTCTTAAGAAATCCACCGTAACACAGAAATTTGACTGGCCAACCCATCTTTCCATTTCGTATAGAAATTTAAATATATACTACTGTATTAACATTCTTTTAGATCAGTGGTTTGCTTAGCGTACACTATGAATTGTATCTAGCCAATCCAGCTATTTATTAAATTCTGCTTTCGTTCCTACTCTGACGATAGGACTGGGTCCAGATACACAGATACCAAGCTGGGCACGACCCATGCATGAAAGCCAAATATAACATGCCTGCCTGTCTCTTTTAAGTGCAAAATACTTTCATTCGTCGAAGAAAATTAATAATATATTACACAGAGAAGGTTGTGAGCAAACTAACTATGTTCTCTTGTGTTTTTTCAAACAGGAATAGTCCGCTGTTCAGCCGAAGCAAGGCGCAAATTTGAAAATGTCGTTGCTACTCGTTTGCTTATATTGAACTTAACTGCTGTACCTGCTGCAATTTGTTTAGGCCCTGGTATCTTTAGGAATACCCAAGAATTTTTCCCAAACGTTATGCATCTATTAAATATACACATGCATATATATGTTATTAAATCTTTGATATTTTTCTTATCATTCACTTATAAAATAGATGGAATAAATGAAGTGTTCCGGCCTTTTCCTACGACCACACTCCATCGATCAAGCGGATCCATCCAAAGGTAAAAAATTACATGCGGACTTTCAAATTTCAAAATCTATAAATTACAATAATATTTTGGGACCCTCAAAAGTTTTAATTCAAAAACTTTCCAATTACAAAGTTGTACAATTTTGATATAAAATTTGTCTTCATTATTCGAGCTCATATGGCAGCACGTCAGGTCGGGTCTATATGGTTCAATAAATATTTCATCTTTGGGCCAAGCTTCTGTGTTGTGTCGTGTTTTAGGCCATGGTAAAATACCGTGGCATGTATGACCCGTCCTCTAATAGAACAGTTCAAGTCTTTCTAGCTGCTCCGCATACATGCATACGGCGAAGCCCTGAATAGGGTGGATAGAGAATATAATGCTCTAAACACCGTAAAATTTCAGTGAAGATGATTATAATGGTCTATTATAAAAAAATATGTTAGATAAGTTAATGAAGCGCACAAAACTACTACTACGACTCATCTACGAGCGAGGAGATGCATATGCACATGGTGTTCTGGCCGGGAGAAGGGATGTCCAGCCCGGCTTTTGCCTAGCGAGAGCAGTGGCATCATGCTGGCACTTGGATAGCCCGACCCGAAGTGCCCCTTGACCGTTTGCGCGCTGAAACATTTAACTCTACAATGCGCCTCAAGCTTTCTGTATCCTGGCCGTATCCACGTTATCAAAATTTTACTGTGCGTTCGATTTCTTCATCAACAGTTTGGCAATGTTTACGGTACTATAAAATCTTGTCTTTTGCTAATAGATGATCCTCACTTACCTGGCCGCCGTACCAATTACGGGTAGGCCCCAACGAGCCCTGGCTTCTCCTCTGTTTTCTTCTTCCCTTGCACTGTTTTGGTCCTTATCCTCGTTTCTGTCCCCATCAATTCATCCGCTGCCTGCTGCTGCGCGTCGCCGTTCCACCGTCGCTCTCGCCTGCGTCCTTGTCGCCCTGCTCTCCTCCGGGATTTGGCCACGGGATGCCTTCAAGGCGTCGGCGTCCTCTACGCGCGAGCAACGGGCGGCGTGGGCGGGTGGCGCGGCGTGGCTGCATCGCGGTGTCGCGTCCTGCGCTTCACGTGAGTTGTTGTGCTACAGGAAACTCTAGGTGCCTGTGATGGAGGTCCTGAGGGTCTGCTCTGTTTGGAATCAGAACGACGCCTCCATGGTTGCAGCGGCACTCCCTTTCCTTGACGTTGCCGCTCCCATGGCGCCCCTGCTCAGGTGGTAGTCGCCTATGCTGAGGGTCCACTCTTCTCGGAATCCGAACGGCGCCTCCATGGTTGCAGCGACACTTCCTTTCCTCGATGTTGCTGCTCCCATGGCGCCCCTTCTCAGGTGGTGCTCGCCCGTACATGTCCCCTTAGTCCTACCTACCCGATCTGATGTCTTGCCTATCCCTGCTACATGGAGCAGTAAGCTTCAATTGTTTTTTCTGCCACCAACGATTTTGATGTTGTTCTGATTTGAGTGCCTTGTTGCAGCTGCCCGGTTTGGGGTTAAATATACCTCATTGAAGTACTGAGGTTTTGGGATTGTGCAATGATGAACCTTTTCTAGATTGAGACAATGGAATTATGCAGCGGTGGACGATTATTTCATTGATCCATGGTTCTTGCTATTTGCATTGGCTTGTCATGATGCTTATGGCCATGTTGCCTTTACATCTCTCGGTGAGCCACATCGTCTAGAAATCTCCCGTCGGTGGATCTGTTTGCCTGGCCATTAGCAGCCCCATGTCGCGACATAGAACTCCTCCACTCATCCCCCTTCAGCTCTCTCGGTAAATATGCCCACCTACATTTTTCATGTTTGCTCCTGAGCATTGTTCCATTGTCCATGATGTCATTACTGCACATAGTTTGATGTTTGCTATATTACTGAGCACACCCCATTGCCGATGATGTATTTACTCAACACATTCTATAGTTTCCCAACAATCTTGATCTTGTGGTTTTTAAAATCCTTCGATCGCTTGATTTCCTCCATAACATGGGTTTTAGTTAGAACTCGGATTCTAGAATCTGGAATGTTCATGGTGCTTCTTTGTTGTACTTCAATTTGGATCGAGCCAACATAGTGATCTATGATTCATAGGATATTTCTTCTTTTCTGAGACAACTAATTTTAAGACTTCTACCTGTTCTGTAATAGATGGACCAAATAGTTTGAATTAATGGGTGTGCTATCCCAGTTTTGGCTTCCTTTGGTTTGCTTATTCATCGCATTATTTAGTTAACTTTATTTGCTAACCTACAATCCATTTGCAAGGCTAGCTATCTGGACACCATTTTACCAAAGCTATATGCCTCCTATTTTCTTGATTACAAATCTAAACTTTATTTGCCCAGAGGATCTTCTTGCAGATCTAGAGGTAGATAGATTATTTTTGTTCGATTTGAGACCAGCTGATTACACCTTTGACGGCTCTGCTGTGAAGGATTCGCTATTGCGGAAATAGATATTTGCCTTTTTTGTTGCTGCATATAGGTGAGTGTGTGAAACTGTGAATACCAGCAACTGTGGTTCTTGTCAGTTACATTACTCATGTAACACAAGGGAGAAAAAAGACTGACTACATATTTTTTTCTTCAAATATTTGTCAGCTAATTTTGTACCAATACATTCTTATCTGCTGTAACGAACAATTACAATGCAACAACCTCTACCTATTTGAAACCTGATCTTTGCATTTACATGTTGGTTCTAATTTTGCTTGATGGATTTGATGTATGTGCGTAGGGGTTTAGGCATTTAGGTGTGGAGCACCATGTTCTTATGTAATTTAACTTTTTACTTTGATTTTCTACTCATGCTCAGATGGATGAACCTGAGGTTTATCACCTTAGCTGCCATTTGGTTGGGATTAACAAATGATATGCTTGTATAAATTTCTTTTCATGTGAGGCTAGCAGATCTAATTTGACCAGATCAGTCTTCATCTATTGTAGGAGTGCATGTGTGATGCCTAATGCTAAAGCAATTGTCGACTTTATTAAGGTCCTGTTAATTATGGCATGTTGCTGTAACATTCACAATAGTCAAATTGAACGACATATTGGAATGTATTCATATAATAGCTAGACTCTCAATGTTCGAACTGATATGCTGCTCACTTTTTAAGAACAAGGGTTCTAATGTGTTTTGGGGGATCTTGTCGTGGTAGTAACATTTGTAGTAGTAGGACTTTAAAACGAAAAAAGGCTCGCCAGACCAGTTTAAGGTTGCATGCTATTGCATTTGTTGTCTGCTCTTACGTGAGTTCCTCGGCTCTAGGACTGACTGGTTTCCTTATTTGGCTATATAAAGTTATGTGTGCTTTAGTTTGTATCTGTACGCCCAAAACAACCCTGTTTTAGGGGAATGAAATTTTGGGGGTGCATCTTTGTAGCAATCCCCTTCACAGGATTATCTTCATATAGCAAGAATTTATCTGGTTATCGTATCTGTTTACTCAATGTATGCTGATAAGAGGTGACATTTGCATCAGTAGTAAAGTATAAATTAGCATGTTGAGTGCTTTTTTATTTGTGGTGTGTTTGGTTTTCTGGATATGAAGCTGCAGTGCCTATGTGCAAAACTTGCCTTTTAGTTCACCTCTATGCTATCTGGGACCTGTGATAACTCTTTATGCTCCCCTTGCAAATTTCAATAGCTGATTTTGTCGCTTTATATGTACCGCCTTCAAACATGTCCCATCCTTGGATAGTTCGCAAGAATCTATCATGTATTTTGTTTTGTGCGCAGGCACATTACCCCACAGAAAGTAAAGCTTCAGGTAAGCTCTTAATTCTGTTCGACAGAGACAAAAATGATAGGACAATTGCTCTTCGCCTTGAAAATCTTTTGACATGTATCTTCCTCTACTAATCTTCACAGATGCTCGCACTATTTTTTTCATGCAGCAAGTATGATTTGTTTTTAATCATGGCACAACTTGAACAAATTGGTGGATGACGATGCTCGGCAGGTATGAATACATTTCACGTCAGGAGTAATAGTCCATGTTTCTACCTTCATTCCAAATAATGCCTGTTTAGGCTCACTAAACCTAGCATTTCTTACACAATGCGTTTATTCCTGCATCACCTCTGCTTTCTTTTATTAATAATAGAAAGAGTTAATTGAGAAGGAGTAATAGAAAGAGTTAATTGAGAAGGAGTCCCAGGAAAAAACAGAAATCACTAGATAGCACTTACGTGCGATGAAAGAGATATAATAATAGCCTCACTGGTCCATGTGATTGGTTACATGTCCTGATGATGTGTTCTATGCTCACATTAGTTTATTGTTTCCACTCCTACAGAATTGTGCCTATCAAAATTCTTGTTGCTCGATCTTGTGTAGCTCGTACGTTGGTTCGGAAAAGTGGCTAGATAAGGTACAAGTCTCCTTAAACAATCTTTGCATTCTTTCTTCTATACAAAGAAAAAAAGCCTTCCCATTTATTGATCTTAAACTCATATGCCTATGTCTGACGACAACAAACTCTACTAAATTTTCAAAAAAGGTCATGACTTCGTTGGATATAAAAAAGCGTACCAAGTATTGACAGTATGTTACACATGCCTTATCTAAGTTCATCATTCATTTCAATTCCTTAGTGTCTCAATTAAGGTCATGAATTCATTGGATATAAAAAAAGCGTACCAGGTAGTGACATTAGGTTGCACATGCCTTATTTAAGTTCATTTCAGTTCCTTGGCGTCTCAATTTTGACAATGGCTACAAGTTCTTGGTTCTTAACCTACTCATGATACTTCAAACTATTAAACCTCTTTGTTTTTGTGTGTTGGATCTTTTGGTTTCCTATCATGAACCATGGGCACGGATAGTCTAATCTGCATATCTGTTGATATGTTTTCATATCCTATCCTAAATCTCTATCTGTGCATGTTTCCTCATTTGTTTCCCTATTCTTTGCTCCAATTTTTAAGGTGATTTTTGGTTATATCCATTGTTTGGATTACCAGATGTAATTATTCATTATCTTTGCCTATCAATGTTTGCTTATTGAGAAAATAAGGCAATAACTGAAATGATTTTGTCTTATCAGGTACCAGTCAAACTGATTACCTTCGTACACTATCGTCGGCAATAGGAAATGGCCTAGCTTAAACAGGCATGTATCAAAAATATCTCTTCAAGGTTGGGGACCAGTTTGATGTTGCTTAAATTAGTAACTTATTTGTTCATCTTAACAATGTCGAGGTAGGACAATGATGTTACTCTTTTGTAGTACAAATGACACAGAGTAAATGTTTGCAAGAATCTAAAAATATTCTTGGAAATAAGCAGGCATTGCATTCCTGCTTAAGTAGATGTAACATCTAATTGTTCTTATCTTAGTCGCTATAAAAAGTAGTCTATCTGCGTATTCTACTGAGAACATGCTCCTATATGAATTATGATAGCAAGTTCCACAAAAGATGCCCACTGAACAGTGTTCCATTTCTTTATTGCCCTTGACAGGAATTATAGTAGATCAAGGGTGCACATTTTAATTAACATATATAATTCTTTAGTACGACATACTAATATACTGGTTTCAGCCTTTTTTAGTTAAGAACTATCTAAAGTAATAATATACTGCTTTTTGCCTTTTTTAGTTAACAACTATCTAAAGTTGCAGTGACAATTTGTGTAATATCTTTTTTTGGCGACGTCAATTTGTGTGATATCGACGTCATTTGATGCCCATCAATCAATTTGCTAAATGATGAACTATCCTTGCATCTTTTTATACTTAATATTTTGTGTCACAGATTAGAAAAACACTGATTAGGAACAGAGGACAGATACTAAACTGTCTTCCTTGCTGCTTCAAAATCAATCGTAGCCCATATACTACTTTCTTAGGTCACTACGTTGCTTGTTATACCAGATGAGGACAATCCATCTGTGTGATATACATGACATATGATATACATGACGATATGCAGCATTATTGTGTTCGTTTCCTGAACCTAATCCTAACTTAACACCTTTTGTACCAGCATTTTTAGCTATATAAATCTATATGTATATATGCACCTATCCTGCATTCCATAACATGTTCATTCTTTTACAAACATGCCTACAACTACGCCAAGAAGGGACTCCGATGATGACGACTCAGGAACCGAATCCTGCCCTTATCGCCATCTAGACTGAAGCAAGATCAACAGCAAGAGCAGAAAACCAACACACTCCCTGCTAACCTCCATAGTGAGAGCTTTATTTGACCTTTGTTTTCTCCTCATTTTGCAAAGTTCTCTTAACTAAAGCTTTTACTATGTCATAGAACTTATGTCACAGATTCTGTAAATTACATGTATCATGCTTTGCTGGACTCCTACGAATAAAACCTAGACTTAATGTAATAAAGGCTGTAAAATACATATGGTAGATTTCGCATCTACAAAATTGTACCAGTTAAGATTTGTCCCGGCTTTGGCGCGCAAGGGCGCGCCTACGTCACTATCGTGGATGATATGTCCTATCCCGACCCTTTGATGCCTACCTACAGATATGCTACGATGTGACCATCTGTTGTTAACCTGCGCATTTTGTCATTTCCTCATATGAACGCATGGTTCGTCGATGGGCAGTACGTGTCCTTTCCTTTTGACCTATTGGCACGACGACCGCCGTACCGACCGACGAAACCAGCAGATAAACATCATCACTACACAGCTATACTAAGTGCATCTGCATATATATACTAGCTAAACTAGCACTGCTGACCCATAAACATTTACTTGACCAGCATAATGGGCATAGCAGGCGGACACGTTTATATTTACATGTTGTCCCTCGTGCAAGTCGTTGTTGGAGTATATATATGTAACACCTTACAGTTTTTTTTTCAATATGTGTGCACTGAGAACCTATAGAAAACACCCGTGATTTTTGCAACCTACGTTTGTGGAGGAAGATGAGAGGAAACAGAGCAGGTGTGCTTGGACTTGTTGCTACTGGCTAGGAGCTAGCTATCCAAACTTTTCGGCTACTAGCTAGTTGTTGTGGAAGATTGCAGCCGAGCGGCTGGGCTTTTTCAAAGCTCGGTGAAGCCGAGAGTTCACATGGTGCCATGCCGTTGAACGAGCGAGCTAGGGTGCACGCGTGCATCCATGCAAATTTGTTTATCCTCTCCTTTGGATACAAGTTCGGCACGGTGTGCTTGGATTGACTGAGATCATTGCTTTTAGTTTTACTCCAGTGTTTATCTGATCTCGTCCTTATTAGGTGGCTAATACTTACCACTCTTTCAATATTGACACACAACTGATCGAAGACGCGAGCGACTTGTTCTTCCTTTTACAGCGCAATATTGTACGTGTGGAACAACAAAAGATGTCTCGAGTTACATCACTAAGCAATCCGTACAAGCAAGAGCACATATTTCAATTATACTACAAGTAATGATATTATTACATAAATCCCATCACATCACATAAACATAAGTGCAAATTCCCGTGTCTGCTTGCTACAAATTGAGAAACAAAATGTGTTATGATGAGACCAATGCGCAAATTAAAACAGGATTTTGGGATCGATACTCACAATTGGCCTTCGGTATATATGGCTACGGGCGTTGAGTTCTTCCTATATATGAGAGCTTTAAAATTGAGAGAGGTTCTGAGCTTTAGGAGAAAAGGTAAAGGTTTCACATCATTAGCTGATCGACATGCATTTTTACAACTAAGTGATGAGAGAAAAGACCACATCATAACAGCACATCTGATCAAGAAGTTTGTGTGTAATCTTGTAATACGGGTGGTATAATTCCTCTAATGGGAGGATGAACCTGGATGTTACTTTTCATGGTCTAAAAAGCAACGTGCATTTTTCAAATCATTGTCAGCTCTCGCGTGAAAAGTGAAAACTAAGCAGAAAAGCTAAACCAAGGAAAGAAACATATATGGCCTGCTTGGAATGTGACTTTGAGAGAACTGAACAACACAGACTGCATGCAACTATCAAATAAACAGTCCACAACGCAGTTCATGAACTAGCTAGTATCTAAACCATAGCATAACTATTGTTTAACCGTACACACAATCCCAACTATACTGATAGAACACGTGGAAGGGCCTTTAGTTGGCAAACACTTGAGAATAATAATCGATCGTGCCCCTTTGGCTAATAAAGTCCAGGGTGTGTGTATTTCCAAGGGAAGAAAAAAACTAAAGGGGGCCCACCAACAACTAAACCCACTCCTTTCTCTCTCAACTAAAAGGCAAAATGAAGCTGTCTTCTCTCTAGCTTAGGTTGGTGGAGAAGAATACTAAGCGACAGGCCTAATTATTTGTTTATTTTTTTTGCATATAGACATTATGGAAACCAAATTAGTCCAAGCTGGGCCTATGTATGAGCACGTGCACGGTTACAGTGAGCAGTGATGGGAGCACAAACTTACGTGGGAAAACATAACTGTAGGTTCGCATACGTAGCTGCTTGCGTCTTCACTCCAGCCGGGAAATTTCATATTCCCTCTGTCCGGGAATAAGACATCTTTTTTACTTTAATACATCATGTTTAATACATTATGTTTGACCATCCGTCTTATTTAAAATTTTTGTATAACTTATAACTATTATTAGATTATCTCTAATAATAAAATAAGTCATATTAAAGTGGATGATATTTGTAAAAAATTTTGAATAAGACAGACGGTCAAACATGATGTATCAAAGTCAAAAAGATGACTTATTTCCGGACAGAGGGAGTAGACCAGAATGAGCTGACCACGCTAATAGGGGGTTTGTCAACATTCTACAGAATCAGATGTGTCTACGTTGGACTCGATGATCTTCTGAACATAATAGAGCAACCAATTAATTAAATCACTTTTCACACATTATATTATGTCATCCACCAAAAACCAAGCTACACCGATAAACCCTTGATTCATTAGTACACTCACGGGGGAGGAAGGGCTCATGCCACTAAGGATTCTAAATTCTAAGAGCAACTCTAACAGGACCCTTATCTTGAGCTCACATAGCTAAATATGAATATCAATGCGAAAAAAACGTAGGTTTAGTGGGGCCCTTATTACTGGAGCCCCATTTTGATATGGGCCCCTGAAACGAGGGTTCTTTCATCCATTTTTCTCATGCCAATCTCTGTTCCTCACATCGCTCACTGCTCCTTAGCATGTCAATCTGCTCCTGGCTGCTCGATCTGCCCCTTGGACGCCATGATGCACCTGCTCATGGGCGCACTTGTTCGCGGGTTTAGCACACCTCCTCGCGTGAATCCCTCCTTTTGCACCGCTCCAGCCACACGGGTGCACTCCTTCCGGCCATATTGCACTTGCTCACGGCCCTGACCTGCTCACCACCAAGGTGATCGAGTGGCCCCGGCCTGCTCTAGCAACTCCGCGTGTCGCGCGTGTGTATGTGGAGAGGACGAGAGGGAGAAAGGTTTGACTCAATGACGTGTGGATCCCCCATGTCATTGTTTGCTGATATTTGGTGGAGTCGCTTAAGTATAGGACTAAAAAATGAATTCTAAGAAAAAAAGACTCTAAAACTTACAATTCATTCTATTTTCAATCAATTCATCCACACCTCTTCTGTAGTCCAGCTCCCTTGTCTAGCTTGTTTGGCTCTGCCATTGATCGAGTACAGTACTACAGGATAGATTAAGAACAGTGGAACACGACAAGAGATGCATTAAAACGAGAGATGGAAATATCCCTTCGCAAAAAGGAAAAAAACTGAATATAATAGTGGATTATACAGTGCTTAGTTTGTTATTCTTTTCTTTTTTTTTTGCCAAAGCATGTATAATATGTGTGTGTCGGTTATATCATCATCTAGGATATATACATATTTACAAATTTGTTGTAATCAGTGCACGCAACTTTCCTTTTGCAAATAAAGGTTTGCATTAAAAAGTTGTCAAAAAAGAAGGTTTGCATTAACCCGCCGACAATGCACATATTTACTTTAATTTGTTTGATGCACACACCCATCTCGCTCCTCCTAAAATAGTCTGAGGATCTCCTGTCACATCCTGGTTTCGAAGAAATAAAACTAAGACAAAAACTCATATACGTTCAGAATAATTACACACATGAATGATAAATTATATGCTTTAAAAGCACAGTGTTCGAATAAAACATAGTATAATGATTATATCGTACCATTATTACATAACTGTCATCAGAGTAAAGCGGAATATAAATAACATCGTCCAAAACGAAAAGCAACTAAGACGACGTAGCGACTCCATCTCGCCACAGGAAGATCGACGGCAGCAACACGACGCCTAGTATCCCGGATAGTTCTCAGGAAAGTCACCATCCGAGTCATCACTTGAGCATCCTTTGGTTGAGAAATAGCAAGAGTGAGTTCCATGTCGAAACTCAGCAAGTACAGGCGAAAAATAATGACATGCAAGGCTAATACAAGGTACAGCTGAAAGGTAGACTGCTGTAGCATTTTCATGTAACAATTAAGATTTAACTTATTGCAACCTATTTTCTAATCTCCTTGGTTGAAACACCCAACCCTTTATTAAGGTTCAAGTAGCAATTAATATGTCATTTAGCATCATAGATATAAATATATATCGTTAACAACATTAAACATGAGATAGCCATCTCAAGGGAACACAAGATAGCCATCCTGATAAAACCTGAGGTAGCAACCTCACAACATCACCACGATTTAACAGCTTAAATCATTTGGCTAATCATGCGAGGATCTGGGCCGCTCGTGACCGTGAGCACGGACGATATACCAGTTTTAACTCTGCACAGAGGTGTACACTTTCACTCCAGGTTATGATTACTCCTTTTGCCCGAGGCGGCCAACCTCTTAGCCCATTACCAAGATAGGCCGGCAGAGGTCACAACAAGGCTTTTCACAGGGTCATATGCAGTGATAACTCTCTAGCCTTGAGTCCAAGCGTATGGGCGACCTCACCGTGAGGCCGCCCCCATCACGGATCCCTAGCCCCTCCCATACTACAACTTGTAAACAAACCCCAGCGACCATAGCTATAGCCACCCGTCGGTAAGCTGTCTAACCTGCCCATGATGGTCTTGCTAATCAACCAAGCTAGTGCCCATTAGCCTGGAGATGTACGGAAGTCCCAGGTTGCCGCTCCACGAAAGGACCTCAAGGAGGAGGAGATACGGATGCCCCCGTCACTACGAGCCCACTGACATCCGTTCCCCCTTCTTTCACCGCCAACCAATGATGCGGACATGCATCAACTTCTCCAACGGCCAAGGCCAAGAGCCCAAGGCTCCACAAGTTAATAAGCAAGTTTTATCTTCATTAAATGGTGAAAGGTGAGGTAGAGCACTAGCAACCTAAAACCTAACAACTAATACCCAAATAGGATATCTTTGGGTAAAGTGGCTAGTAAGTCCTATGGTTTGCCGATTTAAAACACATGCAATGTATTTATAAACATGAATAGGCGTAATATGTTCAAAAGAATGCCTGCACTTGCCTTGGTTGTTGTCCTGCTGCACGTAGTCCTCCGGGTCCTGCTTATCCTCATTCACCCACGTCTCGTTCTCTATACACCACAATCATCACACACGCACACAACATGCAAGCAAACATACTTTAATTAGAGCAGTACACCAAAACATCTCAATAGTAGCAAACAATAGCTTAGAACTGTTCTAATCGTTGAGATGATTCCAAAAAGTATAAGTTTGTTAAAATCGGAGTTAAAACGTGAAAGTTATGGCCTATACAAGACTAGGGGCTAGTCTGCAGAAAACAGGACTATAATCTAAATACTTTTGAACTACGCAGGACTAGATTGTAAATAAAGAAAATGGTAGGGGATTTTTTGCAAAAGTTCCTAGGTGGTCGGCGGCTTGACCGCGTTGACGCGGTCAGCGCACACATGGCGCTGAGGTGGCACCTGCGTGGCAGCCACGTCAGCTGACATGTCAGCTGGCGCGGGTCCCTATTGACCCTGTGGTTGACCGGGGGTCAACAGTCGATCTAAGCCGCTCGGCTCAGATCCGAGGGCTGGCGGCGTCCAGCGGGGCGGTGTCGCTGGAGCGTCGGCCCGGACGGCGGCGCGCTCGTCGGAGTTGGCCGAAACGGCACTCCGGTGCTCGGCCGGCGAGGTGGAGGGTACGGGGGTGATGAGCGCGACCTCACGGACTCGACCGCGGGGTCCGTGATGGCGGGAGACGGCCGGAGGCGGCGGGTCGTGCGGTGCCGCCATGGCCGGCGATGGGGAACCTGGCCGGAAGGCGATGCGGGGCACGGAGAGATGCGCCAAGGGCATCGGCGGGCGGCTCACCTCACTGCGCTACTCGTGATGGTGCTCTTGCCGGCGGGGATGGGCCGGTGGCGGAGATCGACGACGGCGGAGACGAAACCGACGGCGGCGGCGAGCTTGGTCGGCTAGGGTTTCACAGAGGAGAAACAGGGCGACGGCGGCGGGATAGGGTTGCAAAGGAGGCGGCTCGGGGCGGGTGGCCGAGCTTTATAGCACGCAGCGGCGGCTCCGGGTCGCGTGCGGGTGGCGCGCGGACTCCCGCTCGGTGTCGTCTCTGGGAGGGAGACGACACTGTAGCATGGGCCCTACTCAGGTGGGTCCCTGTCAGCGGCGATGGGTGGCGACGCGGTGCTGACGCCAGCGGGTGACGCGGGGCTGATGCAGGCGGGTGGCGCGCGTGGCGCCTGCTGCTTGCTAGGCTGCGGTTGCTGGGTCGTTCGGCCCACTGCGTGGTGACGCGTGCAAGGCCCGGTGGCTGGTAGGCCACGGCCTAGCGACCTGCTGCACGGCGCGGGGCGGCCTGGCCGGCCTGCTGGGCTGCGCCCGACGGCTGGCTGCGCTGCTGGCCGGCCTGGCTGGCCGTGGCCGGCTGTGGCCCGCTGCTAGCCGGCCTTGCTGTTACTGCTTTGGCCATGGCTGGCCAAGGTTGGTCATGGCCGGCTAGGGCTGGCCATAGTTGGCCAGTAAGGGCTGTGGTTGGCCAGGGTGCACTAGGGTCTGGCCTAGGCTAGTTAAAGTAGATAGGTTAGTCTAGGAGTTAGAGGGGACAAGTTAGAGCATGTTAGAAGCTAGAAAGCAAAGCAAGAATTAAACAACAGGCTCAAACAAGTCAACCATGAACTATGCAGTAGCATGAATGCAACAATGCATAGTTTCTAACATGCTACATGTTTTAAAAGTAATTCATAAAACATTTATAATTGTCCTATGAATGTAAAGCATCTATGAAGAAATAAAATCAAATTCATTTAAGATTTAAAGTTTAAAAATTAGGGTGTTATAAACCTACCCCCTTAAAAGAACCTCGTCCTCAAGATTAGAAGACTCAGGAAACAACTCTGGATATTCTGCCCTTAAATCCTCTTCCTTTTCCCAAGTAGCCTCATCTTCTGAGTGGTACTTCCATTACACTTTGCACCACTTGACAACCTTACTTCTGGTGACTCTCTCGACTGTCTCCAAATCCTAGATGGACTCTCATCATAAGTCAAATCCTTCTGCAAATCCACTTCCTGCATAGGCAACTCCTCTTCTTTGACCCTCAGACATTTCTTGAATTGAGAGACATGGAACACATTATGCACATTGGATAAGTAAGCTGGCAACTCGAGCTGATAAGCTACCTCTCCTCTCCTTTCCAAAATCTTAAAAGGACCAATGTACCTCAGGGCTAACTTCCCTTTGACCTTGAACCTCTTGAGATTCCTCATTGGAGACACCTTAAGATAAACATAGTCACCCACTTCAAACTCAAGCTCTCTTCGGTGAACATCTGCATAACTCTTCTGTCTAGACTGGGCTGCTTTCAAATTACGCCGAATCACTTGGACCTGCTCTTCTGCTATCTTCAAGACATTAGGACCAAATACTTGTCTCTCTCCAGCTTGATTCTAGAACAAAGGTGTTCTACACTTTTGTCCATACAATGCTTCAAAGGGAGACATCTTGAGACTAGATTGATAACTATTATTGTAAGAGAATTCAGCATAAGGCAAATTATTGTCCCAACTGTCATTAGACTCTAGGGCGCAGGCCCTCAACATATCTTCCAGAATCTAATTAACCCTTTCTATCTGACTATCTGATTGTGGATGATAAGCTGAATTAAACCTTAACTCAGTTCCCAAAGCTTCATGTACCTTCTTCCAAAACTTGGAAATGAACTGTGTACCTCTATCCGAAATGATCCTCTTAGGAACTCCATGAGCACACACAATTCGAGCCATATACTTCTTAGCCAACTGTGCTCCAGTGTAAGTGGTCTTGACAGGTATGAAATGAGCAACCTTGGTCAATCGATCCACTATGACCCAAATGGAATCAAAACCTCTCTGAGTTTGAGGTAATCCCACAATAAAATCCATACTGATTTCATCCCACTTCCATTCAGGTATCTTCAATGGCTGCAACAATCCTGCTGGTCTTTGATGTTCTGCCTTTACTCTCTGACAAGTGTCACACAAGGCTACATACTCCCTAATGTCCCTCTTCATACCTTTTCACCAATAGTGTTCCTTTAGATCCTGGTACATCTTAGTACCTTCTGGATGGATAGAGTAAGAAGACTCATGACACTCCTTAAGAATAGTATCCCTGATTTTCTGATTATCAGGCACAACTAACTTGTGCTTATATCAGAGTGTCCCTTATTCATCAACACTGAATCCTGGGGCTCCATCTTGACTAACCATCTTGACAATCTCCTAAAGTTCCTCATTGGTTTTCTGACCCTTCCTGATCTCCTGATCAAGTGTCAGTTCCACATCCATAGAAACTCCGTGAGTGTTAGCAACGAACCCCAAATTGAGATACTCAAATTCAGCTAGTAACTCTTTAGGTAACTTCATCACTTCTAACATGTTCAGCTGACTCTTTCAACTCAGAGCATTAGCTACAACATTAGCTTTACCAGGATGGTAGAGAATCTCTAGGTCAAATTCATTAATCAATTCTAACCACCTTCTCTGCCTCAAGTTTAAGTCCTTCTGAGTGAATATATACTTCAAGCTCTTGTGATCAGTGTAAATATTACACCTGTGACCAAGGACATAATGTCTCTAAATCTTCAATGAATGCACTACGGCTGCTAATTCCAGATCATGAGTTGGATAATTCAATTCATGTTTCTTCAACTGTCGAGAGGCATAAGCAATGACCTTACCCTCCTGCATTAACACACAACCCAAACCATGTCTAGATGCATCATAATAAATAGAGAAGTCCTTCGTCATATCTGGCAGAGCTAGCACTGGTGCTGTTGTCAACCTCTTCTTCAATTCCTCGAAACTAGCCTAACATTGTTTCGTCCACTTGAACGGTTTGTCCTTCTCTAGCAAAGCAGTCATAGGTTTAGCTATGGTAGAGAACCCATCGATGAACCTCCTGTAGTATCCAGCCATTCCTAGAAAACTCCTGATGTCCTTGACATTCTTAGGTGAACTCCACTTGAGCATATCTACAATATTCTTAGGACTAACTGTAACTTCATCTTTGGAAATAACATGCCCAAGAAAAGAAACTTCACTTAACCAGAAGTCACACTTACTGAACTTGGCATAAAGCTGATGTTCCCTCAACTTCTGCAACACCAATCTGAGATGCTCTTCATGTTCTTCCTCATTCTTGGAATAAATCAGAATATCATCAAGGAAGACAACCACAAAATTATCAAGATACTTCATAAAAACTTTACTCATCATGTACATAAAGTAAGCTGGAGCATTGGTTAACCCAAAAGACATCACTGTATACTCATACAAACCATATCTGGTGGTAAAAGTAGTCTTTGGTATATCACTAGGTCTAATCCTCAACTGATGGTAACCTGACCTCAAGTCTATCTTAGAAAAGACACTAGCTCTCTTCAACTGGTCAAACAGATCCTCAATCCTAGGTAACGGGTACTTATTCTTAACAGTCACCTCATTCAAAGACCTGTAATCTACACACATCCTCTGTGTTTCATCTTTCTTTTCTACAAAGATTACTGGGGCTCCCCAAGGTGATGAACTAGGTCGAATGTAACCCTTAGACTGTAATTCTCTAAGTTGTGACTTAAGTTCTTCTAGTTCATTAACAGCCATTCTATAAGGTCTTTTAGCTATGGGTGCAGTACCAGGTAACAAATCAATGATAAACTCAATCTCTCGTTCAGGTGGAATACCTGGCAAATCCTCAGGAAAAATATCTGAAAACTCATTGACAACTCTGATGTTCTCTAAGGGCTCACCGCTGACATGATTCACTGTTCCTTGATCCTTGGATGGCATAGGAATCACCACATCAACCACATCTACATCAGGTGCAGTCAAGCTCACTGTCCTTTCTGAACATTTAATATTTGCTTTCCACTTGTTTAACCAATTCATTCCCAAAATAAGGTCCAAACCATTTGACTCAAGCACTATAGGTCTAGCAGAAAAATCTACCCCCTTAAATTAATCTTTATGTCTGGACACTAGACATTTGAATCCATATTTCCCCTAGGCGTTTTAACATTCATAGCTCTAGACATAAGTCGGGTTGGTATGCTATGCTTAAGAACAAAATGACTACCAATAAATGAATGTGATGCACCAGTATCGAATAGAACTGAAGCTGGATGGGAATCAACAAGGAACGTATCGAGCACCACATCTGTATCTTCCTCCGTAGTCTCCACCTTGACGTGGTTCACCTTCACAAAGTTCTGTGGCTTCTGATTCTGAGGGTAAGCATTAGCATAGTGTCCCACCTTGCCACACTTGAAGGAAGCATTGCTGGGGGTGTTGTTGGTATTCACAGGAGCACTGTGGGGAGCATTCTGGTGAGGAGCCTGATTATTCTGACGAGGGGCTTGACCATTTTGGTGCTGCACTTGACTACTGCCATTGCTGGAGTTGTTGTTGCGCTGACCTCCCTGCTGTGCCTGATTCTTCTCATACTGAAAAGAAGAACGCTGCTGGTAGTTTGGAAAGTTGTTAAAGCGAGGACGGCTGCTGTTTTCCTAATCCTGGTACTTGCTAGCCTTCCTCTTCTTCTTCTTGTCCTCCATCTTGTTGCGCATGCTCTCAAGCACAATGGCCCTATCGACCATTTCCTGGAAATTGGCATACTTGACATTTGCCATCATGTAAGCAAGTCCATCATTCAACCCTCCCAGGAAATGATCTTGCTTATCCTGGTCTTGCTCGACATCCCTAGGTGAATAGCGAGACAAAGCAATGAACTTGGCACGGTACTCACAAACAGACATGGAGCCTTGCTTTAGATTAGCAAACTCCTTCTTCAGTTTCACCAGTCCTGCGGGAACATGGAACTCCTTGAACGCCTCAGTGAACTCCACCCAAGTGATGGTATCAGGAGCTGCATGACCAAAACGGTATGAATCCCACCAAGAAGCGGCTGCTCCTTGTAGCTGACCAGATCCATAGAGAACTTTCTCCCTATCATTGCACTGAGCGATCTCCAACTGTTTCTCCCCATCCTTCACCCAATCCATAGCAACAAGAGGGTCAGGGGAATGAGAGAAGAAAGGTGGACGCCCCTTCAAAAACTCACTACGCCTGTCCCTGGGTGGTGGTGGAGGGTTCTGATTGTGGTGCTGATTCTAGACTAGGTTCATCGCCATGTTCTACTACAGCATGGTCATCATGGCGTTCATGCCCTGCATGAACTAAGTCTGCATGGCCATCATCTGCTCCACGGTAGGAGTTGGAGGGTTCTGGTTACTCCCACCAGCACCACGGGCGCCACCAGTGTTGTTATTTCTCCTGGTGTTCATCATCTGATGCAAATGAATAGCAGGGTATAAGGATATGCAGTCTCAACATATATATCTGTGCTTAATATAAACTGTGAATGTAACTGCAACATAATATACTGTCTCTTTATATCAATAAACCATCTGACATAACCTCCAACAATATGATCACTGACAGGATAGCAAATATATAATCTCCAAACTGATAGCTAATATGAACAAATGAAAATAGGCTATGACAGAATAACTGATATGATGAAGTAGAAAGAGAGATAGAGCACAATATATAGAGACCCAAAACCCCGAATTACTAAACAGTCTTAAACTTATATAAATATGATAAGTGTGGACATCACCCCACAACTTATCTCAATCATTACAAAGATGTGAATCAAACATAGTTCATCATGATAAATAAGTTCTCACAAAAATAAAGCACGACACAATCTAAACACACTCGCACTAGACTCGATAAGCTAAACGTTCAAACGTGCTAACATAGCATTATTTGTTTCATGAAAGGGACATCCTAGTCAATCCTAGTACGTCCTCCAGCCTGCTGCTGCTGTGGAACGAGTGCCGGGCACTGAACGTACTGACCCCCAAGTTCGAGGATCGCACCGTTGTCAGGGTGCTGGCTAGGGCGAAACTCGTAGTGGTGCACGCGTTCGGTCATCGGGTACTCAATGGGACGCCACAAATGACAGTAGCCAGTGGAGCTCTTGCGGTAGGTGAGAAGCTGACGCACCATCTAATAATACGCAAAGATCAAAGACATGCAGCAAGCAGCTAATAGATCATGATAGAAGAAATAAACATGTCTATGATCAAAGGATAATATATATATAAAGAGTGCATGCATAAATATCTGGAGATAGTGAAATGAAAGCTATAAATAAATTGAAGCAGGAGTAGCATGCATTCTGTGGTATTTGTAGTAAAACAAAACAGCATAATGACATGATCATAACGACAAAAGCATGGTAGTAACTATAAGATAAGGTAATAAATGATCAATAAATGATAGTAGCAATAGCTAAAGTAAATGCATATCAAGATAATAATGAAACATGCTAATAAATGATGGAATATGCAATAACTTATAAAGGTCAACCTAAGACGGTTAGAAAACGACCGTTTCTAGCTAAGGCTTTATGATCCTACGATCAACACGGATTTGATACCACTTTGTCACACCCTGGTTTTGAAGGAATGAAACCAAGGCAAAAGCTCATGTGCGCCCAGAACAATTACACACATGAATGACAAATTACATGGTTCAAAAGTACAGTGTTCGAATAAAACATAGTATAACGACTACATCGTACCATTATTACATAACTGTCATCAGAGTAAAGCAGAATATAAATAACATCATCCAAAACGAAAAGCAACTAAGACGACATAGACGTAGCAACTCCATCTCGCCATAGGAAGGTCGATGGCAGCATTACTACGCCTAGTATCCCGGATAGTTCTTAGGAAAGTCACCATCCGAGTCATCACTTGAACATCCTTTGGTTGGGAAATAGCAACAGTGAGTTTCATGTCAAAACTCAGCAAGTACAGGCGAAAAATAATGACATGCAAGGCTTATACAAGGTACAGCTGAAAGGTAGACTGCGGTAGCATTTTAATGTAACAATTAAGATTTAACTTATTGCAACCTATTCTCTAATCAACTTGGTTGAAACACCCAACCCTTTATTAAGGTTCAAGTACCAATTAATGTGTCATTTAGCATCATAGATATAAACATATATCGTTAACAACATTAAATATGAGATAGCCATCTCAAGGAAACACAGGATAGCCATCCCGATAAAACCAGAGGTAGCAACCTCACAACATCACCACGATTTAACAGCTTAAAACATTTGGCTAATCATGCGAGGATCTAGGCCACTCGTGACCATGAGCACAAATGATACACCAGTTTTAACTCTGCGCAGAGGTGTACACTTTCAATCCAGGTTGTGATTACTCCTTTTGCCCGAGGCGGCCAACCTCTTAGCCCATTACCGAGATAGGCCGGCAGAGGTCACAACGAGGCTTTTCACAGGGTCATAGGCAGTGACAACTCGCTAGCCTTGAGTCCAAGCGTATGGGCGACTTCACCGTGAGGCCGCCCCCGTCACGGATCCCTAGCCCCTCTCATACTACAACTTGTAAACAAACCCCAGCGACCATAGCTATAGCCACCCGTCGGTAAGCTGTCCAACCTGCCCATGATGGTCCTGCTAATCGACCAAGCTAGTGCCCATTAGCCTGGAGATGTACGGAAGTCCCAGGTTGCGCTCCATGAAAGGACCTCAAGGGGGAGGAGATACGGATGCCCTCGTCGCTACAAGCCCACGAACATCCGTTCCCCCTTCTTTCACCGCCAACCAACGATGCGGACATGCATCAACTTCTCCAACGGCCGAAGCCAAGAGCCCAAGGCTCAACAAGTTAAGAAGCAAGTTTTATCTTCATTAAACGGTGAAAGGTGAGGTAGAGCATTAGCAACCTAAAACCTAACAACTAATACCCCCATAGGATATCTTTGGGTAAAGTGGCTAGTAAGTCCTATGGTTTGCCGATTTAAAACACATGTTGTATTTATAAACATGAATAGGCGCAATATGTTCAAAAGAATGCCTGCACTTGCCTTGGTTGTTGTCCTGCTGCACGTAGTCCTCGTTCACCCACATCTTGTTCTCTATACGCCACAATCATCACACGCACACAACATGCAAGCAAACATACTTTAATTAGAGGAGTAAATCAAAACATCTCAATAGTAGCAAACAATAGCATAGAACTATTCTACTCGTCAAGACGATTTCAAAAAGTATAAGTTTGCTAAAATCGGAGTTAAAACGTGAAAGTTATGGCCTATACAAGACTAGGGGCTAGTCTGCAGAAAACAGGACTATAATCTAAATACTTTTGAACTGCGCAGGACTAGATTGTAAATAAAGAAAACCACAGGGGCTTTTCTGCAAAACTGCCTAGGTGGTCGGCGGCCTGACCGCGTTGACGCGGTTAGTGCACACATGGCGCTGATGTGGCGCCTGCATGGCAGTCACGTCAGCTGACACGTCAGCTGGCGCGGGTCCCTGTTGACCCTATGGTTGACCGGGGGTCAATAGTCGATCTGAGCCTCTCGGCTCAGATCCGAGGGCTGGCGGCGTCTAGCGGTGCGGTGTCGCCAGAGCGTCGGCCGGGACGGTGGCGCGCTTGCCGGAGTTGGTCGGAACAGCACTCCGGTGTTCGGCCGGCGAGGTGGAGGGTACGGGGGTGACAAGCGCGACCTCGGGGACTCAACCGCGGGGTGCGTGATGGCGGAGACGGCCGGAGGTGGCGGGTCGTGCGGCGGCGCCATGGCCGACGATGGGGAACCCGGCCGGGAGGCGATACGGGGCACGGAGAGACGCGCCAAGGGCATCGTCGGGCGGCTCACCTCACTGCGCTGCTCGTGACTGTGCTCTTACCGGCGGGGACGGGCCGGTGGCGGAGATCGACGGTGGCTTGAGCTTGGTCGGCTAGGGTTTCATGGAGACGAAACCGGGCGGCGACGATTGGCTAGGGTTGCAAAGGAGGCGGCTCGGGGCGGGTGGCCAAGCTTTATAGCGCGTGGTGGCGGCTCCGGGTCGCATGCGGGCGGCGCGCGGACTCCCGCTCGGTGTCGTCTCCGGGAGGGAGACGACACTGTAGCGTGGGCCCCCACTCAGGTGGGTCCCAGCTATCAGCGGCGGTGGGTGGCGACGCAGTGCTGACGCCAGCGGGTGACACGGGGCTGACGCAGGCGGGTGGCGCGCGCGGCGCCTACTGCTTGCTGGGCTGCGGTTGCTGGGCTGTTCGGCCCACTGCGCGGTGACGCGCGCAAGGCCCGGCGGCTGGCAGGCCGCGGCCTGGCGGCCTGCTGCGTGTCGCGGAGAGGCCTGGCCGACCTGCTGGGCTGCGCCCGGCGGCTGGCTGCGCTGCTGGCCGTGGCCGGCTCTGGCCGCTGCTGGCCGGCCTTGCTGTTGCTGCTTTGGCCATGGTTGGCCAAGGTTGGTCATGGCCGGCTAGGGCTGGCCATAGTTGGCCAGTAAGGGCTGTGGTTGGCCAGGGTCCACTAGGGACTGGCCTAGGCTAGTTAGAGTAGATAGGTTAGTCTAGGAGTTAGAGGGGACAAGTTAGAGCATATTAGAAGCTAGAAAGCAAAGCAAGAATTAAACAACAGGCTGAAACAAGTCAACCGTAAAACTGTGCAGCAGCATGAATGCAACAATGCATGGTTTCTAACGTGCTACATATTTTAAAAGTAATCCATAAAATATTTATAATTGTCCTATGAATGTAAAGCATCTATGCAGAAATAAAATCGAATTTATTTAAAATTTAAAGTTCAAAAATCAGGGTGTTATATCTCCAATCCGATCTATGAAAAGGGAAAAGGCCAACATACATACAGCCTCCGGAGCTCCTTTTTTCAACTCCTGTGATGGCGCACGCTTTACCTAAACCCACCGCCATGATTGGTCACCACTAGTGCTTATTATGGTTACATGTCTCCCTCTATCCACTGCACCTCTTGGGGCAGGGGTCCGGTCCAACAAAACGCAATGTTTTATTTATTATTAATGATAATAATGGGATTAGATTATGGCAGCTAGCCCTTAATAATAATAATTCCCCTTGGCCCTTGCATGCTTCTCACACGGGCGGGCATACACGTTACGTGCTCAGATCAGGCCCGCCGCTTTATATATGTATATATATACACTCATGTGCACAATTGCGTATTGCGTAGCGTATACGGCTGTGGACGAAGCAAGCTACGACCGTATGCAATGCAACACGTACCATGTATGTAAATCATGGCACAGCATGCTGATCTGATCGTCGAACCATCGTGTTTAGGCTCCATCGGCTGCGTGTCTGGTCTGCCGTCGTTTAATTAATTAGCTCTATTATTAGCATATACGAGAAATAAAGCAAAAACTGGCAGCATGCAGCGGATATGGCCATCACAATTCACAAAGAAAAACACCCACACTAGCTTCCAAAAAGAAAAACAGCCACACTAGTTTTGGATGCACATCGGATTCATTTTGTGGATACGGCCCAGCCCATCTCCTCTACCCCCGGCCCCGGCCATAATCTCCAGAATGGCGCTCCCTCTGGACCGTAATCCGCACCTGCACCGGGCGGGCCACACGACAGCCTGCAAAACGGATATATCATAAAAAAAAAATTACCGGTGGCAAAGTCCTCGGCGAGCCGCGGCGAGTTCCCTCGCCATTTTCTTCCTGGCCCAGTCTTCTTTCTCCTCCTCAACTCAAGTCCGGCCTCGTCGCTTTTACTCAAGAGTTTTTTTTAAAAGGAAATATGGTGAACAAGGAGCTCTGGACCTCTCTGGTGGAGGATGAACCAATAGAACACAAAGCGCATGGTGCTAGTTAATGTCCTAGAAGCTTATTGCTACTCCCTCTCTTACAAGTAGTTCATTTGACTTTTCTAATTTAAAAAATTTAGACAAACATAGTGAGATTTAAATCATTCTTGAAGAACTTATATTAATATAGCAAGCCACAACAAAAAAAAAATAGCCACATGACAGCTCCGCTCTTCGGGCCTAAGGACCTATCTTTATGTGATCCTTCTAGTCCTATGTTCTAACAATGCAAGGGGTGAGTAGAATAGCATAGGCTAAGGTCAGTTGCACTGAATTTCCAGAGCCTAATTTAACCCTCCTCTTGGGCCATTCAGTTCTTTCAGCTTACGTACATGAACATGATGACCACGAGTTTAAGATGATGATGACCACGAGTTGAGTAGGCTGAACGTAGACAACCTTAGGGGCCGTTCGGTTACTGTATTCCTGGCCGAAATTGCTCCAGATGATGTTTAGCTATACAAAATACATCAACATTCCTGGCCGAATCTGTTCCGGCACTAGATCAAACAAGGCCTTAAGCAGTGGCTAGCGCCATCGATGATCGTCCCCGAACAAACAGAGTACAGTTAAGAACTGGACAACGCCCAAAAAATGTCAAACGAACAAGACCTTAAGCAGTGGCTAGCGGCCACAAAACTTATCAGCAGTACAATCCTTGGTTTTTGCAACTTGTCGATAGTCTAACAACAGAGTTCTTTGATAACAGGGCACTTGACATAACTTACTTAATACTAGATCAGTGACAATGCCACTAAAAACATGAACTCGGCATTTTATTACCAGACAACGTTTTGACTTTTGAGTTCTGGAACAGGAAACACATGGGCAACAGGAACCCTGTACTAAGCAGAAATACACAAGGCAAGATCAGTGACTGGACAAGGTTGTCAATTTGTCATCTCGTGTCCAGGTGCTTGCTCCTCAAAGAAAAAAAAAATACATAGTACCTGTGAAACATACCAATTGTATTTCACCACAGAAGAGTTAACAATTTATAAACCTGAGGTTGGGAAGAAACATTTGCTTCCAACAGAAGTGAGAAAAACATACAAATGTTGCGCTGGACTTCAGATATGGGACTATAACGAAGTCCACCGTGACAAACTAAATATACTGTTCGGAGTAGCATCTTAACAAGTGGTACAGAATGAATACCCTAGTGTTTTAATCAAAGCTAGACTATGATTTACTCTCTGGCCACAAAAAACTTGTTTAGGGCTACTTCTTCAAACCTTAAAAACTACCAACATCAATAACTATTACATTATTCAGTTTGGAAACATGTAAGCTATGTGTGTAGATTTGGATTCAAAATACTTGCATAATCTCTTAAGGATTTTAAGAATATATGAGAAACAATTAGCTGTCAAAGATATGCATTGAAAGCCGTGCAGGTCAAATGTATAAAATATCATTGACAAGAGAGAGCTCTCTTTATGTTTCTGAACATGAAATGCCAGCATCAATAGTCATTACATAAAAGAAAAAAGTCAAAAAAAGAAACAGCATGATGATATGTGATGTTTGCCTATGCATAATAAATTCTTCATAGTATATATGATGCAGGTGAGTATGTATAATTTTCCAGCTGGAAGGCTGAAACCACATGATAAAAAGTGCAACTAATAAAATTTAAGTAAATAGCAAATAGTTTATCACATTTATGACAGCCTAAAACTCATCTTATAAAGTAGTGTCTTTTCATGCATTGCTAAAGCCTAGCAGTAGCTGGTCAATTAATCTAACAGAGTAATAAAAGGGAAATGGATATATGGAACGTGAAAAAGAACATGACTGGAGTGTAAGTAGCAACAATATATAGCTGTCTTACATTTGACACATATAGTTGCTTCGACCTTAAGTACATGCATACAGGTGATGAACCAGCAGAAAGAAAAGAGGGCCAACGCTCAGGGCCTCAGATACTAGTTTACATACACTTGTCGCAAATAAAACACAATTCACTTGTTTGGTGAAATAAAAAACCATGCCCCCATAAATAAGCTCTAAATAATAGGTCAGTCAAATATCATCATTTAAGTCAACCTTATTTTCTGAATATATCTACATAAATGTATAGTCATGTATAAACTTGAACATGTACAAGCCAAAATGGAACTGTAACAAAATAATAAAGACCACCTATTTGTTTGGGCTCTGTCAACTGATTTGTACTAGTGTCCCAAACCCACACATGACAGGGGAGCCGCTGCACAATCAACTGCAAGGGCCAACAAGGTTGTAATTACCATGAAAATACTCTTACAATAAATCAAAAAATATGCATGTACCAGTTTTATATTGCCAATTTTAGGTCCGCCAATCAACTGTTGCTTAAAATAGAGACAAAATAAAGGATACAGAACAGGTGGTATGAATTTGTTAGGTGACCAAAAAAAGGGAAACATGAAAACATTTAATGGTCCAGGACTTTTCCCATAAATAAAATGCCAGAGACAATATGGTCGTGTATTATACATCAATCAGATAAAAGTAATCATTATATAGAGGAATTCAATCTTGAGCCAACTGCCAACCACGTCTATAAGAGGGTTATGAGATGGGATTCGGAATGTTTTTATAAACAGAAGGGTGGATATCAACAAAGTATAACCATGATCGAATGTACATCACATGTTTTGACCTATTACCCAGAGAAATTTGCAGGCACAACACAGGTACAAACTGCACAAATCATGTTGCAGCTACAACACCTATTGCCAGGCGTCTTGCTTCTAACCTTCCATGAAAAAGGGGGACCAAACAGCCTTTCTTTGTATGCCGTGACTATAAGCAGATTACCCCTCTGAGAAAAAAAACTGTACATACAAGATACAACATTGTCAAGTTCTCTTTCTCTCATCCAAATCATTTACCATCTCAGCAAGATTTAGAAGATCAAGATAGCTACAAAAACCTCTACCTTGCCAAGGCCAGCGGCATTCCATCAATAAGCACTATGGGCCATGGAATATACCTCTCTTCAAGTAATGATGACCCAAGCACAACCAAGAACTGGAAACTACCTAAATCCATCAAAAGCAGCTGCAACATCCTCCAGTCCAAACTGACGACCACCCAGCCGCACCTCCTTACACCTTGCTGAAAAGTAGAACAGCAGCCATACTACCATGAAGTAAACCTGAGCAATCGAATGCAGAAATCCACCAAAAACATTTCCACCAAATGTCACCATGATAAGCCGCCCCATGCTGCCACACACAACTGTTTCCCAGCATTTGAGCAATGTGGCATCAGTTGGCATCAGAGACACAAGATAGCACCCTTCCTTCACAGCATTGCGCCCAGGCGGCCGTGGATCACGGTCCATGACAACCACCCAAGGCACCACAGTGAACAAAACCGATATAACTGCATCAAGAACAGCCCAGGCAACAAAGAAACCATCGAGCTCTGGGCCTGCAAGTGCTGCACCAAGCCACGGGTTAACAAAGGCGGAGAATGGCATGAGTTTGGCGACCACAAAGAGCCTGAACAGCTGGGCCTGGTCGTGCACATCAGCAAAGAACCAGAGGCAGAGCATCTGCACAACGGCGTCCCGCGTGGCCCATCTGAGGAACGCGAACCCTGTGAGTCTCTTAGCGCCCCTTGCAGCACCGGTGAGGAGGAAAACTAGACGCCGCCCGGGTACGTGGTGCCCCGCCACGGACGCAAATACTGCGCCCAGCGCGGCGGAGTGCACGACGATGTACCCGAGGATCGCGAAGATATGCGCGGAGGAGAGCAGCGCGATGAGGTTGATGATGGCCGCTACGTCGCGCCTGGTCAGATCAAGCAGGCCGATCTCTCTGCTCCGCGGTGAGGCGGGCTTCAGAGGCGCCGTCTCATTGTAGACGGCGAGGAAGAAGGGGGAAGTGGAGGCCGGAAGCGGGTTGGGGAGCGGCAACGGATAGGGTTTGGGCGCGGCGGAGTAGGAGGTGAATAGGACATGGTGACTGGATGTGTTGCGGCGGCGGGAGGGGGCTGAGGCGGCGGGATCGAGGGGGCTGACCAGGATATCGTCGTCGGAGAGCGAGGACGAGGGGGAGGTGAACGGTGAGCGGCGCCGCGGGAGGTGGTGCGGGGGAGGCGGCGGCGATGGCGGGTTGGGAGGGGAGAAGCGGGCGAGAAGGGAGCGGAGGGCCGGGTCGCGGTCAGCGAAGGAGGCGAGGCGGAGCGTGCCGGCCAGGAGAGCGGAGCGGAAGAGGAGGAGGAGAAGCGCCGCGAGGAGGAGCGGCGGGAGGGAGGCCGGGTGGAGGAGATGCCCTGCTGCGCGGCGCAGGATGCGGCCGCCCGTGCGCTCGTCCAGGCTCGCCGGCGGTGGTTGCCGTGAGGAGGGGGGCGCGGCGGCGGCGGCCGGCATGGCGCGTCGTCGCGTGATCGGCGTTCAGCAAGAGGGGAGCGAATGGGGAATTCGGGCAGGAAAAGGTTGACGCACACGTGACGCAGGGGTGGTGGAAACGTGGGTTTGGGCTTGAGCTCGGCCTTGGTGTGGGCTCTAGCTGGGCTAAACGCTAGGCTGAGACCTGAGAGCGATTATGCTGTTTTAGTTTTTTTTCAAGATTTTATTAATCATATTCAAAATGTCGAAAGTCTCCTAACAATAATCATTGATCGAGTAAAGTGCCGACGACTTCACTATCAGCCCAGTACTTTTCTTTAGGTCATTTTTATTGGGGTCTTGTTAGAATTTTATTTGTATTTAATAATCTGACACATAAACGGAAGAAGGGAGAGCGGGAGATAGACCGCGAGTGTGGGAGATAGATTGCAAGCAGGGAGACAGAGGGTGAGCAAGAGAGATAGAGGGCAAGCGCGCAGGGAGGAATTGCGGAGACAGGAGTGAGCAGGCAGGCACGTGCTAGAAAATTTTACGGCGGCTGCGACACAGAGCAATGGAATGGGATGGAAACTAGCAACATCTCTCCGTTTGGGGAGTTTCTTATAGTCTTGATAGTAACGACGACATGGTTCCGTGCGGTAGAAATCGTTTCTCAATTTTATGCTTTCTCTCTCTCTCCATAATTGTATTACTACATCAGCAAAAAGATGAGTGGAGCGCCTCACAGAGGCCGAACTCGGGAGGCCACAGCGCCGCCACCAAACAGCCCCCTCCCACCGGTCTCCCTCCAGCCGCCGCCGCCGCCCTCCGGCGCGGGGGCGGCGGCGGCGCCCAAAAACCGGCGGCAGTCGTGTCTTCCCTTCCCCCTCCCCTAGCCCCGTCCTCTCCGACTGAATCGGTGGCTCCGGTGACCATGGCGGTCGTGGACCCGCCGGCCGACCGAATCAACGCCTCGGCAGGCGGGATCTGGCGGATCCACGTCTCCTCGGGCAGGTTTGACTAGTTCTGCCCACTTCCCCAGTCTGGGTGTCCATGGTAGGCTTGCGGCCAGGCGCGCTGGATCTGGGTTCTCTGACCCTGGATCTGGCGGTGGCCGGTCTCAGTGGCTGCCTATCTTGCTCGGGCGCTGGAGACCGGAAGTTCCGGTGAAGGCGGCCTTCTACGGTGGCCGAGGACAGAGTCGGCAGCGGCAGCGGCGGTTCGGGTGAAAACCTTGCCCGACGTGTTACGCCGGGCCGACGGCGGTGGAACTGACTGTGCCACTCACCTCGTTGATTGCGTCGCTGAAGCCGTTGATCAGTCTGTTCCCTACTGTGTCTGTGGGCGTTCAATAACTGGGTGAAAATCTAGCCTGGTTTTTCGGGGCCGCGGCGATGACGCAGGTGCGTCGAAGTTCTTGTTGGCCAAGGCCGAGCAGTTCTCCCGCGTGGTCTCCCTGCTCGCTGTTCAGCTCAAGGCAAAGGTGGTATTCGATGGCGTAACAGCTCGACATTTGGTGGGCTCTGGACCAAGTGTTTCGTGTTGTTGCCAAGAAAGAAGCATCCAATCTTCAATTGGGGTCGGTGTCCAACGTTTTCAGTACCTCTATTAGGTCTGACAAACATGCTTGGTGGCTTCGTCTTCACGCTGGTGCTCTTATTCTGGTGGAGTTGACGTCACGATGCAAGTCACAAGTCGCGTAGGACTACTTGAGCTCTTTGTTGGGGATGTATTTTCTTCCGTCGTAATAAATTAGTCTGATTCTACCTACGGATAGATGAAGCCGGATAGTTTCTATCCTTTATTTAAAAAAACAAAAATATGAGTTGTCAAGATAATTAATAGACATAAGAACCACAAATAAGTTTACTATTGGGATTTGCCCTTATATGTTTGATCCCACAAAAGAGGTAGTTATGTCAACAATAATTCTTTACTATAAAAGTATGGGTTCTTTTTTTTAAGGGTCTCTCCCTCGATAATACCCAATCGATCTAGTCGTCATCATTTTATCTAAACCTCCCGTTCATGGATACAAGACCTTCGTGCCTCTGTTCCGACGAACATGAAGCTGAATTTGAATTCGTTGAAGATCAAATATGTAACTGATTAATCTAAGGGCAGTCCAAATGTAGAAACCATATGTAGTTTTTGTGTCTATTAATTTTGGTAGACATTATGTATAGAAACTATGGTCCTAATGGATGTTTTTTTATAGAATTATTTTTTGTCCAATCACGTATTTTCTCTCTCCATCCTCTACTAATCACATATTCTCATATCTTGGTTCACCTGTAGATACGTCTGGTAATGGGGTTGAACCTGTCTCAAACCCGCTCCTACCCATATCTCAAGAGCCCTAATTACCACCCGCCCCGACCCACCCCATTAGCTCAAAGGCCTCAATCCGCCCCAATCCGTAGTCACCACACAAGTTGATCTATGACGTACGCGCCGATCTGCGGCCATAGCGCCCAAACCCGTCTCAACCCGTTTGTGTCGTCAACCTAACCCGCCCCGACCCGTTTCATAGTGTCATCCGTTTCCACCCATCCAATAATACCCGTTTCAAAACCCGCCCCCAAAAACCACATTTCCACCCGCCCCGCTAGCAGGGCTACCTGTAGACATGGTTTTCTTACCTAAGTAACCATTCGCTCATCTCTCTTCGTTAATTAGAGTGTCTTGCTTAGTTTACATCATGATTAATGAAGATGGAAACTTTCTTTTGTTTTGAATCTAAGATGGAAACTTTCTAATTTCATGATTGGGTGCCCTGATGTAATCTAAACGTGCCTAGTTGCTCTGCCGAGGGGCAATGGCTCTTATAAATACTAGCTGACCTTGAGAGGTGCAGGATCTTTTTGATTCACAGCCGCATTGCATTCGCTCACACTCACGCACAGGCACATTACAGTGACACAGGACAGGGTCCCGTCTGGCACGGCCAAGGTCGTCGGTCGTGTGGCGGTAAAACGCCTGTGGCCGGGCTGCACACCACACGGGCACAGAAAAGCGGAACCGTCGCCATTCGCGAGTTGGAACTTGGAACTTGGAAGCGACACTCCGATCGAAATCCGACGGCTGATGTGAAGACCGGCGGCCTCCGGGCCCACGAAGCCACGTACTCCTACTGTCCTACACTACACGAGATCATTTCCCACCACTCCCTATATTGTCGGAGAAGCGTGGGCGCGTCGCGTTCGTGCTCCAGCTCGATCGAACGCGCGGGAGAGAAAGGGAACTAACCGGTGGGCAAGGGCAAAAGGCAAGGAAGGAGACGTACTAGGAGCAGAGAGAGATCGATGAGGACGATGAAGGCCGCCGTGGCCGTGAGTTATCGGCGTGGGTGAGGAAGGGCCCGTGGACGGCGGAGGAGGACGAGGTGCTTCGTCGGCACGTCCTGGAGAACGGGCACAAGAAGTGGAGCTCCATTCAATCCAAAGGCCTCCTCCCGCGCACCAGCAAGTCCTGCCGCCTCCGTTGGGTCAACAAGCTCCGCCCGGACATCAAGAAGTAAGTAATGCACGCATGCTCCTCTCTTATTTGCTTCCTATGCTGTTGACGGTTCTGCATGGACGACGGTGAGACACCCAACACTGACGAAGAAGAACCAACGCCGTTTCCTGTGTGAACTGAAGGGGCTGCAGGTTCTCGGCGGAGGAGGAGCGCGTGGTGATCCAACTGCAGGCGCAGTTCGGCAACAAGTGGGCTAGGATCGCCACGTACCTCACCGGCCGCACCGACAACGACGTCAAGAACTTCTGGAGCACGCGGCAGAAGCGGCTGGCCAGGATCCTGCGCGCGCCGGCGCTACGCCGGAAGCCCGGCGGCAGGCATAGCTGCGGCGGCGCTTCGTCCTCGCACGGCCGTGCCTCGCCCGCTCACAAGGTGACTGACTGGATACTGCCTGCGCTGCATTATCTGTGGTTCTCTCTCTGAATTCTGAATTCTAATTTGTTCTGAAGCGGAGTAGCGGACTTGTACGTGTCTGATTGATTTTGCTGCATCGCGTTTCTGAAACGAATCGCTTCTTCTGAACTAGTACTACTGTAGCCAACAAGCAGTTGTCTTTCGCACAAATTTATTCTATTTTCATTTTCTGAAAACTTTCATATTCATGTTTCCTTTGATCAGCAGTTAATGCTATTTTTCTGAAAAGAAAATTCCATGTTATTGTTCCCTTTGATCAGCATGTAGCATCCTTTTTCTGAAAAATGATGTGTTCATGTTTTTTCAAGTCTTTGACCATGATACATCTGACAAAGTCTGAAACCTTGCGCGTTGTATGTTTAATTTGTCTATCTGACATCTGAATGTTCTGAAGTGGAGTTGCAGAAATGCACTGCAGTATCTCTGATTGGTTTTGCAGCACTGCATTTCTGAAGTAACCATTGGTTTCTTTTTTTCCGAACTATATACGTACCACTGTAGCCAACTAGCAGTTGTCTTTAACACAAATTTATTCTCGTATGATTATATGAAAAATGTTTTTGTTCATGTTTCTTTAAATCTTTAATGAGCATCTAGTACTGTGAAAATGTTGTGTTTATGTTTGTCAAGTCTCGATTATGACACATCTGACGACTGAAACTCTGAAACCATGCGCATTGCAGCTTCTCTATCAGAGCCCGTTCCAGGACATGGACATGATCCCGAGCTTCCAGGAGACGAAGCCGCAGCTGCTCCACACCGGCGGCCAGAGCAGCAGCAGGCGGGAGGACGACCAGGAGCCACTACGCCCACACACGGTGGCTCTCGCCATCACGTTCCCCACGCACTACGACACCGCATCAGCGTTCGATTGGTCCGGTGCCACTGCCACCCCGACGGCGGCGGGCACTCGTCTGCTCTCGTGCATCAGCGACGGCGACGGCGGCGCAAGGAGCCCGCCCTCCGGCGTCGACCCGCTGGTGTTCGTCGACCCCGACGACGTCGATGCCTTCTGCCCGGAGCCGCCGACTCCGTTCTTTGGCTTCGACGAGGAGGAGCACTTGCACTTCAGGTCGTCGATGCACCCGGGCGTGCGCTTCGACGACCTCACGCCGGAGACGCTCGACTTCTTCGGGCTCCCTCGATCGGCCCAGCCGTAGAGCGACTGGTACAGTAACTGGTTGTACACTGGTACTCACTCTCAGTTTTTGCAGAGAGTACTACCCCTCCAATGTGCGTGTCGTTGTCGTTCTGCCTGGTCTGTTGCAGTTCTAACCTGCACGGTCTAGTATGTATGAACCATGCTGATCTTCAGTGTTTTGGTCCGTTGTAGTATGAAGTTTTCGGTCCAACAAGCTTTTGCATTCTCTGTGTCAGTCCTTCCTGTTAATTGAGCTGTTACCTTTTTGCATGTCTTCCTCCAAAACTAGGTTGGTAATAATCACCCTTCAGTCCAACGTACTATGAACTAGAGCACTAGGCTAATGTTCAGTGTTTCAGTGCTCATGGAGCTATTATTATTTAGTGTTTCTAATGTAAGGTTCATTGTGTATCCGATAGACACATGTGCTTCCGTATATGTTTGCTAGGAATCTCAAAAGCCTGCTTCCGTATAAATCTCAAAAGCTCGAAGACTTCGCTGCCGCTACGGTGTGATTAACTTTGCTCAGTTCAACAACTAGAAATTCAGGTCTCCTATCCAACATAATCTTCTGTCCCTCTGTCAATATATAGCTACATGGGTGGTTCCTCCTGGTAATAAATTATATTCTTTTCTAATACACTCAAAAGTAAACCATTAACCGAGACAACATTCATGGAATTTTAAATGTAATTATGGCAGCATATTTTGTTAAGCTGCTAAAGCATATAAAACATAGTTAAAAATTGCCTGGAACTTTGATTACTTGCTGGCATGCATTCACAAGGCAAATCAACAGGACTATACAGAAAACAAAACAAACTGATCCAGTGAGACCAGCCCAAGATCATGAATTGGTCTGATTAAGCTGAATGCAATAACAAGTGGAAAACATAAGCCAAGATAAACTATGTTCTGTAGTACTACCCATGCCAATATTATACACACGGGACACGTTATAAGTCTCTGAACCCCTATTGCTCAGATTACGTGCTAATACCATAATAAGATAATGCCTAAGCATAAGTATCACATATAGATTATATATATATAGGTATCACGGAAAATAGTCTAGTCGTAAAGGCATTGTTGCTTCCTAAGTCCATCAAAGGTCTAACCGTGTCTAATCGTCGTTGGATGACCCGATGATGGTGACATCTGCCTTCAGCATACAGTTTGATCCCACAATATAGCACCCAATTGGATTCATGAGTGTCTTAAGCGGAATGAAGTTGGGCCATCCCCAGCCATTCTTTGCTGCAACTGCAAACACGAAGCGACCTGCATTTGTTGCAAAGTAAGGTCATATCGAAACAAAAGTAGTCAATACTCAATACTTTCTATAATTTCGATAGATATTATGGAGTTGAACCTGTAACTGTGTAGTGTTCCTCATGCTTCTGGTCCAAGATGGAGAGAGTCAGTTCAATCACCATCCCAGTCTCAAGAGGGATCTTGTTCAGATCATGCAGGTGTAAGTAGAGGGAAAGTGAATTGGTGCTGGATTCGTCGCCGAGTGGGTACATGTTGATGTACCTGAGAAGGAATGAGAACAATCTGTCATTACTAATAATGTTGGCTGGTAAGAAAAGAAAAGAAGAAAGTATGATGCTAGACTCCTTGGAAGGTGATGCAGTTGGCAGACTTGTGCCCAAGCCAAGTGACAGTTAAACAAGATGAAGCCTCCAGAAACAATAGATTTAATAAAATGGAAATGAAATGGCTGTTCAAAACAAACCAACACTAGTGCCATTCAAAACATATTAGTACTAGTGTTTGGCTCCATACATAGAGATAACACTACAATTTAACTAGAATGCAAAGGACTCCCACTTGGTACGAGATCACATTGTTTCCGCTATTTTTTATAGTATATAGAATTTGCAGCAACAAAAGCTTAACCATTAGAAAGTGTTAGATATAATCTACTGCCATCCCTCTCTATTTACTCGGCATGGCCAAAGGCAGGTGGTCAGTCAACTGCTCAGACCAGGACGTGCGGCAGGGCATGGCAATAGTTTATTCTTGGTTGCTGTAGATACACATCAGCAGGTAGTGGGCTGATGTAGGCATAGTACTAGGAATAGTAGGTGGCTGTAGACGGACATACCTCATTGTACCCGGAAGTAAGTGGAGACCTGTATATATATGCATGCAATGAAATGAAAAAGGCAGCTCTTGCCATCATAATTTGTGTCCAGGCAGTTGGCCAACGCCGGTGCTTGAGTGTGTGCTGTGTGAGGGCGGGAAGAGAGCTCGACTCGTCTTCCTCCTTGGTTCAGGGAGGAACTTGAGGGTAGGGTCGAGCAGGTGCTGCTCGCCTCTACGGTGTTGGGTCCTAGCGCCAATACGTGGTATCAGAGCCGTACGTCGTTGCTAAGCCCAACGACCGGCAGTGGCGGACGTGGTTCTGTAGGATACGGGCGCTGAGGGGCAACTCCAGCCAGTGGCGCAGCCGCAGCAGGTAGAGGTGCGCATGGTCAGGGAGTATGGCGGGACCAACTCCTGGCCGATGCTCACCCGCACCAACTACGAGGAGTGGGCTGTCCAGATGAAATGGAAGTTCCGCGCCCGGAGGTGGTGGGTGGCCGTGGAGACTGGCAGCGCAGGGGAGGAGGACGCGGTGGGCGTCATGGAGGCGCTCATGGCTTCCACACTTGGCGAGTTCCATGAGGTGCTCGGCCAGAAGGCCACGACGAAGGAGGCTTGGGAGATGCTGGCCTCATTTCGTGTTGGCTCGGATCGAGCCAAGCACGCCAAGGTCCAGCAGCTCAAGCGCAAGTTCAACGACATCCGGTTCAAGTCCGGGGAGACGGTGGAGGATTTCACACTGCGTCTCCTGTCGTTTGCCAGCCAGCTGGCCACCTACGGCAAGCCGCTGGAGGACGAGGATCTCGTCTGCAAGTTGCTTTACGTGGTGCCTCCCGAGTACTCGCAGCTCGCCATGTCCATCGAGACAATGCTGGATATTTTCACTTTGTCCCTCGAGGATGTGGCAGGGAGGCTACAGGTTGTGGAGAGTCGCGGTGCAGTGTCGCCGGAGCAGGAGGACAGCAGCAAGCTGCTGACCGAGTAGGAGTGGACTGCGCGCATCAAGCAGTGGCGGTCCGGGGTAGGCTCCTCCGGCCGCGGTGGTGGCTGTGGCGACAAGGGGCACGGGAAGGCGCCGCAAGGCAAGAAGCGCGACATCGACCCGAACGCGTGCCGGCGTTGCGGAAGATGGGGCTCTGGGCACGAGAGTGCCCGGAGAAGAAGCCGGAGAAGGAGGAGGCCCACCTAGCTCAGGACGACAGTGACGACGAGCACGCGCTGTTGATGGGGGTGTGCTGTGCGCTGGAGGACGACGAAGCAGAGAAGGCAGGGGCGGAGCAGGGGACTGCGCTGCAGACTGTCCATCTCGACGAGCCACGCGCCCGGGCCCATCTTGGCATAGTCAACGTGCTGGAGCAGGTGGTGGTGTCCCAAGATGTTGTCTCTGACGAGGCGGCATAGGACAGGCCAGGGGCGGGGGAAGAGCCTACGGCTGCAGAGGCGGAGGAGCCGCCAAGCCCAGCCGCGGAAGGCTCGCCTGCTCACTCCACTGTTCTCAGTGGCGGCGAGGCCACAGAGGAGCTGGTGGTGGGGAACGAGCCCGCGGCTGCAGAGGCGGAGGAGCCAAGCCCAGCCGCAGAAGGCTCGCCAGCTCTTTGCTCTGGTTCCTGTGGCGGCGAGGCCAGGGGAACACTGGCGGCCAGGGAAGCTATAGCGGTGGAGTTCGTGGCGGGAGAAGCAGGGGACTCTGTGGTGGCTGGGGTGGAGGAGCCGCCCAGTCCACCCGGGCCAGGGACCCCACCCTCGACCGTGCTTCGCCTCGTCCGACCCCACCCCGAGAGGACGCCTCGACGTTGAGGGGTGGCTGGGCCTCGCCCGCAGGGCGGGGTAGCCTCGAGGGACGCGAGGCTCAGTTTGCAAGCTGGAGCAGCCTCGAGGGTCATGGGGCAGCGACCACGACCGAGTTTGGCGCGGCCGCGGCCGAGTCCGAAGGCCGGGATGGCCTCGAGGTTCTACGGGCCCCGACCGAGTTTTGTGAGTCTACACCCGAGGGTCGTTGGGCCTCGACCAAGGGCCGGGGCGGCGTCAAGGGTCGCACGGTCTCGGACGAAGGACGGAGCGGCCTCGAGGATCGTGGAGCCGAGAGCCGCTCGACCGCAGGCGGAAGGCCATGATCGCGGGCCGGGAGGCCACAACCGCAGAATGCGGAGCCATGATCGAGGGTCGCGCGGCTTTGTCCGAGGGCCGGGGGGCTCTAGCATCTGTGGGGCCGCGATGGCGGCTCGCGGAGGGCTCGACCCCGAGACAGGATGCATCGACAGGGAGGCAGAGTCCTGACTGCGAGTCGGGAGGCCACGACCGCGACCACAACACGGCAGGCTTCGACCGCGGGTCGGGCAGCCTTGTCCGTGGGACCGGGGGATCAAGTGTGGGCCGGGGGGCCTCGGCCGCGGCAGGGCCCATGGTCGCAGAGCAGGTGGCCTCGAACGTAGGGCGGAGGGCCTCGACTGACGGAGATTCTGCGCTTCGAACGACCCCACCTCGAGGAACACCGATGGAGAAGCCAGCCACGTTCGCAGTCGCGGAGCGCGATGCGGAGTGGCGGAAGGCGATGCTGGAAGAGCACGCCTTGTACACCCGACGACGGGGGAAGGAACCGGACATCGTTGGGGTGTACACGGGGGCGCGGGCGGTGGACATCACCGCGTTCAAACGCAAGATAGCAGCTCATTTCGAGACGAGCGATCTCGGCGCGCTCTCCTGCTACCTCGGCATTGAGGTGGAGCAGGGGAGGGACTTCATCACGCTGGGGCAGCAGAGGCTGTTGGAGCGGGCTGGCATGGTGGATTATAAGTCCATGCCAATGACGATGGAGGAGCGGTTCAAGCTATCGGTCGGACAGCGGGTCACGGAGGATTTGTGGCAGGATCACTGGACGACGGAGAAGAGACTGACGGCGTTCAGCAAGGCGCTGTGGAAGTCTGGTGAAGGTGAGAAAGGGCTCACGAGGTTCGGCGACGCGGACAAGGTGGGCGACGTGGATGGGCGGCGGAGCACCTTGGGCGTACTCGGCGGCACCATTCGCCTGGCAGTCGCTGAAGCAGAAGACGGTGGCGCTGTCGACCTTCGAGGCGGAGTACATCACAGCAGCCACCGCGGCATGCCAAGTCACTCGGGCGTCTCAGGAACTGAGGCAGAGGATTGGCATGGTTGAGGTCAAGGGCTAGCAGCAGGATTATGCGAAGATTGTTAGACATAATCTGCTGCCATCCCTCTCTATTTACTCGGCATGGCCAAAGGCAGGTGGTCGGTCAACTGCTCAGGACGTGCGGCAGGGCATGGCAACAGGTCATTCCTGGTTGATGTAGATACACATCAGCAGGTAGTGGGCTGATGTAGGCATAGTACTAGGAATAGTAGGTGGCTGTAGACAGCCATACCTCATTGTACCCGAGAGTAGGTGGAGATCTGTATATATATGTATGCAATGAAATAGAAAAGGCAGCTCTTGCCATCACAATTTGTGTTCAGGCAGTTGGCCAACGCCGGTGCTTGAGTGTGTGTTGTGTGAGGGCGGGAATAGAGCTCGACTCGTCTTCCTCCTTGGTTCAGGGAGGAATTCGAGGGTAGGGTCGAGCAGGTGCTGCTCGCCTCTACGGTGCTAGGTCCTAGCGCCAACAGAAAGTACTACCAAATATACCCCTTGCTTTGTAATGGAACATTTAGCTTGTTTCAGGGTCACCTAGACAACTTACAACGAGGAAATTATGCAACTATTGCATCATGTGTTCCAATACATCTTGGGATCGGACTCCATACCATGGCTAGACGCGTGTAGTTCTAACTGATATGAAGTTTAGGTCATGCACAAAAAAGAGAGAGTAAATAATAAGTAATGATGGTTCTGGCATGAATAACTACCACCTGAATCGAAGGCTACTTGCACACTGAATGATTAATGCCATATGCATGCATACCATTTATGCCCGCCAACTTCAAATGCAGGAGAACAGACTGGGACCTTCATGTCAAGGAACTTGTTCACGGTCCAGGTGTAGGTTCCTTTGATGAACCC
>CM041629.1:46421594-46524918 GCA_023333625.1 Bothriochloa decipiens
ATACTGCCGACGCTGATCAGTCTTTCCAAATACAATCACACTCCTATCAAAACATTTTTGTGGATCATTCTCGTCCATCCAGAAAGCAGCCACCTGGGACGTTATTGGGGCATTGTACCTTCTCTGATCAGGTGTGACATTTGTGTTGAGTTCAACCCGATAGTCATCCAAATTTGGGAAATCACCATTTCTCCTAAAAGTTTGAACATATAGGTTTTCCTGAAAAATTACAAGAATCTTTCTCATGATGTTGATATCAAGATCAAGGGACCTTTTGACTCTCTTTGACAAGTCCGCATCTTCTGTATCATAAAAGTATAGCTGCAGGTGCCAAGCGTCGTCACCACTTGGCACCTGGTGGTCGAGACGGTGGTACAACCCACCATGAATTTGAAATGTGTAAGTACCGGTTCTCTTGGGACTATTAAATTCACGATCAACGGTGACCCCTAGACTTGTGAAGGAGAAATGCAAGTTAATGATATATGGCGTGATGGGCAAATATGTGGAGTGATGGATGGATTCGGATATCACTCACCTGCGAGTGAGGATGACTGCACTATTTGTGGCACAACAGAGGTGGAAGCACCATTGTTTTGGGATGCAGCCTTCTGCCGTGCTCGGTAATTCCGTTGGTACCCACGTTGTCTCCTATTCCACTCCTCCTTTTGTTCATTAGACATGTCAGCTGTACGTTTCCGTGGTTGAGTACTCATTGTGTTACTAACAGTGCCTGCACGTAACATTTGACTTTTATTATATAGTACAGATCAAGGAAAATATTATAGATATAGTACAAAATATCATATTATTTTGTAGAGGTAATAATTTTGTGAATTAAATAATTGTTACCTAGGTGAGCACTTTCAGGGTAGTGGATGACCCAATGCATCCATGGAGATGATTCCCGTGTGTATCTGGAGGCATATTTTCCTTGTCCACTATAATTGGTGTGCTCGGTTCCATATTGAAACAATTATTACCTGCATTTATTGTTGGTGTTAAAAAAGGCTCGAGCATGGGATGGGTCAATTGTGGAATACAAGTATGAAATAAAAGAGGATTAATTACCCATTGTTGATGAGGTTGGCACTGTTTGAGTCAAAACGGTGAAAGTGCTATTTTGTGATGCAGCCTTCTGCCGTGCTCGACGATCACGCTGGTACTCACGTGCTTTCCTCCCGCTCTCTTCCCTTTCTTCTTCGGTCATCCTTGCTCGTCGATCACGTTAATACTCACGTTGTCTCCTATTTATCTCCTCCCTTTGTTCGTCGGTCATCTCAGCACGACGATTGCGACCTCGCAATGTTTTAGCCCGCCTCCATGAGGCCTCATCTAAAGAGGGAATTTTGACAAAATTTGGATTAGATTACAAAATTAGAAAAGAACACTCAATTATTAAATGACAATAGATTATATTATGAAATTAGAAAAACAACCCACTTATTAAAAGCATACGTGTGACGTTAGTGATGTCGCTTAGTGCATCACGTGTATGTCCCGGTGTAAACATTAAAGCCACCTGAATAAAGAAAAAGGAACTGCAAAAAGACAATCATGAACTTTATCATAAGACGTAAAATGAATATACAGAGATGCACTTAAAATAATGCAATTTGGTGCAGAAATATGACTCTGAATCTTCCGAACTTAAATGCATAGTAGCTACTAATACACTTTTATTAGTTACTGCAGAAATATGCAACCACTCAGCTATACTACATATATAGGTTGGGTGTATACATGTATATAGCAAGCAGCAAGGAAGCCAATGACAATCGTGTGTGCCACAGGACCATGCAATGATGCACGTTGAGATACTCGCAACAGTTTCTGACAGCCAGAAATCCATGCACAATAGCAAGCAGTAGAATTGTACCAATCATGGGCGATTGTAATTTCTAGAAGACAAACCACAACAGGCTAATCTGATATTCTCCTTAAACATGCTAGAGCCACGACACAGCCTAATTGTCAATTACTGAAAGTGAATGCTATTTCTTCAGGAAAGAAAGGGATTTCCCAACGGCCAAAGCTCTAGCACTTCTAGCAGCATATAAGTGCAAAATCGATCCAGTTCCATCATAAATCCCGATCCCCATGAACTATATTTTTTTCTAATAATATATATAATATAATATATATTCCAGTTCCATCATAAATCCAGGTACCTGCGTGGGGCGCTACGGCCTCCCTGCCTGCTGCTATCGTCGATCGGCAATGTGGTTGCGAAGGAGATGGTCGGGCCAGGCCGGCGTTGTTGCAGCGGCGCCGAGCGTCGTTGCAGGCGGCCTTCTCCCGGTGCGCCGGACTGGCAGTCAGCGGCCTCCTCCCGGTGCGCCGCGCGTCGTTGCAGCCAGGGACGAACGCGCTCCTCACGTCCGCGCGTCCTTGCAGCCAACCGCGCCGGCCTCTTCCCGGTGCGCCGCGCGTTGTTGCAGCCAGGGGCGAAGGACGGTAGAGGCCAGGGAGACGACGATCTCGCGCGACCCACGACGACGCCGCCGCGACGATGGTCGCGAAGGAGATGGCCGGGGCAGTCCGGTGCTGTTGCGGGGCCACGGCGCCGCACGACCACGTCCGGCGCGGCGCGATCTAGGCAGACGCCGCGGCACCGGCCGCTGCAGCAATCGTGGCGACGTAGACGTTGCGGCAGATCATGGGCGGAGGTACTGGCGGCAGACGGGGACGGGTGGATTCAAATTTGGTTTACTTTGGATTGCTGTGATGATTGCTGTGATTGACCTGATTGACTTAGATGGACTGCCTCAGCGTGGGTTAGTGGGCTGCGTTGGGGGTTTAGTGGGTTAGTGGGCTACGTTGGGGTGTATGTTTATTGGGATGTATGTTTGTCTAATCTAACGGCCCAAGAAATTTGGTATTATAGTAGAGATGACTTAGATGGACTGCCTCAGGGTGGGTTAGTGGGCTGCGTTGGGGGTTTAGTGGGTTAGTGGGCTACGTTGGGGTGTATGTTTGTTGGGGTATATGTTTATTCGGTCTAACAGGCCAAGAAGTTTGGTATTACAGTAGAGATAATGCAAAATCCAGAATCATTAGGAATGTGAAAATACAGAATGTCAAAATTTTTGGGGCCTGTTTAGTTGCCAAAACCCAGAATGCAAAATTGCTTTGCTTGCAAGCACAGGCAGCAGCGGGGGCTTTTTCCTACGTGTCATTATGAAAGATGCACCCGACCCTACTTATATCCTAGAAAAGTTTGATCCGACCTGTGTGTAAAACACCATCTTCGTTTTTTCGTCATGCCATTCCGTCCACGTTTTGTCAGGTTTGTACCGTTTGGGCGCCCTGACGTGTGGACCCCACCAATGCTAAAGTTCAAAATATCCGTCTCTTTCCCCTGTCCTCTCACTTCTTCCTCTCTGTAGGTGGGTCCCAGCTGTCAGGACCAGACCAACTTCTTCTTCTTCCTCAAGTCGCATGCCCGGCTCCCATCGTCACTCGCGCACTGCGCCGTGACCCGCCCCCGACGCAGCCGCGCCGCGCCATGACCCTCACCCGTCCCAGGCCCGCCCCCGCCTAGGGGCGCGCCGCGCCATGCCCCGCCCCGCCCCCGCCCAGGGTTGCGACCCCCACCGCGTGCGCCCTGCCGCACGCCACGGACACGCCGGCCGTCTTGGACGCCAGCCGCGCGAGTGCGAGCGCCCCGTCCCAACCCCGATGTCGAGTCCAGTACACCCACGACGCCACCGTGGCTACCAGCACCACCGTGTGCCACGACAGGAGCAGCGCGGCGAAGGGGAGCACCGACGCCAACGCCGCTGGTGGCTCCACTCCGACGATGTAGAAGAAGAAGACGGCCTTGTGCGCGGCCTCCACGCAGAGTGACGGGAGCATGAGCACGGCCAGGGTGCGGAACACGCGTGGTCCAGCTCGCGCGCATACCCACGGCCGACAAAGGAGGTGTCGTCGCGGAGCGCGCCGTCGAGGAACAGAAGCTGCTGCAGGCTGCCAAGGTAGCAGAAGAAGGCGGCGAGCATGGCAAAGGAGATGACGGCACGCCTGCCCGCCGCCGCCGCCTGCAGCGCGCGTGCCGCCACGGGCGCGCTGCCTGGGCCGCCGCCACCGCATCTCGTGAGCAGGCCACCCTGCCCGCTTCGCCCCGCCCTGCACCTCCACGTCGCGCGAGGCAGAGCACCTCTACAGTGCGCGCACGAGCTAGCAGCGCCGTGGCCGCGGACGAGGTCGGGAAGGCGTCGAACGCGGCGCCGTCGTTTCCACGCCGCCGCGGGCGTGAGCAGAAACTCGGCGTCGCATGCAGGCTGCCGCGGGGCGAGCGACAGGGCGCCACGGCGCGAGCTCTACCGGTCATGGGCGGCGAGGCATGCTGTCTTTGGTGGGAGCTGGACGCGGAGACCCCGGGGACGATGGAGGGCACAATGCGGATTCAGGATAGAAGAGAGGAAGGAGATGCATGTGGGGCCCACATGTCATTGATGGTATGGTCTAAGGGTATTTTGGACTTTTGCCATGGCAGTTTGACGCCGTGAGAGCCTAAAGTGGACGGAATAGCATGGAGGCAAAAATAAAGATAGTGTTATGCACACAGGTCGAATTGGACTTTTCAGGGACATGAGGGTTGGGTGCATCTCTTATAGTGGCATACAGGTAAAACTATCTAGCAGCGGGGCTTCCAGCTCCTCGTTCACTATGGCGGGCACGAACCGCAGTGCCGGGTACCACCAAGTTGTGGAGGCGGAGCAGCAGCTGCAGCTGCCGGCGGCGGCGAGCAATACCTCCACGGGCGCTGGGTCATATGATTTCGGCGATGAGGTGGTTGATCTGCGTTGTCAGCCATAAGCCGGGGAACCACGACTTGGAGCTGCTCAGGAAGCTCGTCCTTCCCGACGGCTCTATGCTCCGCACGTAGCTCCCCGGCCTCCCCACGCATGACTGCATCTTCTCCGACCCGACGCGCGACGGCGCAAGCTTGCTCAAGATCTGGAGCTTGAACAGGTGCGGCGGCGGGGGTGTTCAACTGCCAGGGCTCTGGGTGGTGCCGCGTCACCAAGCGCACCCGCGTGCTTGATGCGGCGCCGGGCACGCTGACGGGCACTATGAGCGTCGACGTGCCACGTCACCAAGCGCACGCGCGTGCTTGATGCGGCGCCGGGCACGCTGACGGGCACTATGAGCGCCGACGACGTCGACGTCATAGTGCGCGTCGCCAGCCACAACGATGGTGACGACGGTGAGGCGTGGGACGGCGAGGCCATGGTGTACGCGCACCGCGCGCGGGAGTTGGTGCTTCGGACCCGGGTGCCGCGCTGCCCGTGACGCTGGGCCCGCTGCAGTATGAGGTGTTCCACTCTGCCAGCTCTGCCGCGCCGCCGGCGGCGCGCTGGGCATTCGCGCCCGTCGGTCCACTCGACATGTTCAACGCCGCTGTCGCGTCGAGGAGTGCGCCGTTGTGGACGGCGGAGCTGGCGGTGGTGACAGGGCCGTGGTGGCGCAGATCAGGGAAGCGCAGAGCTCGATCTAGGTCTTCCGACGGCGGCGTCAGCGGGAGCGAGCGGCAGAGGTGGCGGTGGTAGAGAGGACGGGCAAGAGCAGCAGCATGCGGCGGCAGGCAAGGAAGGGTGGGGCGAGCTGCTGCGGTACTCTGGGAGGGCGGGAGAAGACGTGACGCGGTGATACTTCGGGAGGTCGAGGACGGGTCGTCACGGTACTTTGGGAGGGCGAGCGAGAACGTGACGCGGCGGTGGGCAAGCACGGGACGGGGCGCGGTGGTGGGCGAGTTGTGGGCACGGCGGTGGGCGAGCACGGGGCGAGGACGGGATTGAGGACGGGGATGAGCACGGGATGGGGCATTTTCGGGCTTTCAGGGCTCTTGAGTCCCAAATACGGAATGGGGAATTGTAGTTTTTTCCCAAAAAATTCTAGGTGTTGTTTAGTTCCATTCTCCAGAATGTTGGCCCAAATTCCAGAATTTTTGGGCTTAAATGGGGAACTAAACAGGCCCTTAGTGTGCCATGACTTACCAAAGCCAACAAACTAAAGATGTTCACAGCAACGAAATTTCACACAAAACTAACCTTATTCCCAACAAAACTTAGTTAAAGAAACAATAGTAGAAAATAGAGACAAACAAATGAATGAACTGTTGGAATTTCACGTGAAAGTGTTCCACAGCCTTATAACAAAAGTAGAGCCAAACGCTACTAACATAGAGGTGTGAATGGAACTACTTACCGAAGCAAGAGTCATCAATGGTGCATACATGGAGCACACGCATAGGCTCAGTACCCTCATATGCCTAAAGATCTGGGATAAGCATTAACTCAGCGAAAAACAACCGCTTGGTAGGGTGTGAGGTGGTTTGTTGGGGAGCGGCGGTGAAGTTCACGTGGGCAAATGTCGTGCCATCTGCCTCAGAAAAGCACTTGGAAAGCAAGACCCTTGCCATCTCAAACTTATGCTGTGTTATTGCAGTAACAGTTGGTAAGCACAAGTTTTATTGCAGAAGCGGTTAGAAGTAAAAACAAGTTACGGAAGCTTGCAAATATACCATCTTCTTGGTGGAGTTATACTGCTCCAAGGCAAGCATGGCAAAATGGCATGCCTGGGGACAAATCGGCCATCCAGAACGATCTGCTTCCATTTCCATCCCCTCTGCAGTCAAGTGCTCCCCGCTACGAGTGGCGTATTTGGTTAATTCAGTTGCATCTAAATGCGCTCAAAATGTTAAAAGGCTGGGCATGCTATCCAAGACTGCATTGTTATGCAATACACTAGACTCGACTCGAAGGAGATATTGCCACTGCATATGGAGCAGCAGCTATGGAAAATTTTTGAATATTGCGCTAATACTAACCAATTTTTCATGCAAAAAGACATGACGGTAGTCATCAGTGGTGCTGGTTGGACCTTGAAGACAACGTCCTCGGGCTTGGTGGTGGCAAGCTTGCGGTAGACAGCGACGAACTTGGCCTTGAAGGCACGGAAGGCGACCTTGTCCTCCTCGGTGTCGCACAGATCCTCGTCCGCCTCTTCCAGCATCTCCCGATTGCCCTGCTCCATCGCTTCCAGCACCTCCTTGGACCCTTCCGGCCCAAATACCACTTCCAGAGACTTGGACGGCAATTGCTCCCGCTGCCGCTCGTCGTCTGACCGTCGAGACAGACGGGCCGGCGCAGGGGACCAAATCGCCGGCACGAATGGCAACTGACTTAACTCTGTCGGTACCAAAGTAACCTTCACGGGCCGCGTGACGCGTGGGATCCTCCTCCATCGCCCGGGCTTCCTCTTCCTCCCTGACGTCGCCGACATGGCACCAGGCGCCGATCCGCTCCCTGAGAATCCTTGGCCTGAGGCTGAGGCCGCCGCCGCCGCCGAGCCCCGCGGTGCAGCAATGTTGCCTCCTTCCACGGGATCGGCTAGGGTTTGGTCTTCCATGTCTAGGTCGGGCTGATCGATCTACCAGAGCTGGAGGCCGGGGCGCCCTCGGCGTCGTGGAGATGGTGGGAAGCGCGGCGGAGGCACGGTGAGCGTGGGCGGCGACGATCTGGGAGCGACTTCCCCTGTTTTCTTGTCTTCACGGCCCCGAGGAAACGACACGTCGATTCGGTGGGGCCGTGTGGGCTGCGGGCGTCCGAATCCGAATCAGATCGACGGCCTGACAGAGGCCCAGCACGCATAGACTTGGCCAGCGCGGAGTGTTCGACCTAGCGGGCGTAAGTCGGCCCAATGTACACAAACTCTGCCAGATTTGCTTCGTTCCCGGTTTGGTTTCCCCCGCTTTCTTCTCTTCTGGTTCAACATTTTGGCATTATCTGAAAAAATGTTTTACTGTTTTTATCTGAAAACACTGAAATAGAACCTCATTGACTGTACCACAAAAATCTGCAATCAGACGGAATACCTTTCTTCACCCTTTGTCTTCTCAATCAATGCTGAAATCATTTTGTGTCTTCTTTTCTACGAAAGAATGCTGGTCATTATTCTTTGAGTTTGAGGTATTATTAATGAAAAGTATCACATCCACACTTGTCTCCAGGTAAGTATCAGCGTTCTCTCAATCGGGTAAAAATTGGAATCGACAAACAACGTGCTGCTGTAAATCTGATGTAACACCTAAAATGAATCGTAACCTCCAAAAAAAAAAAAACAGACAAACAAGCTACGGGTAGCGGCCGCTCATCCTTCGTCGAGTAGCTCTGCTCAGCCCGAAGCCGTCGACGAACGGCACGAAAGGGACCGGCCGTGTGGCGTACGGAGTAGCCTATACTGAATATTTGGTTGCCTCAGGGCGCAGCTTTGAGGTCAGAATTCGTACACGAGCAGTACGAGCAGATTGATTGGACAAGACAACCCACATGTCGAAGATGTACTAAATTAAACATTAATACTGACTGTATAATTTAATTTCGATGAAAAATTTCGGTAAAGCTTTCCCAATTTTTGAGCTAATCTACAGACAAATATGACAAACAAATATGAACTCAATAGCACATGTACAGACATACATATCCAATGCACGTAGTCTATAAACCAACTCCATGTAATACATATTAGGAGACAATCCATAGTAGTAGTACATACAATCCATAAATAAAGTCCATACAATACATATTGTTCACAAAGTCCATACAACTAGTCCATAGTGTCCATAACTAAAGTCGATACAATCCAGATGCTAGGAAGAACTCCAAAATAACCATCCAAAGTTATCAAGTCCATGCAGCCCAAACAGCCTTAACCTACATCCCAATGTCACTTCCTTCTAGTCTTACCCTTACCCTTGTGTCCAAGCGCATTGGTGCCTGGAGTAAACTTGCTAGGCGGACGGCGTCGCCTTGCTCCTGCAACTTGTGTGGGCTGAATCGGAGGAGCACCCTCAAGCTCAGAGTCCCCAAGCTCATCATAGGAACGCTCGCCTTCTGTCTCGTCGTCCTCGTCTCCGTTGTCCTGGAAGGTGTCCACGGTTGCCTGGGAAGAGCTCTGTCCTCCAATATCTGCAGATAGGGGTGAAATGATGTGGGCATATGAATTGTTCTAGCAAGTCATGATTGCAGTATTTTACTCCAGTAAACTAAATAAGACATGTTTTATAGATATACCTCCTTGAGAAGAAGCACCGGTCTGCCATGGCCTTTCTTCGACCACGTCCGTGCTAGTACCACATCCACAACGAGCTGCAGCAAGTCTACCACATTTTCCACGCTGGTTAATTTCACCTGACTAGGGGGCCAATGGCAAGAACGCTGGTTATGCCCAAGTCTACCACATTTTCCACACTGATTTTGTTCAAGGTCACTAAGAAATGGAGTTGCTCTCCCTCGCCTCGTCCTACCCGAAACCTGGTCCATGGCCATCTTGTACCTCGTCCTCTTCCTGGTCCCACATTTGTTCCATCGTGTTGCTGGATCCGCAATGTACTTCGGCCCAGTGTAAGGTGGCCACTGATTTACCTCTAGGAAAGGCTCGAAACGGGGAGCCCAAGTCTGTACAAGGCTGTCAACACTAAACTCCTGTGGTATTTGGGTCTCATAGGCAAAGTTGCGATGCTGAGATGCTGCAACATAGTGAGAACAAGGAAAGTGGTACTGCCTGGGTTTCCCGCAATCGCATTTGAACTGACTAAGTTCAACCATATAACTCCTTGATGGCCGGACCTCACCGTCTGACGTTATACGACCCCATTCTGTGACCTAATACCTGCCACTGATGTGGTCAAAACAAAGGACCTCATGTGTGCTTGCCCTCGCCTTTGCCTTCTCAAGATGCATCGTAGATTTAGGTGACCATTTCTGATTTTTACTTTGCAGTGCCAATGCCTGAATGTGACTCTCGTTAAACCATGCAACTAGCCTATAAAAGGTGAACAATACAATGGCATTGACGGGCATGGCACGTATACCCTTCAACACACTATTGAACGACTCGGCCATGTTGCTAGTCTGAAACTCATACCTCCATCCACCTTCATCGTAGGCTCTTGTCCATTTTTCACGTTCTCCTAACAATCCACTCAGCCAGTGCCTTCCTTCTGCATTGGTTGCGGTTTTTAGCTGATCAATTTTCTCCAAGAAGAACTCTACCTCAAGCATGCGCGCAACCTCCTCGAAATAAGGAAAGTTGTCCTTCGAGCCATCCTTCCGAAGTAAATTCTTGGCAACGTGCCGAGTGCACCAACGGTGATGCAAAGGTGCATACCCCAGAATCTGCTCCTGAATAGCACTGAGTATGCCCTGGTGTCTATCAGATATGACACAAACCTTCCTCTGAGGGCCAATGACATGTCTCCTAACAAGCCGCATGAACCATCCCCAACCGTCTTTGTTCTCTCGCTCCACCAAAGCAAAAGCCAAAGGCACCAAAGTGTTGTCTGCATCATAAGAAATGGCTACTAGAAGTGTGCCCATGTATTTGCCAAGCAGAAAAGTACCATCAATGGATAGCACTGGGCGACAATGCCTGAAGGCCTCAATGCACTGGGGAAAACACCAGAATGCATGGAAGAATATCTCCCTCCCATTTATCCTTTCATCTGGCTTCGGGATATACTCGTAATGCATGCCTGGATTAGCATCTTTTATTGCATTGAACATAGCAGGCAGCTGCTCATATCCCTCCTCCCAATCCCCATAAATCATCTTCCACGCCCATTGCTTTGCCCTCCATGCTTTACCATACTTTACCTCATACTTGAAAAATTTCTGTGCCAAATCCATAAGTGCCTTGACCTTCAAGTTGGGCTGTTCCTTCAATGTGGTGTAAAAATGTCTAGCAATGAGGGTAGAGGTCAATTGTCGATGCTTTTCTTTTAGTTCTGTTTGGGCACAAGTATGGGGACCTACAATTCTAGTAATCTTGAACTTCCTTGTGTCCTTCTGTTTGCGAGCACACACCCTCCAACTGCAATCAGACATCTGGCAAACCACCGTGTATCGACGCTGCACATAAGAGTGCCTCACCCTGAAAGGCCTTTTATGGTGCACAACATACTCCTGTAGTCACCTTCTTAAGGTGGGAAAATCCTTGAAGACCATGCCCTTCTTAATTTCCATGCTCGCACCATCCTCATGAGCCTCTAGCACCTCGTCATCTCTTCCATCACTATAACCACGTTGACAATCACAAAGGGAGCTGAATTCATGAACTAGAGGATCATGACCATGACAATAGCGTCTGAGGACCTCCATTTCTTCTGCGCTCAAAGCTGCAACTGGGCGGTCATCATCAGAATCAATGGCCCTTGCTGTGCCATAAGGCTCCTTATCATCTGCAATTTGAACATCCACACTATTGGAGGCCATAAACCCTGGGTTCACGCTAGTTGGTGGATGAATGGTAGTCAAACCATGATTATCAGGCTTATGTCCTGCAATTGAAGCAGAAATATGGATGGCATTGAGAAAAAGAACGTAATGAAGGAAGAATATGGATGGCCAAAGTGTTACTAAATCACTTACTAGGGTGGTTCTGGGTCAGAGGGATCTCCTGAGGGGCAGCACCAACATGGTCACCATCAGGACATACACCAACTTCATTCGGCGCAGATTGAGCATCAGGCACCACAAGCTCATCTTCCACATTCACCTCGAGGTTGGGTAATGGAGGCTCAGAGGGTAGAGGGTTCTCGAGTGCTGGGGACAACCCATGAGAGGGTGGATGACCATGTGGCGGTGAATACCCATGACGGGTGGGATCATTGGACAACTTCTGCACAACCACATCTATACACTGAAACTCATTCTTCATGATAGTTTTCACATATTTCTCCCATTGGGCCTCTGATGCAATTGGGACCAACCGCCTAAAAATACGACATGATTTACCATAGTGAAGCACCCCATGAACTGAGATTTCATTCTCATTTGAATTGCAGTGAAGCTCATCAAGAGCACTACCAATAACCTCAGAAAACAAGGGCCGGTCATCGAATATGAGAGGAGCCATTTGCATTCCAACAAAAGTGACATTCCGAAACTCATCTTCCTCAACACTTCCTCCATGATACAGATTGACTACGTTGTCCATCTAGTATGCACAATAAAAGGAGTTATAACGCATACGAAAATCTATAACTATCTTATAATTAGCTATATTAGCTATATATATATAATAGTTCACCTATGACTATATATATATAGATATCTTATAGTATACTACTATATACCTATATAAAGTCATTACCTAATTTATCTTATTTAAAACCAATAAATTTTTAATTTAACAGAGATATCAAGCAAGAAAATCTGATCGACTTTGCTTCTAGTCTCAACATGACGCAATATCATCTACACCAACAAGATTTACGGAATCAAAATTAAAAAAATTACCTATGCACTTGCTGTTGAAGGAAACGGCCGTCGCGGCCGTTCCAGGCAAGGGCAACGCCGCGAGCAGCACTGACCGCCGGCCGACGGGCCGGCGGTCGCACCGGGGACCACTGGGGGCCGCCCTCGCCGCTGGTCCGAGCTAGAGAAGAAGAAGCGACGAGGGCGGCCGGCTGCTTGTGACGGCGGAGGAGGGGCACCATGCGCCGACCGCGTGGACGAGGATGGCCCACGCCAGAGGAGGGGCACCAGGCGCCGACCGCACGGACGAGGGACGGCAGAGGACGACCGGCGACTGAGGTTGGCCCGCGGCAGTATCGACGGCGCAGACGAAGGGCGGCGGCGGCGGATTTTCTTTGCCGGGCCGAAGGAATGAGTGGGTGGGCTGCGAGGGTTCTGGTGGGGTTCTCGTTTTTTGTTTTTTTTATCTCAGCGCGAAGATCCGTGGCGCCGAGCTCGGCGCCGTGATCCGTGGCGCCGAGGTACCTGCCACGTCAGCGCCACTGCGGGTAGCTCGGCGCCAAGATCTGTGGCGTCGAGACGTTATACTTCGGCGCCATCGCTTATGGCGCCGACCCCCTGGGCCTAAAGATGTGTTTATGTCAACCTGGGGGCTAAATGTAAATTTTGTTCAACAAAAGGGCTAAATTGTGAAAAGTTGGGTCTATTCTTTCATCATGTAGGGTTCAAATTCTGGTGCTCACATTTTTTCCTAGGATTTTTCCAAGGATTTACCGGTGTTATGCGTTAAGTGGTAAGCGATGTTCTCGTCGACAATGAGGCGTCAATGGTGATTTCGGGAATCTCCAGATCTGCCGGATGCTCAGTCCTTCGAAGATGCTTATAGGAGTAGGGTTCGCATACGTGTGTTCATAGGGGTAAGTGTACGTGCGTATTGTTGGCATCTACGTTGTACTGTGTAATTTTAAAAAAAAGGTTATTATCTATAAATATGTGTTCGTGATGTTTGGATCCCTAGTAGATACTCCATTCGTTCTAAATTGCAGTTTACTTTGACTTTTTTGGTTTATATATTTTGCTATGTATCTAGACATTTATCTAGGTATATAACAAAATGCATGAACCAAAAAAGTCAAAGTGAACTATAATTTAGAACAGAGGAGTAGTAAAAGCTTGAATGAGTTGCTTTTGAAAGTAAAATGTCCAAAGTACCCTCACTATTTACATGTAGGAGTGCAGCTAGGCGGAAAGCAGATGGACTTATTGTTTTTTTTCATTCTAGCTAAGAGTCTCTCAAGTTCAACATTTTGGCATTGTATGAAAATTTCTGTTTTTATCTGTAAACATTGAAATAGAACCTCAGTAAGCTAGCGGATGGAATACCTTTCTTCATCCTTCTCAAGCAATGCTGAATTCATTTTGTGTCCTCTTTCCACGAAAGAATGCTGGTCATTATCTTTGCGGCATATATACACACATTAATGAAATGTAAATATCGCATCCACAATTTTTTCCAGGTAAGGTCTTAATGCTCATTGTTTACAGGTAAGTATCGCACAACATTCTCTCACTCAGGGAAAAAAATTGGATTCGACAACAAAACAAACTGCCGCTGTAAATCTGATGTAACACTAACAAAAAATGGAATCCACAGACAAATCTACCGGCAGCTGCCGCTCAGCCCGTAGCCGTCGGCGCGAACGGGTCTGGTCGTGTGGCGTAGCCTATGCGCAGCTTTGATGTCATGCAGGGAAAGTGAATTGGTGTTTTACTGATCAACAGGTGTATTTGGCCGAATACATGCAAAATTTTATGATTTATAACAGAAGTTTTTTTTTAAAACATGCGCTGCACGTACCTCATTAACAGAAATAACAGAAGTTAACAAGTGGCAATGTAAACCAAGATAAACTATGTTCTGTATTACTCCCCACGCCAACAATATAGACACGGGGCACATTTTTATTTTAGAGTTTCAGAACCCCTATAGCTCAGATTACTTGCTAATACCATAATAAGATAGCGTCTAAGCATTAGGATCACATATGCATTATATATAGGTGTCACCACAAACAGTTTAAGTCGCAAAGGCTTTGTTCCTTCCCATGTCCATCAATCTATCCGTGTCTAACCATCATTTGATGACCCGATGATGGTGACATCTGCCTTCAGCACACAGCTTGATCCCACAACATAGCATCTAGATGGATCCATGAGTGTCTTGAGCGGCCATCCCCAGCCATTCTTTGCTGCAACTGCAAACACGAAGCGACCTGCGTTTGTGGCAAAGTAAGGCGATATCCAAACAAAAGTAGTCCCTACTCAATATTTTTTCTATAATGTCGATAGATATTATGGAGAGTTGAACCTGTAACTGTGTAGTGTTCCTCATGCTTCTGGTCCAAGATGAAGAGAGTCAGTTTAATCACTATCCCAGTCTCAAGAGGGATCTTGTTCAGATCATGAAGGTGTAGGTAGACGGAAAGTGAATTGGTGCTGTATTGGTCACCAAGTGGGTAAGTGTTGATGTACCTGAGAAGGAATAAAAACAATCTGTTATTACCATTAATGCTTAACAGGTAAGAAAAGAAAAGAAAAGAAGTACGATGCTAGGCTCTTTGGAAGGTGATGATATTGGCAGACTTGCGCCCAAGCCAAGTGACAGTTAAACAAGATTAAACTTCAAAAACAGACTGGAAATGAATATAAATGGCTGTTCAAAACATACTAGTACTAGTGTTTGCCTCCATACATAGAGAAAATACTACAATTTAATTAAAATACAAAAAGACCATGTCTATCCCAAAATATGACTTGGTACGACCATTATGATCACATTTGTGCCACTAGTTTTTTATAGTATATCATTTGTGGAAACAAAAGGTTAATCATTAGAAAGTACTAGCAAATATACCCGTGCTTTGTAACGGAATGTTCCGCTTGTTTCAGGGTCACCTAGACGACTAACGACTAGGAGATTTGTGCAACTATCGCATCAACTGTTTCAAAACATCTTGGGATCAGAGTCCATACCATGGCTAGACGCGTGTAGTTCTAACTCGTATGAGCACATGTCATAACTCTAGGTCATGTGCAAAGTAAAATATGGACCGAAGAATCCTCTTTGAATTCAAAATTAATTATGATTAATAGATTTCTAAATATGAATGCAATGTAACCACTTTTGCAGTACACTTTTTCACATGCTTGACTAATTTTTAGTCAAAGATAACTAAGTTCAAGCCTTGAAATATGTGCAAGCCAACAAGAAACCCACACATATATAATACAACATTCACTAGTACTCCTTTCATTCCATATTATAAGCCATTCTGGCTTTTCTAGGTACCATATTTTGCTATATGGACCTAGATATAGGCTATATCTATATACACTTATAATTTGGAATGGAGAGAGTAAGTAATAAGTAATACTGTTGGTGGCATGAATAGCGACTACAACCAACTGAGTTGAAGGCTACTTGCACACTGAATGATTAATGCCATATGCATATTATATATGAACCAATTACAATAGAACAAAAATAGATGCATACCATTTATGCCCACCAACTTCAAATGCAGGAGAACAGACAGGGACCTTCATGTCAAGGAAGTTGTTCATGGTCCAGGTGTCGGTTCCTTTGATAAACCCCTTTTTTCTGGAGGAAGATATTCTGAACTGTGATAGGCTTGTTTGGAATCACAATAGGCTTATTCTGAGAAGAGACATGTGCCTTTAATATCCTCACACCGAAGACACAACTATCATCAACCAGAAAATCAGATGATGTCAGTAGTTCTTCAAGAGGAATCAAGCATTGTTTCTCTGATCGCTTCTTCTTAATATTGAAATGGTAGCTAGCTGCTCATAGATAAAGGAAATATAACAATATTAGAAATACATAGTGAAGATTAGGTACTCATATGAATCTGTAATCTACAAATTACCCAAGCACAACCCAATCTATTTCCACTCCTAGTTAATTATTTTAATTATTTTAAAAAGTAAATAGATAGCTATGAAGGGCTAGAGTTTTGTGAACTCCTAGTTAATTAGCACATCTTACTCTGAAATATTGATCAAGTAAGAAGACAATATGATGTGTGCAAAATAGTGAGAAATCTAAATGATAACGTGGGGAGCATTTGACCATATACAAAATTCCATACCAATTGAATTGCACGGGTAAATTATCATGTGATGCTCAGTAGTTTGAATTTCAGGAGCTATGGCCGAGGCTAGGAAACCATTTGTAATATCTTTGGGCTAGACATAATAGGTTCAGAAACCACCTTTGCATCCATGATATGTCCCTTTTGAATGGCTGTATATTGACAACTCAAACACAGCACTCAAGTTGTCACCTTCCTTTAAGCTCTTTTTGCTCACCAAGAGCGAAAGAGCAATGTGTGGAATCTCATCAGCAGATTTTTTATGCATTGGGCTCACTTTGAGGAACCTGTTAAATGAATTAAAGAGCAGATGTGTTACTCAGATTAGTAATCAATGCTCAAGAAAACAAAAGGCTTTTCTTGAGGAATGTATCGTTTCCTATTTTACCAAAACAGGGGGGTGTGGAGAGGATCCCCCACCCAAGAATTTCATTCATGGAGGCCCTAGTACGACCTGATGGAGTTTCAAAATTTTCAGCCATACACATGTGAGCATTTACATTTACTAAAACATCATTTGCGACTACCTGGTAGTCTAAGTAAAACTTTTTGACAGACAACTTTGTTACTTCCCAAACAAACTAGAAAAGATTTTGAGTGTGTGCATGGTGCCTACTTGATATGGATTTATTTCAAGTATGATACATACCAATCATATCCACAATAGTGGAAAATGGCAGAGTTGACTGGTACAGCCCCCCTATCAAGTAAAGCTGAGAAGCCATAGAACTTCCATTTGAAAGCGGGATCATGGATCTTTCTCAGCAGTGAAGGAGCTGAAATTGTTACAAGAACAATTACACAAAGTTTGAGAAAGGAAAAAGGAAAATGTAGAGTTTACATGCTATGAGGAGATTTGGGTGCATGCTAGTTACAAAAAGAAACTTCCAAATAGAAACTTTAGGGAAGGAAATGGCAGACAAAAGAATAGTTCTGTAATCAGTATTGAAAATAATATTGCATTCAAGTTCCAACTTTAAGGATAAAAATATATAACACTGGTTACTTGTGATAGATGACTCAGCTTACTGTGATAACTGATAACTTGACCAAACAGAAGTAATGATCTATGTGCTTTTGCATAGGTTACCACATAATACACACCACTCTTTCTGCGCTCCATATAAAGTGGATATCTTAGAAAGTTAACTTTCATAGATTTCCAAAAACAAATCTTCAAGGCAATAACACATGTGCATGCCATTATTCATAGTATTATGCATATTGTAACATTGATAACAAAAAACCATAGAAGTGGTAGGTGGCAGCGGTGTCATTAAGACCCTGGAGTATCTGTTACATTTTTTTTCTATGCATAAAAAAATAAGAAACTTTGAAAAGCGAGGATTCTAGTTTTGCCCAACTATATATTCAAGGGATTCTCTCTTCTTCTTCCTCTTTTCAAGAAGGATTATCTCAATTTCATCAAAAACAAGTTCATATGAGGGATGAGTCTAAAAAACAAATCAACCAAAAGAACTATGATGAAGTATTGATCATCGTTCTATCAAAATAATTCAATCGACAAGCAAAGGAAGGTCAATTGGACCCTTACAGGCACCAGTGACGCAAGAATTCCCCATGGCCGTTCCAGCTCCTCTGCTCAGAAATCCTCTGCAGGTGAAATCAATCGCCGCACGGTAAGAAAAAGTGCACAGTTAAGAATCAAGAGCAAAAAGTTGTTATAGCCTTAAGGCAGCCTTAAAACCCCATTCTAGAAACAAATGGGTAGATCAAAACTCAATAAGAAACAAACTTTACTATGGAGAACGAACAAACCCTCCCCTACTATTGCCACAGAAGGTGGAAGCTACGAACTTGCATTGGCAAGAACTCAAACAACCCGCGGAGACTAGATCGGGTTACTTTAGAGTCCCTTCCTTCCAATTCCCCTCAATGTACTTTACCAAGAATAAACCAAAGAGCGACGGATCGGCCCCTCAATGTACTTTACGAACATTAAACCAAAGAGCGACGGATCAGGAGACGAGTCAAAGAGAGGAAGTGGATCGGGTAGAGACTGCACCTCCGATGTTTTCCGCGGTGTTGAAGCCCTTGCCCGCAGCGGCGAGCGGGTTTTGGAGGCATGCAGGACGCAAGCGAGAGGGCTTTTTGCCTATTTATTTTTAACACAAAGTAGAGGAATGAACAGAGAAGGGGCAAAACTAAACAGAGAAGGAGCAAAACTAGATTTTCCTAGTGGCAAAACTGGCATTTCCCGTGTACTCAAGGACAGGTGGCTAAGTTTGATTGGATGTATGTATGTACATGGCTAAGTTTGGTTATTTTTTAGGAAAATATTAATCTCCATTACTCATACAAAGGTGAATCATTAGCCACAAGCCGGTATAGAGACCATTATAGGTTTCTCATTCGGATCACAACCACTACCGAGAGATGCTAATTCATGTGCTACCATATTACATAGTTTGGAGTGTTGTTGAACTTTCCATGTTATAAAATTCCAGGCTAGCAAGCTCCGGAGTTCCTCGACCAGAAAAGAAACTGCACTAAGATCATAGTCATTGGAGTACATCGCTTGCACAACCATAGTAGTTACTTTAGCCTACAAAATAGTACTTCCTCATATAAAAGGCGTAATGATCATGTTTATAGAGTATAAATTAGTGAACAACTAAGGTTGTATGTCTATTCTTTCATCATGTAGGGTTCAAATTTTGGTGCTCATATCTTTTCCTGGGATTTTTTTAAGGATTTACCGGCGTTATGCGTTAAGTGGTAAGCGACGTTCCCATCAACAAAGGGGCGTCAGTGGACTTTAGGAATCTCCAAATCTGCCGGGTGCTCAGCCCTTCGAAGATGCTTATAGGAGTAGGGTTCGTGCACATATGTTCATAGGGGTGAGTGTGCGTACGTGCTATTGGCATCTACGTTGTACTGTGTAATTCTAAAAAAAAGGTTATTGTCTATAAAATATGTGTTCGTGATGTTTAGATCCCTAGTAGATACTCCATTCTTTTCAAATTGTAGTTCACTTTGACTTTTTTGGTTCATGCATTTTGTTATGTACCTAGAGAACAGAGGGAGTAGTAAAAGGTTAAATGAGCTGCTTTTGAAAGTAAAATGTCCAAAGTACCCTCACTATTTACATGTAGGAGTGCAGCTAGGAGGAAAGCAGATGAACTTACTGATTTTTTTTTCATTCTAGCTAAGATTCTCTCAAGTTCAACATTTTGGCGTTGTATGGAAATTTCTCTTTTTATCTGAAAACATTTAAATAGAACCTTAGTAAGCTAGCAGATGGAATACCTTTCTTCATCCTTCTCAAGCAATGCTGAATTCATTTTGTGTCCTTTTTTCATGAAAGAATTCTGGTCATTATCTTTGAGGCATATATACACACATTAATGAATTGCAAGTATCGCATCCACAATTGTTTCCAGGTAAGGTCTTAATGCTCATTGTTTACAGGTAAGTATCACACAACATTCTCTCACTCGGGGAAAAAAATTGGATTCGACAACAAAAACAAACTGCCGCTATAAATCTTTTCTTGAAATTGGGTAGCTTCTCATTGCACTCGAGTTGACAAATCGTCAATAACAATTACATTGACACTATCCGGGACATCACACGAGATGTGCTCCATCCCTTCAGTGCTACCCACCCCAAGAGCAGCAAGAACATGTGCTGCCTTGTTACAACTTCTAGACACATGAACACAATCAAAGCAAATAAAATTTGCCTCCGTGAAGGACTTGAGTTCTTCAATCATACTTCTGTTCATAGACACATCCTGCTCCTCCGTAGCCCAGGCTTGCTTTACTTTCAAGGCATCTATTTCCAGGATCAAGTGGCCAATCCTAAGATCGCTAGCTGCTTGGACACCCTGTAAATAGGCGATCATCTCAACTTGGAGTGCATTCAGCAAGTGATCAACGCGCCCCCAGCCATTCAAGACCACCTCTCCATCACTATCCCATATCAAGAAGCCCCAGCCACCGTAGTGCTTATCAGGGATAAAAGAAGTGTTGAAGTTAAGTTTGAGAAAACCTTCTGGTGGTCTAGACCAACTCTCCAGTTTTGGTGCAGGGTTTATATATCGTGGGGGGGTTTTGGATCATCCAACTCTTCGGTGTATGTCTTGATTGCTCTAGCAACAAGCTCGGCTGGTCGCCTTTTGCCCTCTTCATGAGTTGAGTTTCTCTCATACCAAAGTGACCATATAGCAATAAGCATGAGGTTTTGTTTCTTCTCAGACTCCAGAAGGATATGATGGATTTGGGTTGGTCATCTACTGTAGTCTGGCACGCTCAGAACCCAATCTCAGCTCTCCCCAAACTTTTTTGGCCAGTTTGCATTTGAAGAAAAGGTGCCCACCATCCTCATCTACACGGTTGCAAACCGGGCAGCTAGGATCTATTTTCATTCCTCTTCTTGTCAGGTTCCTCCTCAGAGGGTGACTATTGTGAGCCATGCGCCATATAAAATGTTTTACTTTGTTTGGGATCTTGGATTTCCAAATTTTTGACCACACAGGGTCTGCCATCCTGCTGCTGCTCCCCCGCGCATTCCCTCCATCCCTACCATGCAGTAAGGAATCATGGCAGACTTTATATGCACTCTTAACACTTAAAATGCCCTGATCGACATAGTGTCCGGCCAGCACATTATCTCTTCTCTCATGTATCGGCAATGCCAAGATAAGTTCAATGTCCTCTTTCCAAAATAAATCGTGAACCAGCTCAGCATCCCACTGTCCCGTACCTAGATTGATTAGATCATCAACATTTGAGAGGACACTCCCTCCTCTGGGCGTAATTGGCCTTCTTGAAAATTCTCTCGGGATCCATGGATCAGTCCAGATCCTAATGTTTCTGCCATCTCCAATTCTCCATATCATCCCCAATTTCACTACTTCCAGGCCTTCAATATACTCCTCCATGTATAAGACATACCCCACTTCGGTTTAGCCTCTATCACCGAGGTATTCTAATAGTATTTTGCCTTAAGAATTTTTGCACAAAGGGATTCAGGCCTACTCCACAATCTCTAGCATTGCTTTACTAGCATAGCAAGGTTGAAGGCATGTATGTCCCAGAAGCCTAGGTCTCCCTCCTTCTTTGGTTTCTGCATCACCTCCCTACTGAGCCAATGAATTTTGTGCTTTCCTTCTTGTTGGTTCCACCAAATCGACACACCATTTTACTGATCTCATCACACAATGATTTTGTTAGATCAAAACATCCCATGGAAAAGGTAGGAATTTCCTGGGCTACTGCTTTTATTAAAACTTCCTTACCAGCCCATGATAGGAATTTTTCCTTCCATCCCTGTATTCGACGCCAAACTCTATCCTTGAGATAAGCAAAGGTCCCCCTACTAACCTCCCCACATGAACCGGTAGACCCAAGTACCTTTCATTCATAGTCTCTCTAGTGACTTGTAGGTTGTCACACACCTCTCTTCTATGCACATCATGAGTGTTTTTGCTGAACAAAACAACCAATTTTGCCTTATTAATCATCTGGCCTGAGCACCTTTCATACAACTCTAGGATATCCTACAGATGTTGAGCATCCCCTCCATTCGCACGAATCAAAATAAGAGAGTCATCAGCGAACAGTAAGTGTGACACACTTGGTGCTAAGCGGCAGACTTTTACCCCAGCAATTCTGCCGTCATGTTCAGCTTTTTGAAGCAAGGTCGAGAAGCCTTCTACACAGATAAGAAAGAGATATGGTGACAGTGGGTCCCCTTGTCGCAGTCTGGTTTAAAACTTTCAGTAAGATCTCCATTCGCTTTTATCTGATATGACACAGTTGATACACATTCCATAACAATGTTGATCCATTGCTCATCAAAACCCAATCTCCTCATCATTTGTTCCAGGAATTCCCACTCTACTCGATCGTATGCTTTGCTCATGTCAAGTTTCAACGCCGCATAGCCCGCATTGCGCTCTCTTTTGTTCAGCAGAAAGTGAGTGATCTCAAACGCAACAAGAATGTTGTCTGAAATTAAACATCCCGGAACAAAGGCACTCTGAGAAGGACTTATCACATCATCCAGGATTGCTCTCAGGCGCCTAGCAAGAACTTTAGACACCACTTTATATTTCACATTACAGAGACTAATAGGACATATGTCTGTAACTTTCTTAGGGCGGTCTATCTTCGGGATCAAAGAAATTACCCTATCATTCCATCCCTCCGGCATCTTGCTTCCCCTCAAGACTTGGATCACCTCTGTGGTTAATTTGTTACCCACAATATCCCACAAATTCTTATAGAAGACCGATGGCATGCCATCAGGACCCGGGGCTTTGAGGTCACCAATTGCATCAAGCACACTTTTCACTTCCTCCTTTGTAAACTCTTTGAGGAGGTGGGCATTCATATCAGCCGTGACTCAGGGCTGCACAGCATCAAGGAGCTACTGCATGAGCCCCTCCTCAACTGGGCTAGACCTGAAAAGTTGGTAGAAATGGTTAGCAATAAAATTTTTCTTCTCCTCCTCCTCCTCCACACAGCCCCCATTCTCCTTTTGTAGACGCCCTATTCTATTTCTCCTCTTCATCTCCGAGCACACCTTATGGAAATAACTAGTGTTCCTATCTACAAAATGCAACCAGTTGAAATGAGCACGTTGCTTCCAGTACAAATCAATTTGTTCTTCCAGCCTATCCACTTTAAAACTCCACACCGCCTCTCTCCCCACTGCCTCATCGTTCAACGGTGTTCTACGCCACTTCTCTAGCTCTCTCTCTTCACGCTTTTCAGTGTCTTTTCTAAATCTCCAAGAACATTTCTACTCCACTCCTGCAAGCTAGCTACTACCCCATTCACCTTAGCAGCAAAAATTTTTGTACTACTCACCGACTCCCAACCACCTCTATAACTCTTCTAAAACCCTCCTCCTTCAACCAACTTGCTTCAAATTTAAAACCCCCAGATTACTCCTTACTATATGCTCCTCTTCCATGTAAATCACTACAGGTCTATGATCGCATGGAAAGGATCCCCATTTTTCACACGCACCAAAGGGAAATTTTCTAACCATTCAAAATTTGACACCGCCCTATCCAACCGCTCTCGGATATGAGTATCTCCTTTTGTTTGTTTATTTCTCCATGTGAAAACATCATCTTCAAAACCTAAATCATGGAGATCGCACACCTCTAGCGCTTGTTTGAATCTGTCTAGATATGCCGTCTGCACACCTCCTTCCTTCTCATGGTGGAACAAAATCTCATTGAAATCCCCGGCACACAATTATGCCTGATTATTATTATTCTGCGTGATCCTCCATCAGCTGCCACGTTTTATTCTTCAGTGCAAGGTCTGATTCACCATATATACCAGTGAATCACCATGCATTATTACCACCCATCGCCATGACCTCCACATCGATGTGATTCTTTGATTTACTTCGCAGAACCAAATCAATTCCCCTCCTCCACAGTAGAGCGAGCCCTCCGCTTTTCCCAACACACTCCACCACCTCCATGTCCTCTAACCACAGCTTCATTCGCAAAACTTTCATCTTTTTCTCGTCGTCTTTTGTCTCCGAAAGAACATCACATCCAAACACACTAACTTCTGACAATTCAGAAGTCCTCGAACTGCCGGGGCATTTCCCAACCCCCAACAGTTCCACACCACTATCTTCATTTCTGCTCGCAGAGCCGGTTCGTCGGCCCCGCTCCATTCTTGTCTTGGACATCTCCCGTCTCGCTCCTACTGTGCTTCAGCTTCTTTGCATCCTCCATTACCACATCCACCAGATCACTCCGATCACGTTTTTCCCGTCCTCCACAGCATCCATCTTCGATATCTCCTTACCCTGGCCTCCATCCCTCACCATCCTCCTGAAACCCCTATACTTTTTTGGGCTAATATTATTGCTAGAGGCTGAAGTTCTCTTCGCGTGCATGGCACTGTTCACGTGCACACCCTTCCCATGCAATTTCTCCCCACCAGCATTCACTATTTCTTTAGCACGTTCCTTTGCTTCTTCTTTTTTTCCTGCACCCCCTTCACTCGTGCCCACATGTTTTTCCCCATCAAACTTGAGTGCCTTTTTTACTTCACCCGCTGGCACCAAATCTTTTTGAGTTTTTGATGGGCTCGTCACTTCTTCATCCTCACCAGCCTGCAACGCTCCAGTAGCTTTCTTCCTCCAGTCTACAGAGTCACTCCTCCTTGGGCTCCCACTCCCCCGACTTCCCTAGCTCCCACCACTACCTCCTCCCCCACCATACCTACGAAAAGGCTGCGAAAACTTATCACCCGATCTGAATCCAGAGTTTCTAGAAGGTTGTTTCTTCTCCGGAATGAAATGCGGTTCCCTGTTGAACTGCTTCATTGATACCTTCTCCACCTTCTTCTCATACGGGCAATCGACATGATCAATGATGCCACATATGTAACAGAAGTCTAGAAGGAATTCATAGCAGACAGGGCACCAGAGGGGTTTAACTTCATCCCCTTCCCCAATATCAATAGTTACGCCCCTCATTACCAGCTTTCTGATATCAAATTTGATTATAACATGCATGATTTCAGCAAACGCCGATCCATCCTCCTCAGCGTCCACTTCGACAACATCTCCAATCAACCCTCCAATCATTTCCCCCGCCGACCTCGACATGAGGCCTAATGGTAAGATTGAGATTCTTACCCAGATCGGGATCATAACAAATTTGACCTCATCAATCCTCTTCGCCCCATCATAATCCGCCACTACCGCCGGATCTCTCCCTATCGTCCAGGGTTCATCCTCCAATGCTTTCACCTTCCCTGATCCTTGTAGGAAGGAGATCATGAATCTGTTACCACTTAATTCTTTGCACTCAATGCCTGTAGCCGGGCACCAGATCTTTCCCAGCGTTGCCACGATCACCTCCGCCTTGATTGGTCATTCCGCCAGCACCTTCACAACTGCCTGGGGAACCCGTGGTTTGGGGTTTAGCTCCAACACCCCGCCGATTTTCAAACTCGTCACCTCATGCTCCGACACTTCATCTTCGCCAGTTGATCCAGCACTTTTTCGGAGTGTGGATCCATCCCACCTTGCAGGCGCCCCACGGTGTCCACCCCCACCACCCGCGTGGCGACTTTGATGATCTAGGTTAGTAGTATTTTGGATCGGCTCCAAATCAAACTAATGAACGTGGACTCTGGGTGCAATGGGACGTGAATTCCTAGATTGATTCTGGGGAGAAGATCGAATCCAGGAAAGGGATCAGGTGGAGGAGGGAAGGAGAGTTACAAGAACCCTAGTCGCCGCCTGGGTACCCGCTCCAACGAGGGAGACTACTCTGTATTGATCAATCCAGAGCCGCTGTAAATCTGATGTAACACCAACAAAAAATGGAATCCACAAACAAATCTACCGGCAGCTACTGCTCAACCCGTAGTCATCGGCGCGAACGGGTCCGGTCATGTGGCGTATCCTATGCGCAGCTTTGAGGTCATGCAGGGAAAGTGAATTGGTGTTTTACTGATCAACAAGTGTATTTGGCCGAATACATGCAGAATTTTATGATTTATAATAGAAGTTTTTTTAAAAATGTGCGCTGCACGTACCTCATTAACAGAAATAATAGAAGATAACAAGAGGCAACATAAGCCAAGATAAACAATGTTCTATATTACTCCCCACACCACACCAACAATATAGACACGGGGCACATAGAATACAATTGTCTTTTGTATCTGCGAGGGGGAGGTCCACTACATGACAAAAATGGCGAATCCGAGGCGACTCCATCCCGCCGGTGAGAGGCTGCCGCTGTCCTAGATCCGCCGTCCCAGCTCGTAGGTTTGCTCCTCATCCTCCCATCCCCCTGCCTGCCCTCTTCCTCTTCCCACCCGCCCCCATTCCCCGTACTCCTCGCAACTCCAAAGCTCCCAGATCTGCCCGTCCATGGCGGATTCAGAATCATCGCGGGTTTCGCCCGCCAATGTGCATGAGGCTCTGGAGGATGGCTCCCTGGGGCGCCTTCTGCAGGCCTTGAGCCAAGGTCCGGCGGTCGCTGCTGGCTCGCCATCCAAGCAAACCTGGGCGGATTTGGGGGAGGATGTGCCGCCGCCTTCTGAGTTCTTCGCCGGCTCACCGGGCCTGCTTCAGGAGCTCCTTGACCGAGGTCCTGGGGAGCGTCAGCACCTTAGTGATTCAGAGGAGCCCTCAGAGTCGGAGTCCGAGTTCGAGCCGGACTCGCCTCCGGTGGCCGACAAGGGGAAGGAGCCGATATCTTCGCAGGGCCATAAGCGTCGCAGGGCGCGGTGACACCATCACGCTAAGTGGGCTAAGGGCCTCATGGTAGATGCCCGTCAGGCGCATCCTGCGCGCCATGAGGGACCTCCTCCATGTGGTGGGGCAGCTTCGTCCGCCGTCAACCAACCTCATCGTCGTTCATCTCCGTCGACCCACCCACCGTGCCAGCGTGGGCCCCCGGATGCCAAAGGGTTCTACGACATCGAAAGCAGGAGATTTGGGAGGCAGCGCACCCCTCTGCGCTCCCTGCCAAGGTCGCCACCGCTGGAGCTGACTGGGTGGTGCTACAAATGTCTTCGGCCAGGGCACATCAGGGCGAACTGCCGGTACGCGGCGAGATGCCACAACCGCTAGCAAGAAGGCCATCAGGCGATTGCTTGTCGCCTGCCTTGGCATCGGCGGGGCACAACGCGGGCTGGGCCCCCTCGTCGGCGCCCACGCTCAGATGATAAGATGCGGCGTGGTGCACGGCCACGACATCGCCTTCCTCTTCCGAATCATCATCACCGGGCTGCTTCTGCTGAGACGGTATCTGGCCGGTCGGTCACTACTCCACCGACACCGACCTCTGCCGGGTCCATGTTTCCAGCGCAGTCTGCAACTCCGCCCGCACCGCCTCCGCCGCCACCGTCACCTCCACCACCGCCACCGGAACCACCAGTGCCCCAGCCTCTGGTGCCAGGCCCGCTCGATCCTCTTCCGGGGAGGGGTGGCGACAGTGATGGACCGCTTTCAGATGGCACAGCCGCTGTAGATGCTGCGCTCACGGCCGGTGCGCACCGGACTTCGCTGGTGGTTGTTCCACGCTCCGCACAAATCCAGGATGCTGACGATGCTCTGGCTAACCTAGCACTGGTGGCCACTATCGGTGGAACATGACCATTCGTCTCTACGGCAGTGGTCTATCAAGCTCTGTTCAACACATTTGAGATCACTTGTTATATGGTGGATGTTCGGATACATGAACCAGAGGACTTCCTTGTTCGATTCAATTGCCGTGAGGATCGGGACAGGGTACTCGCGTCCAGGCCCTGGGGCTCTCTGCCGCCGCTTATATGGAGGCCCTGGACGAGAGTTGCTGGTGCGGTGGATGGTGCCTTCCAGCACCAGGTAGTCCTCGCTCTAAGGAATGTGCCTGCCCCATGCGAGGAACACTGAGACAGCCCAGACCGCACTTGGGAGATCCTGTGCGCAGGTGGAGCTGACAGATCTGCGTGACTGACCTAAGGAAGATGACAGGGAATTTTTCGTGATTGCGTGGTGCCTAGATCCTTCCCTCATTGAACCTGAGAAGATTGTATTCATCCCAACCCTCCTACTCGATGGACTAAGATTGAGGGGCAAGACCGCAACCTGCATTACCCGGTACGCGTGCATATTCTTGCGCATCAGGGTTTTGCTCAGGACCCGGGAACCCCACTGGTTGTGGAAGACTCGGACCATGATGAGGATCACCACGACCCGGGGGGCGGAGTCGGTGATGCAGACGATGATGATGATGACTCCCCGGACTCTGACCCTCGATACGGTGACCGCATGCCGTATTGTGACTACCCCCCTGAGTATCTCAGAGGGGACGATGAGGAAGCAGATGCTGATATAATCATGATTGGGGAGATGCAATGTCCGCTGGGTAACTTTGAAGTGGATCAAGGGCCGGGGTGCTTGGCAGTCGATGGAGAGGATCGCTGGGCGCCATCTTCTCCTCCGCGGACGCCGCCGCCATCGCTTGAGGTGGGCGTCAAGTCCGTCTCGCGTCGGTGGGCACGTCAGAGGACAATTTTGCGACCGACTCCCTCGCCGGTGGTATTCAGGGAAGAAATTCCATCAGGTTTTGTGGGAGCCTTCCTACGGATTGCGCCACACCTTCTGCAGGTTGGCCGATGCACTGCCACGCCGCCAGCAACGGCCTGTGATGATTGGTGGTCCTCCTTGGCGGCTGCCGAGTTCCAAACTCCACCCCGGGCGCGGGTGCATTTCAGCGCTTCTGCTCAGGTGGCAGTGGGTGCTGGCAGTCCGATCAATCTACAGCTTGATCTGATGCATGAGGCGCCCACGCAGGCCACGGACGTCGGGCCAGAGGTCGAACTGGCGTGAACTGTTCAAGAGGAAATAGAGGCCGCGGCGTGCATCCCCCTCGAATCACCACTCATCAGAGGCGGACCGAGGGCTCGCACACCGTCCTCGGTGCACACACTGAGGAGGAGCGGGTGGATTGCTGCACGCCCACGGGCAGCGAACGCCACCGTGCAGGCTCAATGCTTGTTGCTGAAGAAACTTGGAACGCTGGTGCCTGAAGTTCCTACAGGCTGACGCTGACATCGACAAGAAGTTCCTACAGGCTTTCAGAGGAAACATGTCAAGAGCCAAACAAGAACGCTTGGAGCTGGTCCTGGCCGGGGGCTTCGACGTCACAGCCCTCGACCTAGACCTCTCAGGGCTCACGGGCGACAGGCTCTGATTTACACGGGTGGACGTGTTGTGGCCAAATTGGTTATCAATGACAGTCAGTTTCAGTTGTCTCGTTTGGAATGCTCGGGGCTTAAACGACCGAGCTCGTAGAACGGGGCTCAGGGGGCTTCTCTTGCTTCGTAAGCCCGCCTTTCTCTGTATCCAGGAAACAAAACTCTCCGTAATCTGTAACCCCCTAGCAGTTGAATTTCTTGGTTCTGATTATGAGTATGACTTCATCCCGGCGGTTGGCATCCTGCTCGGTTGGAGCAGGACCGAGTGGTTGGCGGTGGAGATCCGCAAGGGGGCATTCTCGATTTCAGCTCGCTTCGCCTCAATTGGCTCTGCCCCAGAACCATGGTGGCTCACCGGGGTCTACGGCCCGCAGGAGGATGCCGCCAAGGTTCAGTTCCTCGACGAGCTCGCAGTTCAGAGAGGCGGCTCCTGGTGAATGGCTTCTATGCGGTGATTTCAATATGATATACAGGGTGGGTCTTTGCAAGACAAGAATAATGGCCGCCTAGATCGGCGTTGCATGCACCGCTTCAGGACCTTCCTGGATCGTGTGCAATTGGAGGAGAGGAGATCCACATGATTGGCCATAAATAAATTCACATGGTCCAACGAGAGGGACAACCCCACTCTGGTACTACTGGATCGAATGTTTGCGTCCGTGGAATGGTTTGAAAGGTTTGGCAGCCACTTTCAACTGACTGCTCTGATCACTTCCAGGCGTCTGATGGGGTGGGTACAGAGAAGATTTCGGTTTGAGGCATTCTGGCCCAAGATCCCAGCATTCATGGAGGTTGCCAAACTAATCACCAAATGTCTTGCCAACAGACTAGCTAGCGCCGGAGCTAAATAAGCTGGTCATGCATAATCAGAGCGCCTTTATCAAAGGCAGGAGCCTACATGACTACTTCAGAGAAGTACAGCTCACTTGCAAAGTGATCCATCGTCTCAAGAATAGTTGTGTGCTACTAAAGATTGATATTGCAAAGGCATTTGACTCCGTCTCCTGGGAGTTCCTGCTTGAGTTACTTCAGCACATGGGCTTTGGAAGTAGATGGAGAAACTGGATTGCTGCGGTTCTGTCTACAGCAAGCACAAAGATCATGCTAAATGGGAAGCCTGGAAGGAGGATTTGCCATGCTCGCGGCCTACGGCTAGGAGATCCGCTGTCGCTGTCGCTGTTGCTCTTTGTTCTGGTAATGGAAGTTCTCAACCACCTGCTGGCCTTGACAGAGAGAGATGGCTTCCTGTCAACAGTGCGAGGGATTGGCTCGTCGCGGGTGTCCCTCTATGCGGACGACCTGGTCCTTTTTGTTGCCCCGCGAGAACGTGACCTGCAGGCTGTGATGCCCGCTCTCTCTATCTTCGGCCAGGCATCGGGACTCTTCTCCAATCTGGAAAAAAAGCGTGGCCACCCCCATCCACTGCACTGACGAGCAGCTCCAGCTCGTCCAACAGCTACTGTCTTGTAAGATCGAGGGCTTCCCCTGCCGCTATTTGGGGATCCCTCTTTCTTTATACAAACTCAAGAGATTGGAGGAGCAACCACTCATTGACAAAATTGCAGCAAGAATCCCGGGTTGGAAAGGTCAATTACTCAATGAAGCGGGTCGCACGGCACTTGTGAAATCGACACTATCGGCAGTACCCATTCACACGTCCATTGCCCTTGGACACTCACCATGGGCATTGGACTACATTGATCGGCTGCGTCGAGCATTCATTTGGGCGGGCGCAGACTCTGTTTCTGCTGGCAAATGTAAAGTGGCGATCCAGGATAGCTCTTAGAGTCAGATGGGTTTGGAAGGATAGACAGTGAGGGAGTCAAACATCATGTAAGGAGCAACCGGTGCTGGCTCTGTTTCGTGCGGCCAGCGTCCTCCAGATCGGCAATGGCGAATCCACATTCTTTTGGACTGATCGCTGGCTGGATGGTAAGTCTGTCGAGGAGATCGCCCCGTTGGTGTTTGCCACAGTCTCAAACAGAAGGGCCACGACAACTGTGGCAGAGGGCCTCCTCAACAATGCCTGGGTCAGCCACATTAGAGCAGCGGCCTCTCTGCAGCTTCTTGTGCAGTTCGCTCACCTGTGCGATATGATCGAAGAAGTACAGCTTGCAGACCGCCCGGACACTTTTGTGTGGAGTCCCCTGTTTTAAATAGCGGACTAAGACTCTTAGCTGCTGTCTCTTTCAAAGGCTAAAAAAGGCTATAGCGGGCTAAGTTATTTAGCGGTTGAGCAAAATATATGTCGGGCATAACTAGTTTGATAGCCTTGTTCATCTTCTCCATATGCTTAGCGGGCTAAATAGGTGCTATTTAACGGATTTAACGGGCTAAATGAAGCTAATAGCGGCAAATAGCTTTTAGGGCTAAAAGCGACATAGCTTAGCCTTTAGTCTTCTGAAAGGCTATAGCGGGCTATTTAAAACAGAGGTGGAGTCTCACGGCTGATCACACGTACTTGGCGGCATCAGCTTATGGAGCCATGTTCTTCGGCTCGTCACCAGTGCTCGGCGCCAAGCAGCTATGGCGAACTGCTGCCCCGCCACGGGTCCGTTTCTTTTTTTGGCTTGTCCTCCACGGACGTTGCTGGACTGGCGATCGTCGCTTCCGTCATGGCCTGCAGACGGCGAACGATTGTGTCGTGTGCCTCCAAGAACCGGAAACAATGGACCCCATCTTACTTGGTTGCTGTTGTAGCCGTCAGGTGTGGCAAATTTGTCTGGACAGGGCTCAACTTTCGCTGCAGGTGACTCAGGAGCAATTGTTCGAGTGGTGGTTGCGGTCAAGGAAGCTAATTCCCAAGATCCTACGACGCGGATTCGACACCATGTCCATGCTGCTCGGCTGGATGTTGTGGAAAGAGAGGAATGCACGGACTTTCGACAGGGCGACCAGGACGTCGCTCGATCTCGCGGATGCCATCTTCGATGAGGCTCAGGCCTGGTGCATGGCCGGTAACAAGCACCTCTCGGTGCCCCTGGCTAGACGTTAGCTTTTTTTCATCTCTGTATGTTAACGCTTGTGGTCAATCTGTTGCAATGTAATTCATAGCGTTGGAATCCAGTAGTGATAGGTTCTGTGGCATGGGATGGCAACGGTTGTTGCCATATTTCCTGTATAAGACTTCTTGCTTCCTGCTTAATGAAATACGTGCCTTGGCTTGGTCTCAAATAGATACGGGGCACATTTTTCTTTTAGAGTTTTAAAACCCCTATAGCTCAGATTACTTGCTAATACAATAATAAGATAGTGTCTAAGCATTAGGATCTATATATAGGTGTCACCGCAAATAGTTTAAGTCGCAAAGGCATTGTTCCTTCCCATGTACGTCCATCAATCTATCTGTGTCTAATCATCATTTGATGACCCGATGATGGTGACATCTGCCTTCAGCATACAGTTTGATCCCACAATATAGCATCTAGATGGATCCATGAGTGTCTTGAGCGGAATGAAGTTGGACCATCCCCAGCCATCCTTTGCTGCAGCTGCAAACACGAAGCGACCTGAGTTCATAGCAAAGTAAAGTAAGGTGATATCCAAACAAAAGTACTCACTACTTAATATTTTCTATAATGTCGATAGATAATATGGAGAGTTGAACCTGTAACTGTGTAGTGTTCCTCATGCTTCTGGTCCAAGATGGAGAGAGTCAACTCAATCACCATCCCAGTCTCAAGAGGGATCTTGTTCAGATCATGCAGGTATAAGTGGACGGAAAGTGAATTGGTGCTGGATTCGTTGCCAAGTGGGTACATGTTGATATACCTGAGAAGGAATGAAAACAATCTATCATTACCATTAATGCTTGGCAGGTAAGAAAAGAAAAGAAGAAAGTATGATGCTAGACTCCTTGGAAGGTGATGCTGTTGGCAGACTTGTGCCCAAGCCAAGTGTCAGATAAACAAGATTAAGCTTCCAGAAACAATAGATTTAACAAAATGGAAATGAAATGGCTGTTCAAAACATTCTAGTACTAGTGCCATTCAAAACATACTAGTACTAGTGTTTGGCTCCATACATAGAGATAACACGGCAATTTAACTAGAATACAAAGGACTCCCACTTGGTAGGAGATCACACTTTTGCCGCTATTTTTTTTATAGTATGGAATTTGCGGCAACAAAAGCTTAACCATTAGAAAGTACTACCAAATATACCCCTTGCATTGTAACGGAACATTCAGCTTTTCCAGGGTCACCTAAACTTACGACTAGGAGATTTATGCAACTATTGCATCATGTGTTCCAATACATCTTGGGATCGGATTCCATACCATGGCTAGACATGTGTAGTTCTAATTCAAATGAGCACATGTAAGTCTAGGTCATGCACAAAAAAGAAGGTGCATGAGGGCATTGTAGAAAGTAAAATATGATGGACCTAAGAATCTACTGACTTTAAATTTAATTATGATTAGTAGATTTGCAAATATGAATGCAATGTAACCACTTTTGCAGTACACACTTTTTGATATGCTTGGCTAAACACACACACAATATGATTATAGTGTAATACCACATTCACTAATAAATTATTTTTGCAAACTGTATTAGCCATTCTGACTTCTCTAGGTATATTATTTTTGCAAACTGTATTATATGAATCAATTATACTGGAAAAAAAATTAGTGCATACCATTTATGCCCGCCAACTTCAAATGCAGGAGAACAGACTGGGACCTTCATATCAAGGAACTTGTTCACGGTCCAGGTGTAGGTTCCTTTGATGAACCCCTTTTTCTGGAGGAAGATGTTCTGAACTGTGATAGGCTTCTTTGGGAATCACAATAGGCTTATCCTGAGAAGAGACATGTGCCTTTAATATCCTCACACTAAAGACACAGCTATCATCAACCAGAAAATGAGATGATTTCAGTAGTTCTTCAAGAGGAATCAAGCATTGTTTCTCTGACCACTTCTTCTTGATCTCAAAGTCGTAGCTAGCTGCTCATAGACAAAGGAAATATAACAGTATTACTAATACGTGTTGAAGATCAGGTACTTGTATGAATCTGTAATCTACATATCACCCAAGCACAACGCAATCTGTTTCAACTCCTACTTAATTATTTTAATTAATTTAAAAAGTTGATAAACAGCTATGCAGGCTAGCTTTTTGTGAACTGCAACTACAGAACGACCAAAACAGTAACAGCAGCATGTCTATTTGCTCTGAAATATTGATCAAATAAGAAGACAATATGGAGTGAACAAAACTGTGAGAAAATATAAAAGATAATGTGGTGAGTATTTGACCATATATCAAATTCCATACCAATTGAGTTGCAAGGGTAAATTACAATATGAAGATCAATAGTTTCAGTTTCAGTGAAGCTATGGCTGAAGCTTATAGAGCAAGGATAAGGACCACCCCCCCCTCCCCCCAACCACCATTTGTAATAATAATATGTTTGGGCTTAACATGATAAGTTCAGAAATTACCTTTGCATCCATGATATGTCCCTTTTGAATGATGAACTCGAACACAGCGCTCAGGATGTCACCTGCCTTTAAGTCGCTTGGGTCCAACGAGAGCGAAAGAGCAATATGTGGAATCTTGTCACCCGAGTTTTTATGCATTGGGCTAACTTGCAGGAACCTGTTAAATGAATTAATGAGCAGAAATGTTACTCAGATTAGTAATCAATACTGAAGAAAACAAAAGGCTTTCCTTGAGGACTGTGATGGAGTTTGGAAATTTACAGCCATGAGCATTTACATTTACTAAAATATCATTGTGACTACCTCACAGTCTAATTAATAATTTTGACAGACAACTCTGTTATCTTCCCAAACAAACTATATAAGATTTTGAGTGTGTGCATGGTGCCTGCTTAATATGTACTCATTTTGAGTATAGTACTATAGTACATACCAATAATATCCACAACAGCGAAAAATGGCAGAATTGGCTGTAACAGCCTCCCTATCAAGTAGAGCTGAGAAGCCATAGAGCTTCCATTTGAAAGCTGGATCACCGGTTTTTCCTAGCAGTGCAGGAGTTGAAACTGTTACAAGAACAATCACAAAAGTTTGAGAAGGTCAGAGGAAAAATGTAGAGATTACATGCTATGAGGAGATTAGGGAGCATGCTAGTTCAAAATAACAAAGTCCAAAATAGAAACTTTATGGAAGGAAATGGCAGACAGAAGAATAGTTCTTTATATAGTCTGTATAGAAAACAATATTGTATTCAACTTCGAACTATCTGGATCAAAATATATATAACACAGGTTACTTTTGATAGATGACTCAGCTTACCGTGATAATTGGTTACTTGGCCAAACAGAAGTAACGACCTATGTGCTTTTGCATAGCTTACCACATAATACACCACTACTCTTTCAACACATGTAACAAGTGCAATGCGCGGCCCATAAATTAGCAAGAATTAGGCCAACTGGAGGACCCAACAAGGGAGGAACGTCACCGCCACCGCAACAAGACGCGTCTCGCGGGCCGAAGGGCCGCACACGTGCGTGAGGAGGGTTGGGCGCAGCCCTGCAGCTGCTGCCGCTGTCTACGGAGATCGCTACGTCATCTAGACAAATTAGGAAAATAGAAATAATAAAATAGAAAGCGAACGATCCGCAGGATCTCCGGTTGCTTAGGGGCTAAGTTTTGCAAAGATTATAAATGTAAACCCCCCGTGTACTCATTTCAATCAAGAAAGGAATAGGAAAAACTCCTTCCTCTTGGCTCTCTCGCCCCCAACCCTAGCCGCCGCCCCCTACCCTACACGCCCCGCCGCACGAGCCGCCGCAGCCGCGCACCGCCCAGCGCCGCCGCCACCGCCCCTCGGTTCCCGGATCGCCCCCGTGTCACCGGTGTGCCGGACCTTTTATAGCACACTTTATAGATAAGTACATATCTTAGAAATTTAAGCATTTTCATATATTTCCAAAATAAATCTTCTAGGCAATAGCACACGTACATGCCATTGTTCATTAAATTCTACGCATTGTAACATTTTTTTCTGTGCATCAATCAAACAAAAAAAAGAAACTTTTGGAGAGCGAGGGTTCCACTTTTGCCCAACTTATCTCAATTCTTTTTTTTCATGAAAGAAGGATTATCTCAATTTCATCGAAAACAGGTCATATCGGGAGAGATCTGAATCTTAAACACAAATCAACCAGAAAAAAATATGATAAAGTATTGAACTAGCAGAATAATTCAATCGGAAAGCAAAGGAAGCTCAATAAGATCCTTACATGCACCACTGACGCAAGAGTTACCCATGACCGCTCCAACTCCTCTACTCAGAAATTCACCTACTCCTCTGCTCAGAAATTCTGTAGGTGAAATCTATAAGCAAGAAGTGAGAGTTAAAAATCTGGTTATAGGTAAAATCTCATCCTTCAAAACAGGTAGATCAAAACTCAAACAAACAGGTAGATTAAAACTCAATAAGAAATAATCGGTTAAAGATAAAAACCTATTCTTCAAACAAACAGGTAGATCAAAACTCGATAAGAAACAAACTATACTCAATAAGAAACAAACTGTACCCGCGAGGGGGTTTGGCGGCGCGTAGGGAAGGGAGAGGTCAGAGGAGGCATTTGCCTTTTATAAACAGAGAAGGGGGGTAAAACCGACATTTTCTCGCGTCTATGTTTCATCATTGTATCTAGGTAATTGGCTATGTCTGGCAGCTAATTTGTCTTATACTACAATCGATGTACTCACCCCTATACCAAAATAAGCGTCGCTGTGTTGTTGGCGTCGGTCATTTTTTTTTTAGTTTGACTATTTTTTAAAAAAATAGTGACCACAATTATATCTCTAAGTAAGTTTATTATGCAAATAGATTAAATGATCTATCTAATTATACTAATCATGTACTATATATATTAATATTTTATTTTATATTTTTGATTAAAATTAAAAATGTTAACTCTTCGGAAAGCGAAAATGAAACTTATTCAGAGACTGAGGAAGTAATTATCATGTTTAGAGAATAAATTAGTGAACAATTAAGGTCGTGTCTATTTATTTTCTATTATGTAAACTGTTTGCAAAAGCTTATTATTAAAAATTAAAAAGTTATTATCGAATCTAGGTCCATGGATGTTTGAGCTATAGTTTACAAAATCTTGGATGAGTTGCTTTTGAATGTAAAAATGTCCAAAGTATCCTTACTCTGTAGCCATGGGAGTACAACTGAGAAAAATAGAAGGGTTTTGGATCTAGATAGAATTCTATTAGCTTATGGGAGTGTGGAAGTTTGTTGTAATTGAATTATTAAAGCTAAGTTAAAAGCTAGGCTGTTTGGAGTATCTCCTACAATGTAAAAGCCAACTTTTGAAATCTTGTAGCATCCAGATTATAAATTGACACATATATTTCTACTTTTTTTTGCAATATATTGCTCGGATCAAGTGTAAGTGCATTCGCCCCCGATGTGGGTTTTATATAATTAATGACAATCAAATTAGGGACTAACAAGCTTATCTAAGTGAATACGCAGGTGTTAGTCCATTGAAAGATTTGAACGATGACATATGGTGATTTTAGCACCCTAAATTTTAAGTGGATGGAAAGCGTTTCGGCTCAAGTGCCTCAATATATTTTATTTTATCTTGAGTTATAGGAAACGTTGTACTATCAAGAGGGATGCAAATTAAACTAGCTAGATAAGGATAAGAGTGCTCATGTCGGTCTATATTATGCGCTTGAGAGGCACCATTGCACACACTAACACAGAATAAAATTCTGAGACTTCTGTCGTCGGAAGTTCCAATGATTGTCGGAAGTTCCACCGGTCGAAAGTTCCAATGATCGTCGGAAGTTCCAACTCTTGACAACTTAGCCACCTGGTAGCCTCTCTCAGCCGTTCATCAGAAGTTCCAACAAACGTCAGAAGTTCCAACGGTCGGAAGTTCCAACGATTGTCGAAAGTTCCAATGTTGGCTGTGTTAGTGCAGCTCTGAGCCTAGTTTGAACAGGGGTGTTGGAAGTTCCGAGATCTGTGTCGGAACTTCCGACGCAGATCTGAACGGTTAGTTTTTGCCTACGAGTATAAATAGCTCTCCTTTTCATTTCTAACCGTTACCTCTACCATTCCCACGACTCCCCATCTGAGAAAAGCGACTCCAAGCCTTGCCTCACCCCCTCTCTCTCCCTCTTTGCTCCTAGACTTCAATCCTTGCAAGATTTGAGTTAGAGAAGTGAGATTAGAGAGTGGGGAGCTTTGATCGTCGACTTGAGCACTTGAATTCCTCGTCTTGCCAGCTTAGTTTGTGTTTGTTACTCTTGGGTTTTTAAAACCCTAGCCGGCTAGGCATTCTTCGTGGATGCCAGTGTTGATTCACTTGTGAGGGCGCCCCCAAGTGTTTGTATTACCCTTGATTCTTAGTGGATATCTCAAGCTTTTGCTTGAGGGAGGAGACCTTCGTGGTCAGACCTTTGTGGTCACCTCAACAACGAGGACGCAGAAACTCCTTTGTGGAGATTACCAAACCTCGATAAAAATCATGTGTCTTGCTATGGCGGTAGCATCGACTACCCTTGCTCTTGTGTTCTTCGTGTTCCTCCTCTCTACCCCCAAATTTCATAGGTTGGAGGAGCCGATCTATGATTTGGTGAGGTGCCAAGCTTCGTGGAGTTCAACATCATCATCAAATATCTAGTAGGGTGTGGTAACAATTAGAATCGAAATTACAACTCATTTCACTTTGATTTTGTAGTTCCCGTAGGTGTCAGAACTTCTGATAAGTAGGGTCGGAACTTCTGATAAGTCGGAAGTTCCGAACTGAACTGTCGGAACTTCCGACAGTTGCTGACAAGTATCTTTAAATTTTGAGTTTCAGATTTTTAGAATCAACTATTCACCCCCCCCCCCCCCCGAGCCTCCTCGGCGATTAGATCCTTTCATCAAGATAAATCATTGCATCAGCAAACACAATACCCTGTTTTGAAAAAAAAAATAAACGCAATACTTTTTACGTAATAATTCAACTTTTACAGTAGCCCTAAGTACACTATTAAAGTATATTTTATAGTGTCTTTGATCAATTTATTGTGTAATAAAATATTAAAGCGTTCCAATAAATTTGGTCAAATTTATAAAAGTTTTATGTATTTCAATTATAAAAAGGCTTTTGCTGCCCAAATGATTGTGAGCCGTTCACTTATTTTGATCGAACGGTTAACATCAACTATTACCTTCTAGGAGATAATAGTTGAATTATGTATCCTTATAATAAATTAATTTGTAAAATATGATAGATAAGAAAATTTTTAGATATAAATAATCTCTTTGTAGATTTGATTGACGCAAGTGCGATATGGTATATTTTCATTACCACCACATGTATTTTTGCATGTAACCTATACATGATCGTGTATATGATTGTACTTCCTCCATCCTAAATTGTAAGTCATTTGACTCTTTTGACACAAAGTTTGACTACTCGTCTTATTCAAAAATTTATATAAAATATCATTTCTTTTGTCGTGGCTTGCTTTATTAATCAAATATCTTTAAAAATATCTTAAATTTAACTATATTTGTATAAATTTTTTAAATAAAATGAGCGGTCAAACTTAAGATTAAAAAAGTCAAACGATTTATAATTTGAGACGGAGGAAGTATTTGAATTTGTGTTTCGGTGCAGACCTGAGTAGCGTGTCTATACATGTGAGTGAACGGTAACGTGAGTACGTGACTACATGTACGCGACTTACATGTGTGTATGTGGCGTGTGTATATTTATATATTTATATATATATATATATATATATATATATATATATATATATATAACGAGTGGCCAGTAAATGTGTGTGTTACCATGTGTGTATACGAGTACTATACGTGTAACATGAGTGGCCTGTACGCGATCTAGTAAAAGAAAACCATGGTACCATGGTATGTACACACATGGTATTTGGCTATTTTAGTAGCAGTGGATCAGTGGAGACCCTATTTTTTGCAAGGTCAGTTGTTCATTCATACATACCAACAAAGTTTAGTGCACCTGAATGAGCAAAGGCTTCATACACATTGGCAACAAAAGGTGTTCACAAAGTTGCTAGACTCAACTATAGAATCATCTACAAGAAGGGAAGTGAAAATATTGCAGCTGATGTCGTGTCCAGGAAACCTCATGGGGAGCTGTTGTCAGCAGTCACATCTATTACACCACAATGGTTGGAAGATGTGTGTAATGCTATCCTCACTTTAGCATTGTGGATGGTGTCATCAGATATGATGGTAAAATTTGGTTGGGGTCTAATCAAGAACTTCAGCAAAGAGTCTTTTAGGCTCTCCATTCCGGTGCATTAGGAGGTCACTCTGGAGCTCCTGCTACATTTTATAGAATCAAGCAGATGTTCTATTGGCCCCATATGAAATCTGATATAGTGCAACGGGTACATGGTTGTCACATCTGCCAGCAAGCAAAACCTGACAACGCTAAGTACCCATGACTTCTACAACCATTATCAATGCCTAACTCTGCTTGGTCTGTCATCTCTATGGATTTTGTAGAAGGCCTTCCCTGGTACAACAAATGTCATCTTAGCGGTCATTGATAAATTTTCTAAATATGGGCATTTTATCCCTTCGAAGCATCCATACAATGCTCAGTTTGTGGCCAAGATCTTTCTGGACAATATATACAAGCTCCATGGATTCCCCAAGGCTATAATTTCTAACCAAGACAAGATCTTTACAAGTCATCTTTGGCATAACCTATTCAGATATGCCAAAGTGTTGCATCTAAGCACTGCTTGCCATCCACAGTCTGATGGCCAGACTGAGGGTCTGAACCAATGCTTGGAGACATACTTGCGTTGTTCCGTAAGCACTTGTCCATCCAAATGAAGTCAATGGCTATCTCTTGCTGAATTTTGGTACAACTCTAGCTTTCATTTAGCTTTGGGCAAGACTCCTTTTGCTGTCATGTATAGCCAGGAGCCAAGGCATTTTGGCCTCACCATGGACTCTATTGATGCTCCAGTCACTGATGTTACTGAATGATTGTCAAACCGCACCTTGATGCAGGAGTTTGTGCGTTAGCATTTGATCAGAGCTTAGCAACATATGAAACGTCAGGTAGACAAATCAAGATCTGAGCGCATGTTCATTGTTGGTGATTGGGTCTACCTTAAACTACAACCCTATTCGTTGAGCTACCGATCCAACAACAAGCTATCATTCAAGTTTTTTGGGCCATGCAAGATCACAGAAAGAGTGGGTTCTATGGCTTATCGGTTGGCGCTTCCGGAGACAGTAGCAATCCACTCAGTATTTCATGTTTCTCAGTTGAAAGTTTCTCATGGCACTGAACCTGTCACGACATCACCTCCTTCTGCCATTGTTGAGTTGCAGGTGCCTTCTTGGGTCACCTCCTTCTGTCACGGCATCACCTCCTTCAGCGTCGTTAGACCCAAGGTGATCATCCTATTGAACAAGTCTTAAACCAGTGGTCACACACCGGCTTCTTTGGCAACATGGGAGAACTTCGAACAGCTTCGTCAGCAGTTTCCCCGCGCTCTGGCATGGGGCCATGCCGGCTCTCAAGGGAGGGCGCCTGTTACAAGAGATGCTGCCACCACTGATCATGATGAAGACGATGGGCCGGAAGAAGCTGAAGCCCGACCTGCTCGACAGAAAAAGCCCAACCCGCACGTCATTGGTCCAACCTGGGCTCATTAGCTATTAAGTGTAGCTAGTACTTAAGGAGAGGGGGACGATTGAGAGGCTGATCAGAACATTTTTGTAAACCGATAACTTGAATTCTAAGATTCCTCTGCAAGCAAACTTTTCCCCTGTTCTTCTTCTACCTCGATCCCCTTCTCCTCTGCTAACACATGCATTGTGTTGCATTCAGCAATTCTAAAATGTAACTGAGCGGATTTGAAAATGTTCTACTGAAGATGGAAAATAGAGCTTTCTGACAAAATAGCTCGGTAAAACTAAGGCACATATAGGCACACTATAGAAGATTACCATTTAAGATTATTGATCTCAAAATATCCAGAGTTGGTCCATCTTTTTTGCAATCATATGATTGCATGTTATTATAAGTATAACTCTCTGTGAGTGTCTTTCAGAATTTCCAGGCAATTGAGGTGTGGTTTCTTCTTTTTGGCCCCTAGGACCAACACAAAAGGATAGAACCCAGAGGTCTACGCCACAAGAAATTTCCAGCATTGGACGCAATTACAAGTCTATGGGGTCTAAATTTTATTCAGCTTCATGAACCAGAAAAAAATTCTCTCTGTAACTGAACAAACTTGCACATATAAAATCTTTTATGCCATTAGCAAATATCCCTAAAAGTCCAGGTTAAGTGGTCAACTCTTCTGTGGCTCCCGATTCACAAAGTTGTTAAAGCCGCAATATATAACCACTAAGCCTCAAACAGATATCTATGATTATCTATCTTGCGTGCGAATGTGTCATCTAGTCATCGGACAGTCACCGCTGTGTTGATGCCATCATCAGTTGCCCGGGTGTAATTTTAATACAGATTAAAATTTCACTGGAAAACGAAGGGTGGCTATGCTAAAAATTGGAATCTTTGAAAAATGAAGCCTGACGGTTGACGATCGCGACATTATTTGTTCTGCTTCCAACTTCTGCACAACCAGATGCCGTTCCAAATTCAGTTTCCCATGGTGGCAGGGAATCCTAGCTCACATCTCGTCAGAACGAATAAGTTTAGCCAGCAAGCTACCTTGTGCGGGCTACATGTACAAACTCCGAAACTTTGGCAACTACACGAAATATGTTATCACAGCTGTCGGAAGTAAAAAGGTGAAAATTCTGAACTACTTTTGGTGATCACTACTGGAAGTGTCTGCCTTAAATCCAACAGGGAAAGACAGCTGTCGGAAGTATTCTTTTACTGACACAGAAAAACGGTCAAGGTTTAAAGGATACTCGACAGGGACTACAATTTGCTAGTCGATTGCCCATAAAAAAAACTATTCGTTACAGCAATTGTTGACGGTTAGATTACAGGAAAATCTGTATTTCTCAGGTTTTGGCTTTTTTATTCTTGTTATAAAACCTAGACATGGTAAAACGTTGGTAACATCAGGAAAGTGCATGCCAATGCTGTGTTGTAAATCTATTTAAATTTTTAAATATGACGGTTAGGGCCCTATTTGATCACAGTTGAATTAATATAATATGTACTATGCATATGTGATTATTATAAAAACAGTAGTTTGACCCTGCTATTCCATCCATACGTAACTGCCCCATCCATACATAACAACATCATTATCCATGTGAGAAACTGGACCGCTCCTTAAACATGTACTTTAGGGTGAAACAAATGAAGGGATTTGTTCAATCCCATTCTTTTTTTAGAATGACACGGTACAACACAGATATTCGCAACACGCATACATACTTATCCCTATAAATACACGTACGCAAAACTACTCCTACCCCTATGAGCACCTCCAAAGGACTGAGCAGTCGGCTGATCCGGAGATTTCTGAAGTCACCACTGGCGCTTCGTTATCGACGGAAACGTCACTTATCACTTAATGCATAACGCCGGTAATCCTGAGAAAAACCCCAGAAAAAGATGCGAGCACCAAGATTTAAACCCTGGTGGGTAGCGTCCCACTGGACCGTCCTAGACTAACGTCCGCTCTCCCACGATCCTGTGAAATGCCACTATAGAGCTTATATATCTAATCAACCCGTTGGAGAGCTGATCTTATTTGGCACATTTCACTTTCAAGTATCTTCGGCACCAACAAAACAAACACACAAAACAAGACACATTACAGTGCAGGCGGGTCGAAACCTCTGTGCCTTCGCAATTCAGCCCACACATATAGACACAGATAGAGGACACACTACTTCATCGTTTACTTTGAGGAACCAACGATTGCAACCTGAGCTTCGATGCAACACTTGGTTTTCACAAGATAGCCATTTGAGGAGTCCTTGAAATCCTCCAGCGAGATGAACTTTAGCCATCCCCAGCGACGAGAGTTGTTTGTAAACAGGGTCCGGTCTGTATTTTCCCAACAAAACAAGTCAACAATATGTTATGATATCTTAGCATGTGCAAAATATACTGTCCATTGAGCAGACCTGTTCGTTTCAAGTGATTGCCGGCTTCCTGCTGGTCTTTGATGGATAAGGTGAATTCTACCAGGTTCGCAGTGTCATTAGGGAGATCATTTGCCCTTTTCATGCACAGGTCCAAGGTGAGGTGGTTCCCGTCGCAAGACGTGTAGATACCGATATACCTGCAAATTGGACAGCATGTAAACAATTGGGTTCATGATGCATATATAAAACAGCTATAAGCATTGAGGCCAATTTTAATTTTCACGGTCAGAAGATGTAGGCGAAATTAGCATCAATCAGTAGTGTCAAGCAGTGTGAGCTGGACAGGGCGGCCGGTTAACACCATTTGTATCCTCCGACTTCAAACTCCGGCGACTCGCCAAAGTTCTTCAGTGCAAAGAAGTCCTCGATGTCCCAAGTGTAAGTTTTGGCCTCGCTGAAGATGCTCGGCTTCTGGACAAATAGCGTTTCAGACGTCGTGCTCAATTTGGAGGTGGTGACTTTGATGAACTCGACACCAAAGGTGTAGTTGTTATTGACAATAAACTTAGAGGGCCGTTCTTTCAGTTTTTCAAGGGAAATCATGCATGAGGCTCCGGAGCATACGCTTGCAGTCTGAAAACTGTGCCTAACTGCAGGGACAAATCATGCAAAAGATGAAACTTCTCGTGTATAGAAAAAGTATTCTTTTTTTTTTTGCGAAACGTGGAAAAAGTATTCTAGTGTACAAAACAAAAAAAAAACATGGAACTATATATTAGAGATGTGAATATGCTGTTAACTTGATGCTAAACAAAATTGCTACTACAATTTACCTTGATGCTCGCTGTGCTGTCCGTACGACTGGTCATATATCAGCAACTTGAAAGAGGCCTCCACTACAGTATCTGGCTTCACTGAGCTGTTATCCAGCTGAAGCATAAGAGAGAGGTAGTCCTTATCGTCACCGCTCTTCTTGTCCCTTAGATTCAATATCAGGTTCCTACAAATAGAGCACTGAGAATCTGCAAACGTAGCTAGTTGCAGGAACTTTGTGATGCAACAAAAATGTTGAAAAGAGCAAATGTTGAAAAGAGCATACCAGTTATGTCCCATGATCTCAAACACTCTAGAGTGGGTCCATCCTTCGCCCTTGTCAAGGAGTGAGGAGAACCCATCGACGCTCCACTTCATGGTCGTCTGCTGGCCCTCCCTGGCTTTGATCGGCCTGAAACAGCGATTAGGATAAAATACTAGCTAGGTTTCTAGAGATAACAAACGGTACGAAACATCACAACAACAGTTAAAATTAGCATCACATACAGAAGAATTATCCAAGTGCATACCGCGAGATGAAGAGTTGCCCATGATGTTCTGTCCGTTAAGCCTGGTATTGAGGATTTTGGTTTGTGCTGCACATGGTACGGTGTTCCTTTTCACTATATAGATAGAAGGAGATTAGGTGTCGGAATAATTTCTTGGCAAATAGGATGAGGTTTCTGTCTCTCATTGGAGACTTCGGAATTTGGACAAGTCAATAAGCGCAAAATAATGCAAGTAGAGGTAGAGGGGATGCAGAAGTCACGCTAGCAATTTCCAAGCACTGGAGAAAGCATGTAGCAGTTTAAGTGTACGGTGTACCCTGCACGCCTGCACAGCACTGTTTCCACGCGAAAAAAAGTTCTCAAAGTCACCTGAATAGGAAGGTAACCCACACAAATAACGAGTTATTAAGAAAAAAACACAACTAATCAAAGAATTAGAAATTATGATCTCATATATTTGAAAGAATATACAATGTTATTAGAGCTCCATTTTTAGTAAAGTTATTTTGAAACATAAATGTATATATGGCCATGCGGCCCGTGGGCCATCGGCACGACCCATGGCACGGCCTTTTGGCCCGGCACTAACACGGCACGGCCCCGTAGCCGCCGTGCCCGTGCCGGCACGGCACGAGGCCCAGTGCCGTGCCTGGGCCGCCACCCCGGCCCATGACACGGCACGGGCACAGCACGACCAAAAGGCCGGCACGGTGGCGACACGACGAGCAGGCCAGCCCTAGTGCCAACCGGCCATTCCCCACTCCCATCAACAACCCTAACCCCATCAACAACGCCTCCTAGTCGCGCCGCACTCGCCACTCGCGCCGTTCTCCGCGCCGCCGCCGCAGCTCCGCGCAACAGCTCCGTGCCGCGCCGCGCGCTCCTCCGCTCTGCTTCTCCACTCGTCCTCGCGCTGTTCCTCCACGCGCTCGCCGGCGGGAGGCACCAGGGGCTCTTATCCACAATGACAGGTACCGCCTCCCCTAATCGCGACTCACGAGCATGCCTCCGCCCTCCGGTGTCCGGTCCTCCTCCCTCGATTCCCCCCTCTCTCGGAGTCTCCCTGCAAGACGGCCCGAAGCTCCATCGCGTCGCGCCGTCGCCGCTCCTTCCCCAGTAGCGCACGCCGCCCCTTCTTCCCCGCTCCGGCACTACCTCCGACGAGCGCGTGCCGGCATATTCTCCCTCGTGCGCGGCCGTCTCCGCCCCCGCCTCCTGCTCTCCCTGCCTCCAACTCCAACCATCTCCATGCCTCGACCTCGGGACTCGGCAGCGAGCGGGCGACAGCCCTGGTTGGGAGCTCGGCACGACAGGCACGGCAGCACGCCGTGCTTTCGGCACGGCCCGACGGCCCATGTGCCGTGCCTTGGGCCGAAGGCCTGGCCCATGGCACGGCCAGGCACGACATGGCCGGCACGGCCAGGCACGACATGGCCGGCACGGCGGCACGGCGCGGCACAACGCAGTGTCGTGTCAGCACGGCACGGCGTGCCGACGTGTCGCACGGCACGGTGGCCATATATACATAAATGCGTAAATTTGTTAGGTGCTGCAAACAAACAAATAGATCATCCCCGTCATCTATTCGTAGCGAGCTGGTTTTCCCTGATAGCTATTTGGCTCCTGCAAGGCGCAGTAGCTCTCGAATTTTGAAAGAATATTGCTGAGTATGACACAAGCTTGCACCATATAAAACGATGTAGAGAGTATCATCAAAAATTCTCTAACTTTTTTCTTTTTGAGAATTACATGGTACAACACAGACGTTCACAACACGCATACACACTCATCCCTATGAACACACGTACACAAACCCTACCCCTATGAGCACCTTCGAAGGACTGAGCACCCGATAGATCTGGAGATTTCTAAAGTCACCGCTGTTGCCTCGTTATCGAGGAGAACGCCGCTTACCACTTAGCGTATAACGCCGGTAAATTCTAGGAAAATCTCAGAAAAAAGTGTGAGCACCAGGATTTGAACCCTGATGAATAGCGCCCCACTGGATCGTCCTACCATTAGACTATAAACCAATTTGCAAAAAAATCTCTCTACCACTAGGATGATGGTGACACAACCATGACAAGAGATTTGGATTTAGTGAAGGCAGCCACAAATTCTATAAGCACAACTCAAAGAGTACAAGTGTTTGTTGCTCTCTCACAACCCTTTTTCACCCTCTAGGATCCATTGATTCTTGCCCTATACAAGAATCTAGTGCTATAGAACCGTCTAGTCTAGTCGTCTTGAGCGCTCTCACTCCTTAAAAGCCTTGGATGAGACCGCTATGTTGGTGGCTTGGTTGATGGTATAGCCTCTACGCTCCCCATACATACAAGTACGAGTCACAATAGCACACCTAGTAGGATATACTCGAGTCCTAATAGAACTAGAAGTCATAATAGTACACCTCTCATGAATCCTATTACAAGTAGGATTTAAGTCATACATCATAATAACAGTCTCCAGCTTGACTACAATCATTTGGACGACTCACCATGCTCCTCAAAAAATTCGGTCCAAGTTGGATCCTTTTACTTCCTTACCTTGAGAGTGCCCCGCCACAATGACTCATGCACATCACCGTAATGTATGTGTCAGTGTTCAGGCTGAAGCGCCTTAACCTTCCACCTGAGAGCTCATTCATTGTCTATTTTGTTAACCAGACTACCTTTTTTCTATGGCCCTCCATGAGTCCATGCCATAAGTTTGTACCAAAAAACATTTCTATTAATAATAGATTTATAACATCTTTTAATTAAAAGAAAGGGAGAAAAAAATGCAAGGCATTCGTAGTGCTGAAACACTTATATATATGCAGTGGATGACAATATGACATCCAGTAGATGATACTGCATTAACCAAGACATGCATGGCGGGCAAACTTTCAGTATCTTCAGCGCCGAACCTTTATTTGGCATTTTACACTTTCGGTATGTTCAGCACGAACAAAACAAACACACAAATACAAGACACATTACAGGCGCGTCGAAACATCGATCTGTACCATCGCAATTCAGCGCACAAAACCAGGAGAGGACTTGTTTTTCACTTTCGGTATCTTTGAGGAACCGACGATTGCAACCTCAGCTTCGATGCCGCACTTGTTTTTCACGAGATAGCCATTTGAGGAGTCCTTGAATTTCTCCAGCGAGATGAACTTTGCCCATCCCCAGCGAGGATTTATGTTTGTAAAGTGGGTCCGGTCTGTATTTTTTCCAACGAAACAAGTCAAGAATATGTTATGATAATTTGGCATGTGCAATATACTGTCCATTGAGCAGATTTCATTCTCTAGATAGGCAGACCTTTTCGTTTCCAGTGATTGCCGGCTTCCTGCTGGTCTTTGATGGATAAGGTGAATTCTACTAGGTTAGCAAAGTCATCAGGGAGACCATTATTTGTCCTTTTCATGCACAGGTACAATTCGAGGTGGTTCCCATCGCTAGACGTGTAGATACAGATATACCTGCAAATTGGACAGCATATGTGAACAATTGGGTTCATGATGTATAAAACAGCTATAATAGCATTGAGGCCAATTTCGATTTTCATGGTCAGAAGATTTAGACGAAATGAACATCAATCAGTAGTGTAGAGCATTGCGAGCTGGACAGGGCGGCCGGCTATTACCATGTGTATCCTCCGACTTCAAACTTTGAGGAGTAGCCAGTGTTCTTCAGTGCAAAGAAGTCCTCGATGTCCCAGGTGTAAGTTTTGGCCTCGTTGAAGATGCTCGGCTTCTGGACAAACAGTGTTTCAGACGTCGTGCTCACTTTGGAAGTGGTGACTTTGATGAACTCGACACCAAAGGTGCAGTTGTTATTGACAATAAACTTAGAGGGCCGTTCTTTCAGTTTTTCAAGGGAAACCATGCATGAGGCTCCGGAGCTTATGCTTGCAGTCTGAAAACTGTGCCTAACTGCAGAGATAAATCATGGCAAAAGATGAAATTTCTTGTGTATGGAAAAGAAATTCTATTCAGTGTACGAAACAGAAACAGAAACAGAAATATGGAAATATGATATGAATATGTTATTAACTAGAGGCGTGCTTAGATTATCGATCGCTACAATTACCTTGATGCTCGCTGTGCATTCCATACAATTGGTCATATATCAGCAACTTGAAAGAGGCCTCCACGACAGTATCTGGCTTCAGTGAGCTGTTAACCAGCTGAAGCATAAGAGAAAGATAGTCCTTGTCGTCACCGCTCTTCTTGTCCCTTAGATTCAATATCAGGTTCCTACAAATAGATCACTGAGAATCTGCAAACACTACTGTAGTTACAGGAACTTTGTGATGCAGGGAAATTGTTGAAAAGAGCATACCAGTTATGTCCCATGATCTCAAACACTCTAGAGTGGGTCCATCCTTCGCCCTTGTCAAGGAGTGAGGAGAATCCATCGACGCTCCACTTCATGATCGTCTGCTGGCCCTGCCCCGGCTTTGATCGGCCTGAAACAGCAATTAGGAGATAAACAAACGGTTACGGAAGATCATAACAACAGCTAAAATCAGAAGCAAATACAGTGCATACCGCGAGATGCAGAGTTACCCATGATGTTCAGTCCGTTAAGCCTGGGTAAGGCTCATGTGGTTTGTGGACAGGGTACTGTGTTCTGGTGCTCCTTTTCACTTTATATATATGCAGAAGGAGATTAGGTGTGCCAAAAAAAAAATCTCGGCAAATTAATAGGGTGAAGTTTCTGTCTCTAATTGGAGACTTTGGAATTTCGACAAGTCAACTAGTGCAACTAGTGCAAAATAATGCAAGTAGAGGGGGTGCGTAAGTCATTAGCAATTTCCAAGCACTGGACGGACTGAAACCATGTAAGTGTACCCTGCAGACCTGCAAAGTTCATCGCGCATGCAAAAGAAGTGTAAAGTCAATTGAATAGGAAGGAGACCATTTTTTATCAAAAATAAGGAAGGAAACCATGACAAGGATATTAGGCTTTGGCAGCCAATCACAAATTCTTTAAGCACAACTCCAAAAAAAAAGATCTAGTTTGATTTATAATATGGATGGGAAAGAAAGCAAACAACTAGTAACCACAGCCAAGGGTTGCCTTCAAAAAAAAAAACCACAGCCAAGGGTATGGAGGTTTGAGGTTCTACATGAGCTTATTACATACTTAGAAGTTACACAAACCTTAGAGGCTTAGAAGACTTCCCCTCCCGCTAGAGACCAGTAGTAACACGTATCTTTTATAAGAACATAGCTTGTTTTGTTTTCCTGTTATCCCTAAAGATAATCCACATTCCTCTGCTTCCAAATACACTAGAAGGTCAAAATCGCCAAGCTGCAATTCTGATTCTCACAGCTTGTGAGAACCAAGATTCTAGTTCAGTTTTCTCCTTCCACGGTGCAAGCTCTGGCAACCACTCCAAAGTGCGATCCCTAGACCTTACGGGAGTAGGACCACTCGAAGAATAGGTGTTGAGTTGACTCCAGATTTCATTTCCCACAAAATGCACAAAAAAAGTTATTTTATAATTGCTCGCTGCAAACATGCCGCCGTACGTAGTCTTTCAGCCAGAGGAAGAATTTCCATCTCAGAGGTGGCCACACTTTCTAGACAAGTTTTAGGTAGTTGGACTGAGTTTGCCATTCGAATTGAATATTGTAGGCTGACTTAGCCGTGTACCCGCAGTTCTCTAGTTTCCAAGCTATATGGTCTTTTCCTTGTACTCCCTCCGTCCCGCATTGACTGTCGTTTAGGGATAGGATTGGACTGTCTGTATTCACTGCACTTGCCTTGCACCTGGATGCCCCTGCTGTCTGCATTCACTCTGTCTCTGATGAATGTGGGCAGAAGCTACAACGACACAAATAATGGGACAGAGGGAGTATCGTCCAAGTCTGGATGAACTGACTGTATTCATTCCTCTCTTGAGCATGAAATATTCGCCCAGCAGCTCCAGCGTGAGGTATATGACACGTGATTGTTGCTCTCACACAACCCACTTGACTATCTACTCAGGGTGGCTGTGGTGTGGCAACGGTAGGTAGGATGCAAAACCTAGTAGTCTAGCATGCGAACAAGGACCTACTGCTGCAAACCCACGTCTCCATCCACGCTAAGCCGGGCTTCCATTTTGAGTCCTTCTGGCCAAAGATGGCTGGATACCAGGAGGCGGTGGTCAGAGGGTGGGTATGCAACCCCAGCATCTCCTACCCGCTGCGACGGCTTGATGCCTTGCTAAGAAGCCTCAAGTGCGAGCTCCAGGGGTCGGCCGCTTCCAGGATTGGCAACGTAAGGGAGCAGCTTCTGATGGCCCACAAAATCATACTCCAACTAGACCAAGCAACAGAGCAGAGGCCTCTCACGGACGATGAGTTCAAGCTTAGGAAGGACCTCAAATTAGAATGCCTGGGTCTTTCCTTGCTGGAACGAACAATCGTGCGACAATGGTCCAGAATCAGATACCTCACCGACGGGGACACAAATACAAAGTATTTCCACCTCCTGGCAAGAGGCCAAAAACGCAGAAACTCCATACTAAGACTAAAAGATGGAGATCAAGTGCTTTCGTCCTGCAAGGATATGGAGATGGCAATCTTCATCCACTTTAATGATGTCTTCGGCCAGTCGATACCTGAGGGGTTTACGATGGACTTCGCTGGGATTGGAATATCCCAGATGAACCTCTTTGCACTTGACCTGCCCTTCTCGATGGAGGAGGTTGAGGTGGCCATGCGTGAGATGCCCACGGACAGGGCGCCAGGTCCTGACGGTTTCATCGGGGCTTTCTACAAGTCCACCTGGGAGATAATCAAGGAAGATGTCATGGAGGCTATTAATGCCCTTTTCTTCACCAATAATAGGGAGTTCGGCAGACTAAACAATGCCTTCGTAGTTTTGTTGTCGAAGCGGCCGGGTGCAGACACCCCAGCAGACTTTCGCCCGATCACGATGATTCACAGCTTCGAGAAGTTGGCCTCCAAGCTATTGGCGCTTCACTTAGCGGCAAGGCTTTAGAACTCATCTCGCCCAACTAGAACGCCTTCATCAAGAGACGTACAATTCACGACAACTTCAAGTTTGTCCAGAGAGCTCCCGTGTACCTACGCAAAAATAAGATCCCCAAGGCGCTACTCAAGTTGGACATCTCGAAGGCGTTCGATACAGTGTCCTGTCCATTTCTCTCGGACATGATGCGGGTGTTTGGGTTTGGGGACAACTGGCGGAGATGGGTGGCTACAATGGTATCCTCAGCTACTTCACGGATACTCCTGAATGGCCGCCCAGGGAGGTCTTTCATGCACATGAGAAGAGTCCGTTAGGGGGACTCCCTGTCGCCGATGTTGTTCATAATTGTCATGGAGGTCTTCGCATGACTAGTTGTTGCAACTGTTGAGGACAGTCTTCTCCACCCGATGGGAGATTTTGAGGATTTTGAGGACAGTCTTCGCATGACTAGTCGTTGTTCACCATTGCAATCTCTACACCGACAACGTAATCATCTTCATGCACCTAGACTGGGCGAAGACCAGATCGATCAAGGAGATTTTGAGGATCTTCGACGAGGTGTCAGGGTTGAGAACCAATTTCAGTAAGTGCTTGATCACGTCTATTTACACCATCGAGGACAACAGGCTACAACTACAGGAGATCGTCGACTGCCAGTTGGCCACCTTCCCCATCACGTACCTTGGACTGCCTCTAAGCACCACAAAGGTCCCTAAGGCCCGAATTCAATTGGCAGTGGACGGGGTGTCAAGGCGATTGCCAACCTATCATGGACCTCTCATGAATAGGGGTGGTCATCTGATCTGGGTCAAATTAGTGCTATCGGTTGCCGATCTACACCCTCATCGCCGATGAGCTTCCTCCATGGGCTCTCGAAGAGATCGATGGGATTTTCAGAAGATTCCTGTGGACTGGGATGGAAGGTTCCATACACGGGAAATGCATGGTTGCCTGGCCCACCGTTTGTCGACCCACAGACCTAGGAAGCCTAGGCGTCCCTAAACCTTCGCCTCATCACCATCGCATTACAGGCACGGTGGCTGTGGCTGCAACATGCGGACGAGACACATGCTTAAGCGAGCCTACCAATCTAAGCTTCCAAAGAGGTCCAAGCAATTTCAGCATGTCCACATACACAATACTTGGGAATGGACGATCCATTGCCTTCTAGACCAGACGTTGGATACAAGGACAAATGGTGAGCGACATTGTGCCATTGCTTCTGGCCTTCGCCAGAACACGAACATCCAATCCACGATGGTCGCCGAGGGCCTCCACGGGCGAGCATGGATCTGACAAACCACGGGCGGGATCTCCGAGCCAGTTACACAAGAGTACCAGTGGCTGTGGAGGCTAATTGATCAGATCCATCTTAACGACTCTGAAGACCGGGTCGTTTGGAGATGGACACTAGACGGAGCTTATTCGGCGCTTTAGATGACCTCTCATTCGATCCCAGGGTGCAAACGGATCTAGAGATTGTGGGTGCCGCTACGAGTGAAGATCTTCTTGTGGCTAGCCATCCGGGGTCGCCACTGGATGGTTGACAGGAGGCACCGACATAGACTAGACGTGTGAGACAACTGCTTCCTACGTGACCAAGAGGTGGAAATTATCAACCACATAATTGCCTCCTACTTCTTCTCAAGGCAGATCTGGTGGACAATCCTCACGGTCCTAGGAGTAGATAGCTCACCTGTCGGTGCACCCTCCATCCTCGATTGGTGGGACCAGTCGCGTCGAAAATGGAGCGGTGAGAAGTGGAAGGAGCCAATTCCCTTTTTGCCTTAGTGGCTTCGGAGATTTGGAAAGAGAGGAATGCGCGATGCTTCGGGAACGAAGAAATTATCATCTCTCCTCTCCACAATCAAGCAAACCGTCGAACAATGGGTTGAAGCCGGTGCTTGTAAACTATGTTGTTTGTTACGCAAGTAGGCCGTTAGGCTATCTTATAGGGAGGCAGCTCTCATTGTATATCTTAACCTCCCAAAATGACGCCTAGGCACATTTGTAAATAATTTTTTTCTTAAATACAAAGATGCGTAAATTTTTTGCGTATTTGAGAAAAAAAATTTCATTTTCATTGAAGTGAATTATTGAAGCACCCTACATGGACCATCTCCGAGAAATATTGATCTTAAATTTTGCCCTTCTCTAATGATCCCTTATAATAACTTCCTAAACAATTTTATGTTGGGAAACCCCGTATTTCTAACAAACCATACTTTTTAATAGTTCTCTTATTGCTTTCTCATCTGGAGTCCTTTATTTTTAAAATTTTATGCATGCATCCAATTTACTCCGTTATCTCGAGAAATACGTCAGGTGAGGAGCTAATACAGAGTTCATATCGATTATGAAAACTTACCAGCTAGATAAGATTTTTTTACAACCTTTTACTTTTAATTTAAGAATCTATTTTATCAAACTGTTGGAGGATCTTGTTTCTCTTTTTGCTGAGATATTAAAATAGTTGTTTTTACAATATAACTGATGGAGATGCTCTTTCTTTGGCCTCTCGTAATACTCATTCATTTACCAAGTGCGTTTCGAACTCTTAAATATGAGGTCTTCAACAGTTTGGCAAAATTTGTTTTTCAAATCTTATTATTTGCCAACTCCCAGAATAAATATGGAGAGAAAAAAGATCTCATCTCTAATAGTTTGGTAAATTTTATTTCCTAAAACCCAAAAATACACGCTAACGAAACCAAGTGGCCCGCTAAGCGAACAAAGAGCCCCGCTAAGCACGAGAAAACTACGATGCGCGGCCAGTGCCGCGCGCACATATATGCGCGTAATCGATCGAGATTTGTCAACTTGCTAAACATATCAAACCCATATACCATACTGTTGGAGAGATATTTTTTTATTTTACAAAAAATTTGGGATGCCAAACCCATATGCCAAACTCTTAGAGATGCTAACATGGTACTACTATACATAATTTCGACCGGTTACGCATCTGTAAGAGGCGAAACTGAAAATATTTCTGGATTGAGTTTCTTCATTGGAGATGGGATCAAGAGTTTCACACACTACAAACAGATGGCGATTGCCAGTAGATGAAACTAAACCAACAAGCATGACGGGCAATTGGGCACACTGATCGAGGATATGTTCATTGCTGAACTATTATCTAGCATTTTATACACTTGTATCCGTGGCACCACACACACAGATATGGGCACCTTTGCACAACTGCGATTCAGGCAGATTCCATCGTGGAGGACCCGACGATTGCAATCTCCGCTTCAACGCAGCACTTGGTTTTGACGAGATAACCATTTGAGGAGTCCTTGAAATCCTCCAGCGAAATGAACTTACTCCATCCCCAGCTACGAGCCTTCCGCGAGAACTGGCACCGACCTAGATTTTCCCCACAAAACAAGTCATTACATAGGCAATGATAATTTGGCATCTAGATTCTTGCACATAAGAAAATCCTGCTAGGTAGACGAACCTGTTCCTTTCCGGCGATTGCCAGCTTCCTTGTTTTTGATTAATATAGTGAGTTCTACAAGGTTTGCAGTGTCGTTCGGAAGATCATTCGTCTTTTTCAGGTTCAGATACAAGGAGAGATGGTTCCCTTCACGAGATGGATACATACTGATATACCTGCGAATAGGATAGCATGTAACAATTCAGTTCATGATGTATAAAACAACTATAATAATAGTATTGAATGGCCTAATTTTTTGGTAAGACAATCCAGATAAAATAAACAATATTCAGTCATATCAAGCGTTATTCCAAGATGAAGATGGCATCACCATTTGTATCCGCCGACTTCGAACTCTGGAGAATAGTCGGGGTTCTTCAGTGCAAAGAAGTCCTCGATGTCCCAAGTATAAGTTTTGGCCTCGTTGAAGATGCTTGTCTTTTGTACAAACAGCGTTTCTAACGTCGTGTTCGCTATCGAAGCGGTGACTTTGATGAACTCGATACCAAAGACGCAGTTGTTGTCGACGAGAAACCCAGAGGACTGTTTCTTCAGTTTCCTTAGGGAGGTCATGCACGAGGCGCCAGAGCTTTTGCTTGCAGTTTGGAAATTATGGCTAACTGCACATACAATATCTCAAAGCTTAATGTGTTTCCTTTCTTGATGACCAGAAACTTGTATACGAAATCATGAATACTCTTGGAGAAGAACAGAAACTCGGAAACACAGAAACATCAGTGGGTGTGAATAATAGACTAAATAGCTGAGAACCTAGCAGCACTAATTGGCCATTTTACCTAGATGATTGCTGTGCTTTCCGTTCGACTGGTCATATAACATGAGTTTGAAAGATGCATCTACAACAGTGTTGAGTTTCACTGAGCTACTCGCTAGTTCAAGCTGAAGAGAGATATACTCCTCGTCGTGACCACTCTTCTTGTCCCTTGGATTCAGCTTCAGGTACCTGCAAACACATGAAAGTGGTGGGATCATTGAGGATGTACCACTCCCTCCGTCCTAGAGAAAATGCAATTCTATCTTGTCGTTAAGTCAAACTATCTTAAATTTACCAAATTTATATAAAATATACTAATACTAGCATACTAAGTTGTCTTAGGGACTGAATATTTGTTGATATAATTTTCATAGATTAGTCATTCAATAGTTTGATTTATTTTATATAGATTAGTCATGTCGTATGACTGAATATTGTTATGACTTCACATAGATTAGTCATGTCGTATAATTTTCATAATATGTCTATTTGGAGTCGTTGATATTATTTTATATAAAATTAGTCAAATTTATTTAAAATAGTTTGATTTAGAGTTTAGACCAAACATAGAACTCTGCATCCTTTCTGAGACTGACGAAAGTAGTAAAATTCTAGACATAGGGACATGTGAAGCAACGAAACAATTAGATGGAGCTGTTAATCTGTTAATACCAGTTATGACCCATGATCTCAAACACTCGTGAGTAGGTCCATCCTTCACCCTTGTCAAGGAGTGAGTAGAATCCATCGATGCTCCACTTGAAAGTAGTCTGCTGGCTCTGCTCAGATGAAGAAGGCACCACCTTGGATCCCGGCTGGCCCTGCCACAGCTTTGATCGGCCTGAAACACAGCAATCAGACGACAAAACACACAAGCATGAAAGATCACCGCAACATGCCAACAGCTAAACTCAGAACTGTGATACAGAAGAGAACTCCAAGTACCGCTAGACGAAGAGTTGCCCATCATGTGATGTTCGTTCAGACGTCTGTGCAGCCTGGCACTGCTGATCCTTCTACTTGAACAAGAATGTGCACGGACTATATGTACTGCTGGAGAACGATATTAGAAGGTGCCAAAATTACTCGGCAAATGAGATGAGGTTTCTTCCTTCCACGGAGACTTTGGAGTTTGGATAAGCCTTAAGTACACACAAATAATGCAAGCGGATCGGTGCGTATGTCACCGGGAATTTCCAAGAAAAGTGGCCACGTCAGGTCGTCTCGAGCCGCAATGCGATAAAAGAATTTGTGTGTGTTTATGTATATCAGTATATGTATTCAAAAATTCATCTAGTTGTCGTACTGTGTCGCCATCTTGTAGAGTCAACCTGATGATGCTAGCAATCGACGAAGTCAAACTGTTATAAAATTTGTCTAAATAAATTTATAAAAGAGAATAATATACTGTCGTACCAGCATCGGGAATGAAAGCTGCCTCGGGTGCACGTCTCAACGAAGTTGGCGTCTGCGCGCGTCATTTTCTTCCTAAAGGCTCCGTTGGTGCACCCTCGATGCTCCCATCCAATGTCGCGCCACGCGCCCTGCCGGTCATGTTGTGCCGTGTTGTGTGAGCCTATGCTCCGTTGTCGCATTCTTTCCTCCAGTTTGGTTGATGGTGTTGTTGTCGTTGTTTGGCGCCCCCGGTCACTGATGTCGCGCTTGGCTCCTCCTCGGGCGATCGCTGCCGAGAGTGTGATGCCCCCTCGTGGTCGCTGCGTGGGCTCTGACGACCATTGTGCCACCGGGGTTACATCTTTTGAGCTAGAATTGTTGTGACGTTGTGCCTTGCCTCACAAGGTTGCGTTGTTGGGCGTGGTGGAGGACCTTTTTCTTTCCTTCTGGTTGTCATGTTTGTTTAGCAACAATCTTTATAGTTTTTGTGTCGTGTCGTGTTGTGTATATTCGCCGTGCTTTCAGTCACTTCTTCTTAATGAAAAATACACGTGAAGTCGTGTTCGAGAAAAAAATATTATGAAAATAAAATCTATGTATTTTTATAATTTAACAAAATATAAGTGACCGGCCCATAGATTTTCAAGCCCATCAACCTCGAGGCCCCTAAGCGCACACGCACGTCATATTGTTTTGGCCCATTGCTTGCTAAGGGTTGGGGCTCAGCCGATCCAGCCCAAGCCTACACCATTATCCAAAAATATTTTGGACGGTCAGACTATTTTCTCCAGATATTTTAGATTTTTGCACGGCACATTTTTTTTGACGGGGACGAGCGGCGGCGGACGGGGCGTGACGGCACTACTAATCCGCGCGCCCTGGGCCCGTGCCGTGCGGCCCGGTTTAGGTGCACCAGAAGACAGCGGCCCCGCACCCAACCCAACCACCGCGTCCGTGCCGTGATCCACACGAGCTTTTTGTATTTTAAATTTTTTTTAAATTTTTTTTTTACAATTTTAATTTTTTTTATTTCGAAATATGACATAACTAGTCGTCAACAGTTAAAAAACGCCCACTGTATGGGCGTTATATTTGACGTGGCACAGGGTCGGCCGCCGCCGGTGCCGGCTTTTGCGGGCGGCCGCCTGCGTGGGCGTTTTTTTGTGGCGAGAGGCCGTCTGTAAAAGTGCGCGCTGTTTTGCGGGCGGGCCTCGGAGCAGCCAAAAAATGCCCACTGTGTGGGTGTTTTTTGCGCGCGCCAGGGGGCCGTCTGCAAAACAGGCGAGGCTGCACGTTACTGGACGGGACTGCCCATTCTTTACACCTATTAAATAGTACAACTGCTCCACTCTTTACAAGAAAGTTACACATCTCTATTGGTTAGCGCAGCGGGGCTGGTGATGAGATGGTGCAGGTTCGAGTCCCACTATCGCCCTTTTTTATTGGTTTTAGCGCATTTTGCGGTGGGCTACATCAATGCACGGTGCGGCTGTTTTACGGGCGGCCCTCTGACGCGTAAAAAACGCCCACACAGTGAGCGTTTTTTTGTTGCTCCGAGGTCCACCCACAAAACAGCGCGCACTTTTGCAGGCGGCCCCTCGCCACCAAAAAACGCCCACGCAGTGGGCGTTTTTTTGGGCTACAGGCGGCCGCCCGCAAAAGCCGGCACCGGCGGCTGCCGGCCCTGTGCCACGTCACATATAACGTCCACACAGTGGGCGTTTTTTAACTGTGGACGACTAGTTCCGTCATATTTCGAAAAAAAATTAAAATTGTAAAAAAATTTTTAAAAAATTAAAAATAAAAAAAATTCTGATCCACACTGCCCCATTGCCTTGCCACCCCCTGTGATCGGCGCAGAAATGCAGGCAGCCCAGCCCACGCCGAGAGAGTGCACAAGCAAGCGTCACGCGGATGGGCTCGGGCGACCCGGCGGCCGACCCCCTCTCGTCCTTCCTCCGCCACCCCGGCGCGTCGCTCTCCCTCTCCCGCCGCGTCGCCATGGCGCGCGACGCCACCGCCACGGCCGTGCCCGCGCTCCGCCCCTGGCTCGTCGACCTCGTACCGCTCCTCGTCGTCCTCCTCATCGCCGCCCACGTCCTCGCCCTCGTGCGTCCTCCTCCCTCCCTCCCTCCCAGCCCTCCTCCTCCGCTGCATCTCCTGCTATTGCTTGCCACCTGCTGGACGAGATTGGGGGTGTGAGTTTGGCTTCCCGTCGCAGGGTTACTGGATCTACAGGCTCGCCACGGATGGGTCCAGGCAGCCCGCGCGGAGCAAGAAGCATTAAGGGGACGGCGCCCTCCCGCGGCCGGATGTAAGGCTATTCACATCTTCCCTCATGAGCTCTGATGCTGTCGTGAATGTTAATGATCGGGTGGCGAGGAATTCCGGATAAGCAATTGCTGCCTGCTACCCGCTAGTATCAGGTGCCGAAATGCTACGTCGAGAACAGGGAATCTGGTTGTTCCTAGCAATTGGCATGTTGGGTGCTAATTCTGTTCCACGCATTTTTGTGATCTTTGCAAAATTTTACCAGTTTTCTCAAGTTCCTTTTGGTGGCAACTGGTTTGGGGCTTTAGTCCAATTTAACTTCCTTCTTTATTGGGAATGATTCAATTTAGGATTGGTGCCTTGCTTGTTGAGCACTTATTGAATAAAAATGTAAGACTGAAGATATCTGATAGATATTTGGGGGTCCCTCAGATTTGGATATAGATGCAGTGTAGGACATTGGATGGTGATACTTTTGGGATAGTACGGTTGGTGGATTAGGATTGCTTTCTTCGGTGCCACTTCAGTATGCAATTATTGAACCTTTTTTAGGAGAACAATTATTGAACCCCGCTCGATTTTGTATCTTATTTTTATCAGTAACTGATTTGTTAAGATTTTTATCTAGTTATCCTGCTGAACATGGGGGTTTTTTTGTCTAATTTGTGAGGCATAGAGATGTTTCTGTTGGACTCATGTTTTGGAGAGAAGTAGTTGATCTGATTGCTTCATATGCTCCCGCACATTATTCTTGCATTTGGTACATTATGCTATTGCAAGAGAAGTTAATTTTCTTCTCTCCTCAAATCTTGTCTGTTTCTAATCAAATTTTGAACTGGTCTTGAGTGCATTGACTTTGTTTGTTGGATCATGGATTTGTGGTAAAAATAAATTTCCAAATGTTTTTATCTTCACATTTCAATATTTATTTTATTTTCTGAACCATCTATCCTGCTGTGCTTACCTTATACTATTGTGCTTTGACTGAAGAGCAACGAACATATATGAAAGAAAGAGAGAGAAAGAAAGAAACATTACTCTAGCTGTATGTTCTCTGACAATAAAAAGAGTAAATAGCCCTGTCCTTTGAAAAGCCTCTCTCAAAAAAACAATGATTTCAGCAACTTGTATTTTGGCCTAGACAAAACCTAATCTTTCAAACAATATGGCATGCCTCCGAAATTGATAATTTGCTAGTTCACTCTAAGCTACCATAAGGGATACGGATACCGTCTTTTCCGTGTACATTAACTTTGAAAATGATTGATGAGTCAAGATTTAATGTATTTGTATGATGTGTCTATTTGTGAGCCTTCTGTATGAGGTTTTGGACAAAAAGTCTCGTCTGCAGAATTTAATATTTGGTCTGTTGTTTTCTAGGCTTGATGACAGGCAACATCTATTTTAACTTTCTTACTTCTATGACGAGTCATGTTGGTATTTCAAATAACCTAAAAGCACAAATCCCTGTTGTTTCTGACTATGTTACATTACTTGACTGAGTACAACATCATTCGAGCAGTAACCAGGAGCACGTACCATTGCTCATTTTCACCTTAATGCTAAAGTCACTGTGTTTTTTCTTTAGAAGGGGCTGACAAAACACACTGCTTTTTTATATTTATTAAGTCTGTAGTTCATTTGTCCATAAAACAGGAAATGAGCGTTTTGGTTCTCTCCAAATATGCTTAGTGCTTTTTTTTTAGGGGAAATATGCTTAGTGCTTGAGAAATATGCAACATCAGGCAGCCTCTCAAACACCACATTATACTATATATTTACTTGGCTGAAGCGAAACAAACATATAAAAGGAAGAAAGAAACATCCTCTAGATGTATGTTGTGAAAAAAGGGGCAAAGAGTCCTGTCCTTTGAACAGCCTCTCTCAAAACATAATGATTTTGCAGCTCAGATGGAGACAGCAACTTGTATTTTGACCTAGACAAAACCTAATCTTTTCAAAACAATATGGTGTATCCCCGACATTGGTAATGTGCTAGTTCACTTTGAGGTACCATGAGGGATGCAGAACATTAACTTTGAAAAATATTTTTTCTGATGAATCAACATGTAATGTATTTGTATCATGCGTCTATTTGTGAGCCTTCTGTATGAGGATTTGGACAAAAATCTCCTCTGCAATGTTTAATGTTTGTTCTGTTGCATTATTAGGTTTGATGACAGGCAGAACCCATTATTGACATCTATTTAAACTTTTCTTACTTCTATGATGGAGTCATCTTGGTATTTAAATAATCAAACAGCACAAACCCTGTTGTTTCCAACTCTTCCGTTGCTTGAATGAGTATAACATCAGTCGAGCAGTAACCAAGAGCACATCCCATTTGCCTGTTTCCACCTTACTGCTAAAGTTACTGTGTTCTGTTTTTTCTGCATTTTATGTTTTTATTAGAAGAGGTCAACAGGATTGGCTGAGAAAACTGTCTCCACTTTTTTTTGTATGTATTAAGCTTGTAGTCCATTTAACCATAGAAGAGTAAATCTGTGTTTTAGTTTGCTCCAAATCTGGTTAGTGCTTGAGTAATATGCAACATCAGACAGCCTCTCAAAACACCACTAGTAACCTTTTGGGATTAACTGATTCCATCCATTTTATTACAGGCTTGCAACCAGTGTTTGCTATTTCAGTCCTGCATCCTTTGCTTGTTGATCTCCAAGGCTTCCAACATCAGGTGATGGCGTGGCAAAGTTCCTGAAAGAACTTGGACAGGGAACCAATCTCATCCAGTGGTTTGTTCAGATGTTGGTATTAAAAGTGACGATAGCTGATATGTGAAAGGAGGCCCTTTTGGGCATAAATAGTTTTCGGTTGCTAGATAGGTCTGTCATCTGTCGATGTCTCCGCGTAAAGAACAGTAGCTAGACAGGTGTGTTGTTTCACATGTTGTGGGCTTTTGTAATCCATGAGCAGCATTTTATTTTTTGCGATCCAAGTAACTGGAAATTTCAGGTTCCAAGCTCTTGGGGGCCCTGTTTGTACCCTGCTAAGCTTAGCATCCTAACTCTTAGCACTTGTTAGTAATCTGCACCTTAACAATACTACCTTTAAATTATAGTTTATTTTGGTTTTATCCGAAGTTAAACTTTATTAGCTTTGATTAAGTTCGTACAAGAATGTACAAACGACTAGAATATCAAATTAGTTTCGTGCAATTCTTCATGAAACATATTTTAATACAGCATTTGTTTGAATTTGTCCATGTTGGTTTGGCTAAAATTAGAGGGTTTAACTTCAGACAAAGACGAAGTGAAATATAGTTTGGGACATGTAATAGTTAATTCACCTTTTTAGCAGGTGATATATTTGGATCTAGTTCTATGTGCTAATTTCAGGTGCTCGCTGTTAGCACATTGGATCCGGAAGCCTAGTTCCTTGTCTGAATCTAACATGGATAATCATGGGTATTCCTCCGTTTTATCCGCAGTTCCAGATGGTCGTCGTATCAAGCCGTGTGCCTACCCATGCGATATGTGCCTGGCAGTATGACGCCATGTGGCAGTCTAGCTCGGTACAGCAGGAGCTTCTATTCCTGAAGATGCCTGAACACCTGTCTGAAGCGCTACAAAAGTGTCGGCAACGCGTTGTTGGATGACTGGATCATCGGTTCATCACACTCACAAGGAAGGTGCGAGGACAAGGCGGCGGCTTCTCTTTGCGTTTCTTGCTCAAACAAATTTACAAATAGAGGATTCTTGTTCCGGCGTTGCGACTTTCGTCGTGGGGCGGTACGACAAACGGCACAAAAGCACGCGCGGCAGCGCACGTCGCGGATTCGCAAAGCGTGTCGAGCCTGCCACATTCCCCTGAAAATTTTCTCGGGTCTCGAAGGATGCAGAATAACGCAAAGACATGAGCAAAGCGTCGTGTATGCCCAGAATCCAATCTGACACGCGGAATCGAAGCCTTTTTTGCAAAAGAGAGGAACAATGTATAGAGCTAAAGCCGATTAATCACATGGTAATGCAGAGAAAAGTTTTATGAGGTCATGTTGTACAAAGTCAATTTAACACTAACACATGATGATATGATACGATCACATCATAGACGGGGCTGAACATTTCTCTCTGTGGACGTTCAGCTAACGGCAGACGATGCAGAGGACGACGGCGACGATGATGATCAGGATGAGCAGCGGCAGTGAAATGATGAGCACGAACTCCATCTGATCTGACCTCCCAGGCCCTGCAAAATGAGATGGAGAACCTTACAATTTCACGACTGGCAAATAGCAAAAAATGCTATCATCTGTATACGGCGTCTTTGTACAGACTGGCCAGATTCTATAATGCGCAAGGCTGGTCATTGTATTGTAGCACAATGAATTACTTCAGAATGGCATCCGTATTTTTCATTATCAACCATGCACTACATTTGATCTGAGTTTCTGTTGCAAAAACAGTCGTGGACTCTCAGAAATTCAGGCGCGCATTGGACCTCTGGACTGGAGGAACCCTGTCCACCGCCTCGATCTTTGCTATTCAATGCATGATCTAGCTTTTTGCTTAGACAAAGGCACAACAGTGCTTATTGTTGGCAAGGAATTGGATCCGATTCCCCCAATGGAAACGGCACCTTGCCAGGCCGGCCGGTACGAATCGATTCTTGATCAGTGCGGCGATTTGGGTCAAATTAACCACCTGCATTTGCATTTTTAGAAGAGAACACATACACATCACAGCAGAAGGCTGTAGGAGTTGTTGGTCCACTAGTGGACCCATCTAGGACTTGGCTGAGATGAGAGTAGAAGGTATCATCTTCTTTCTCTCCCTCAGCCAGGCGCGCTAGAAGAAATAAGTTCTTCATTTTCTGCCCCCTCCTATAAGAGCTTATGAATCACTGTTTCGGCTTCGCTAATCGCGAGTTGTTGGACGCGGTCCAACTTGGACACCAAAGTCTCGCCTAGATCACTCACCTAGTCACCTTAGTCAAACAGATGACTCTGCGTCTGGAACTTTGTCCAGAATAATAGTGAGGCACATGCAGTTCTTGCACCCTCAACTACTCCATTTCCTAACCTAAGCCGGTATAAAATATGCTGCTGCTGCAGGCTGCAGCTAGCTATCTGCAAACAACTGTTTTGGTTTCTGCTGAAAGCTACTCAAATCGATGTAAAATTCGTGAAAACACGTACTAGCGTTGATCTAATAAGGACGTCGTAGGCGTAAGCGTATCCCAGTCTCAGTCCAAGGCATGGAAGGAAGCAACCAAGATCGACGGGTGATTTTTGTCGAGAATAACAGCAGGTGGGAGGGAGAAGCCACGGCTACAAATCCAATTCAAGGTTCCATGCGGGCGAACCAGATCGTGAACAACCCTGAAACCTGAACCTACAGGAAACAGGATCGAGCTCGGAGCTCCTGAAACTGCTGAGCTCATAATATCTGCGGCGGCGCGCGGAATCCTCGAACGAAGTGGGGAGAAAAATTAAAGGGCAAGCGGACAGAGTCGAGGTCGAGGGACCAGTACCTGCGCGGATGGAGCTGTACTTCCTGCTCTTGCTGGATCGGTGGGAGGGCGGCGACAGAGCGCAGTAATGGGGACTGGGACGGACGGAGGAAGAACTAGAAGAGCCGGGCAAGGTGCTGCTAGAGCCGAGAAAAGGCAGGGGGGAGAAGGCGATGCCAACGGGTGCGGTGGTGGGAGCCCGTTAAATTATAATCCGCCGGGCAAGCAAGCGAAAACGCGTGCCACGTGCCACCCCGGTGGCCGGTGGCGACGCGCCGGGCGCCTGAATCTAGCTGGACTGGACGATGCTGCTGGTTTGCTTCACAGTTCACAGTGAGAGTGAAGCCAAGCCAGCGTGGCTATAGCTGGTCGTCTATCTTAACCGGCCATTGGCCATTCGTCACTCGTTAGTGAACTATTGATACACAAGCTTGCCCACATCTGTGGCAATACTCAAAGGCTTGAGAAACCTCTGGTTGCTTAGTTACGAAGACAAGCTAGCTAGTGCAGACACAGCATGCACACACAACGGTGTGTCTGCTGGTACCTTTCGAGTCAAAGGGAAAACAAAAAAGAAGGAAAAGGACATGAAAGGGCCAAATTAAAACCAATCAATACCCAAATCGTAATACACACCGAAGTGGAGAAACACGCACGCACGCTATTTATGTCGTTGTGATGTGATTACAAAACAATCAGGCACAGATGATGAGCAGCCGACGGCGACGTAGCAACGCATCATGTGTGGTTGTGCTGCGGCCGGCCTGCCGGCCCCGGCGCTGAAGACGGGCGATCTGCCGATCAGCGGCAGATGATGCAGAGGACGACGGCGACGATGATGACGAGGGCCACCAGCGGCAGCGAGATCACCAGCACCATCTGCATCTTGGACGCTTCCTGCTTCCTGCTTCCTGCTTCCTGCCTCTGCGCCTACCGACCGACGGCGTTCTTGCTCTCGGGACCGTGGCGTGCAGAGCTCCTGGCCTGCCTGCTTAAATGGTGCGATAGGGTGGCGCAACGCGATCTCGGGCCAGGACTATTGTGTTGGTCTGGCCGGAGCGCCTGCCGTCGGCGAAGTTAAATACTGCTACCACCACCGAGAGTTGGAAGAGAATCGAAGCAGCGAAAGGGGATAAAGCCGTGCGCGACATGTTGAGCTTTTGGGCATTGGTGCTTTACATATGTCATTCCGTCTCCATGCATATCACGAAGCATCTGAGCCGCGCTGGACACATCTGTCAAACACACGAAAAAGATGTTTATATATACTAGATATAATAATAACCTTCCTCGCCGGATTCAATGTGTGCAAACAAGAGTGATCGCGCTCGATCTTAACAAGTACTGTAGCTAGCTAGCCGGCATTAAAAAAGAATGGGAAGACTTATTTCCTCTCTATGGTTAAAAGATTACCCAGGGAAATATCTGACCATAACCCTCTTATCCTTCTAACTGATACTGTGGCTCCTTGCAAAAACATTCAGTTTAGATTTGAATTGGGATGGTTAAAAAATCCTGAATTCTTCATTTTAGTAAAAAAAAATCTAGAACAAGTCTTGCAGAGCAAAGTCTCCTTTGGACAAGATCCAACAGAAACTCAAGCTTATTAAGCAATACTTCAAAGGTTAGGGAGTAAACATTGCTGGTGAAATGAGAAAAAAAAGAAATGACTTTCAAACTGAGTTAGATAACCTGGAGAGTTTGGAGGAACAGAATAGTCTCTCACCTGAACAATGGCATAGGAAATCTCTGATTCTATAAGAAAACTTAAAACTATTGGAACAAGAGGAGTTGTACTGGATAAATAGAGCCCATAAGAATTGGTTACTACATGGTGATAATAATACAAAGTACTTTCACAGAGTAGCCGGTGGCAGAAAAAGGAAGAACACCATCCTATCCTAAGTCTATATAAAGATGATGAATTGATTGAAGGAGATGACAACTTATAGATCATGCAACTGAATACTACTCAGAATTGTTGGACCAGCCGTTGAAACAAACATCCAAATTGACCAAGACATTTGATATGGGGCTAATCACTTATCTGAATCAGATAATGATCAGCTATGCAGACCATTCTCTAAAACAGAGATATGGGAAGCACTCTCAAATGGAGAAAAATAAAGCTACTGGTCCTGATAGTATCCCTATAGAATTCTATCAATCATGTTGGCAAATTATTAAGAATAATATCATGAATCTTTTCAAGGACTTTCATGAAGGGAGAGTTGATATTAGCAGGATTAACTATGGCATCATCACTCTTCTCCCAAAGACATCTGATGAAACTAAAATCCAACAGTATAGACCTATTTGCATATTGAACTATTTATACAAGTTGGTCACAAAGACTCTGACACTAAGGATTGAACCCTGTGCTGACAAATTGATTCACCAAGCCCAGACAACCTTCATGAAGGGGAGAAACATAATGTCTGGAATAATGACACTCCATGAGATCCTCCATGAAACTAAGAGCAGAAAAGAATGTGGGATAATTCTTAAATTAGACTTCGAAAAGGCGTACGACAAAGTGAGCTGGAAACTTCTCTTTAACTGTCTTGAAGCTAGAGGATTCAATACAAAATGGTGCAATTGGATCAGACAGGTAGTCTCTGGTGGAACGGTTAGTGTCAAAGTCAATAATAAGGTTGGACCTTACATTAAGAGCTACAAGGGGGTTAGACAGGGACATCCGCTATCCCCTATTCTTTTCAACTTTGTAGCTGACTGCTTGACAAGAATGGTGCTCAAAGCGCAAAGAAATGGTCTAATTGAGGGTCTAGTTAGTCACATCATCCATCAAGGGGTAGCTATCTTGCAATATGTTGATGACACAATTATGTGTCTCAATCATGACATAGACAGAGCTAGGAACACTAAGCTTCTTATGTACCTGTTCGAAATGCTATCTGGGCTGAAGATAAACTTTAACAAAAGTGAGATAGTCTTGATTAATGATCATGAGAACCTAGCCATGACATATGCAGAAATCTTCAACTGTCAAATTACCCACTTTCCCATTAAATATCTTGGGGTGCCTGTGAGTCCTAGCAGACTGCATGTTAGTGATTGGACACCTCTGTTGGAAAAAAATGATAAAAGGCTCGACATATGGAAGGGCTCATCTATGTCCATTGCTGGAAGAACTTCTCTCATCACTTCTAGTCTCAATAGTGCCCTAATCTATCATATGTCCATTTACAAACTACCAAAAACTATCATAAATAGGATGGACAAAACCAGAAGGACCTTCTTTTGGTAGGATGGACACACCAAAAGGAAATACCACCTTGTCAAATGGGTTAAAATTTGCAAAAGTACGAAGAAGGAGGGATTGGGCATTAAAGACATCAAACTAATGAACATCAGCCTCCTATGTAAATGGTGGTGGAAACTGGAAAAGGAAAATGGTCTATGGCAGGATATCATCTTTCACAAATACATAAAGACCGACTTAGTCCACACTATGAAGCACAGACACACTGACTCCCCTAAATGGTCTGATCTTCTTAAAATTAGATACATCTATCTACAGGGGAGAATGGTGAGAACCCCAGAGTATGGTTAGACACCTGGTTATATGATGAGCCTCTTGCATATCTTTACCTGATCTTTTCAAGTTATGTGATCAGCAAGATATTAAGGTGTCCCAGTTAATAAGAGGTGAGAAGGTTGTGACTTTCTGTAGATGGCTCACCCCAGTACTTCAAAAACAATGGGAAAACATCCTTAATAACATTCTCAACACCCACCTTTGTGAAGAACAGGATCACATTTTCTAGAAATTAGGTGGCAAAAAAAGGTTTACAGTAAAGTCCACTTACAATGTTCTTACATAAGCTGATTATGGTCAGTCCTTCAGTTACATATGGAAAGGAAAAGTACCTCCTAAAATCAAAATTTTCCTATGGTTAATAGCTAATAATGCCATCCTAACCAAGGATAATCTTCTTAAAAGGAATTAGAAAAGATACCCTAGATGCTTCTTCTGTGATCAACCTAAAACTATGTCTCACCTGTTATTTACATGTTCTACGGCTAAATGTATTTGGGCAACTGTAGCTACTGCTATTAGTGCTTCTGACATCCCAACCCACTTTGACTAATGCTAGGCATGACATGGTAAATGGATGCAACATTTCAAATATTTTCATGCTATTGGCATTGGTGCCATTTGTTGGTCCATCTGGAAAACAAGAAACAACATTTGTTTTGAAGGGAAAAAAATTCAAGAACCCTCTAAAAATCATCAGTCATGCATGTGCTTAGATGAAATACTGGGCAGGTCTTCTCAAGGAGGACAACAGAGAGATGTTGATCGCAGGTGTCGACTCCATGTACAAGATGGCCATGCAGCTGCTGACTACAAAGCCATTGACACCAATCCAGCTGAGGATTATGCCAGCACCAGCCGCCGTCATCCAGGAGATTGAGGAAGAGGATGCACCAGCCCCAGGTGACCACAATGAAGCACAAGTGATGATTCTCAGAAGTGATCGATGGTTTCTGTTAGTTTTAGTCTTAAACGTTCAGTATGTAGTTCAGGCGCTTTGTTTTTCTACTTCAAAGTCTCCTGCTTGGAAGTTGCTTAGGTCATGTGGCACTGTTTGCCAGACCATCTCTGAACTTTTTTTCTGCTCTAAACCATTCTCAAACCTGCTTGTATTTCCATTAATGCGTTAATGGAAATGGGGATCCCCCTAGTTCAAAAAAAGCTAGCCGGCATTAAGAGAGCAAAAGCAGGTGCTCGATCTTCACCGAAGCAAAGCCATTTGAGATCGGGATACCTGATGAAAGGCTAAAAGACTGAAACTGAAAGGTGGGTCGTGGGCTTGTGCTCTGGTGTCCAGGTTCAGCCTCCAGCGTACGCTTCTCCAGCCCGCAGACTGTCGGGTTCATTCATACGAAAACAGCGCGGGCGTTGTGTGTGCGGTTTGGACGTTTGGGGAAGGGTCTGAGTCATCTTTATTCAAGTCAGTGGCGCGTATGTTTTGAGTAAGAAGTTTGCTTAAATAACAGTAATAACATGGTGGCAAGAAACCGGGATTCAATGTAAACAAGACTGATTGTTCGCGCTCGATCTCGACAACTGCTCCCTAGTTCTAAACTATAAGGTCTCAGGCTCCACAAGGCATAATTCCACCAGAGTTGTCTTTCACAATCTTTTTTAGGGTAACTTCGGGGGACCAATCGATCCTCACCTGCATTTTATTCCACAGGTGCTCGACAAACCAAGCGGTGAAAGGACGTTAAATGTCAATTCTCATACAAATAAATCAAAGAAGTACAATAGGAGGAAAGAGGAAAAATACAACCACACTTAAACCAAAAATGACCACAACACAACAATACAACAATAAGTGTAATCCTAGTCATAAGCCGAAAGACGTCGACTGATCTTCAATTTGCGCCCTCCTTCGAGCAACGTACTCGCTGGTTTCACCATGGGCATTGTGCCTAGCACCAGCCCTCGTAGCTACGCTGCTCTATTGCCGCTCTCCACAAGCCAGTGAAATGGGGACTAAGAGCAATGTTGGACATACAGACCAGGATCACTAAACACAGCGGCCTCCTTTGGTAATGATAGTGACCTCCAGCACATATAGACCCACGTACCACCACCTAACGCTGTCCATGGGGAGGAAGCCTTGGATAGGAATGACGGCAGTGGTGGAATCTCCACCTGGCGTTTGACATTCTGGCACCATCAAGGAGAACATCAACAGAGCAGAGGCGTCAGAGGAGGACACTCATCGAGCATTACAACATCTAACAACTATGGCCAGTCTCACCACAGGGGTGCCAACACAAACATGGGGGAACAAACAGAGAGAACACAAGGCCACGACATGAGCTAGAATCTCCTCCTCCACAGTGACGCCCTCAAGAGGGTTGTGACATCGTTGAGGCTGCCACCACTGTCCCTAGATAACTAGAGATCGGTTTTCAATAGGAGGAAAGGTAAAGGAATAGTCATAGGGTGGGGAGCCTACATCACCGACGCTTCTAAGGAGGTAAACAACGCTAGAGGGTGTTGCCTCCATGGCATAGGCAGGGTCATGCATTGCTTTCGCCTAAGCTCCCAAAACACATGGTCTATAGCCAAATGTCACAAAGATTTATCACACCTCGCGGTCATACCTTGCCTTCCATGGGGTAAGCAACGCGCTGAAGGAGGCTCGAAGATGGGGACACCGCTGAGCCTCGCACATAGCAGTGGCCACTGGGACCATGCTGCACGGGCCTCTGCGGCTTCTCACTCTGGCGCGCTGAAGCCGTTAGCGCCCGTGCAAGCTAGGCCCACGCACGTGGGAGCTGCCTATGCTGCCCCATCTAGGCCAATGACGGCGGCAATCGGTAGGAGGCGGTCTGCAGCACTGGCCGTAGCACCACATGGCTGATCGAGAAGTTGTTGCCTCAAACCCATCGGTCAGAGCCAACAGGTCCAAAGCCCGAGGACGCCACCCGTCGAGCTCCATTGTGTGCGTTGGGAAGAGGCATTTCCCTACTGGCCACTGAGTCCTAGATCGGAGGGTCGCCCAGGCATAGCCGGCTTCTTTGTTTGCCAGTTCCTACTAAATCTGCCCACCGGCCACCAGATCTAGAACAGGAGGGACCGGATCCGATCTCTCAAGACCCGGATCCAAGCTCTAGGCCCCTGACGGTCACTCCCATGGTGGCTAAGGTTTGACAAGTGGAATAGCAAGAGGAGGTGGGGAAGAGGACAGTAAGGGATGAGGTGCCATGGGGGACCTTTTTTGGGCTACGCGGTAGGCCACTTCCACCGATAGCTAAGGAGCATGGCGGTGGCAGCCAGGGAGGGCCGGTGCCACTGGGTGCCAACAGCGGCGGTTGGTCGTCCCCCAAGTCTCCGGTGAGGACGACAGGGGGGAGGGGGGACTCTAGCTTGAACACTAAAGATCTCTTTGCAGGTTCCTTTTGCAATCTTTCACAGGCAATAAGCACAAGAACCCCTCACAATAGATGGATTAGACCTAGAAACAATCGCTGCCCTTGCTTAACGATCCATCAATCACCGTCCAGCTACGTGATGACAATCACCAAGATTAACAAGAGTTTCACCAGCCCAACTAGTGTCACAAGATGCAAGAACAGTAAGCAATGCATTAGAGTCTCTTCAAGTCCTTCTAAAATGATGAAATCAAGAATCAAAGTGAGTGGAATGTGTTTCTCAGCCCTAAATGCATAAAAGTGAGTGGAGTGCCAAGAGAGTTGCCAAGGCTAGCCAAGGTCTATTCAAAGGGGGCAACATATTTAGTGCACACACCACATCTTCAGTGGAATCATGAAAACTTTTTACAAAATCACACTTAGGTATTTTTGAAAAAAAATAAAACTATACACGCCAATAATGCATCTATAGATCTGCATTGTCACATAATTTGAGAATAAAACTCGTTGTGTAAAGATCATATAAAAATAATAATTTTTATTTGTATATCAAATCTGTTAAAATGATTGTTAACATATAATTGTTTACAAAATGATTTTGAATCTCAAATTTTATGACAATGTAAATCTATAAATGTACTATTGGTGTGAATAGTTTAAATCTTTTAAAACTTTTAAATACATTTTAATGGGATTTTTATAGATTACACCGAAGAGATGGTTTGCACTGAATATTTTCCTATTTATGAACCCATCAAAGAATCCAACTATTATGCACAGGTGAGGCTAAACTTGGGAGCACCAGATGCCTTTGCGTGCACCCAATACCCTGCACCGAACATATCATGTCCGGTATATGTTCAATGGCTCTTTCCAACATTCAAATTTTCTATCGTTGGTCGTGTCATAGATCCGGTGTTCACACTGGCTACAACAACATGTGTTATCCGGTATGTGGTGAGCTGAGCGCGATCAGATGGCTAGAGTGTCTCTTAATCTGGTGTCATGTCCGGTGCACATTAGATATGTCAGATGTATAGACGAGCTCTCATGTGAAAGGTTTTAAATAGCTACAGGGGGTGAATAGTCTAATAAAAATCTGCAAAAAATACTAGAGCAATTAGTTAGACAATAACAAAGGTTTTGCTCTAGCTCTAATAAAAAGGCAAGCCACCTACCACAAACTAGAAGCTATTATCTCTAGACTGTTTAGCACACAAGGAAACAACTCAAGCTAGCACTAGAGAGCTCGTACAAGAACTAACTATAACTAACTACTCAATTAGTGTAAGGATCTTGTCAATTAGTGTAAGGATCTTGATGTCGTCAAAGAGGCCTAGAGGGGGGAGTGAATAGGCCTACAACAATTTAGCTCAAACAATACTTAGCACAATCTCCTTTGAGGCCTGCACTTCCTCCCTGTGGTCGTGAGTCCAATACAGCTCAAACTTTGGGAAGACGTAGTTGAGATGCTCAGTGATGATCCTACAAAATCTAAACTTGATCTGAAGTCAAAGTAGTGAGGCACTGTCGCCCTAAGTGCGACACTATCGCCCTTTTTTGAACACAGAAAATTCAGACTGAATTAAAATTGTAGGAACTAAAATTACAACTTGGTTTACCAACTTTCCACCTTCTGGCACACATTTAGATCACAGATCGAGGTCTGAACAGATAGAAGCAAAGCTACACAAGTAGATCGATCACAAAAGAAACTATATCCTTAACGAAATGCAAGTATAGAACATCAAGCACATAGTGCCACAAGTATTTATCCTGTGGTTCAGCTCACCACCAAGGCTTGCCTAAGTCCACGTTATTGAGGTATCCACAAAAGGATTGAGCTCACCACAAAGGCTAGCTCTTTTCTCGTTCTCAAGTCAAGAGAATGAACTCTTGAGATGAGGGGTGAGTTTCTTTGATGCAGGAGATGGTTACAAACCTCCCTAGGCTGCCACACGAAGTTGGCAAGCTCTAGGGCGACGCCTAGCCGGCTAGGAGCAAGCTCCAAGAGTAACAATCCCTAGAACTGTCGGCCAAATGTGAACCAAATGCTCTTAGACTTTGGGAATCAGTGGATCTGCTCTCCAATCAAGTTTTGTTGCCTTTCCTCTCAAGTTTTGATGGTGGGAATCAAGGATTTGCTTGAGGATTGAAGGAGCAACAATGGAGAAGAGAAAGGTATAGCTTTGGTTGGGTTCAGGACAAACTGAACATTTGGGAAGAAGAGCTAACCGTTATAGGCCGGCCCAAGTGGGTATAAATACTCCCTGGGCCCAATAGTCATATTGAAGTGCGGCACTGCCTCACTAAGGGAGGCACTACCTCACTTCCAAAATCAGCACAAGATATGAAATGTTTTGGTGGCTGTTTTGGTGATGGTATGAGACTGTGTTTTCCATAATATGAGCATTTGGTTCAATAGTTGACCAACTATCCTTGAGTCCCCCTTAATGGTACGGCTTTTCCTAAACTCAATTTAAAACATAAAAGTATGTAAATGCCTTTGAGCTGGTTGCCAGTTCATTTGGTAATTAGGGACTTTGCCATCGAATATGTTTTCCTCATTCTCATTTTGCCTTGATCATGTGACTTGAACCATATCCATAAATATTAGTTCATCTTTATGGGTTCAAGTCACTTTCACTAATGATTTGATCCTTGCTTTAATATCTTCTAGATATGAGTGTTGATATAGATCAAGCTTCAGTGTGACTCACATAGAGACATGTATGGATCGACATCAATATGGTCAAGCCAATTCACGATTCCTTATATCCTCTTTATTTTGGCTTGACACTCAACACTTCTTGATCATGTAAAGCAAACCATTGTAGAGACCAATCCAAGATCATCAACTCATGTCTCATTTGTCATTTGCCAAACATGCTTGCTTTCACATGATGCTACGATATCACACAACATAGAAGCCATGTCATTAGTTCCATTTGCATTGTTGTCTTTTACTCAAGCTAGATTGTTTCCATGATCTTCTAATACAACAATACACAACTTTGGCCTTCATATCAACACAGTGTGGAATACCATCAAGTTTGCCTATTTGTTGAACCTTAGATATACTTGTTAATACACAATCCACAAGTATATGCAATAGACTCAATTTCCTGTTCAACACTTAGCAAACTCATTAGACCTTTAATTATATTGTCAATCAATTCACTAAAACCCACTAAAGAGCTAGATGCACTTTCAATTAGCTAACAAGAGAGCAACTACTACCACTACACAAGTATACCAAGTATCCCAAATCATCATAAAGCTGATCAATTCTAGTGTTCTTGAACTCACTACCATTGTCACTTTTTACTTTCTTCTTTCTTGTTCCATACTCATTTTGCTATCTCTTGACAAATGGCTAGAATGTATCAAATACTTCACTTTTGTCAACAAGAAAGAAGACACATGTGTATCTAGTATAGTCATCCACTATCACAAAGCCATATATTTGTTTCCACCAATACTAGTGTATGTTATTGGTCCATAAATCCATGTACAACAACTCAAATGCCTTGCTATATGTCTAGTAGAAAATCCTATCTACCATGCAAGGAACAAAAATATAGAAGTTCACTACCACTACATAAGAGAAAGGGTTCTTGAGGGGGAGATTGAAGTGGTGCCCACCAATCCAGATGAGCAAATTGCTGATATACTCACGAAAGGACTCAATAAAGTCAATTTTGAAAAATTTCAAGAGGCTTAGCATGGTCTCTACAGCCTACATGACCACAATAGAAGAAAGTTTGCATTGAGGGGAGTATTAAGGTTATATTGCAAACTTCTAGAAGAGCTTCTACACCTCTCTTGATGTTATATATTTGGCATGAAGTTATTAGATATTATCACCATGAAAAATTTGAATGATATAGAACTTAGATATTTATCTTGGAACTATGGGACACATGTCATCTTCCAATGATCCCCCATAGCTAATAAATAGAGTCACCACACCTTGCAATACCTTACTATCCAAGAGCATGGTATACGTGAGAAGGGTGATAGATGTTATATAGCCATTTAAAGACGTATGTGTTCTTGTGTAACTCTTTGGCATAGTAAGAGTATTTTTCATGTGTAAGTGTTAGTCTCCCAGTTAGGTCATATAATATCTAACTACTACTGCATAAGTAGTAATTCATCTAAGGTTAGCTTTGCCATCGTAGGTTGGCTTTGTCACTTGGAATCAAAGTGAGAAGGTGTCTTTGATGTCGAAAGAACCCGCACACTACCCTATGGCACAGGTTGCATGTCCTAGCATATATCCTTCTTTGTACTTTTCATAGCTCAAAATCGGTCTCTCATGGAAATTCAAAACATAGTTATTTTAATTTTGACCATTATGAAACAATGTAAGCAGTAAGATTTCTTCTATACTTCTTATAAATTCTTTGTAAGTTTTATCATCTCGGTCAAATAAAAACTATGTCGTATTCAGTTTGTATATTTTATTCAATCTATATCTTGTGAGATTTGGATTCTAAAAGATAATTACAACAATATTAGACCCAATAAATTATCATCTAAAAATGCACCTCTAAATTCATAGATAAGAAAACTAAAAAAACTAACCTTATATTCAAGATAAAACAACTCATAATTGTAAATAGTTAATTAGTAGTGAATATTAACTTTTGGGATTAATGGTACTTAGATGCACCGGATATTCTCTCAATATTTCGATGTCAAAGTTGGTAAATGCTTCTTCATTTAGGAGGAGCACCCAGTATAATTTAAAAAACTCTCCAATTGTGTACCATGTATTAATTAGAATGTGAACAATAATCATGTTGCTGCTTGTGATTGTGATTAGTTCACTTATGGTATTTAACTAAAATTGTTAGAGTATATATGCGATAAAAGGAAGACACAATAGTAGCATATATGCCATCTTTACAATAAGTTGACGAGAACATGACACGTTCACAGGTGATCTCGTTTCTATATTTACGTTCATGACATGTGCTTAGGAACAATGGTTGTGATGATAGAGAATGGATATGTCATGAACGATATCAATCTCAAAGTGAAGTCCATCAAAGTTGGACTTTCTATTTGTCGACAACCGGACAATACTTCATTAGGAAGGTCATGACTCCTTCATGCGTGAGTTTGAGGTCCATGAGCACTTTATGGAAAAGCTTACGCTTTCAAATGGATCTAGTTTGACCTCAATATCATGTCAGCAAGACCTCTAAATCACTATGACATGCTATCGATGTTTCTGTCGAGAACTTTGTCATCGTCATGGGCTTATGATTCACCCTTGGGCTCCAAGCCTCCAACCAGTAGACTGTAGAGGACACCTCATAGGTGCCCAATGTCCTCTTAGGAGACAAGAAGGACGTCAAAGTCGAGTTAGAAGGTTCAATCCATATGAATCGAGTGAATCTTTTTTTTTGAAAGGAAATAAAATTTCCATTACTCATACGAGGCTGCATCTTCAGCAATTACAACTTAAATACCCAAAGGAAAAGAAAACAAATTTAGATCATCATCCACTCCACACATACTACATAGAGCAGCAATTTCATGTGCCACCCTATTGCACTCCCAAAGATAGCAGACTTCTCAACTCTGCCACTATGTTTGTCACTGTACTAAGATCATAGTCACTCAAATAGATTGCTTGCACTACAGCTGATGCATCGGTTTCAATAGCCACCTGCATGACGCCTGCATCCAAGGTGTTCAGACTGCTAAAACGCAGAATGCATCCCCAACCGCCAGACCCTGTCTGAGGATGAAATGACGCATCGCAATTCACTTTGACAAAGTCTGAAGGTGGTCTTTCCCATTTTCTACTTGTGCTCGCTGCCTTTACAGGTTTCTCAGAATTCTCTTTATTGTTCCACGCGGCCATGTAGACCTGAATGCCATGGGCTAGGCAGTTTGGAGTCCTTGTTCACCTCCACGTATTCTATTTCTCTCAGCCCAACAAAACCAGAGAGTAGGGCAGCATTTCAGTTTCAGCTCATCCTTCATAGACAAGATTGCCTCAATCACATCCCGAGCTGAGTTCTTTTCTGCTAGCATCGCCCTCTCTGAATCCAATCCGAGAAAGCTCCAGACTCGCACCATAGTTTTGCACTTAAAGAAAAGATGAGCTCCATCCTCATTCAGCCGTTGGCAAATCACGCATCGAGTGTCAATGTCGCCCATGCCCCTCCGTTTCAGATTCATACGGAGGGGGTGGCTGTTGTAGGTAAACCTCCATAAAAAGTGTTTAATTTTGCTCGCACAGTTCAGACCCCATAACTTCGCCCATAACCTGGCATAACCTGGATCAGAAATTGAGGCCAAACCCTCTCCTCTCCTTTTACCCCGCAACTGATCATCTCTAAACACCTTATAAGCACTCTTAACAGAAAACATTCCTTTCTTATCAAAGTGCCATGCAGCCAAGTTTCTCATACCTCCATGAACCGGCAGTGACAAAATAATTCGTGCATCTTCCTCCCAAAAAATATCTCTCACCAATGTGACATCCCAGCTGCCTGTCACTGGGTCGATCAATTCTGCTACATCTCGCAAAATGCAAGCACCTCTCGGTGTTATGGTCTCCTGGATGTATCACGAGGAAGCCATGGATCATGCCAGATATTCAAATTCTCCCCGTCTCCAACTCTCCAAATTAGTCCCTTTTTTAGCAGGTCGATACCGCGCAATATGCTTCCTCCATGAATTAGAGATACCACTACCCGGCACGGCATCTAAGCAAGACTTGCGGGGGTAGTATTTTGCTTGGAGAACTCTGGAGCACAGTGACTCTGGAGTGTGTAGCAGTCTCCATGTCTGTTTGCTCAACATAGCCATATTGAACCCATGTATATCTCTGAATCCCAAACCTCAATCGAGTGAGTCTCGAATTACAGGGACAGCGTGTAGTAGGACATGGTTTTAGTGATAGACATGATGGACCTTTTCTTTCTCAATGAGACCCAAAGAAATCTAAAGGAAAAAATCTATTTTTACTCCTTTCACTATTGCAAAAGTTTGATTTTGCTCCCTCAAATGCAAAACCGGATATCTAGTCTCCCCCAACTATGCAAACCGTTCAGTTTCCTCCTCGGCTGTTTTGTGAGTGGTTTTGATGACGTGGCAACGTGGGCCCCATAGAGAAGGAGAGAGAGAGATAGCACCGTAACCGGTTTGCCCGACCCCGACGGCGGTCCTCGCAATCGCAGTCGCCGCCGCCCAAACTCCGCGACCCCTCGCCGTTCTAGCTCCCAGGCGCCGCCGCCGGCCCCGTTGGCGTGGTGGGTGTTGCTCCCGCCGTCGTCCTCGCCCACGTACACAACGTCCTCCATCTTCCTCCTGCGGTGGAGAGGGCGAGCTCCATCGGCCGTAGCTCCGCTGGCCGCCCGGCTGCTGCTCCGCCGGTCGCCATGTCCGTGCGCAAGAGTACGCGTGCGATCTCCACCAGCCATCCATCTAGTGCACTACTAGTACAGGCGGATACTTCGATTCATAGTTAGCCTCGCCCATGGGCACCGGCGGGGTGCATGTCCATGTCCTTCTGCCCGTGCACCGTGGACAGCAGCAGCGTTCGATTCCTGCATGTGCCTGCAACCACAAGATGAGGGAATTGATTTGATTGTTGATCAATTAATCATATACGGAGCCGGCAGCGGCGCCGGTTGGCCTACCGGAGGACGACGCGGTGGGCAAGCTGATGGGCGCAGACGACGACGGCGTGGTTGCATTGGCGATGGGCGCGCTGCGGCAGGCCACGCGGGACGGTGGGAGGGCGCGGAGCGGCGCTCGCCGCGGCTCCTCGGTGCGTGCTGCTGCTCGCCGCGGCTCCTCGGCAATGGCGAGGACTGCCGGCGGCGCCCAGGAGGAGCGCATCGGGGTCGGGCGGTCAGCCAGGTGAAAGCTCCCATCCGTTTCATCCGTCCCGGTCACGGTACCCACCGCGCTCTTTCTTTCTCTGTGGGGCCCATATTGCCACGTCATCAAAACCTTGAGGGAGCAAAATCGAATTTTTATAATAGTTAAGTGAGTACTAAAAAGAAGTTCCATTTGGATGAGCATTCAGCCCACTAATCCAACGAGGTCTGATGGCATGTCATTCAGCCTACTAACTCCAAGCCCAAAACACTTTTGGCCCAGTCATTTCCACACTTTTCCACTCAAGACACAAGCCAAACCCCCGACCGGACCACACGCGCCGCCGCCGCGCCGCCGCTAAGCCTCCTTCACATGCCCGCCGCCACCGCCGACAAGCGCACCCTTAGGCTGCCGCCACGCTCCCCCGCCATGAGACCCTGCCCCGCTTCGGATGCCCTGTCGACCACGCATCCCGCTCGGCTTCCTGCTGCCTCACCTCCAGCACCGCACTCCCCGCCCACCCAGACCTCCACGTAGACTGCTCTCCTACTCTCCCGCGGCGGCGTTGCCGGCGGCTGGAACAGAGTCCGAGGAGGAGGCGGTTGTGGGTAGGGACGAGCCACCAGCCCCTCCCCGCGCAGGCGGGGCGGGAGGTGGACCGCCTGGGCGTGGCTGGGCACGGCAGGGGGCGCTCGGTGAGGACAGGGCGGACAAGCGGAAGGCCTCTATCGCCGCACGGTTCAGGCACTGCCATGAGCTTCTGTGGCAGAATAGGTGGCGGGAGATGCGCGAAGGGTTGGCCAAGATGGTGGATGAACAAGGTGAGCTCGGTGTGAGTGCTTAGCTGTTGCTCTTACCGGGAACATGAAAGCACAGTTATTCATCAATCGTAGCTGCAATTGTCATGCTCTTCCCTTAATTTTCAATCGTAGCGCGCTATTTTTTACATGACTCAGAAGGAAACAGTATTTACCGAGACTGGGTTGCATCTTTTGTGCTGTTAATGTAGGGTCATCTGTTAATATACTGAAATTCCTATGCTGGTAATCGTATTTTTTGAAATTTGTAATCATCTGTTACCAAGCTGCAACTTTCATGCTGCTAGAGTGCTAGTTGTATATTTGGTGAAATATGAAGAAACAAACTATGTATCTAGACATAGCATATATTGAGGAGCATAGCAAAAGCTGTGTATCTAAAAAGCCAAAATGATTTACAATTTGGAACGGAGGGAGTAGTAGTTTTGTCTGCAGAAAGAAAACTCATAGCAGGATCACTAGTGTGGAAATTTTGCAGATTGTCACTTAGTGTATGCATGGATATTCTTTCAAATGTCTTGAAAATGGTAGGATTTGTATCTCAGTGTGCATGCTACCACAGAAAACATTTAAGCGTAATCTTTTTTGCATTCAATTTTACCATATCTTTTGCTGTAGGTTCTGATTCTGCTCCGACTCTATGTGATATTCTGTGGAGTGGATTCAGGGAGTGGGATTCAAGCAGCATTGTGTGGGATGCTCTAGCAAATAGTTATGCTAGAGCTCAGATGAATCATGATGCTCTTTATATTCTTAGTAAAATGAGCAGCCTAAACATGCAAATCTCAATAACCACCTATGACAGTTTGTTGTACAGTCTAAGAAAGGCAGATGTGGCATTGGAGATTTTTAAAGAGATGGAGTCATGTGGAATTCCACCCAGTGATTATTCCCATAGCATTCTCATAGATGGCCTCTGCAAGCAAGATAAAATTGGAGAAGCTTTATCTTTCCTTCAAGAGATTAGGAAAGAGGGGAAATTCAAACCCTTGGGAATGACCTTTAACACCCTTATGTCTGCATTATGTAACTGGGGGTTCATTCAGGATGCAAAATCAGTTTTCTGCCTGATGCTGAAGTATGGATTAAATCCGAGCAGGCACACATATTCAACCATTATACATGGTCTATGTAAAGTAGGTTCTGTACATGAAGCATTTGATATTTTTCAGAGTGTGGCAGAAGAAGGAATGGAACTTGATATTGTCACTTGCAACAGCCTTATTAATGGCTTTCGCTTGCATGGTCATACAAGAGAAATTCCAAAAATGATTGAGATGATGAGGGGTCTTGGTGTCAAACCCGATCTTGTTACGTATACAATACTTATTGCTGGCCACTGTGAAGGTGGTGATGTTGAAGAAGGGATGAAGATAAGAAAGGACATCTTAGGCCAAGGTATGCAGTTGAATATTGTCACGTATAGCATCCTTATCAATGCTCTCTTCAAGAAGGGCCTGTTCTATGAGGTTGAAAACCTACTTGGTGAGATTTGCAGTATTGGTCTGGAATTGGATGTCATTGCATATTCCATCCTCATCCATGGGTACTCCAAGCTCGGAGAAATTGGAAGAGCACTTCAAGTCTGGAATATAATGTGCTGTTCTCAAAGGGTAATTCCAACTTCAGTAAACCATGTATCTATTCTTCTAGCCCTTTGCAAGAAAGGATTCCTTGATGAAGCGAGGTCGTATTTGGAAACTGTAGCTAGCAAATATCAGCCATCTGATGTAGTCCTCTACAATGTAGTTATTGATGGTTATGCAAAAATAGGTGATATTGGTAATGCTGTTCAGCTGTATTATGCGATTATTAAGGCTGGTATGTCTCCAACCATTGTAACATGCAATTCTCTTCTATATGGATACTGCAAAATTGGGGATCTGCATTTGGCAGAGCGCTATTTTAAGGCTATTCAGTTAAGTGATCTGCTGCCAACAACAGTTACGTACACTACCTTGATGGATGCACTCTCTGAAGCTGGGAAAGTTCATTCAATGCTGCATCTTTTTAAAGAAATGACTGGAAAAGGTATCAAACCAAATGCAATAACTTACAGTGTAGTTATTAAAGGACTTTGCAAGCAGTTCATGTTCCATGATGCCAAGAATGCTCTTGATGAAATGTGTAGAGAAGGTTTTGATGCTGATCCAATACCTTACAACACGCTTATACAAGGTTTTTGTGAATCACAGGATGCCAAAAATGCTTTCTGTGTGTATGAACTGATGGTGTGTCGTGGAGTGATGCCCACACCTGTTACTTATAACTTGCTTGTAAATGTGCTGTGCTCAAAGGGACTAGTTATTCACGCTGAAATGAAACTGGAGTCCTTCAGAAAACAGGGTGCCAAGCTGAGAAAATTTGCATACACAACACTTATCAAAGCTCAATGTGCAAAAGGGATGCCTGACAAGGCCATTATGTGGTTTGGCAAGCTTCTAGATGCAGGGTTTGAGGCATCTATTGAAGACTTCAGTGCAGCAATCAACCGACTATGTAAAAGACAGTACACCAAAGAAGCTTTGATGCTCGTACAGATCATGCTCTCTGTTGGTGTTTATCCAGATATTCAACTATACTGTGTACTGGGTACAGCTGTACAGAAGAAAAATGAGTTATTCTATTTATCCATATTGCAAGCCCTTGCTACCAAAACTGGTATTTAGTACTTTGAGCATGTAAGTGAGACTGCCTGGTCACTGTTCTTAACAAGCCATATCACACAGGCTAACTAACCCCTCTTGTATTTTGTATCCATGTTTGTTGCTCTGCAGCTTGCGGTGTTCAGTTGTAATATCTGCCTTGTTTGAAAAGATGGACATTTAGGACTGTTGCCCACTATCAATGGGTCAGTATGATTGTGCCAAACCGCAAGGTTAGCTAAAGTTTCACATCCATTTACATCATTACATGATGCCATCAGTATATTTTAACAAAAATGCTAAGATCCTAATATCATAGTTCGTATTTGGTTTTACCACATGTTCTTGTGCATTAGCACCAATGATTCATTATCTTTCACTTACATGTTTATGATACTGATTCTTATCATGATTTCTGAATTAAGACTTTACTATTACTAGATTTCGCTGGCTTGCAAAACTATTGACCTTGTGCATGTAAAGCATGGTCATGCAGGCAAATGCATGCATCAGCTATGAGGTATCCAGCTACACCTCCACACAAGCAAATATTTTTCCTAGTTATATGTGTCATGAAATGACCTGTTTTATTTGAAAAAAAAGGAATTGTTACTTTGCTAGTTTGCTTATTCTTTAATCTTTTACCAAGCAAGATATGCAAATGTGAACTTGTATTTACGGTCCAATGGTGACACATAGATGGTGCGGAAACTAACTTTTTTCTTTTGGTAGGTCAAAGATATCTTTTCTTTGGCTGAATTTATCGTTTAGCCCTACTTGACTCTTTTCATGTTTTCATGTCGTGGCCTGGTAATGGGATGTCAAATTCTAAAGGCTGAACTTGAATCCTAACTCATGGTTTTTTTTTTGGATCATGTGTGGGCTCTTCAAAGAAAGGGGCTGGATTAGATCAGATTTTATGTTAGAAGAAGGATTGGATTATCCACGTGGCCCCACGTAGCCACGTGGATCATTTGATCGGAGGGAAGGGCCCTTCGTCCAAGGACCTATAGCACATTAGCCTGCCAGCTAGGGTTGAGCAGAGGCGGTGGTGCTGTGCATGGACTGGGGAACGAATCTAGCTGCCTATTCTTGACCCCTTCCCGTCCAAGGAGCAGCAGGCAGGAACTCTGGCATAAGGTGGTCCTTGGTGGCACCTTCGAGCGCCTCCATGAAGGCCCACCGCTGCCTTCTCAGAGTTTACTTGGATGCAGAGAAAAGCAGGAGAGATGATTTAGAATCTCTTGGTTATGTTCTTATGTACTTTCTTAGGGGGCAGGTTTGTTTTTTATCAATCTTTTCACCAGTCTGTTGTAAACATGTATTGGTTCCACACATGCTTCTGCACATGGATCTAACATTTCATTGGTCCTTTTGTCTTTGAACAGACAACCATGGCAGGGCTGAAAGCAGGACCAAGAAGCAGAAATGTGACAAAATCAGTTGGAAATAGATGCTTACTCCTGTGGAGGTGGCTCACAAATTAACTCTCGATGATTCATTTCTTTATGAGAACTGAAGTAGGATTGTATCCATCAGAGTTTATCACCTACTTTTTACTACTGTCATTTATTGTGGTTTGAAGACAAGCCTGATTATTCTTACCTGAAGAGACTATTCTGTTATCTCTTTTTTCAGGAAGGTGTGATTTTAGTGCGCATGTTTATTAATATTTTTTATTTTCTACTAGGACATCCTGTAACTGGTATTTTTGATTGTGTTACTAATGCAGGATACCAGTTTGACTATGTATTTGCTGGACCATTTTGAAGTATCCTCAGGCTGCAACCGGCGGATGAGGGTATGTAGTGGTCTTGTGTTTCTGTTTGATGTACATTTTGTAGTTTGTTGGACTTATCCCATCTGTTTGCCATTGTCTAGGCAAATGAAAGAGCTAGTGGAGGTGCTGGACCTTCAATGGATAAAGGGTGTGTTTGGTTCCGAGAGCCAACTCGCCTGACCTCACCTTGCCCTGCCGGCACAAACAACGTGGGCTCGCCCAGGTCAGTGAACCATTTTGGCTCTCCATCAAAAGCAAGAGAAATATTTGCTAGCACAGACCCCGAGATACGCAGGCAAGAAAACCAAACGGCTAGACTCGCTAGAAATCCCGCTTGGCAAGGCAGCACAGTTTTAGTTGAAGAAACCAAACGTGCCCAAGTTGAGAAGACCCCAGGGCCCAGGTTTGTGCTTCTGCTCTTGAAAATTTGTGTAACAAATCTATGATACAAACCGGACATACGTTTGAGCATGCATGCTCCTTTTTGTGCAGGAGAGGCGTCTGTTGCAATCCTAGTGGTTCTGTGAATCTAAGTGGCAATTATGCTCAATAACCACATGAGACCATATCTGTCATTGAAGGAAATTGTAATTTAAAGTTCCCTACGCCCCTTGTATGATCTATGAACATTCACCGCTGTTGTATCTTTCCATGCAGTCCGCACATATCTCATGAGCTTTTCTAGCACATCTTGTGTTACTTGTAGCTGTACCTGTATTCATGCTGTACATGATAACATTTAACCGCACTCCTGTATAGAAGTAGTTGAGGACAATATGATAAAAACTAGCAGTTGCTAGAACTATTTGTGTTTTCCTTGATTGGCAGCTTCCTGGATGAAAGAATTTTGTCAAGGACTGTACAATTCGTACTATATGGCAAGCTGTCTGAAGCCTGTTGAGGTTAACATGCTATCAAGCATTTGCTCGAGGCTCTTTTGAATAGAAAAATAGGATCAGGAGCACAAAAGTGAATAATGCTTCTTGCCTTGAATGAAAGTGTCAAATACCAGTAAATTAGACCTCTTCTATCGTTGAAGGCTGTTAGGTAGAACTTGTACCCCTCAACGGAAGTTATCTCATGCAAGCCCGTGCATAAGATGCTGCCTGGCTGCTTCAATAATAAGCAAATGGATAGCGCTCTGCCTACAGAAACCAAACCTTTTATCATAGAGCAGTTCATTTTCTAGCATTGATTTATGTTTTTGCACGAACACCTGTGTCATGTGTGACAGATTTCTTTTCTCTATAAATTTGTAATAGGTAGCAACTCATCATGTTATAGTGTCTACACAACCATTTAATCAGCTGGTGATGGCTTCCAATTGTCTTATCTTCCTTATGTGTACAATGCTCTTGCTGAGGATCAAACCTTCTAATCTCAGTCAATAGCTGGGATGTCCTAGTGATAGTACCACTGAAGGTGATATTTTCATATTCATTGACAGTAGGTTAACATACAAAGTGCCTAGTGAGCACATTTACTGATGTATTTGTCTAAGGGTTTTGTGGGCTTTCTATAAAGTTTGTTGGAAGCCATGTTGACTCCATTGATTGATTGGTAACCCCTTTGTTGCTGCAGTGCAATGTGTGAAAAAAAAAAATGTTGTTCCTCAGGTTCAATCCCCGGCAAAAAGAAGAAACATGGCAAGAGCTGTTGGCTGTTGAGATCCCTAATTAATTTGTTCTTCGTCGGTTCATTCAATAAGGTTTTGTGATGTATATTTGCAATAGTTAATGAATTCTGTATCTGTGGAATTCCTGTTTTTTAGAGAAAAAATATACGGAGTATATTAGTTCTCGTGGCTTGCTTGTACCCATCAGGGCCAGAATCGGATTGACCTGAATTGAATCAGTAGGGGCTGGGCTCAGTCCCACCTCCCAAATAGCCGATTATCAGGCCTTATAACTGGCTTATCTTTTAGATATGTAACCACTCAAATTTTTTATTATATAACCAACGTCAGATCTATGATTGTATTGTGCAATATAAAACTCTTACTGATAGGGATGATGTTCTGTATATCCTGGTGCACCATCTAGTATTCAAGGAGGATTACAAGTCGTAGCAATTAAAGAATGGGAAATGAAGTGCCATATGTGATAATCTTTCTGTTTTGCTCCTATTCAAGAGTCAGAATGTATGTCTGCTTTCGATTAGCAGACTTTAGGAGTCCTTTATCTGAGAAGAAATGGGTTCTCTTCTTGGCGCTAAGAATTTAATCTGAATCATCAGCATCAACCATCACTTTGGCCTCGGTGGCTGGAGCTTGCAATGAAGAAAGACAGCACAACGTTGGAGGAGCCTGCAGTGAGGCTGTGGAACAATACACCGGCGCTAGAAGCTCACCAGAGGTGCGATTCTATGAACTATTGCAGTCGTGTTTGCAACATTGACATAGTCACTTCGACACTGAAGGACGCGAAATGTGTTCCAGCTTTCAAACTTGCCAGCAGATGCCGACGAGCGAGCGAGATGCCAAACCGGTTCAGTTCAATCGTTGTGGGATTCAGTGATGGCATCATTGCTGAAAACCAAGTTGATCTGGGGGAATCCACGAAGCAGATCACGTACTTGTTGGATGTGGACGAGGAGGACAAAGGACGGACATGGCTAGGCGCCTTAGGCCTCCGGCCTCCCCACGGAGAGGCATATGGGCAGGGTGGCCCCGGACCGAGATCTACCGTCCAAGTCCCAGAGATCTCATCGCCAAGCCAGCATCATGTCCGGATATCTGCGTGAGCATCTGGCGCGTGGCCGAAAGCCAAAACTTCAGGGTCGGTGATTGTCGACTAGCTCCCCTCCTTTCTCTTCCGTTAGCTCTAGTCGTTTTCAATCTTTTACTGAGCAAGATTCTTGTGTTTGTGTCCCTCGCTATCTATGTACTGTTTCTATTTTGTGTATGCAAATTGCATACTCGGTTGGTTGTTTATGATGTATAGTTGCGTTGGTGATGAGATCGTGACTGCAGGTCAGGGAGAAACAGCACATGTAGTACAGAACAGAACAGAGAGCTGCTGCTGCTGAGCTGCCCGGCATTCTGTTTTGAAGCAATGACAGTGCATTTTATGTATATATTCCGGCAGAGTAAAATGTACAGTCTTTGGCGTTTGCGCAGTTTGTCTTCTTGGCGTGGAAGAACCAATTCAATTCAACGAGAGGTTGTCTTGTTTCCCATCAGGCCATCACCCTCAGTCACATGCATTTCCACCAGCATCTGCAGTCACCGGCAGGATTGTGAGGCTATAGATACGCTGAGGATAGGCATGCAGTGGCGCCAAAACGCCGAGGCGATGCCCAAAAGGCTCGATCGAGGACGTCGTGCTAGAGGACAGGCTCCCAAAGTTGGTTTCGGAGGGACAGGCTCCCAAAGTTCGCTTGGCTACCTGGTGATTTTCCAGGTCAAGATTACACACGGACAAGATCATTTCCCTCCCTCAGCTACCTGATACAATCCGTGATCCATAGGACGCCAAGCTTTTCGTAGACAGGTGCAGCAGCAGATCGATGGCGTCCACAGAGCTCTCTGCTGCTATCCTCTGATGCTCAGACTTCTGGGCGCGGCTGCCAGCAGATGAGGACCGAATTTTGGGCCTCCGTCTTGGCAGGGTAGGGGTCGAGCAGAATGATGCGCCAGGTGCCGCGCCGGCATGACGGTGTCCCGACCGCCGTGCGCGCACGCCCCAGGGAGCCCCAGGGCAAGGAGACACGACGTGCTGGTTAATCTTGGTGCCGGCAGTGCCCGGCCGGCGGCCGTCCAGGCTGCACAAAATGTTTGGTTTCAGCACAGACACAACTGTCTGGCACATGCATGGACCCTCGGCAATGGACATCTTCGCCCGGCTGAGATCAAGAGAAACAAACACTGGACATTGGAGCTGTTTGAAAGGGCTCCATCCAACAGAACAGGCCGGCAGTGGTGGACAGCGTGGCTGCTGGCCGGGCATCCCTGGCCCTGGGCTGGGCGCGAGAAAGTTCGGGGCTCCGGGCACTGTTCTGACTGTACTTCGCACGCAAATGGTAAATTCAAGACTATTGACATCATGACTCTATTGACACCACGACTTTGCCTGTCAATCTTTCGACTCGAAACAGAGCGCGCCCACCATTCCCGTTGGGCCGGCGCCGGCGCGGCCGCCGGCGGTGGGGGCTGAGTTGGACCGCCGGTTCAGTGAGTGGCAAGGTAGTAAGCGCTAAGCTAGACGGCCCTTTGCCTAGCTGCCTACTTGAGTGACCGACGGGTTCGTGTCCGAAATGATGCGGCGGGGAGCCAGAGCGAGCAGATGCAGAGCCGGCACCGGCAGGAATGCAGCGCTGGACGCCTGGCGTTCCTGTCGCCGGGCTGCCGGGCGACCTGCCTGTTCCCGGCTCGGTCTGCCCCGCCTTATCTTCTCTGTCTCGCACTTTACCCCTGGCTGGTTGCCTGCACGCGGCCACGCGCTCGAGTGTGACCAGGCCAGCCAGCCGGCCACTGCTTGCTGTCGATCGTCGTAGTTGCTGTGCGGCTTTTGGCCACGCTACCTACCTGGGTGCGGTAACAGAGTGGAAGTACTACAGATCGGGAGTTACGTTCTTTGCACCCAGCATTGTGGAGTGGATAAATAAAGGGATAGGTAGATGTTCAGAATTCCCCTTCTTTTCCTGGCGAACACGTTTTATCAGTGGGCGACACGCAAAACACACAGGCTCAGAGTAAATGCTACGGTTGTTTTGCTATGGTTCGCCAGAGAGAGGAAGAGTGGTTGACTAAGATGCTTTTAGATGCTACCAACAAGTAAGTATGCTAATGCGCCAGTGGCGTGGCGCAACGACGCACGGACGTGCGTGGGCGACCACAGACGACCGCCGAACGCGCGCGCGCGCGGCCAGTGCCCGGCGATCATCGGCGGGGCCAGCCAGCGCTGCACGGCGTCGTGTGTGTGATCCACGCGCGCGGTTGGTTGGGTCAGCCCAGCGCTAGCTCCACTTCAGCCTGGGGCCGGGCCGGCCGGGGGGCAAGGCAAGGCGACGTCGCTGTTTGACTCCGATCCGCTGCAGAAATGCCGAGCGAGGGCGACGGCACTGGACGATGGCTCGCTGTCGTACAACGTGCCGTGCTTCGCTCCCGTTGCCGGCGCACTGGCCCCTGCCTGCCCGGACGCGGGATAAGGATCAGCTAGCGCAGCCAGGCATCATCCGTGCTCTCCTTATTTCCCTCTCTCCACGAGCGTTGTTTTGGTGTTCCACTTCCACCGCGACTCGTGTTCATTCATTCATGTCTGCTTCCGTTCTCGCGTCGCCGTCGCCGTCGCGGGCGCTTTAGCTTTTCGCCTCATGGTGTCGTCTTGATGCGGGTTATGTTGGCGCGCACGCACGCACGCACGTTTCTGTCCCGGGTAGGTTTAATTTAGGATGGAACACCTTATCAAAAAAAAAAAAAGGATGGAACACGCCAGGTTAGCAAGTATAGCATGAGAGTGTCCGCACACATACATGCCCACCTCTATGCATTGCACCTACACGTAGATGATGCCATTAATTGGGATGCATTGAACTCAGATTTTGAAAGCAAACGATACACACTTTCTCCCCTATCCCCAACAAATGGGATGGTCTTCCACGTGCCTATTTGATGACCACTATTTTCGTTACTATAATATAAGTATACTCTTGATTCTAGAAAGAGGTGTTGTACTCTGGTGATATCCTTTAGGTGACCTGAGTTTTGAGTGGGAGTTGAAAAACTCACGTGGAATAATTTGATTGCGCTACCCAGTATTTTAAACTCAATATTTTTAATCTTTTGATGTCATATTTGAGTTGCATATGCCGATTAATTCAATCGAATATGTCAAACTGAGTATTCACTTATAGTTTAACAACTCGGAAAGAGATCTCATTTGATCGATACTTTTGTCTTTTTGAGCCAAACAGGAGGAGGGGGAGCATCCCTACGTACTTATACTTTACTAAAAGAAGAAAAACAAGGGGTCTTCCACTTTCCTCCAACACACGTTCGCTACAACACGCCCTCTTTTGTAGCCAACTCCTCTACCCACATGCGCATTCACCTCTCTTCAAAAGTTCTCTCCTAATACTACATACACCATCGTCCAATTTAGTTCGCTCTCTGCAACTCTATTCTATACCAACAAACTAATTTGAATTAATTTTGCACTCTAGTACAACCTCCCAATGGATCATCCGCCTCTCCGACAACATTGCAGAGCACGCACAGTGTCTAAGAGCAATTCTAGGTGCTTCATATAATTAACTTGCTAAATCGGTAAGTTCTGCGAGTTAACGAAATAAGTATCAACCCAAGTTACTTCCCTTCTACAGTAGTTTCTATGTTAGCTTCCTAAACGGTTTTGCATCGGAGCCCTGAACTAATTCTTAAAATTTGGTGTTGAGGATTTGTATGCGGCCGGCCTCAGCAACCACCGAACCCTAGCCGCTACAACCTCCACTCCCTCCCTTCCCCATCTCGCCGCCATCGGAGCAAGCTGCCAAGGGTCGTGTGGTGAGTGAGGCATGTGTTGGCAGGGCCATGTTCGTTTTGCAGTTGCTTGCAACACTCCTGATATGACACGGACGATCATGGCGGTTGGAGATGGCTACACAGTGAGGCAGTGGCGGAGCTCTGCAAAGGCCGACAGGACAAGGCAAACGCAACAACGAGTGCACCTCATCCTCTCTCACTGTGAATCTTGCACCTCCTCCTCAGAGCCATATTTCTCCTTGGATGCATTTGTCATTGCACCTCCTCCTCTCTCGATGTGGATCTTGCAGGTGAAATCATTGTCCATGTTGGGCAAGCAACGATGATGTGCCTACATCGTGTTCCTTCAAGAGCACATTATCCTTGCAATCCTACACATGATTCTCACTTTGGTAGCTTTTGTTTTGACATCAAAGTTTCTAAGTAAACAAGGATGTGAAGGATTGCTACCGCAAAAGATTGAATTTTAAGGCACGAAATTAAGAATTTCTAAGTACACTATGATACGAATGACTGCTACTGCCATAGTTTTGAAGCAAGGCCATAGAAGTTGGAAGATTTGTTTTTTAGATGTAAGTAAACTATGATACGAATGTTTTTTGCATTCCTCTTTTGAGGCTTAGAGTCTAAAGTAAACATTGTTTGTGTATATCCACGTGTGCATATAGAGACTGGATTTCTATCAATTATCTAAAAACAAACCTTTTTTAATAGTCTCTTTCACTTTTACCATTTTCTGATCACCTGAAATACTTTAATGGTAAAATATTCAGTGCAAACCACTTCATCGGTGTAATTGTAAAGAACCATTTGAAAAATCGTACTTAGGAGTTTTCAAAAAAAAATTAAAACTACGCACACTAGTAGTGTATTTATAGATATGCATTGTAACAAATTCTAGCTTTAAACTTGTTTTTAAAAATTCATATAAAAATAATAAATTCACTTGCATATGCACTAGAGTGCAAAACTCCTAGAATTTCGTCCTCTAGTGAATATGCATGTGAAATTTGTTATTTTATATGAATTTTTATAAAATAAATTTGAATACCAAATTTTATGAATATGCACACCTATAGATGCACTATTGGTGTGCATAGTTTTATTTTTTAAAAACTCCTAAGTATGGTTTAATTAGGGTTTGCATGGTTTCCACAAAAAAGTGGTTTACACTGAATATTTTGCCTACTTTAATTTTTAAATTTTCTTATGTGTCCAATTTACTCCAATCTCTCAAGAATCGGATGGAGAGTTGTTACGTAGTTCCTCTCAGCTGCGGAAAATTATGAGTTGCAGAGGATATCACATCTTTTTTCTTTTAAGGAGCTATCTTATCAGATTGTTGGAGACGACCTTTTACTTTTTGCTAAAAAATATAAGATGTTGTTTTACAAAACTCCTAGAGACACTCCAAAGTTGATCTCCTCATGCCTCAGGCAACTAGCCTGTCTCCCAAACCCTGTCTGAATTTGCCATGTATGGAGAGACCTCTTTTCTAAATCTCGACACGCCAACCAAGCTTCAACACGTCGAGCTTGAATGTAGTGTTGAAATCTTTTGGCTGAGGAATAGGTGAGAAATTTATGAATTTTAGAAGTATCTTTCAAGATAAATTTTCATGTGCCTTACGTGCCCCAACCTAAATATTTTTAAAATTACTTGTTTTCAAAATTTTGGCCAAATGCTGGGAAAATATACATGTTTTTATCTAATGAATATTTTCTATCCCTAGATTAAAATGGTTTTTTCCTACCATTAAAAAAAGTTGTTCCACAAAGAGAAGGAACAATGAAAAAAGAAAAAAAATGTCCTACTGGAGAAGATGAAATGTTAGTTTTTGTAGGGGGGAGAAGAAGTGTTTTTGTACAATCGAGGAAGAAGAAATGTTAGTGGATGCAACGATTCTTATGCGAGACATGACCTATACTCACAAATAATACTCCAAATTAAAGCACGAGAGCTAGTAAATAACGACTATAATTGGTCTGAGTGAATATTATATGTATAAAATTACCTAGATTCTTTGAACACGCGAACCATATCTCACAAATAATCATTCTTAAAGGGCAAATAGTTGTTTCATAGAAAAGGTAATAGCTTTCTCCTGTACAACACTTTTTTGATCAATTAAACTAGAGACGTCGTTTTCTGAACCTATCCGATTTCATGGTGGCTCAAAAGTGAGCTAGATTTTTGTGTTGGCACCTTTTCAAAGTTATGTCGTAGTTCTTTTTTTTTGCGATCATAGTTATGTCGTAGTTTTAGGGGTGGAATATCTCATGTATATGATTTCCAATTAGAAAAGGTACAATTGTTCTGAACTGTCGGAGTCAACAAAAAAATTTCAATATGCCCTGTTGAAAAAAGTCCCTCATACATCAGAATTTTGTGCGCATGTTATAATAAACTAAAAGATTCAGATGTTTTAGAGAAATTTGACACCTAGATTAAAGGTGTCGTTGTAGGAATCAGATGAAATATTCCTTTCCTGCATCTAAATTTTTAGTTGAGCCAATTCTACTAAGAAATTACACGTCGACATAGTCATTTGGACTCTAGTACAAGCAAGTCAAGTGTAGAATTGTAGATCCAACATAAAGTTGGTACAGTAACTAAAACTGCAGTGTGGGAGATATTTAATTTATTTTTTATTTTACCAGAATTTAATTTATTTCCTTCCATGCATGATAGATATTTTGGAAGAAGAAAGGGAAAGCGAAAAAAACTCAGGGAGATAGGATTACAACCGGTATACGAAGTAAACAAACAAATAATCCCAGAAGTCATTTTATCCTTCGCTATTCTGTGTAGAGCTTATAAGTCAATAAATATGTTAATTGCGATCTAACATATGTGCATTTTGTAGCAGTAATGGCCTAACATCCATACTGTAACGAGCTCATTCGAACCGGCAGTACACCATATGACAAGGAAAACAAATTAATAATAACCATCATCATCGTAGAGAAAGTAAAGACAAAAAGGACGAAAAAAAGGTTTCATGCACAAGGAGAAAGGAAAGGGTATGTAGGGGCCTGGTTGGAGATTATGATTTTTTTCCATATACAGTATTATAGTGCCGAGCACACTAGGCGGCCGAATCATTCCCGACAGGTGCAGATGTTGGGAACGGGAAGAGGAGCTCGATCGGAGCTCCATTCCATTGACTGCTGTCCCAAACTGACATTGTAGTAGTAATGTACGGAGTACTTACAAGAAGGCTGGGTTTTGTTTAGACGGTGAAATTTTTAGTCTAAAAAAGTACCGTAGCATTTTGTCTGTATTTGATAAATATTATTTAATTATAGGCTAACTAGGTTTAAAAAATTTATCTCGTAATGTACAACTAATCTATATAATTAATTATTTATTTTACTAATATTTAATGCTTCATATATACGATATAATATTGATGTGACGAAGAGAATAAAAAAACTAACAATTTTAAGAAATCTAAATTAGGCCTTAGTCGGATTTTTTTCAGTCAGTGTAGCTCTAGGCTGTAGCTGTGTCCCCGTGTCTGCGTCGTTCTGTGTGACTCCCAGCGGGCGGGCAGACTGAGGCACCTTGTGCAGGGTGTGTCGTCTCATCATCATCTAGCTGCAGAAAAGTCGAGCCCAATTGTCAATTCCAATTGCCTCTAGGAGAGTGAGCAAGCAACAAGCTAGGGATAAAAACAAATGGCAGCGTGCATACATGCAAAACTCCTGGCAACGTACCGAGAGCCGACGCCCGACGGGGGTTTCTAGTAGTAGTTCCATCCTGTACAGTAAGCCCATGTTTTATCGATCCATGGATGGAACGTACGTACAGTGCGCTAGACGAGGACGTCGGTCAGGACAGGCCGGGGTTGTGACGCGACCCGCGAGTGGAATGGGAGCCTGCACGCAGCATTACCCAAAAGTTGGCTGTCCCCTATCCCTCGGGCACGAGGGGGGCAGCAGGATGACCGGCGCATAGAATAAGACTACATACTCCTAGGGCGGCTAATGCGCAGCTGTGCAGCAGCACCCATACCATCGATCGCGTGCCGCCGAAGTTCGTTCTCTTGTGTCCCTCCGGCGACATCCCTCCTCGATCGCTAGCTCCTTCGTTGGCCATGGATGCGTGGGCACGACGCATGGGCCACGCACGGCCATGGATGTATGTGTGCCAGATGAACGTGTGATCGATCGACCAGCCGGCGACCGCTGTGTCCTCCACGATCATGGGACGGTCGACGGTTTCTCCGCCATCTCATGTGTGTGTTCTCAGTCACCACACCGCCGCCCTTTCCGCAGACGGCTGTCTCCCTGCTCTAGCTCTTCCGGTCATCAGAAGCGTAAATTTGCATGCAGACTAGTGGTAACTGGAAGATTAATTAGAGGCCAAGCTACCTGCGTTTGGCGCCCTTGTGGCATGCTCTGCCCTGCGACGCGACGTGAGCTCGTGACTTGTTGTCTACTACAGGTAGATGGAATCATTGGAAACTGGTCGATCGGTATACGACGACGACACTCTTGGTTTCCATCGCATGCTCTGTCGCTCTAGGCAGCAGCCAGCAGGCAACGAAGTAACAGTAGGGGTAAGAGCGGTGTCGGGAGGAGGCACCGGTCAAACGGCAGTCAAATCGGGTGTCAGAGCGTGCAGCTGCGTGTCCCGATATTCTTATCCCGGGGCCCATCACGGCATAAGAATATCGCACATAAAAATAGTGCGGTTTCATCGTCGTCGTAAGACTTTCGACTCTAAAATGAAATATTTTATTTTGGTCATCGAGATTCTTACCTTTATACATTTTTTTCACGTCCATCCAACCTTTATACCAACCTCTGTCCACCGTGAGGCCCATAATCAGGATTTTTCATTTTTTTCCCTTACTCCCTTCCTCCCTTCCTATTCTCTCTCTCACCCACGCTCCTCGCACTGCTCCTCTGCTCGCGGGTCGCGCGTCCGGCGGAGCTCGCGGGCCTCGCTTCCAGATGCTTTCCCTGCTCCGGTGGGTGCGGCGGCCGGAGCTCCAATCGCGAAGGAAGCTCACGAGGACACGAGCACGGCGGCCGGCGGCGTCAATGGCGGCCTTCCCGGCTGCGGCATCTAGGCGCGTGCGCGGCGCGCACGGCGGCCGCAGGAGGCGGCGGCCCCCCTTCCCCACCGCGCCGGCAGCGCCCCTTCCCCGCGCGGATCTAGTCGGAGCAGGCGTCAATGGCGGGCGTCCATGGCCGGCGCGCCTTCCAACCGTTGGCCTTCTCCTCCTCCCTCGCTGGCGGCGCAGGGCGAGGTCGTTGGCGGCGTAGCTCTTCTCCCTTCCTGGCGAGCCCGCGCCCCCGTCCTCTTCTTCTTCGTCCTCGGCGAGCAGGCGCACGAGCGGCGGGCGGCGAGCAGGCGCGCGAGCGGCAGGCCGCTAGCAGGCGTGCGAGCGGCGAGCGGCGCGGAGACCTCCCTGCTCCGGACCCCAACGGAGCTCCCAGCTTGGACCCCGACGGAGCTTGGCCCGCGACGGAGCTCCTAGCTTGGACAGGCACCACCCTCCCTCCCTCCCTCCCCGCGCCGACGAGCGCCCGAATCTGCGGTGCCGGCCATGGCGAGCGCGCGCGGAAGCGGCCTCCCTTCTCTCTCCTTTACCGTGCGCGTCGTACATCCGCGACAGGTACCGTTCGAGAGCTCGAACGCAACGATGCAGGTCGGTTTTGCGTCCCCCGCTGCAGCTGTTTCGAACGCTACACGAACCTACAGGTCGGGGTAGCGTCCCCCGCTCCGGGTAGTCTTAGCACCGGGAACCGTGAGCTATCTGTAGCAAAGCCTCAGCTTTCCGCAGGTGGTGGGTGGAACATTGAAGCAACATGTCTGTCTGTCTCTCATCTCACCAGAAAGGTGGCGGGTTTTTTTTACTGCGAGACAGTGCGTGGCGTCGTCGTGTCGTGCCATCCATCGATAGGATTTCATTTGGGGCGCGCGGCATCAGAAATTCAGAGGGGTATCCTGGCTGCATGGCTCTGGGAAAGCGAAGCGAAGCGAAGCTGCCAACAAAGGCAACCACGGCGGCCTTTTCCGGTGTATCTGATCCTTCTTCCTCCTGCCCGGTTGTGTTTATTTATTAGCGTTCCAATCCAACTGATTGGATAAGTAGATCATGTGATGAACAAACAAAAGTTCCTTTCTCTTGTTAATTACAGTAATAAACAAAAGGTCATGGGATATGATCGAGTCGATCGTAATAAGGAAGGAGAAAAGTTGGATCAGTTCCGCTTTTCTGATTGTGTGATCTCAGATTTGTTCTTCTTTTGTGTCAAAATAAAATAAAAGGAAACTACTAATCCAAGGGTTAGCAGAAGAGAAATGGCACTCCGGCCAGCGGGCTGACCGAGCGGAACTGGGGCCAAGACTTGCTGGCAGCCACACCGGCGGCAACAGCAGGCGACGGCGCTCCGTCCGAACGAACTGTACTGCGGCTCTATCAGAACGGGCTTCCGGAGCTAGTACTATACTAGCATGAAAAAGGCAGCATGCGCAGGCGTAAAACTATAGACGGGCCGGGTGGGGTAATGGACCTGCTGGCCGCAGGGCGCGCGGGACGACGAACTCCCCGTTCCCGCTGCCACATGTGTGCACGGGCCAGAACAGCCCCAACACACCACTCATCAGTCCCACTCCGACGGCCCGGCGCATCTCGATCGATCGATCGGCATCTGTCCATCGCTGGCTGGCTCCCATCCATCCACCACGCGTGCACGCGCGTACAGTATGGGCGATCAGGAGATGGACAGATGCCGTGCCGCCCGGCGGCAAGGCCAGGCGGCACATCCAGGACGAAGATGCCGCACACACGGACCCGGACCGGCCGGCCGCCGTACCGCCCCCCCTGGCCCCGGGGCGCGGACTCGACCTCGCGAGCCGCGGCAGGGGCGGCAGCGCGCACGGAACCCCACTCCGCCCCGTTCCCGACTTGCCGTCACCACCGCGCGGCGCCCGCGGCCCGCCCATCCCCCCGTGCCGGCGCCGGCATCACTGGCCGCGCACGCGCACACGCGGGCTCTCGAGCTCCAGGCCCCTCTCTGACTCGGTAACGTTTACGTACGGCATGGCCAGGAGTGCGGCGGCCGGGCGCGCGTCGGCCCGCGTGCCGCGCCGGCGTGGGCAGATGGCCTCGCACGCGGGCGCGGGCGCTCGCGCGCGTTCCGCGTGTGTGTGCGTGCCTGCTTTGTGCCGTGTGCGCCCGGCACGTACGGCAGCGATGCCGGATGTCATGTCCCACGGTATGTCCCGCGGCGGCGCGCGGATCGCTCCTCCCATGCCGATGGAGCGCGCATGGGGTGCCTGTCGTGGGCTCGTGCCGGAGACCATGTTTGTTCCAATTATCTCGGGCTTTGTTCATGACCACGAGGCCGGGGTTAAACCCATTCCGGCCTTCCGTTCAATCTGATTTCGGCAGCAGTAAAGACAACGAAGTCCTTTTGACCCCCGAACGTGTTAGGACTGACTACTTTTTCAGTTTACTAAAATATATGCTTATCATTTTGGGACAGAGCAGAGTATTTTTCTTTAAGCAAGAAATCATTTTCATCTCTCCCCTCTTTTTATCACAACAACACTACCTTATTAGTTTACTTACTTATAGCACTATAATTATGTCAAAAGACACTATCTTAGAGTGTCATTGGTATAGCTCTGGGTGGCTTTTCAGCTCTACAATGGTTGTACAAAATGACAGTAGCTCAAAAAAATAGCTTTAGCAACTAGGATCTGTAACTTTTTTTTTAAAGAAGACTGAGATAAATAATTTTTTTTGAAGAAATTAGAGTTCAGTCGAAACTCTAAATAGACTCTTAATTAGGATAAGACCGGTAGACTGCTTTCGGCTGTTTGTTATACGGATGTGTAGCTTTGTAGTGATTTGTTCGTAGGACAAGCATCGAGGCCTAGTTGGCGGCATACACAAGTCCCATTGAGCCTCACCATTAGGAAACGAGAATCCATTGTGTCTCTTCGAGGCCTGGCTGGTGGGGGCACAAGTGCGCAGACGTCGTGGCTTATGGGAGAGCGAGTGCATCTATGAGGTAGAAAACAAGCAACCAAATAAATTATGTTTGCTATGTATATAAGTGATGATACTAAAAACTATGTATTTAGAAAAGAAAAAATGTATTATAGTTTAGAATCTTTTAAAAATCAAAATGACTTATAATTTGAAACACAAATAGTAATCATCAATCTAACTTCCTGCCTTGGTTTGATTCCACTGCGTCTGGGATTTTTGGGAGGAGGAGGCGGCTTGGCTGCAGAATATGCGGTGTGTGCGGAGGTTAACCATCGGTGGAGAAAGAGACCAGATGGAAAGAGCAAGAGAACAGCAGAGGGGATAAGATCGTGATGGGAACGTGTGGAGCGCGTAAGTTTCCGTATTGAAAGGTTGGGGATCATAGAAGATTCGTCTATTTTGACCAGCTTGTTGCTAAGCTTCCGTTCACATGTTATATCATCACACATTTTATATATACATACAGTGGAATTTCTATGCCAACAAAGCTTGGAGAAAAACTCTAAAAAATAAATGGAAATAAAAAATCGATAATATATCAGTATAACATATATAACGCATATCAGTTTGGTGAAATTAAGAGGGCGCTGACACAATATTTGTCTATTTAGATAGATACATAAGACCAGGTACAAACACCATCGAGGGAAGAGTATAGTCTTTTTCTTTTTCCCAAAATTACGTAGTATAGATGCAAGAACCTCAAGCTAGTGTGCTACATGTTTTTGGCTTGGAAAATTCTTTTGTAGCCACAATAATAATTTGAATCAAAGTAGATCTATCAGATTCATTTCTGACTTCTCATTTTTCTAGTTTTACTAGGTGTGCTATATCTCCCTTTTTGCAGACCCACTTTATTTTTTTCAAGTTGTTTCATTTCTCCACGGTATACGTAATAAGATACTCCTCCTGTTCGGAATTATAAGAGTTTTGTCTCTTTATTTTTAGAGTATGTTTACTTTCATCCAAGATGTTAAATTTTTTTATAAGAATGGGTGCTGGCTGCACTATTTTTGGGCTTTTTTGGCCTCTTGAGGCCAAATTCAAAATGGGGAATGGACCATTTTTTGCCTTTTTTTTTGCTGGTGTTTAGTTTTATTTTGTAAAATGGTGGGTCAAATCCTATTTTTTTTACGAAATAGGGAACTAAACACCCTCTTAGGTATGTCGCTTTTTATAATATGTTTAGACATTAATACATAGTAAAAGAAAAGAGTTTTATCCGAGTACCGTTTATTAATTTATGGACCATGCATTCCATCGGTCAAAACAGCACCTCCACGAAATTAAGATAGGAGCTATCAATCAAGTACCAGTTGTATGTCAGCCGCACGAGCCTGTCCCATGCATGATTATGCTTTTTCCTAACAAAACTATATATGGTATCAGCAAAGATAACCAAGCCGCGGCATGATTTTGCCTGGGCGCAAATTCCACCCGGCAAAACCGATAAGGTGAGTCAGCCGTCAATAACCAACCCAACCACAACCAAGCCGCCCGTCCGTTTCACCGTAAAGCCAGAGCCATCCATCCATCGCTCGCGGGGGCCCTTGGTGGGCGGATGCTGGAGCGTTTTTTCCTCCATGACCATGTGCTTGCATTTCTTTCTCCATCCACTCGTACAACACACACACACACACACACACACTCCTCCGGCTGTCGTCCTGCTGCTACCACCACCATCCGACCCGGTCGGTCCCCCGGCCTGGGCGATTCTCTCTCCTCTCCCCCCGCTCTTTTATATAAGCCATGGGTGGCGCACTCGGTGCCGGGCATCTCAGCTGCTCCCAGCTCTCACCAAGAAGGCCATCCATCTTCTCTTTGTAGTGCGCGCTGCTCGCTTGCACTAGCTAGCCAGCCAGCGCGGCACACAGCAGTGCACCACCTAGTCTCGCCGCAGCAGACGAAGAGAAGAGGGCGCCGCAAGAGACAGACGACGGCAGCAAGTGTGAAAGAAAGAGGAAGCAGCAGCAGACGAAGTTGAGAGTAGCCATGACGATGAGGCAGTCGAGGTTCAAGAGGATCTGCGTGTTCTGCGGCAGCAGCCAGGGGAAGAAGCGGAGCTACCATGACGCCGCCATTGAGCTCGGCAACGAGCTGGTAACCAACTCGCCTCGCTCCCTCGCCTCGCCCTGTCTGTCAAACACTCAACTTACACACCCAAGTCTCCAAGACGCCAGCAAGCCTCCTCGTTCTGGCTAGCCTCCTCGTTCTCTCTGCTTTTGTCGCCTGCTAATAGCCTCCTCGCAGAGGCTGCTTGCAGCTAGTATGACTGACTTTACCATCCAGCATGCATCATATCGTCTTTCATATTCCAGGAAACACAAAAGGAACTCCGCCATATCTCAGCGACGGGCCGTAGCACACTTGCACAGTAAAAGTCGTATGCAGAATTCTTCCGAGATCGACTTACTGTATGTAGTAGCGGGAGTACGTAACTAGTAACAGCTTTTAGTTACTTGGGGCTTGGGTTCAGTTTCTTCCGCCTCCGTCCGCGTCTCGTCTCCAGAGCGCTGAACTGGAACGGTAGTCTGTGTTTCTGGGCGCCGCTCTGCAGCCACAGCATGCTCTGGCCTAGGGGGGTGGGGTGGTCCTCCCTGGCCCCTGCACCCACCTACTACCCTGAAGCCTCATCATCCCAAGTCCGCCACACACGTCGTCGTCTGCCTGGAAGAACCGATCGAGTTGGCATCAGCTATAGCGCGCGGTCACCACCGGCTGGGCCTACCGCATTGACGCACATCCATAATGAGCGAGGTCACGAGCCAGGGGCACCGGACCGGAGCACGGCCGGGCCACACACACCACATGCGCGGACCGCACCGGGGGGATCGGAACAAACAGTTCGGCCCGTGCGCCCACACACGACTAGCCAGTCAGTTCATTCCGCCGTGTGCGTACGCCGTCGACCGGGCGGGCCGGTCCGGGCCGGGCGTTTATACATACATACATACATACATACATACATACATACATACATACATA
>CM041629.1:46524928-46748670 GCA_023333625.1 Bothriochloa decipiens
TACATACATACATACATACATACATACATACATACATACATACATACTGTATATAACAGTAAACTATAACTACGCATACTAGTACTAATCGACGGACGTACGGCTTTTGTTTGTGTGCGCTCGTTCTGCATGCAGGTGGCCCGGAGCGTGGACCTGGTGTACGGCGGCGGCAGCATCGGGCTCATGGGCCTCGTCTCCCAGGCCGTCTACGACGGCGGCCGCCACGTCATCGGGTAAGAAGCAAACTGCAAGCACAAAGCAGTCACCGTCGCCGGCCTCTCCTCATCCCCAGAAGAATGTTTTGTGTGGCTTGCCTGATGTTCGTGTGCTGATCGATCGCTTCTTTTTGTCATGTTGCTGTCCACGCGCATGCAGGGTCATTCCCAAGACGCTCATGACACCAGAGGTATGCACGCCTAGCACTTGCAATGCACTTCCACTACGCACCACTCACTGCCTATTCGGTTGCATGTCAGTGTCACAGCTAGCTGCTTATTAATTAATATACTAGTAATAAGGAGAAATAAATAAAAAAACTCGTCAAACCTGATGCCTCTCTGCGCCGGGCCCTCGTACAGTAATAATAACCATGAGCGCGCACGCGCTCACGTTGGCGACTTGTTTTTAGCATTCCGAGTGCGTGGTAGTATGTAATGTAGGGGCAGCGTCGTAGAATAGAAGTGGTTATGAAATGGGGCTTGGGAGTTTGGGCTCTGCTGGAGTCCCGGGGGACATGTCTCCCTGCCTGCCGTCTCCCTGATGCACGCCTAGCACTTGCAATGCACTTCCACTACGCACCACTTTCACTAGCAAAATCACACATACTACAATGCTTGTCAGTCCCCAAATGAAACGTGAAGTAGAGAGAGAGAGAGAGAGAGAGAGAGAGAGAGAGAGAGAGAGAGACCAGGCATCCTAGAGTACAGTACGTAGCATTTGGCAAGGAAGAAATACGTATCTGCTTGCCGCAGCATTCGTTGCGTGGTCGTATCGCATCTGAATTCTGAACTGACCAGTCGGGGACGTAAATTGCACCGCATGTGTTTCAGATAAGCGGCGAGACAGTCGGGGAGGTGCGCCCGGTGGCCGACATGCACCAGAGGAAGGCAGAGATGGCGCGCCAGTCCGACGCATTCATCGCCCTGCCTGGTAAGTAAGACTCACGGTCACGGCCCAATGCAGTAGCACTGCGTTTCTACTGTTATATATACTATATTACTACACAAACAAGTACTACCGGTAGTAGATGGATCTCTCGTTCTAATGTGTACAAGTAGTACAGTGACTCGTGACTCTCCATCTGGCGACCGGCGTGCATAGTGGCACGCAGCGCCTCACATGCACCATGCATGTAGATCGAGCAGGAGTACGTAGCGTGGCCAATAATTGGCGTTGTTCACCGGGAGCTGTACGTGGCAGGAGTACAGAGTAGTGTCCTACGTGTATACAGTACTAGTCGAGTGGTAGGCTGGCGTGGAGTAAAGCTGAGAGGCAAGGACTGTGTTTCATTGCAATGCATCATGCAGGAGGGTATGGGACGCTGGAGGAGCTGCTCGAGGTCATCACGTGGGCGCAGCTCGGCATCCACCACAAGCCGGTAATTGCCTGCCTCGCGACTACCTACTACTCCTGCTGTCCTGCACCGAGAGGTTTTGCTGATGGTTTGCTCTGACGAACGCGCCAATCTCTCTCTGCATGCAGGTTGGGCTTCTGAACGTGGACGGCTACTACAACTCGCTGCTGACCTTCATCGACAAGGCCGTGGAGGAAGGCTTCATCAACCCCAGCGCCCGCCGCATCATCGTCCTCGCGCCCACCGCGCAGGAGCTCATGGACAAGCTCGAGGTTCGTTCAATTCCTGCGTTTTGTGCAAGAACACGAGCTCCCAGCTCTGCCCCACCCCAGTTCAGTTCGTCCGATCTCTGTTGCTAATGCGATCGATCCATGTGCAGGAGTACGAGCCCTACCACGACAGGGTGGCGTCCACGCTCAACTGGGACATGGGCCACCTGGACCTGGCCTACGACTGACACTACTACTGCCACGCCCACGCAAGAGCCGCCAGAGCCAGCGCGGCAACGCCTGACGAAGCAGCCGACGACGGCCCGGCCAGGCGATTGTTGGGAGATTTGATCGATCGATCGGGGAATTAAGGGACAAGCTTTATTAGCTAGCCGTCGTCAGATTGGGATTTTTCTTTTGTTTTTAACTCGATGCAGATGGGTTTGGAGTGCTAGAGGAGAAAAAAGGGTTAGGAGTACGTACGTGCTTGTATATGATGTGCCTTGTGTTTGGTGGCCGGGGATGATGGCTTGCTTTGCAGTGTCGTTTGTAGTAGCAGTAAAAAAAAAAAACTTTCACTTGAAAATGCTTGTATACATAATGCTTGTACCCTCTACATCTTGCAAGGTTGCATTGTCTTTATCGTGCACCCCCATGAAAATGCTGGGTTCCCAGTCCCGCTGCAATGTATTTTCTACGTACCATTTCCATGTTTCGGTGCAATCTACCGACATCAATTCCCAGAAGCATTCTTCGTTGCCACGGTTGACTACTACATTTATTTTTATTGTGTTAACCTCTGGGTTGATATGAAATGCTCTCATTAACCAGTTACACACTGACCGAAAATTTCTTTCCGCTGGCCTATCTATCCCCTTTAGTGTTAACCCAAATTCAGACAGATTTATACCATACGGGCCATATCTGACAGTGCCACTACCATGGAATAACCGAAACATCACTTTGGTTGACATATCTATTCAGAAAAATACGATATTCGTCACATTTCAAATCATGCAATCCATTGTTTAAAGCATACCATAAACATCACTATTCCTAAACCCTACACCCTAAACCCTAAACCCTAAACATATCTATTCAGAGAAAATACGATATTCGTCACATTTCAAATCATGCAATCCATTGTTTAAAGCATAGCATAAACATCATTATTCCTAAACCCTAAATATATCTATTCAGAAAAAATACGATATTCGTCACATTTTAAATCATGCAATCCATTGTTTAAAGCATAGAAGAAACATCATTATTTCTAACATGAACTGCAATGCTCTAATATCATTATTTATAGATCTAATACACATACTACTCACAGATCTACCCAGAGCCAACTAAAAACTAAACAACTCTAGTGCACATTATATTTTACTAATGCATAGCAACAGACTTGTAATGTATGAGAAACTTACCTAAAAGCCGAGGTCTCAAACTGACAGGGCTTCGCCGTTTACTTCCTTCCCCTCCCTCCTCTCCTCTTTCTTTTTTTCTGGAAAATTTAGTGAATATAATGAAAATCTGAAGAGGGGGGCTGGGTATATATAGGCGGAGCCCAAAAAACGCCCACTGTGTAGGCGTTTTTTGGCTGCTCCAAGGCCCGTCCGCAAAACGGCGCGCACTTTTGCAGGCGGCCCCCTCGCCACCAAAAAAACGCCCACGCGCAGGGGGCCGCCCGCAAAAGCCGGCACCGACGGCGGCCGGCCCTGTGCCACGTCACATATAACGCCCATACAGTGGGCGTTTTTTAAAAACGCCCACTATAGGCGACTAGTTCTGTCATATTTCGAAACAAAAAATTAGAATTGTAAAAAATTTTTTAAAAAAATTAAAAATAAAAAAATTCTCTTCACACCGCCGCACCCACACTCGGCTCCGACACTCACACTCGGTTCGGAAAAAAAAACGTCGCGACCGGCACGACCAGGCGATGGCGGAGCGCCATCCTGCCGCCTCCGCTCCAGCCGGGCTTTAGGAGCCGGCGCCGCCGCCCCCAGGTGTGATCGGCCGCCGTCTCCGCCGCCCTGTGAAGATCAGCCGCCGCCCCTGCCCCCAGGCGCAGATCGGCTGCTGCCGCCGCCTCTTCGTCGCGACGAGGCCTTCTAGCCCGGGGTTGCCGACCTGCTAGCCGGAGACGCTGCTGCTGGCCGGGGGCAACCTGGAGGCGCTGCTGTTGCCCTCCGGCGTGACCAGCCCGTGGCGACCAGGCCCTCCCCCCACCCTCCCCCGCGGGCAGGCCCTGTTGTGTTCTCTAATCTGTTGCAGTGTGTGTGGTGTTGAGTATGTTTTCTATTTTTAGCTAGGAGAGCTGAACGGTGAGCACGCCGCCTGGTGCGCGTCGTGCGCGTGTGTGCATGTGTGTGAGGCGTGGTCTGCCAATGTCGCCCACGTTCTGTGGTTGTGCTCGCAGCGAGCAACTCGGGGCGTGGGCGAAGACGACGGAGGCCATGCCGAGTCTGTAACAGTGTGCCAATAAAAGGAGGAGAAAACAGAAAATACAGCAGTTCGTGCGCTGCGCCAAATTCACCGAGTCCACTGTTCTTGCGAGTTCAGCCAGTTCATCGTGAGTTCATCGTGTTCGAGTGAGAGAGGGCGAGCGTCCTTGCGACGATTGATCCTGAGCCGATTTCAACAACTGGTATCAGAGCCGGTTCCGTCGCTGGGATCGCCATCGAGCCATTGAAGTCGCCTTCATGCCGCGCCGGAGATCGAGCTCGCCGCGGCGTCGGCGTTCGCCATCCCCAACCGACAGCCACGCAGGAGGCAGCGGGGGGTACGACCGTGGCATGGTGATCCACCGCACGGTCCGGGAGATGGGCAACGTCGGATGGCCCACACTGACGAAGACGAACTACACCGACTGGGCGGCATTGATGCGCATCATGCTCCAGGGTCGCAAACTCTGGGACGCCGTCGATGTCGGCACCACGGACTTCACTGACGATCGCAATGCACTCGAGGCGTTGTGCAAGGCGGTTCTGGAGGAGTTGCGGGGAAGCATCGCCAACAAAACCACGGCCAAGGTGGCATGGGAGGCGCTCAAGATGCGATACATCGGCGTCGATCGAGTGCGGAAGGCGAAGGCGAAGACCCTGCGCCGGGAATTTGACCACATCGCGTTCAAGGAAGCCGAGTCAATCGACGACTTTGCAGCGCGCCTCACCAAGATCACCGACCAGCTCGCGATCCTTGGTGAGGAGTTTGAGGAGGAGGAAATCGTGCGTAAGTTTCTCGAGGCCCTTCCCGATCGCTTTGAGCAGATTGCAGTGGCGATCGAGACACTCCTCGATCTCGAGGGCATGTCCCTGGATGAGCTCGTGGGGCGGCTGAAGGCGACGGAGGAGCGCCTGAATCGCACGAAGGGAAGGGGTGGCGGTGGATCGGGCAGCAGCAACACTGGCGGCAAGGAGATCGACGGCAAGCTGTACTTCACCGAGGAGCAGGTGATCGCCCGTCTCATGTCGCGCCTCAACCTCAACTATGACGGGTCGGCGGCGCGCGACAAGGCGTCGTCCGGCTCCGGCAAGCGTCGCGGCGGGAACGGCCGCGGCAAGGAGCGTGGCAAGGAGGCGCACTCAGGACCGCCCAAGGACGACAGTGGTGGCGACGACGACAACACTTGCCACTACTGCGGCAAGACTGGGCACTGGAAACGCGAGTGTCGCAAGAAGAAGCGGGATGAGGAGAAGGCGGCGTCGACGGCGGGGAACCAGCCACAGGCGAACCTTGCTGAGCAGGAGACGCCCTCGCTGTACATGGCGGTGGTGACGCCAACAGAGGACGTCGCCCATCACTCCCAGCACGTCGAGCACGTCTTCCTCAACGAGCACAAGGTTGTGGCGGAACTGGACGGTGACGGCGAGCGCGGGGAGATGCAGTGGTACCTTGACACGGGTGCATCAAACCACATGACCGGCGACGCGTCCATCTTCTCCGAGCTGAACCCCGGCGTCCTCGGCTCCGTGCGGTTTGGGGACGGATCGCTCGTGGAGATCGCCGGGCGTGGCACGGTGCTGTTCGCGTCCAAAGACGGCGGCCATCGGGCGTTTCATGACATCTATCACATCCCTCGCCTCCGAACCAGCATCCTAAGCATCGGTCAGCTCGACGAGCACGGGTGCAAGATCGAGATCGAGGATGGGACTCTTCGGATGTGGGATCGGGCGACCCGCTAGTTGCTCGCCAAGGTAAAGCGCACTGCCAACCGCCTCTACATTCTTCCACTCAAGCCCTCGCCGCCGGTGTGTCTCGCCGCTGCCTACAACGACGACGAGTGGAAGTGGCACGCCCGATTCGGGCACCTCGGCTTCCAGGCGCTGAAGAAGATGGGGCGTGAAGGCATGGTGCATGGGCTACCGCAGATCGAGCACGTCGAACATGTCTGCGATACCTGCCTGGCCGGGAAGCAACGCCGAGCGCCGTTCCCACAGGTCGCCAACTACCGCGCCGTCAAGCCTTTGGAGCTGATCCATGGGGACCTTTGCGGCCCCGTCACGCCTGCGACACCCGGCGGCAAGCGCTACATCATGCTGGTCGTCGACGACATGACGTGGTACATGTGGGCGGTCCTCCTCGCCAACAAGTCTGACGCCGAGGACGCGTTTCGCAAGCTGCGCGCCGGCGTCGAGGTCGAGTCTGGGCGGAAGATCAAGGTGTTTCGCACTGATCGTGGAGGGGAGTTCACATCGGCGAGCTTCCTCGAGTACTGCTCCGAGCGCGGGATCAAGCGGCACCTCACCGCACCGTACAGCCCACAGCAAAACGGTGTGGTGGAGCGCCGGAATCAAACCGTGCTCGCCATGGCGCGGAGCATGATGAAGGCCAAGGCGATCCCTGCCTGGCTATGGGGGGAGGCCGTGATGACGGCCCCAACGAGGAGCTTGGTGGGGCGCACGCCATATGAGGCGTGGTACGACGGAAAGCCAGCTGTGCACTTCCTGCGTGTCTTCGGCTGTGTGGCGCACGTGAAGGTCACCAAGCCGAATGCAGGGAAGCTCGACGACCGGAGCGTGAAGATGGTGATGATCGGGTACGAGCCCGGATCGAAGGCGTATCGGGTGTTCGACCCTGTCGCGAACCGGGTTCACGTCACTCGCGACGCAGTCTTTGAAGAAGATGCGACGTGGGACTGGAGTTCATCCGACAACAGCGGTGGCACGGAGGGAGTCGACTATAGTGCTGGCCAGGACACTCTCGTGGTGGAAGATGACTGGGCTGAAGTGGTGCCCGGGAAGCCGGTCGATGCTTTTCCTGATGGGCACGCTCCGACACCGCCACCAGCTGGAGGAGAGCCAGCAGCTGCATCCCACTCGCCACCGTCCGAAGGCATGCACTCGGCGCCCCAGGCAGCGCCGACCGCTTCGGCAACCTCTGCAGCGGCATCGTCGGCCGCGTCGTCAGCACGAACACCTCGCGTGCACGGCGGGCCAATTCCATGGCAGGGTGAGCTGCCACAGAAGGGTGATGTCCCCGTACAGTTCGTGTCTCCCACCTCAGGGGCACTGAGGGCGCTGGACACGGACGATGATGAGGGAGTCGCACATCGCTTTAGAGTGGTGGACAACCTGCTGTACGACGACGACGAGCTCGTAGCTGATGGTGATCTGCTACTTGCTGCCAACGCTGAGCCATCCACGTACGCAGAGGCGGCAGAGCATAAGGAGTGGAAGCAGGCGATGTCAGAGGAGCTCAAGTCCATCAACGACAACAAGACTTGGACGCTCACCGACGCTCCCAGAGGTGTGAAGCCCATAGGACTCAAATGGGTCTTCAAGATCAAGCGCGACGCCGACGGCAACATCACAAGGCACAAGGCCCGTCTGGTGGCCAAAGGGTATGTGCAGCGCGCCGGCGTCGACTTTGATGAAGTGTTCGCCCCAGTGGCTCGCATGGAATCCGTGAGGTTCCTACTGGCCATCGCAGCGCACCACGGTTGGACGGTGCACCACCTCGATGTGAAATCAGCCTTCTTGAACGGGGACCTGGCGGAGGAAGTCTTCGTCGAGCAGCCGCCGGGCTTCGCGGTCCGGGGCAAGGAGCGCAAGGTGTACAGGCTCCACAAGGCGCTGTACGGTCTACGGCAAGCGCCCAGGGCGTGGAACGCGAAGCTGGACAGCTCGCTGCAGGCTCTCGGCTTCAGATGCAGTGCGGCTGAGCATGCCGTGTACGTACGAGGCACCGGCGACAACCTGCTGCTCGTCGGCGTCTATGTTGATGACCTCGTCGTGGTTGGAGCAAACCAGACAGAGGTAGACCGCTTCAAAAAGGAGATGGCCAGGCTCTTCAGCATGAGCGACCTTGGGCCGCTGCACTACTATCTCGGCATCGAGGTACGCCAGAGTGCAAAGGGCATCACATTGTGCCAGGGCGCCTACGCAGACAAGATCGTCGAGAAGGCTGGGCTCACGGGGTGCAATCCATGCAGCACCCCGATGGAGCCGCGACTCAAGTTGAGCAAGGCCAGCAAGAATCCCCCGGTGGACAAGACCCTGTACCGAAGCATCGTCGGCAGCCTAAGGTACTTGGTTCACACACGTCCTGACATTGCATTTGCAGTGGGCTATGTGAGTCGATTCATGGAGGCGCCCACAACCGAGCATTGGAGCGCTGTCAAGCACTTGCTGAGGTACATCGCTGGGACCAGGTCCTATGGGTGTGTCTACCGACGAGGAGAAGGGGCCCTGGAACTGATTGGCTACAGCGATGCTGATCACGCCGGGGACAACGACGACCGGAAGAGCACCTCGGGTGTGTTCTTCTTCCTTGGGCAAAATCCTGTGAGTTGGCAATCACAGAAGCAGCGCGTGGTGGCGCTATCTTCCTGCGAGGCGGAATACATTGTCAGCGCCACCGCGGCCTGCCAAGGAGTGTGGCTATCGCGTTTGCTCGGTGATCTGGTAAACACCAAGGTCGTCGCACCAATCCTCTACATCGATAACAAGTCCGCACTGGCGTTGGCCAAGAATCCGGTACTTCATGATAGGAGTAAGCACATCGACGTCCGGTTCCATTTCATCCGCGACTGCATCAGCTCCGGCGTCATCGAAACGGACTTCGTCAGGACTGGCGATCAGCTGGCGGACTTACTGACCAAGCCGCTTCCTCGCGAGCGTCTTCAGGAGTTGCGCGCTCGGAGTGGAGTCATCAACATCAAGTCCGGGCAACAGAATTAGGGGGGAGTGTGTTGTGTTCTCTAATCTGTTGCAGTGTGTGTGGTGTTGAGTATGTTTTCTATTTTTAGCTAGGAGAGCTGAACGGTGAGCACGCCGCCTGGTGCGCGTCGTGCGCGTGTGTGCATGTGTGTGAGGCGTGGTCCGCCAATGTCGCCCACGTTCTGTGGTTGTGCTCGCAGCGAGCAACTCGGGGCGTGGGCGAAGACGACGGAGGCCATGCCGAGTCTGTAACAGTGTGCCAACAAAAGGAGGAGAAAACAGAAAATGCAGCAGTTCGTGCGCTGCGCCAAATTCACCGAGTCCACTGTTCTTACGAGTTCAGCCAGTTCATCGTGAGTTCGTGTTCGAGTGAGAGAGAGCGATCGTCCTTGCGACGATTGATCCTGAGCCGATTTCAACAGGCCCTGCAGGCCGGGGTAGCCAGCCCTCCCGGCGACCAGGAACCCCATCCAGGCGCTGAGAAGCAGTCCTTGGAGAACCACGGCGGCCATCCCCTGCACACGGCGGCGGACTGGCCAACCAGCCCCGACAGGGCTCTCCGCGTTGGCCCGCGTCTCCCGCCCCGTTTGGCCGGAGCCCCGCGCGTGGCCACCGTCGACTACGGAACCACATCCTCACAACTTTCCAAGATGCATGGTGCTTGCGGCTGCTGCTTCTTCGTCCCCAGCGGCGCCGAGTGTAGCAAGGTTGTGAGGGCCCTGGCAGCGGCAGCACACGTACAGTCCCCGGTGGTGGCCATGGCTCCTGTTGCGGAGCGTCCATTTGTTTATTTATTACTGTTTATTTTTATTTATTGGTCATTGTATTCAGTGATTCGGTGACTTTAGGTTCCTTATTATGGTTAATCACAAATTGCATCATCTGCAATATTTTAAACCGTGCACCATAATCTAGGAGATGCATTCAGGATCAGACTTTCACTTCGAGATGCAAAAGCGTGATCAGTATGATCCTCTTCCACTGGGATTTTGTGATTTAGGGTCGCGTGCAGTTTACATGCTACTCCCCTGTAGATTATAGCTACTTTGGATATGCTCAATCAGTGTGGAGGAAAACTTTGATTATATATATACTCAATATATACATTAAACAAGAAAGACCCTTTTTTTTTACCGTAGGGGCAAAACAGTCTTTTTACATGGCACTTAACACCGTTAACACCTCCAAACTGAAGGAAGGCCAAATAAGTAACAAATTTTTATTTTAGGGCCAAATAGACAACTTCGAAAAAAGTTAGGCCAAATAAATAAGCGAAGTTTTTTTTTAGGGCTAAATAAGCAGTTCTCCCTGCCACATACTAGATAATTATTTTTTTCTTAGAATTCAAACTGATAAAAGCAATAAATATATACATATGTTCTAAGGGCACCAACAATAGTAAGAGCTAGCTAGATTTTTGTCTCCTTTTTGTTAAAATATAAAAAAAAACTTATAGCTAGCTTAAAAATCGATCGTTGGAGCTATCCTAAGGGGCCTCGATTTTTAGGCTCGCCCCGGGCCCCGAAATGTCAGGGCCGGCCCTGAGTAAACAACAATCATCAATACCAAACAGGCCTTAAAAATGAGTTACAGTACTGCACACAGTACCAGCTAGGACCGCAGGATGCTGCACCGCCGCAATGGAGAGGGAGCTCGCGAGAGAAAAGAAAAGGGACATTGGCTCGTCGCCGTTAGCCAGTGGTCAACGTCTTGACGAGAGCAGGTGGTGGCGCTCGCTGCCCTCGTCGCCGGGCTACAGCCTGCAAGCTGCACTTGTTCGACCAGGCGCCGAGGTGCACATGTCCGCGAGCCCGCAACGAACTGGATCGGCAGCCCATATACCAGAAGAAGGGAGCACTTGGACCTGGACCGTATGCTAAAAAAAGGAAACTTGGACCTGGACCGGGCCGTGTCGACCGAGATGCTTCGTCGTCGCCTTCTGGAACCTTCTGTCCTCCCCAACTAAAACAAACCGGCCCAACACGAAATGTCGAAACGAACCTATCGCGTCGTGTACCTCCCCCTCCCCTCCACACTCTGGGCGTCTCTCTCTCCGGCAGCTGCGCGGCGGTTTGGATAGCACCCTCGTCGGAGCAACCATGGTCAGCCCTCCTCCTCCTCCTCCCCACCTCCCCCGCTCAATCTCCGTGTCGCGCTGCCTATCACGCGCCGGCGGTAGAAAACCGCCCTGGTCTTGCTCTCAATCTCCCGCTCTCCAGCGTTCGCCTCGTTGGGTTGAGAGGAGCTGCGATCCGTAGCTGCTTCGCTCCCGTCGGGGGTAGGCTAGCGTTCGCGAGATTTAGGGTCTGTTGGGTCGCGGATTGCTTGCTGCCCGTTCGAATTGCTGGCCTTCTCGGCGTGATGTGGCGGCCGCGCGCTGTGGGTCGGGCAGCGCGATGGGACGAAATGGGATTTTTGGTACATTTCTGGGTAGGCGAATATAAGCTGCTACTATCTTTCCGTAGTATACGCTGCCGGTGTTATTACAGTTTTGAATTTGACAACACGTAAAGAAACAGAATAAGATGTTACCTAGCAACCACTTCAACGAAACAAAGAAATTTGGGACGCCTAAACAAGGTTGGAGCAAGCTTCTCACGTGCTACTGAAATGGGATTGTCGAAAACCTTATATTCCACCAACTGCCTCTGTATCATCTGGCTAGGACCTGTATCCTTGTGCTTTGTGTTTTTTAGCCCTAAAAGGTTATGGCAGCAATAATAATTTGAACCAAAATAGATCTGTCAATCAATAATATTCGCTGGCAGCTTCTCATTTTCAGGGGTTTCCTAGGTGTAATTTCTCCTGTCTGGTCTGTTTCGTGTTGGATAAGTTCTTGAGTTGGACTCTCTCTGAAAGAAGATCTCGACATATTTAAACTTTTGGTTTACACATTTACATTTGGATGCTCATTTATGCGCATTTTTCTTCTTTGTCAGGCTGGGAAGCTTATTGCAAATCTGATTGTCATGGGCTCTACGATTATAGGAAGAGCTATGCTTCAGGCATATCGTAAAGCACTTGATAGTAAGTTCTTCTGCCCTGAGCTTCTTCATGACCCACATATAGTCTCTGCCAGCTCCCTGTTCCTTTTATAGATTAAAATGATAGGTGGTAGAAGGTGCCCATCAATTTTCGCAATCAAAGGTTACTTAACTGGTACATTGATACCTTGATTGATGGGAATGATAGACAAAGTTATTTTCAGAACTTATTGAACTTTTTGTATTCTCGTACATCTTGGCACAATCCAGAAAGGATAGGTCTCTCTGTTTCTGTTAGCTTGGAGCCATCTTCCCATCTTTTAATCATTGTTTTGTTTATCAATAGATCTCTGGCCCTTATAAGTTTCCTGTAGCTTAGTCTGTTAGTTGCGCAATTTTTCCCACTGATATGCTAAGTATGTTTATGCTTTGGCATGTAGCCCCAGCAACTGAATTCTATCAGACATACTTGAACTGCCAACATGTTCAGAGTTGGGTTATGCCTGGTACGCCAGATCTATTTAGACAGTGAGCTTGCCTTGATATCGAACTTATGTATTGCTTCCACTTACATTGGATCAAATTGAAGTATACCTATCTAAAAAAAAGGATTTCATGAGATATCTGTTTCCTCGACTTAAAGAAATCCCTAGAATGAAGTACATCATGTTCTCTGCATTGTGATTCATTGACTTAAAGAAATCACTAGAATGAGTCAAAATATATGCTATCAAATTTTAGTATGTTCTGCTTAAAAATAATCCTTTGATTCCTCCAAGTTCCGTTTGTGTACATAAAGGATTGAGAATCTGAATTCAGGGAATTCTGCATTTCTTTGTTGTCTATTGGATGCTCTGTCCTATCTAGACAAATGCCATTGGCTTGAAAGATGCAGACAATTTGCTCAGTAAATGAGGTAACCTACCATATTCCTTGTTTCCGTATACCAAAAGCGGCCCCTCCATCCACATCGTCAATCTTCTCTGGCTGCACAATGCACCCATTTGTTTAGTGAATGAGGTGGTTTCTAGAGAAAAGGATATATGGAAAACACAAAATATCAGGGCCATAGTCGTTTTCGTATACCATAAACAGCCCCTCCTTCATCCACGTCGTCGGTCTTCTCTGGCCGCACAATGCACACGTTTGTTCAGTAAATAAATGACGTGGTTTCTAGAGAAAAGGATATATGGAAGGCACAATATATCAGGACCATAGTCACAAATGTTCCTGGGTCCAAGAACGTAGTATGCTACTTGTGAGAGGTTTACAAGGCTGGGTCGAAAATGACCCCACTTGCCCATGTTGAGGTTGATGTTCGTGGGTCAAGGACTCAAGGGTTGCTTTCTTCAACCCTGTTTGTCCTGACTATGATCAGAACTTCATGTGATCTCTTAAATGATTTAGTTCATTGGCTTTTGGTGAACATAATACCGTATGCTTCATGTAGTGATAAGGGGTATCAGGTGTAAAACTATATTTTGGTTCAAACATGCAAACTGTTTTATGGTTGCTTCCTCCTACATATTTGCTAAATATCACCAATCTGCTACTCATCCAATGGACCACAGAGTTTGTAATATTTCATGGTACATCTTATAGATGAAAATTTAACATACTCATGGACATGAAACACTGTATGCAGTGCCTTTCATTGCCATCTTAGTATCTCACTGATGCTTTGATTGCTTTCCACTCACTGCGTGTCAACAACAAACAGATCTTACCTTCTGAATTGTATTTTTCTATTCATTTAAGTTTTCCAGAAAAGAGCAACATTTAATTGCTATATGCACCTCCTTATTTGGTTGCCTTCTACCTCTGCCAGATGCAAATAAAACTGGTGTAGCCCATGAGGCAATAAACAATATTCGTCGAGCAAGCAAGACAATGACCGAACAAGAAGCGAGGCAGATACTGGGTGTCTCACAGAATTCATCGTGGGAAGAGATTGTACAGGTTTGCTACTTCTCTTTTGTTTAATTTCTCATTTGACTTGCTATTATTTCGGATGCACAGTTCTCACTGCAGTGCGAACACCTATGTGTTATGCAGCGATACGATAACTTGTTTGAAAGGAACGCCAAATCTGGGAGCTTTTACCTCCAATCGAAGGTTCACCGGGCCAAGGAGTGCCTAGAAACAGTGTACCAAAAGAACAAACAAGATGAGCCTCCTAATTGAAAATCCTGCCCCTTAACTGCTGTTGACATTCTTTTTCCCCTCATAATAGAATGTACATACCAACAACGGTCGCTGCTGTTGTATCAGTAGCATGCAATGTGGAACCAATAAGCTTTGTGTGCAGCGACTGCAAACCCCCTACCTGTATAAGACTGCTCTGTAAGGTCTCGCTGGGCTCTGTCTCAGTGGCGCCTACAACTTTGCTATTTTGTCATATGATGGTTGTACGAAACCATATTCTTGCACTGTGTTATTCTTGGTGCCATCTGCATTGATGTGAAACGAGCAAAGTTCCATAGTTTTGTTGTGCATATGAAATTTTGATTGAGGGTGTCTCTGGATGGAGACATATTGGAGGATGTTGATTCGGCTTGCGTGTTTAGAAACATTTCTGTCATTTAGCATTGACAGATGGTAGGTTAGGTTGGAGCATACTGCATACAAATTCGCCACGGTCTATGCTTTGGCCTTGCTGGTAGGGTGCCAAACAGGCATGTTGTCGTTTATGAGCAACTAATGATATGAGCCCATCATCAGGCGAAGAATTCTGCATGATTCCAAAGTGTTTGGTCCAGGTCCGAATATCCAGCTGATGAATAACGTGTTTACTTGCAACTTTTCTGTAGACGAATATTTGCTTGCAACTAGCGCTGTTACATGTATTTTTGCAAGATTTGGCAGCAGGTTGAAAATCAATTTTCTTATATGTATGTTGTAGCCTAGGCTGGTCATTCCTCAGAACTCAGAAGGCGCTCGCTGGTCACTGCCTCGCTCTCAGCGATCAAAGGGATCACCTCTTCATCGCGCAGATTTCAGAGGTTGGGCAAGGGCAGGCTGTGATAGTTGGGCGTGTCTCCTCTTTGGATCACCAATCGTCTGTCTCTTCTGGTTTCGCCGTGCAGGAAGTTCAGTAGCAGTCGTTTTCCTCCAGCGATGTTACGAAGAGAAGACTTACGGATTCAAGTACTAGTTGTCTAGTACTCCCTTTTTTTTTTTCATTTGACGTGGTCACCGGAACGGAACCCGTCGTGGTCGTGCACGGCGCCTGTCAGGATGCAATTGGTGCCTGGGTGGGATGTAGAGCGCAAGGCTGGATAGCAGCGTACGCGTACGTGATGCTGGGCCAGTACTGGATGCTGCTGAAAGTGAAACAGCGGCTTCTACCAAACAGCAGTTGGGGTGAGCAAGGACGGACTTGTTTCAGATCACCCAAAATTGTTAGTAGTAGTTTTTTTATTTTTTTCGTCACATCAAATATTGTATGTATAAAATATTAAATATTAATAAAATAAATAACTTATTACACAGATTAGTTATACATCACGAAACGAATCTTTTAAACTTAATTAGTCTATAATTAAATATATTTATTAAATACGAACGAAATGTTACGATATTTTTTAGTTTAGAAATTTCACGATCTAAACAAACCCCAAGTCCATGTATCCAAGTGGCACGACACGTCGATACCTTAACGTTTGTACCAAAAGGAAAAGAAAAAAAAGTACGTACGTGTTCCGGGGCTTTCTTTTTGACATCTGTGTTCGGGGGGCTCTGTTTTCTTGAGTTGCTCCTGCGTGGGATGCACCATCCATGTAGGGCCCATGTCTCAGAGGACAGGACTAGTTATATTGCCTAGGATCGAATGAAATCGTGGTCACGTGGGTGGGGACACCACGGCGAGGCGGAGGCGAGGAGGAGAAGGTGATGCGGCGCGACGCGTTCATGCGACCGACGGCGGGCGTTTGAGCTGTTCGCCACCCACCCTCCATTCTCTGGAACAAGACTTCCTCCGCCTCACGCATCTCCATCTCCATCTCCTTCACCACCTCCCCTCTCCTCCCCGGCTCCTCCAATCCAATTCACCAAACACACGGGCGCCCGGGCGGGGCAATCAATTGCCAAACCCCGCGGCCCTTTCCTCCTCCTCCGAGCGAGACAGACAAGGAACCCCTCCTCCCTCCCGTTCTCCTTCCTCGCCAGAGAAGATCCGATCCATACTCGAGGACTCGCCGGCCGGCAAGAACCGCGGATATATAGACAGATAGATAGATAAATAAAGGATCCTCCCGACCGGAGGCGCAAGAGGTGCGTGTACGATGCCATCCCCATCCCCATCCCCATCCTCTCCGTTCCCCATGTTTTTATTTTCACGCTCCGGATCTCGCTCCCTGGCTTACTTCTGTCTGTTCGTCCCATTCATTATTATACGTTTGGTCGTTTGTTTATTTCGGTTGATCGTTGAGAACCAGGATTCTGGTTTCCTCTCATCCTCTGGGTGAAAGTGAGACAGAAACAGGATTCCCTTGATGGGGGCTGTCAGCCAAGAAATCTCGCAACATCTTGGCTGGCCGGCCCGTTTCACCCTGTTGATCCCCGTCTCGGATTGGACATGGCCTGTGGCCGCTACCGTCCGACGCCTTCTTCAGCTACTGGCACGCGCTTGTTTTGATGATCGATCGACGCGCACAAGCTCGGCCCGTTCATGAATACATTGCCATCTGCCAATTTTAGAGAAAGGTGCGTGCGCATTTTTGTGCGGGCATGCTACTGGAGCATGCGTATGGCTTTGGGCATTATTATCTGGGACTGGGTGCATGTGCATATTGCAGAGCAAAGTGGTAGCAACGCGGAGTTGGTGGACACTGCCCAAACGTGTCTGCTTCCTTCGTATGAACCTTCCATGCGAATTTGGTATTAGTTGGTATTGGTACTAGTATTAGTTAGTACAGAACAATCCTGGTTGGTATAAGTTGGTACGGAGTACTAGACGTATTAGTTAGCACAGAACAATCTTGCTTAAACCAACTTAGAGGATGCGTGGGCGTCATTAGTTGTGCACTGCAAATCAATCCTAGCAGTAGCAAAAGTTTCTGAATAGACAGACAATAGATGTACTGTACAGCTAAACCGATGAAGGGGATCAGCACAGATCCCTGCCTAGTGCCTAGTCCGACGTGGCAGCGCTGCACTGGCCTGATGAGGAGCCCCTTCCTGTGCGGCTGTGCCGTCCTCGCCTCGTCATCGCGTGCGTGGCGGGGCACGTCGCCGTCGGTGATGGAAGGAAAAAATGTCTCTTGTCCTCACCGGTCACCACCCTGCCTTTATGAACAGTCGCTCTGTTTTTCTCCCCATCTCGTGCTAGCCATGCATTTGGCAATGCGAGCTCGTCAATTTCTTCGAAATGTCGCGGGAAGGAAATGGTCCCTACTCAGAATCTGAATCTGCAAATGGTACTGCTGCCGCCGTGCTTCCTGCTCTGTCCGGTGGTCTCCGTTCTCGCCGTCAAATGGCCCAGGCAGCACTCCGTTAATCAGGCTGCACACTGCACAGGGAATCCGGGGCCGATCGAAGTTTCTCTCTCTGACACCATGCACACCAACCGTGTGCACGCACGCAGTAGCCGGTCGCAGCACCGAAGCTCCGCGCCTCCCCCGCCCGGATCTCGCCGGTTTCCATGCCGGGCTCCCGTTGACCTGCCTCTTCTTGGCAGGGCCATGCCATACGGGCCTGAATTACCATCCCGAGATCTACGAGAAATGCTTTGCATTGCAGCACCGACTAATCAATGGATCGTACTCGATCCAGTACTGATATACTAGTATTTATTTTCAAGCTTCCAGGATATATTCAGCTTAGTTCCCATGTCGCCTTGTGCCAGCTGGTTACTGAGTGGCCGTAGATGTCTTTGTTTTTGCTTAATCGGATCGGACGTATTACGACTATGATACATCGCCATCTTTCCTTTGGTGTGTGCCACACTGCAATTTACACAGGTGTGCTGGTTGGTGATGGTGAGTATGACTAACCACCTAATGAAAATAGACAGACAGAATGGTCTCACATTATATCGCAAAGACAGTCGTGGTGGCTACCTACCTCAACCTGCTTTGTTCCAACTGTCCCCTTTGCCACTAAGCACCAACTCAAATGGTTTTGGTCCAGGTCACCGTGCTTTCTGTTGGACCGTAGTAGGTTGCACTCACGCATGTTTTCAGACTCCTGGCCAACAAATGCAAAGTTCTTGGCTGATGGATTCTTGCAGCAATGCAATGCACTACTCCCTCAATCCCAAAAGAATGTAGTTTTTCTTTTCTTCTTTTGGCTATGAATATGAATAAACACTTGTCTAAATTCATTGTAGAAACGACACTGGGGCCGAGTGGTAACAATCTCGTACTACGTACACTAGTAAACATTGGTTCAAATGGTTTCGTTTTGACCTACACTAGCACGTGAACACAGTACGTTTTCCACTCGATCCCTTGCCTCGGGATTTGCTGCCGGTCCGTCTGACGCGGCGATGTCAACGCTGTTGAGCGAGCTTATCACGTGCGGGGGACGGGCGCGTATCCAGGGTCCTGATTCCTAGCGAGAAAAGAGACATCGAGATACACAGCCAAGCACGTCTAGGGATTCGACCACAGTAATCGTTGTTCATTCGTGACTTCGTCTGCACCAGCAGGAGGGAAGTCACCGGCGGCCGTCGGCGGGGAGGAGATGTCGGACGGCGCGGGCTCCCGGACGGGCGTCGCGGGCGCGCTGGGCCTCTCGGTCACCTCGTCGGTGGCCATCGTCATCTGCAACAAGTACCTCATCAGTACTCTCGGCTTCTTCTTCGGTCAGTATGTGTAACTACCCCTCTACGGCAAAGTTTTTGTCCACTACAATACCGTATACTGTTGCTGTGCGTGCAAGCCAGAGTTTCTGAACTTTTGTTGCTGCTGGTGTTTTGGGGCCGAAAAAAATGCAGCGACGACGCTGACGAGCTGGCATCTCATGGTGACCTTCTTCACTCTGTACGTTGCGCAGCGGCTGCACTTCTTTGAGCCAAAGCCAATTGACGCGCGGACCGTCATCTCCTTCGGACTGCTCAATGGCATCTCCATTGGCCTCCTCAACCTCTGCCTCGGATTCAACTCTGTCGGCTTCTATCAGGCAAGCATACATTGGCTACCACACTGCTATTTGCTGACCAGTAGTATTATGTTCTTGCCTCTGAAATTTACTATTGTTTCTTGTAACAGATGACCAAGCTGGCTATCATACCCTTCACCATAGTCTTGGAAACCATCTTTCTGAACAAGAAGTTCAGGTCATTCCCGAAATCCTTGCCACATTCTACCCAGTGTTTAATATGAGCTGCTCTTGTTCCATGTTGTGAAAAAAAATGACTTCTCATACTCGACGAGCCTGAACCTTTCAGTCAGACCATCAAGGGCTCCCTCATGGTCCTGCTCCTTGGAGTCGGCATTGCATCGGTCACGGATCTCCAGCTCAATCTCCTTGGCTCGGTCATTGCGGTTCTAACCATCGCCGCGACATGCGTCGGGCAGATTGTATCCTTATGCTTGCTGTTTTCACATGAACTTCGTGCAAATGAGCTTGTAGCTCAGTGGTAGGGCTTCCGGTTGGGGAGCCACCCATCCAGGGTTCAAGGCCTGGGTGTTGCACGATAAAAATCCCCTCGCCGGTGAAGCCAGGGTTCGGGGGTTTTTCCGCGGCCGGGAAGCTGTGACTTTCCTCTTAATGAAAAATGGCTGGGGCTATTCCCCTCCGGTCGCGTTTTTTTTTCACATGAACTTCCTTCAGCAGCTGAAGCTAAGCTGCTGGCTGGATCTTACAGTCTTTCATGCACCCTGCATACACTGCATCCACATGCTGGCTTGTCATCCTTAACCTTGGTGCTGAACAAAGCTGACCAACCAAATCCAGAGGAGGCTGAAGGTTTCCTCGACGCAGCTGCTGTACCAGTCGTCGCCGTACCAGTCCGCGGTGCTGCTCGTCACTGGACCATTCGTGGACAAGCTCCTGATCAAGCGCGACGTCTTCTCGTTCAACTACACCACCCAAGTCGTGGTAAGTACCCTTGGCACAATAGATCCCGATAGGTTCACCGGTCGATCAATTGTAGCATTACCAGCTGTAACCTTGCTCGAATGCTCCGTGGCTCGCTTGTGTGCAGGTGTTCATCCTGCTATCGTGCTCGATCGCGGTGTGCGTCAACTTCAGCACGTTCCTGGTGATCGGCACGACGTCGCCCGTGACGTACCAGGTGCTGGGCCACCTCAAAACGTGCCTGGTGCTCTCCTTCGGCTACATCATCCTCAAGGACCCCTTCAGCGCACGCAACGTGGTGGGCATCCTCATCGCCATCTTCGGCATGGGCCTCTACTCCTACTACTCCGTCGTCGAGAGCAGGAAGAAGACTGAGGCCGCCAGCTTGCTGCCTGTCGCCGCGCAGGTATTAGTCAACTAAGTGCATCCACTTCGTCTGAAACTGTGAAATTAAGGAGGTCAGAGGTGTGACAACGACGAACCCGATCTATACAATATTGCAGATGAGCGAGAAGGACTCGTCGCCACTCCTTGGCGCCAAGAGCTCGCCGCGGACAGAGAACAAAGGCGAGGAGACCTTCGACTACATGCCGAGGACGGCGAAGAGCGCGTTCACCGGCCGGTGAGCCTTTAGCTTTGTACGAGAAGTACGTTCTTATACCTTTCTAGAGTGGTGGTAGACGACGAACAACACGGCAGAACGGGAATGTGCCAGTGAAAGATGTAATGGTGGCAAGGGAAATTCCAATTACCATTTTGCTATTTCTTCTCTGGGGTGGTGACGGGTTGCTAGATGATAGATGACAGAATGTGTTGTTTCTCGAGCTTGAAATAGCAGATTGGATTGGTGAATGGTGATAGTACAAGACGTCCTGTAAGGTTTGCGCCAATTTTAAAGGAAAGTCAAGGTCTCTCTTTTTTGTTCTAAAAAAAGGTCTCTTTTTTTCACCTTGTCGTCCTAATACTGATGGCATTATTGGGCACTGTAGCTGGCATTATTGGGCACTGTAGTCGGATTGTGGATTAGGGATGAAAGTGAAGCCAGAAGATATCGGTATTTGGATGCAGTAGGATTCACGTCAATCCATGTGTGTTAGGATATATATTGGAATGAAACTTGAATTAGATTCTACTCTAGTCCAAGACACGTGGATTAGAGCGAATACGGTAACACCCAAAAAAAGACCAAGATTTTACCGTGTTGTTTTACTAATAAAACAAAAATAGTAGCATAAAAACAATAATTATTGAAGCACTATTTACCGTTCCAGATCGTATTTGTGCAGTAAAATATTGAGATATCATAGCATTTTCTATAGAGAAGAAAGAGTCTCTAATTTCGAGAGCCCAGGCCAGGCCTAGCAGGCCAACAATTACTCTGAGTCCTAGCTTCTTTGCAAACCGTACACCTTGTAAGCCCACCGCCCAAGCTGCGAAGCACCTCGCACCGAAGTTATGCAGTGCTTAGGCAGTTGAGCGGAGGCTGTAGTCTAAAAAAGTCTAAGTTATGCAGTGTTAGGCAGTTGAGCGGAGGCTGTAGTCTAAAAAAGTCTTAAAAATAGGGATAATTGCTTATTTGGTTCTAAAAAAAATTTTGCTTACTTATTTGGTTATTTTTTTTTTGAAGTTGTCTATTTGGCCTAAAACTAAAATTTTATTATTTATTTGGTCTTCCATTAGTTTGGAGGTGTTAACGGTGCTAAGTGCCACATAAAAAGACCGTTTTGCCCCTATGATAAAAAAATAAAACACAGGTTTTTTTTTTAATGTATATGCCGAACTTCGGGCTCCAAGCCCTACTCGTGTATATACGCCGGCGTAGTCCTCGATGCGCTGGTTCTAGATCTGAAAAGCTCATTCCGAGCTGCCACCCGTAGCCCCCTCCACCTCTCACCGAAGTTCGGCAAAACCATGGTTCCGGCGAAGTCTCCGGCGAGCTTTTCCGGCCATCTCGTCCATCCCCGGTGAAAAAGGTCAGCACCAAGAGGTAGCCCACGTCGTTTTCTTCGCCGTGATGTACTCATTTACTTGAATCCGTGCCCATTTGACCCGTTTTCCATCCCATCTCTCTCTTTTCCGGCGAGGTGCCTCCATGGTCGGGTTGCAGTTCTTCGTCTTCGTCCGCCGCGACCCCGTGCGCCGCCACCTGCGGTTCCCGCGCGCGCAGACCCGCATCCCCTCTAGTCGGGTCCCGCACGCCGAGCTGCAAGGCAGCAGCGCCACTGCCGCCCGTGGCCCATCGGCCACTGCCGAGGGCGCCAGTCCGGGAGGCCCCGCACGCGTGGGCCCCTATGCCACGTGGCTCCGTGCCTCGTCCTCCCTGCGTGCGAACAGCAGCAGCAGCCATGGCTGCCAGTTCACGTTCGTGAAGATGAAGACCAAGGTAGAAGACCAAGGAAGTGAGGGGCAAATTTATCTTTTCCTTCGACCTACAGTGTCCAAACTAACCAACTTCACTAATAAATCTAACGGAAGGCCAAAGAAGTAACAAAATTTTATTTTTGGTCAAATAGACAACTTCAAAAAAAAAATCAAATAAGTAATCAAACTTTTTTTAAGGCCAAATAAATAATTGTCCCTTAAAAATATGGATTCCACTTAATATCATGACCCAACCTACACTATTAGAAACCAGAGACTTTGCCGAGTGCAAATTATCTGGGCACTCGGCAAAGCCATATTTTGTCGAGCACCGCACTCGGCAAAATAATTCACTCGGCAAAGCCGGCAAAGGTGGCTTTGTCGAGTGCCAGGCACTCCGCAAAATTGTCCTTTGCCGAGTGTCGTGGCACTCGACAAAATGTGCCCGGGCCGTCAGGGCGGCCACCTACCGTCAGATTTTGTCGAGTGCCAACCGTTTCGGCAAAATTTTGTTTATTTTTTGAAAACATATTTTGCCGAGTGCCAGCCCTAGGCACGCATCAATTTTTTTTAATTTTTTTCAAACATATTTTGCTGAGTGCAAGCCATAGGCACTCAGCAAAATTTTCATTTTTATTTTTAAAAACATATTTTGCCGAGTGCAAGCCCTAGGTTGGCGGCACTCGGCAAAGTTTTTTTAAAAAATAGATAAAAATTGCCGAGTGCTTAGCCAGACACTTGGCAAAATACTCGTTAACGGTTGCCCTCGTGACCGGGTGAAATATTTTGCCGAGCGTAGCCGCAAGCACTCGGCAAAATAAGTGCCCCGATAAAAAATACTCGGCAAAGTTTATTTGCCGAACAGAATTATGCTGAATGGATTTTGTTGAGTGCTACGCTCGGTAAAGCCTTTGACAAGTGTAAGCCGTTGTCTCCAGTAGAGCTGGCTATTTCGTCAAAGTAATGTGAATGTACCTGACTATGCCATGGAAATGGTTAAAGTAATGTGTATGTCGTTATCGTTAGTTCATTTTTATGTGATGGAGTAGGTTATATACTTGCATGGCTAGTATCGTGTTCTTCGAATTGACGAGTTTATCGTTTCTAACCGCCATCGATGTACTTTCAATCGTATAGTGTCGTTCTTGCCATTGCTAAAATGTCGACACCATTCTTGTTTTCGATGATATCGCATCGTTTTTGTTTTGATAGAGAAATGTGAAACGTGAAATGATAAAGCCTTCCTCCTATTGTTCCGGATCACGCATAGTGTGGATCGCATTGATCGGTAACAGTATGAAGTTAGATTCGAGCATATAACTCACCAAATATCAAACGGCAAGGAAAAAAGCATGAGCTAAAGCACATGAACAAATGTAGGCCCGGCCCAGCATCATTGCAGCAGGCCCGGGCTGTTCTTCCGTCACCAAAAACCAAGAGCAAGAGGACAAGACAAGCACAACAAAGCAGCTCCAAAACATGAAAAAAAAAGGAGGAATAAACAAGAGTGTTACTGAAAGCTTCCTTGCGTGAAGAGTAGTAAGTGAGTCTAATTCATCAACCTACTATACCTACCAACTTATTATAGGTTTAATTGTACAGGCTGTCTAAAAAACTAAACATATACTCCGTACTTGAGTTCATAGATTAGTCCCCTTACCCCCACATCATGGCTTAAATCTGTCGACATGGATGGAGAGCATCAATTCCAGCCCTGTTGTACCTAGTGGCTAGTAGTGGTAGTGGTGGAATACATCTCAGGGGCCGAGCTGCCGGCCGGGGATCCAGCATCATATTCATATATATCCGCGTTTCACTATCTCCGCTGCTAATGCGGGTCAGGCTCGGCCACGATTATTCGTAGCTAGCGGGATGGCCGTTTGTTTCGACGGCCACGGCCACGGCCACCGGCGGCCGGCCGGACACGAGGCTATGCAGTGCCAATTGCACTGCCGGCCACCGGCGGATCCTCTGCATGCCAATAATTGCTGCTGTGTGGGTGGTGCGATGTCTTTTTGCATGCATGCCGTGTGATTGTGGCCTTGTTTTCGTTTAGTTACCTTCCAAATTTCAGGTCTTTTCGTCCTCTATTCATCACATCAGTCTTGCGACACATATATGAAGCAGTAAATATAAGTAAAAAATAATTAATTATATAGTTTGATTGTAAATTATAAGACGAATGTTTTAAATCTAATTAATTTATAATTAAATAACATTTACCAAATATTTGCAGTTACCAGCCCGCTGGGCACGCCGAGCGTACGCGGCGGTAGCACGGCTGACGTCGTCGAGCTGACAGCGCCAGTCAAGTCTAGATTCCAATGCGGGGACTTGCGGGAGTCCGCCTTGTTGTCGTCTCCGCTAGCTAGCCGGCCGGCCGCCGCCTGGCCTGCCGCGTGGACACGAGGGAGCCTATGAGTGAAGGAACCGAAGGCTTCCGGCCGCGTCGGTTCGGTTGGTGCGCAGCGCAAGCCCACACCACACACAGCCGCACAGTGCCACCGGCAGGCAGCAGCGGGAGGGTTTCCGAGCGACTCTCTTGATCAGTGAGAAGACTGAAGAGTGCCAGACCGCCGAAAACCACAGAATTCATTCACGTGTATGTCACGTGCTCAAGGATTGGTTGTACGTACATCCATAGATTATGGTCACGGCAGAAAAATGAGGAAAGTGAGCGTAGTTCACTTGGTTTGGGTGAGAGGTGTGGCAAATGCACTCAACCACACAGGTTTGAATCCTATCTTGGACTGAATTTAGGTGTTTATTTCTTCTCTTAATTAATGAAAAATCACCTAGTTCCTCCTAGGTTGGATCTTATTTTTTTTGTCACAACAGAAAAAAGGCGCGTGTTATGTACCAAAAAGACCTGTCTAGATCATTATTAAAATGAGTTGCTTAGTGTAAAATTTAGGCGGCCAAAATTTAGTCTTATGTTGTTTAAATATAAGAACAATTATAAGATAGTAACAATTAGTTGAATGGTTCCTTTAGCGATCCTATAAAGTTTAGCATCCTGTTTGATTATTCACTAAAGGCCGAACCAGTAAATGAAGTCTATGCAGGTAGATGGATCACGAGTGGATGAGAGGCAGAATTAATAAAGGGTATTCTCTATGAACTTTGCACTTTAGTCGCTTTTAACATCTCTAAGCTACTAAAGCAACTAAACTTTAGTCGCTTTTAGTTGCGAGGGTGAACTAAACAGGTCTACACCTTTTAGTCTATGCGTTTAGAGAGCATAAGAGTAAATGTTTACAGTGATTACTCCTATCATAAAATAACGTTAGATATTGTCTTTGGAGAAGTCAAACTTTTCATTTAACTTCATTTGTAAAAATCTTATCAATGTTGTATATCATGAAAAATATTTTATTATTAGTCTAGCGAAGCATATCGTTGATATTTTTTATTTAGCTAAAAAGAGTTTGTTTAATTCACTCGTCTAAGTAATCACGAACAAATTATAGTTATTTGGTCGGATTTCTTGTGGTAGAACTAGCTCACCAAGTTCTCGACATGACATAAATATTCATATTTTTTGATTTAGTTTATAATTTAAATATATTATTTTTAGTGGTAAAAGCAAGATGTCTATATTATCTTTGTCAATCTTAAGGTCCCATTTCAATACCTGGGGATTCTACACATCTCGATAAAAAAAGTCTCGGAATTCTAGAATCATTTTCAAGCATCATAGGATTTTAGAGGATTTTAACAGATAGACACAAAATCTAGAAATAGAGATTATTTTTTATCAAGAATCTGGATTTTAGAATTCGATCCAAATCCAAACATGGCTTAAGTCGGGAAGAAGAAAAATCCTATCTAAACAATCACTAAGACTCGTCATATTCAATTAACGTGGGACGGGAATCAAACGTGGGAGCTGGGAGGGGACAAGGCGCCGCAAGAGCTCGTGCCAGCCACAAAGCCAGCTCCGCTCCAATCACATGTGGCATGGCTGTGCACATACTCCGTAGATAAAGATGCTGCCTGCATATATGCATAGATGCGCTCAGTTACAGTCTAGTCTATTTTGTATTTCCCATGGAAGTCTGGCGGAATAAAATTATGCGGAATTGCTCGTTTATCATGCTGCCCGAGGGCCCCCTCAAGCACACCATATATTTTTCTTTTCACAAGGATCAAGGGCTATTGGTTTGGTCTTTGGATGCTAGAAAAAGAAAACCACGAAACCAAAAATATATTCTACGATGAACCTAATTCTTATTCTTTACAATAGATTCATTTATCGATCTGTATCCACAAAAAATATATATTATAAGTATTTGGTTAACTTAAAAAGTTTGACTACTAAGGTTAGTAGGATCCGTATCGGAGTCGGACAAATTACGTCGCTTTCTCCGATGAGACGTAGACAAGTCACCTGCTAGCTGTCTGCTGAGTGGTGACTGCGGTTAAGTTTGGAATAAACTTTCAGCACCGGCCCGTCTCTTTACAAGCGCGCGCGCACACGCACACATACTCCACACGACATAGGCTGCGTTTAGTTACCTAGAAATTATCCTAAAATTTACTATACAGAATTCCTATCACCCGTCACATTAAAATGCCGGCACATGCATGGAATACTAAATGACCTTTTTCTCCAATGAGTGACTGGCTATGTGTTTGCTCTGCATCATAGTTTGTTACTACAGGGCGCTCGATCATAGCAACAAACAGTACATCAAAGCAACATACAGTGCGCACGATCACAGCGTGGCAAGCGTATTTGCATGAGCCGTGTTGGACCGTGAGTGTATTAGGCCCATGAGGCTAGGCCCATGTATAACATATATTGCTACCCTTCTAGTGTTAGTCCAAGTTAGTGAATCAGAAATTCTAACATGGTATCAAACTAGGGTTTTCAATCTCTCCCTCCCCTCCTCCCCCACCCAGCCGCCAGCCGTCGGCCGGCCCGCCGTCATCGCCGCCACCGCCGCCACGGCTGGTCGGCCTCCTCCTCCTCCCCTACCTACTTCCACTGCTTTCCTCCTCTTTCTACCTACTCCTAGGCGCAGGCTGCCGCCACCCCAGGCGCTCCCCGCCCCCTCCTCCCGCTGCCGCCCCTGGCACCTCACGCGCCGCCGCCGCTGCTCTCATGGCGGCGGGCGCGGGGGCACCGGGTGCGGGCGCGGGCGGCCCCCCAGCCGCGGGCGACCCCCCAGCCCCGGACACGGGCGGCCCCCCGGGCGCGGGCGCTGGGGATCCCCCTGGTGCGGGAACGGGCGGACCCCCCGCGACGGGTGTGGGCGGCCCGGGCGCCGGCGCCGGGGATGCTGCAGCCCTGGCGGCTGCCGTCGCCGTCCTCCCCCTGGGCATGCCGCCGTGGACTCCCACCCCTCTCACCCTAGCGGCAGGCGCAGGGGCCGGGGGCGCGAGCGCCCAGACTAGTGCGACTCCGTTCCCTGCCCCACCCCCCTTCCGCCCAACACGGAGCGCCCCGACTCCGCCCTCGCCGCCGCCCTCGTCACTGCTCGGGCTGCTGCCGCGGAGAGCCAGGCCCGTGTGCGTGCTGAAAGCATCTAGGCCCCTTAATGTGGTTTCGATGATTGATGACAATATTTACCATAACTAACATGTGTTTTGCAGAAACATTGGTAAGTTAGGTTATGGTGATGGATACCGTGGGCAATACGGGTTTCATGCTCCCTTGACGATGGAAATCGTTTCGGTTTTCAAAGGATGGACGACAAGGTCAAGAATGGTTAGTTCCGATCGTCCATGGTGTTGGGTGACGTCGGATTAGTCGTTAGGACTTTGTTTTTCCTTTGGCCGTACTATTAAGGGGAGTGCAAACGGGTAGCTTGACCTAGATAAGTCTAATGGTTTAGGTGTGATGCACACTTGTGAAACTTAGCACTAGGTAACTACAAAAAGGCCCTAAGGTACGTTGGAGTTAAAGCCGTTCACAAAGATCGTCGAATTCGAAGTGAAACGGTTGTTTTAGCTGCACCGGACGCTGGACCGAAGAAGACCGGACGCGTCCGGTCTATTCATTTGCGTGTGCAGCAGAATGTTTGAACGCACCGGACACTGGGACAGTGAGTCCGGTGGTAAGCACCAGACGCGTCTGGTGCAACGCCGAAAATGATAACGGACCGGACGCCGGCCCGGACGCGTCCGGTGCTACACCAGACGCTGTCCAGAAGCTATGTTTGCAGACCGAAACACCAGACGCGTCCGGTGTAACTGACCGGACGCGTCCGGTGGGTACGTAACGGCTAGCTGAGTTCGTTCGCGTATTTGAAAAATTGAACAGACCGAACGCGTCTGGTGCTGGGGACCGGACGCGTCCGGTGACCCCGAATATCGTGGTTTGGAAGGTAACGGTTGGATTTGGCCCATGGGGCTATAAATACATCTCCTACCCCTCCATACCAGATGTCTTGCCTATTATTTTCAGCTGAACAACCTCTTTAGTGTCCAAAGAGAGCAAGAGCCCTAGTGAGGTGCTAGTGATTTGAGAATCCATTGATTAGCACTCATTAGTGAATCAAGAGTAGCAAGTGTGCATCCATCGTCTCATTAGGCTTTGCGAGGTCAAGTGAGAGCTTGTGCTTATTACTCTTGGTGATCGCCATCACCTAGACGGCTTGATTGTGATTGGGAGTTTGGTGATCATCCGGCGGAGCTTGTGGATGGGCCAACTCGAGTTGTGAGCGGTTCCGGCGATTCACCGGGACGGAGTGTCAAAGAATCAGCCCGGAGAGAGCACTTGGTCCTTGCGTGGATCAAGGAGGAGCTATACCCTTGCGCGGGTGCTCCAACGAGGACTAGTGGAGAGTGGCGACTCTCTGATACCTCGGGAAAACATCGCCGTGTTTCTTGCCCCTTTACTTTCCGCATTTACTTTCTAGCATTTACATTTCCGCAATTTACATTCTTAGAATTGCCATGCTAGATTAGGATTGGAACTAGGGTGCAAAACTTTTCTCGGTAGAATCCTTAGGAACACACATAGGCACATAGGGTGAAATGGGCTAATAGGTTTTAATTCCGCAAGAAATTTTAGAATTAGCCCAATTCACCCCCCTCTTGGGCATCTTGATCCTTTCACGTGCGGCCGCCCTTACCTGGGAGCGCGAGCGCGAGGCGGCCGATGCACTGGCCCGCCAGATCGCCAAGGCAGAGCAGCTTCTCGTCCTCCCTACCTCCCACGACGTCGGGGACACATCCTCCGGCTCATCGGGTCACCGCGTATCCCACATCGCGGTCATCTGGCATGATCCGGCCAATCCGCTCGTGGCGCAGCTCCACTACCAAGCCGGGGGGTGTCCAAAATATCCGGCTGCTCGTCCTGGTCGTCCTCGATCCTGAGTCTCCCTCCTGCGCCTGTTGGCGGGACCTGGTCCTCCTCACCCTCCGCCGCTACACCCTCGACGACCACGTCCTCGTCGACGCCTCGGTCGCGGCCCAGACCCCGCGTGGCTGCGCCTTGACAGCATCGTGCTCTCCTGGATCCTCGGGATGATCTCCCTCGACCTCCATGACCTCATCCGCAACTCCATCGACGCTCGCCGGGCCTGGCTCGCATTCGAGGGCCAGTTTCTGGGCAATGCCGAGGCCCGGGCTCTGCGTCTCAATGCGAGCTTCCGTACCTTCGTCCAGGGTGACCTCTCCGTCGGCGAGTTCTGCCGTCGGATGAAGGGCATGGCCGACTCTCTTGGTGACCTTGGCTGGCTCATGGAGGACCACATCCTGGTCCTTAATGTTCTCCGCGGGCTCAGTGACCGCTACGCCCACCTCCGGACGTGGATCACCCGGCAGTGGCCCTTCCCACCTTCCTGCAGGTCCGTGACGACCATGTCATGGAGGAGCTCACTCAGGGCATTCTGCCTAGATCCACCTCTGCACCAGGGTCCTTATCTTCCTCGACTGCCCTTGCCGCTACTCCTCCGCCGCGTCTGTCTTCTCCTCCGCCGTCGTCTCTTCTTGGTCCTCCTCCCCCCGGGCCGAGCGGGGGTGGGGGACCGTGGCGGCCGCCGTCGCCGTGGAGGAGGGCGTGGTGCGGGTCCTGGCCTTGGGAGAAACCCGGCGCCCGCACCTCCACGGGGTACACCCTGGCCCTCCTTCCACAACCGTGGTCGGGGCGCATCTCCATGTGGCCCTTCCAGGCTCCCGGCGCTGAGACTCGCCCGCCGGCGGCCATGCTCGCTGGTGCTCCTCTGGGGTTTCACTCCGCGGCTCTGTGGGCTACATCTCCCGGTGCCTCGCCTGGACTGTGGTGACACCTCTCGGGGCCTCGCCCGGGCCTGTCGGTTGGGACCCGGCGGCCTTGGCCTCCTCCTTCAACACCGTGGCCCTGACACCGCCTGTCGGACCCAAGTGGGTCGTCGACTCGGGTGCCACTTACCACAACACTCCCCACCCTGGTATACTATCTTCTGTTCACCCTCCTTCTTCCTCGCATCCTTCATCCATCATGGTCGCAAATGGTTCGTGTCTTCCTAATCCGTGGGTGCCGCTAGCGCTCATGGCTCTTTTCGTCTTCCTGATGTTCTTGTTGCACCCTCTATTGTTCACAACCTTCTTTCTATTCATCGATTTACAGCTGATAATTCTTGTTTTGTTGAATTTAACTCTTCTGGTCTTACTGTGAAGGATTTGGTTTCCCGACATCCTCTTCTCTGATGTGACAGCACAGGGCCCCTTTGCACCCTTCGGTTTCCGGCGTCTGCTTCGCCTTCTTCACCGTCCACTTTGTTAGCTACTTTCGCCACTACTACTTCCTCCACCACTTGGCATCCTGGACGTGATGCTCTGATGTAGCTTAGTCGTAGTTTCGACATTCATTGTACTCAGGCTCACGATGAGCATTTGTGTCATGTGTGCCAGCTGGGGCGTCATGTTTGTCTTCCTTTTCATTCTTCTTCTTCACATGCTACTCATGTGTTTGATCTTGTCCACTGCGACCTATGGACATCTCCTGCCATTAGCATTTCTGGCTATAAATATTATCTTGTGGTGGTTGATGATTTCTCTCACTATTCGTGGACTTTTCCCTTGCGTGTGAAGTCTGATGCTTTTCTCGCACTTCTCCACTTCTTCGCCTGGGTGTCTACTCAGTTCAGCCTCACCATCAAGGCCGTCTAGTGTGACAATGGCCGCGAGTTCGATAACACCACCTCGCACGCCTTCTTCCTCTCTCACGGTGTCCAATTGCGCATGTCTTGCCCATACACCTCCCCCAGAATGGCAAGGCTGAGTGCATGATTCGCACCACCAACGACACCATGTGCACCCTTCTGCTCCAGGCGTCCCTCCCTGCTCGCTTCTGGGCTGAGAGCCTCCACACCTCCACCTATCTCCTTAACCGCCTTTCTTCCCCTGCTTGCCCAGCTCCTACACCACACCACGCTCTTTTCGGTACCCCTCCTCGGAATGACCACCTTCGGGTCTTCGGGTGTGCGTGTTACCCTAACACCACTGCCACCGCTCCCCACAAGCTGGCTCCCCGTTCGACTCTGTGTGTCTTCCTCGGGTATTCCCCTGATCATAAGGGTTACCGCTGCTTTGACCTCACCTCTCGTCGGGTCCTCATCTTTTTTCATGTGGTGTTCGATGAGTCCGTCTTCCCCTTCTCCACCACCACCACCGCCACCACCTCCACCCCCTGACCTTGACCCTTCTCTCTGTTTTCCACTAACATGGTGGTCCAGCCACCTTTACCGTTGTCTCCTGCAGGTGCTGCCACTCCATGCCCTTCGCCGGGCCCGTGCCCCGGCTCGCCGCTCACCAGTGACGCTCCTAGCCCTGTGCCCTGCCCGGGCCCGGAGGCATCACCCTCCGGTGCTGCTCCTACGACCGACGCGGTTCTAGGGACGCCGGTTTCTGCACCGGCTCCCGCACCTCCTGCTTGTTTCGCCCAGCCGGTGCAGGTCTACCAGCGTCATGCGCGGGTGGCTCCGCTGCCTCAGTCACCACTGGTGGACTCTTCTCCATCAGCCACGCCTCCACCGCTGGTGGCCTCTACTCCGCCGTGGATGCCTACACCACCGTCGCGGCCGCCGGCTGTCCGTGTTGTCCCGCCGGTGTACCACCCACCGCTCCTTCACTGACACCCGCGGTATGTTCACCCTATGCTGATGCGGCACGCGGCTGGTACCCTGCGGTCCCAGGCTCTTGCGATGATGCCCGGCGACCCGCAGGTCTCTCCTGTACCCTCTTCCGTTAGCGACGCCTTGTCGGACCCTCATTGGCATCGCACGATGGAAGAGGGGTACACGGCTCTCCTCGCCAACCAGACATGGGATCTGGTGCCCCGTCCGTCCGGCTCCAACGTCGTCACCGACAAGTGCATCTGGACTCACAAGCGGCGGGCTGATGGTACCCTTGAGAGGTACAAGGCTCACTGGGTTCTCTGGGGTTTCACTCAGCGCCCCGGGGTCGACTATGATAAGACTTTCAACCCAGTGGTGAAGCCGGCCACCGTCCGCATGGTGCTCTAACTGGCTTTAGCCCGCTCCTAGTCCGTGCATCAGCTGGACGTCAAGGATGCTTTTCTGCACGGGACTCTCAATGAGACGGTCTACTGCAGTCAGCCGGCGGGGTTTGTTGACTCTTCTTGTCTCGACATGGTCTGCCAACTCAACAAGTCTCTCTACGGCCTCAAGCAGGCCCCTCGGGCGTGGCACTCTTGACTTACTGCCTTCCTGTTGTCACTGGGATTTGTGGAGGCCAAATCAGATACGTCTCTGTTCATCTATCACCGCGGAGCTGAGACTACCTACCTGCTGCTCTATGTTAATGATATTGTCCTCATAGCCTCCAGTCCGTCACTACTCCACCACATTATCAGCTCTCTTCAGAAGGAGTTTTCTGTGAAGAATATCGGTGTGCTCCACCACTTCCTCGGGGTCACTGTTGAGCCTTGTCCCACCGGGCTACTTCTTCACCAGCGGCAGTACACTCTTGATATCCTGGAGCGAGCTGGGATGACTAACTGCAAGCCCTGCTCCACTCCAGTTGACACACAGGGCAAGCTGTCAGAGGCTGAGGGCAACCCAGTGGTAGATCCCACTGCCTACCGGAGTCTTGCCGGTGCACTTCAGTACCTCACCTTCACCAGGCCGGACATCACCTATGCAGTGCAACAGGTATGTCTTCACATGCATGATCCCCGAGAGCCCCACCTCACTGCTCTCAAGCACCTCCTCCGTTACCTCCGCGGCACTGTCGACTACGACCTGCTCCTTCACCGATCTTCGTCCACCGAGCTTGTCGTCTACACTGACGCCGACTAGGCCGGGTGTCTGGACACTCGGCGCTCCACCTCCGGCTACGCTGTCTTCCTAGGCGGTAACCTAGTGTCCTGGTCGTCCAAGCGCCAGCCGATGGTCTCCCGCTCCAGTGCCGAGGCGGAGTACCGCGCTGTCGCCAACGGCGTGGCTGAGGCCTCCTGGCTCCGGCAGCTCCTTGCCGAGTTCCACAGCCCTCTCTTACGGAGCACGCTGGTCTACTGTGACAATGTCAGTGCGGTGTACCTCTCCACCAACCCTGTTCAGCACCAGCGAACCAAGCATGTGGAGATTAACCTACACTTTGTTCGAGACCGAGTCACCATCGGCGATGTTCGGCTTCTCCACGTCCCGACCACCTCCCAGTTTGCCGACATCTTCACCAAGGGCCTCCCGTCCTTGACCTTCACCGAGTTTCGCTCCAGCCTCAACATCACCGGTGGCTAGTTGCGTCTGTGGGGGGCTCGTGTGTGTGCTTCTTCTTTTCGTGTTCAGTCTGTAACTCCGCTGCGCCGGTAGTTCAGACTGCAGGGGGTGTTGGAGTATAAGTGTATTAGGCTCATGAGGCTAGGAGGATGAGGCCCATATATGACATATATTGCTACCCTTCTAGGGTTAGCACAAGTTAGTGAATCAGAAATTCTAACGAGCCGTAAAAACAAAAATTTATGGGCCACCGACAAAGTGCCGTAGCCCGTAATAAAAATAAAAAAATAATTTTTTTTGGAAAAGAAAGACTCGAGAGTGCCAACTTTATGAAACTTTTGACGGTTTTTTTTAGGAAAACTTTTGACAGGGCTAACTGGGTCACCCCTAACCCCGGGTAACCAAGTCGGTAGAGCCGCCCTTCAAGTCAAGACAAGAGGCGCGCCCTTGAAGCTAAGCTAAGCATAGGAAGAAAAATGCAGCCAGCAATTCAAAGCAGGAAGAAGTCGTGGGACGAAAAGAAGCGGAATTTTATAGAGACACAGCCATTCAGGTGTCAACTAGGAGTATATGAGCGGGCACGTACACCCACCACCTGATGCATATGTCACGCACGACGGGCCGACGGAACGAGAAATTGAAAAGGGTACAATGAAGATGACCACAATCCACATGAGCTTCACCTTCCACGTGCGAGGCACTTCGCATCGTGCCATTGTATATAGACACTAAACACCAAGCACCAAGCACCAAAAGCTGAGAGTATTTATCATCAGGGATCAGCTGGGGCTTGTTAGGGACGACGCAAAAGCTCGATCCATATATATTCTCTCCAGGGCATCGGCAGGTTTGTTGGTAGTCAATTCCAAATCTGCGTCGCCCATGTCCATGTGCCGGGTCAAGCAGAGCCATATCTCGTCACGACTCGAACGGGCTCTCCAGCCTTAATTAAGTCCGCGCGAGTAGGCTTTTCCCCTCGATTAATTAATTAACATGCTAGTGTTGGATTGATCTCCATACATATGGCCCAACGGCCATGTGAGACTTGGTCTCGCGCCCTGATCGGGGGCGCCCAACCGTGAATGGTTGGTGGGCCCCCGTCGCCCAGCGCATATATAAGGAAGGTGGGGGCCGGGGCACATGGTACGAGGTTGACCGCGCCGCCAGACTCCCCACCTACATCCTAAACCCTAGACCGATCTAAGAGGGGCGCTGCCAGCGACGGGAAGACTCATCGACGCCAGCGCCGCCACCCCGACGTCCACGCCGCCGAAAACGTCATCGTCATCACCTCCTTCACCGACCGTCGCTGCCAGTGTGCAGCCTCCATCAACGCTCGTGATGGGATCTGCTGCGCCACCGACAACGACCCCGACCGCTCCTCCCGCTGAGGGCTTCGGTGTGATCCCTATTCCTCTCACTCTCTCTCTCTCTCTTTGTTTCCCTCTGTCTCAGTAGTTCATGATCTATACTCCACACCTTGATGAACCTAACCCGACTAGACCCCACTGCTAGATCGATCCTATGTTGAATATGACCTAACAATGGTATCAGTATGAGCCTATAGTACGTGGATCTAGGTTCTGGGGTATGAAATGATATGAAAATGAAAAGAAAATGAGAAGAAGTCGACCAATCCGATGCGGATCGGGAAAATGAAACCCTAACCCTATAAAGAAGAATGATCCTTGCGGATCGGAGATAAGGAAGAAGAAAGCCGATGAAAATGAAACCCTAACCCTAAGCCCATGAAAACCAACCGATCCAATGGATCGGGAAGAACTGATCGGGAAGAACGATACCTCCCCGATCCTAAACCTAACTTCAAGAACCGAACGGGGAGGAGGAAGAACTTACCTCGAACCCGCCGCTTCTCCGATGCTTCGCCTCCGGCGCGTAGCAGGGCACCGCCCGCGAGGCCGCTCGACGGCGGCGCGCTCAGCATAGGCGAGCGCGCACGCCGGCGAAGGGGCCCGCGGCGGCGCCATCTTCTCCGGGCCGCTATGGCCGCCGCTGGCGGCTGCGGCCGCTCGCCCGGTCGCTGCGGCTGGTGAGGAATCGGGGAAGGAGAGAAATGAACCTAGGGTTTTCGGCGTTCGACAGCCGGTGCGGGTTTTGACCCCCCGATCCGCGTGCTCGGCCGTCCGATGCAGATGGACGGCTGGCGGCGATCGGGCCGGCCCACGCGGTGCGGCACGCCCGCGCGTTGGCTACTGGGCCGTTTTGGCCATCGGGCCGAATGGATTGCTGCGGCCCATGAAGTGAATAGTGCCTTTTTTGAATAAAATCTGAATTTCTAGAATTAAAAAAAAAAGAAAGCAACCGGGCCGCACTGGGCCGCAGCACTGGGCCGCGCTGACTGCGCCGCGCGCGTGAAGCAGGCCGTGGGCCGTTTTGTTTATAAGGCCGAATCGTTGGACTTTGGCCCAATATGAACAGTAATATTTTTTTATTTTCCAGAAATTGTTTTTGATGAATATTTGAATGAATTCGAATTGAATTTTGATGCAAATTTCCTCTGCAATTTTGTCCAACGATATTTTGCACAGAGAATAGAATAGAAATTGTAGACTTTCTGGAAAATTGAATTATGATATTTATGCATGTTTCCGCTGCGAATATTGAATTACTGCTCTCATATTAAATTTGAACCACCGGGATAATTTAATTTTTGAGAGAGAAAATATGAATTTCTGGTAATTTTATTATAGTGTTGTTATTTTCTGACCAACGTTGTTAATAACAATATTTTAATGGTTTTGATTCATGAGAATTATGCATAAATTTTACTTTTGCCCAACGGCGATGTAGAAATTTTTGCATAGATGAATTTTTTGGTATATTTTTTTAATTTGACCAACGTTAAATTAAGAGATGAAATTTTATTTATGAATATATCTCACTCTCTTTGATATGAATTTCAGGAGGAAAATTCTTTGTGAACATCAACAACATCCCGAAGCTCGATGGGACCAACTATCGAGTTTGGCGGGAGAAGTTTGAAGTGGAGCTTGCCTTGGGTGAGGTTGATATGGCAATCCATCACCCGTGTCCTGTTGAACCAGTGACACTGGTGAGGGGAGCTGATGAAGCTGATGCTGCTTTCGCTACTCGTGAGCGTGAGCATGCAGATAATGTGATGAAATATCAACTTGAACATAGAAATTGGGTTGGCTCCAACCACAAGTGTCTCTTAGTGGCCAAGGCCACTATTGATGAAACCATCAGGGGATCAATTCCAGAATGTGCCACTGCTAAAGAATACCTTGAAAAGGTGAAGAATCAGTTTACTGGGTCTACCAAGGCCACAACAAGTACACTGATCAAGAAACTCGTCACTTCGAAATACAGTGGTGGTGGCATCAGGAAGCACATTTGTGAAATGCGCACTACGGCATCTAAGCTTCAACCAATGGATTTGGAACTCAAAATTACTGATAAGTTCCTAATGCATCTGGTTTTTGCTTCTTTGCCTAAAGAATATGAAAACTTTGTTGTGAACTATAACATGCAGCCCGAAGATTGGGATTTTGAAAAACTCATTGGCATGTGTGTTCAGGAGGAGGAAAGAATTAAAAACTTACAGGGTGACACTGCTAACCTTGTGAGGGAGAACAAAAGAAAGCACTTTCAGAACAAGAATCCTAAACCACAGGAGAAACCCCAGTGGGATAGTGCCTCCTCTTATTCCAAGCCACAGGGAAAGGCCCCTATGAATCATCAAAATCACCCAAATGACCTTTTTGGTGGTGCTAAAAAAGATCAATGCAAATTCTGCATGAAGAGGGGACACTACAAGAGAGATTGCTCTCTCTATCTGAAGTCTCTGCTAAAGAGAGGTGAGGAAACTATTACATTTGTAGATGAATCTCTGTATTTGAATTATGCGAAAACCACTTGGTGGATTGATTCTGGTGCAACTACTCATGTTGCAAATTCTTTACAGGGGTTAAATGGGAAGAGAATCCTGCAAAGAGGGGAAAGAACAATTAAAGTTGCGAATGGAGTGCAAGCCAACGTTGAAGCCATTGGAGAACTCTCTTTAGAATTAAAGAATGGTTTTATACTTAGGCTTAAAGATGTACTCTATGTTCCTTCTTTGCATAGAAATTTAATAAGTGTCTCGAAACTTGATGATGATTATTTTGATTGCTATTTTGGTAATGGCCAATGTAAGATACTTATTAATAATGAATGTGTTGGTCTTGCCTTCCGACAAGACAAACTTTATTTATTATCTCTTGCTGATAATGTCAACAATGTCTGTAATGAGAATATGAATGATTCCCTATCTATGAATGTAAGTAAGAAGCGAAAGAGAATTGATAATGTGTCTTCGAAATTATGGCATTGTCGCTTGGGCCATATTTCGAGGGGGAGAATAGAACGATTAGTTAAAGAATCAATTCTCCCACACTTAGAATTTTCTGATCTAGAACAATGTGTTGATTGTATCAAAGGAAAATACGTTAAAAAAATAAAGAAGAATGCCAAACGAAGTACAGGAATCTTGGAAATAATCCACACAGACATTTGTGATCCTTTTCCTGTGAAAAGTGTGGATGGTTATGATTCGTTTATAACATTCACAGATGATTACTCTCGTTATGGCTACATTTATCCAATTAAAGAAAGATCAGAAGCATTGGATAAATTCAAGATATTTAAAGCTGAAGTTGAAAATCAACACAATAAGAAGATCAAGTTAGTACGATCAGACCGGGGTGGAGAGTACTATGGGCGACATACCCCATATGGCCAAGTCCCTGGACCTTTTGCAAAGTTCCTACAGGAAAGTGGCATAGTCGCCGAGTACTCCATGCCGGGGGAGCCTCAGCAGAATGGAGTGGCTGAAAGAAGAAACCGTACCTTAATGGATATGGTAAGAAGTATGATAAGTTACTCCACATTACCGATTAGTTTATGGATGGAGGCGTTGAAAACCGCCATTCACATACTTAATCGAGTACCAAGCAAGTCGGTGTCGAAAACACCATATGAATTATGGACTGGAAGAGAACCCTCACTTAATCACTTACGTGTGTGGGGATGTCCAGCTGAGGCAAAGATTTTCAACCCAAACATTGGAAAGTTAGATCCCAAGACAGTCAGCTGCCATCTCATTGGCTACCCAGAAAGATCAAAAGGATACCGCTTCTATTGTCCTGATAGACATACGAAGTTTGTAGAAACAAGACATGCTGTGTTCTTGGAGGATGATATGATCAGGGGGAGCAAGGTAGCACGAGAAATTAATCTTGAGGAGAAACGGGTACATGTGCCCACTCCGATGGTTGAAGAACCATATTTTGTACTACCTGCTGCTGTTGCACCAACAGTGCAAGACACTGTAGTGACAACACCCCCTAGGAGGTCTCAAAGAGAAAGAAAGCGAGCTATTCCTGAAGACTATGAACTTTACAACACAGAAGAATTTCATATGGAGGGTGATCCCACTACTTACGAAGAAGCCATGAGGGGTGCTCACTCATCAAAGTGGTTGGAAGCTATGAAGGATGAAATGAAATCAATGAGTGCCAATAAAGTTTGGGACTTAGAACCTATTCCTAAAGGAGCCAAAACGGTAGGCTGTAAATGGGTCTACAAAACAAAATGTGACTCCCAAGGGAATATTGAAAGATATAAAGCACGACTTGTGGCAAAAGGATTTACACAAAGAGAAGGGATTGATTACAATGAGATGTTTTCTCCAGTCTCTTGTAAGGATTCTTTCAGAATCATAATGGCACTTGTAGCCCACTATGATTTAGAATTGCACCAAATGGATGTGAAGACGACATTCCTTAATGGGGATTTAGAAGAAAACGTTTATATGGCACAGCCGAAAGGTTTTGTCATAGAAGGAAAAGAAAAGATGGGATGTCGCCTGAAAAGATCGATTTACGGATTGAAACAAGCTTCCAGACAATGGTACTTGAAGTTAGATAGAATAATTAAAAGTTTTGGGTTTAAAGAAAATGTTGAGGACAATTGTGTTTATGCAAAGTTCAGAAATGGAAAATACATATTTTTGATCCTATACGTAGATGATATCTTACTTGCTAGTAGTGATGTCAATCTACTAATGGAGACGAAGAAATTCTTGTCCTCAAATTTTGATATGAAAGATCTTGGTGAGGCCACATTTGTTTTAGGAATTGAAATTCACCGAGATAGAAGAAAAGGGGTTTTAGGATTATCGCAGAAAGCATACATAGAGAAAGTTTTGAAGAAATTTTGTATGCATGCGTGTAGTCCATCACCTGCTCCTATAGTCAAGGGCGATAGATATGGGGAACATCAGTGTCCCAAGAACCAATATGAAATTGATCAAATGAAAGCGGTACCGTATGCTTCAGCTGTTGGAAGTTTGCAATATGCTCAAACGTGTACTCGCCCTGACTTAGCTTTCGTTACCGGGTTACTTGGCAGATACCAAAAGAATCCAGGAATTGAACATTGGAAATTAGTGAAGAAAGTCTTGCGTTATTTGCAAGGAACGAAAGGCCTCATGTTGACATACAGAAAGTCTGATTCCCTGCAGATAGAGGGGTATTCAGATTCTGATTATGCGGGAGACGAAAGAAAGTCTACGTCAGGATACATATTTACTCTCGCAGAAGGAGCTATATCATGGAAAAGCTCCAAACAAACAGTGACTACGAACTCAACAATGTATGCTGAATTTGTAGCATGCTATGAGGCCTCGGGGCAGGTGAATTGGCTAAAGAAATTTATACCCGGACTGAAAGTAATAGAAAATATACATAAACCAATGAGGTTGTATTGCGATAACAACCCAGCGGTAGAATATGCTCACAATAATAGGTCAAGTGGTGCTGCCAAACACATTGACATAAAGTACTATATTGTGAAAGATAAAATTCGGGATCATGTATTAAGTCTTGAGCATATAAGAACAGAGAGAATGCTAGCGGATCCGCTCACAAAAGGCTTACCACCCAATGTGTTCAGAGGACACTTAGCCGGCATGGGTTTAAGGGAAAGCCTATGATTCCCGAATAAGAAGGGCCCAGAAAAATGGTTTCATTTCAAAACGGATAAGTATGTCGTGGCTGTCAGTCTAATGGCACTAATTGCTGTGAAGATGAAACACGCTCGATATGCAAATTTGTAATGGGATGGAACAAAATTAAGAAAGAAACGAATTGAAAGATAAAGAAAGAAATTAAGGAACTTTAAGAATGATAAGAGATCAAGGGGGAGAATGTTGGATTGATCTCCATACATATGGCCCAACGGCCATGTGAGACTTGGTCTCGCGCCCTGATCGGGGGCGCCCAACCGTGAATGGTTGGTGGGCCCCCGTCGCCCAGCGCATATATAAGGAAGGTGGGGGCCGGGGCACATGGTACGAGGTTGACCGCGCCGCCAGACTCCCCACCTACATCCTAAACCCTAGACCGATCTAAGAGGGGCGCTGCCAGCGACGGGAAGACTCACCGACGCCAGCGCCGCCACCCCGACGTCCACGCCGCCGGAAACGTCATCGTCATCACCTCCTTCACCGACCGTCGCTGCCAGTGTGCAGCCTCCATCAACGCTCGTGATGGGATCTGCTGCGCCACCGACAACGACCCCGACCGCTCCTCCCGCTGAGGGCTTCGGTGTGATCCCTATTCCTCTCACTCACTCTCTCTCTCTTTGTTTTCCTCTGTCTCAGTAGTTCATGATCTATACTCCACACCTTGATAAACCTAACCCGACTAGACCCCACTGCTAGATCGATCCTATGTTGAATATGACCTAACAGCTGGTACGCGAGCTCCACGGCGCCAGCTTTAATTGCCTTTTCTCCAGTCCCAGAGGACTGCTGTCTCACGGCCGAGCAATCTGGACTACTATTTCACTGTGCAAATTTTAGTACCGTGTTCTTAATCTTAATTAACAGCGGCCTGCAGTCCAGTCTCCAGATGGTGGTCTGATTGATGACGACGGACGCGAAAGACAGGTCTTATGATGATATCGGCAACGTGCCTAATGATCTACTTGGAGGGCTACTATGTCCAGGATAGAAAGAGAAAGCAAATCTTGAGAACTACTTCCTTCATTTTAAATTATAAATCGTTTTAATTTTTTATATATAATATGTATTTTGCTATGTATATAGATATATTATTATGTCTAAATACAATACTTTCTTTAGGTGCCAAGGTGTTTACTTCAGCGAGTAGTCGGTTAAGGCTCCTAGTGGGATGTGTGTGCGCCCAATTCAAATCTGTAAAACGCCCCGATGTAAAACATTCTATTCTTCTTAATACAAATATGTACAAATCTTTTGCATGATTGAGAAAAAAAGATATTATTATATCTAGATACATAGCAAAATACATAAAAAAAGTCAAAGCGACATACAATTTGGAGCAGATGGAATAGTATGTACGAAGCACTGTACTAGTAAAAATGGAGAGAAAGAATTTAACTTAATTAATGAAATATTATTTAATTTAATTAATGAAAATTATCGGCATGCATGCATGCATGTCGGGGTGCCGGTCGGACTCGGACACATGCTGATTCATTTGAGGGTGCCGAACACGTCTCTTCGCTTTTGGTCTCATGTCTGTACGTCGTGCAAGAAATTTCATCAAAAGTTCAAAGGGTCTCGTGTGTGCCGGTGTGACAGCTGGTTCCGTTTGGGCGGATTCCATGGGATCGTTCCTATCTTGATCGAGTTCGATCACGATTGCACCGTTGGTTGGCGGTGGCGCGGCGGTGCAAAGACGGCAACACGGCCATCATAAATTAAGGGTGCATGTCTACCTTTTCTTGTCCGGGGCGAAAATGGAATGCCGTTTCAGTTCGATCTCACGATGAAGGAAGGAATCGAATCAAAGGGGGTTAAACGTGTGTAGATACAGTAAGATAGATATATGGAGGAGGTGTGCCAATGTTGAGTGTCTTGGTTTGCCAACATAACTGGCTTTACATGTCACTGGTACTACTTTGGAACATCAAAAAGGTTTCAGTAGGAATTCTTATTCCCCCCCTCTCGTAACAGACATGTGAAAGGAAATACTAGGAGTATCGACCTACGAGGAGTATATATGTGAAAGAAATCATCTACAAAATTTATGTGCGCCAGTTTTAACTTGCCATCAGTGTCACGTCGACTTGTTTGGTTCCTGCCATCTGGTCGTTATCGGACAAAATGGGGATGAATTGCCATTATTTTGGAAACAAAATATGATGCCTATTCGGAACAAAAAAATATCTACTAAGAAGCTGAAGAAGCAAAGGCTTCATTTACCACCTCAAAATGGTTGGGGAATTCTTCGCATGCCAACTTGCCACCTCGTCCTCATGCAAAGTGTAACCCCATATAAGATTATTCGCACTCATGTTCCTCTATTTCTCTCATTTATACGTTCTAGTCAATAAGATTCCCTCCTCTATACCTAATTCTTCCGCACTCATCCATCCTTTATATCATTCTCTATCCACCGTGAGACCCACGTATCAAGATTTTTTCTTTTTTCTTTTTTCATTTTTTTCTTTTTATTTTCTTTTTCTCCTCTCCCTTCCTTTATCCATTCGCCCCCGTGCCTTCTCGACCGGACACTCTCCCTCGGTCCCTCCGCCGGCAGCCTCCAGCTCCCTCCCACGCGGCATTCAGCTCCCACCCCGGCGGCCTCCAGCTGCCTCCCTGCACCGGCTCCCTCGATGGAGGCGCGCGGCGTCCAGCTCCCTCTCGGCTCCACCTCCGCCGGTGGCCTCCACCTCCCCGGCAGCACGGGCACGTGGCCATGGACAGTGAGCGCGGCGGCGACGGCTCGCGGCCATGGACGGTGACAGCGCGGGGGCCTCCCCGTCGAGGGCCATGGTAGAGGGCCAACGGAAGCGGCGGGCGACGGGCGCGGTGGAGCAGCGTGTGCAGAGAGGAGGGGGAGGAGGAGCCTGGGCCGCCGCGCGGGACGCCGTGGTCGGGGTCGAATCGGCGGCGAGGCTCCTCGTCTCCGGTAGCGGAGCGGGCGAGCAGCGACCTCCGCGCGGGCGCGGCTCCCTCCGTGCGTGGGTGGAGGTCCGTGCTGTGGCGTCCATGCTGGCGGAGCTCACGTGACGGCGGCCTGCGGAAATCAGCGCGGCGGCGGGCGGGCGGGTGGGCGCGCTCGGCCTCGCCCTCCGCCGTCGGACTCTGCCCCGGCCACGACACTGCTCGGCCTCATCCTCCTCGGCTCCCTCATCATGCTCCTCCCGGCGGTCCTCTGCTCCTCCCAGCGCCCCTCCCGTCCGAGCTCGCGACGGAGCAGCACTCACAGCCGGCGGACGAGCTCGCGGGCCGGGGTGTGGGCGCCGTCGTGGGCTCCGATGCTCCCCCGCGCCCTCCGGTCGCGGGCTCCATCGCGGCGACGAAGCTCCCGCTCGCCCTCCATCGCGGCGGCCTTTCTCTTTCTCCCCCCGGTCTCTCTCTTCGTGCGCACGCGCCCGCGGGTCTCACGCCCGCTACCGGACGTCCTATAAGTCGCTAGATTCCCGTGACGGCCGGCCATCCCGGATGGTTTTTCGGGAGCCGCTCCGGCTCGTTTCTCCTGTAAAAGGCTTCTGCAGGACTCTTTACCGCAGGTACCCGTCGCAGTCACCAGAGCCCTCGTTTTCCACCGAAAATTCCGAGACACGCGCGTACTGTACGTAGTAGGTGTACGCAGACACACAACCCGTTCATCACGGCCATTATTTCATCATTTGCATCATCCTGATTGTGCAGACTGCAGAGAGAGTAGGCAGAAATAAATCCCAACCACCAGCCAAGCCAGCGGAACAAGTTAACAGCTCATCCATCAGAGAGACAAAACAAAAGAAAAGAAAAGCACGGAAGGGGCCCACCGCCGGCGGGACCCACGCGAGCGGACGGACCTGCGTCCTACTCCTCGCTCCGGGTGGGCCTCTGGCGCTGGCCACCCTGCCTCCTGCCTGCCTGCGCTCAATTCAATTCGACTGCGGAGAACAAAACAAAAGCGCAGCGCAGGGCAGGGAGGGAGAAGATGCCCCGCGGCTGCAAGCCAAGCCAATCCCAACAAGCGAGGCGTGGCGACGCGGAGGCGGAGCGGAGCCGCGCGCGCTGCTGCGGAGTCCGTGGCGAGGAGAGGGGGTGCCGGGGGATCGAATTCGGCGGGGGAGCCAGCGCGGTGGGGCGAATGGCTAGCGGGGCGGAGGTAGCGGTCGTGGAGGACACGGCCGCCGCGGTGGGGGCGCCGACTGCGACGCCGCCTGACGCTGCGGCCGCGGCCGCGGCCGGTGGCACCGGGGAGGAGGGGATGCGGATGGAGGGCTGGCTGTACCTGATCCGATCCAACCGGTTCGGGCTGCAGTACTCCCGCAAGCGCTACTTCGTGCTCGAGGACGCCGCGCTCCGCTGCTTCAAGTCCGCGCCATCCTCCAAGCGCGAGGTAACGAAACGCACACGCACACGCACGCCTCGCCTCGCCTCGCCTCCTCCTCCATCTATGTACCAGTGGGTTTCTCCTCTTTTGTGTTGGCGGGGGAATCGCCTTGATTTTTCCTTGCATTTCGTGGTTGGTTGGTGGGATCCCTGGGCGTTTGTCCGTTCCGTGAACGCAACCGTTCGATCGGCCCATCCTGGTGATCTGTTCTGGTGCTCGAATGGAATTGGGACGTTTGTTAATTCTGAAGAGAAGTTGATTTTGGGGTTGTTTCTGTTCGTTACACGGCCGTTGTGTTGTTATAAATGCATGCGAATTATGTAGGTGAAACTGCAACGCGTGCTGCCGCTGTTTGTTTGTTCCTCTGTTCGGATTATACTCTAGGATTAATGCCACTCCGAAAGTAGGAAGCAATGATTCGATGCCCTGACCCGGAATAGCACTAGAACAGTGGTCCCATACTCAGTTTGGACTGTTTGTAAGCCAAGTCTTGTCCAAGGCTCTTTTATCGGGACAATGGTCGCTGAGACAAGTGTCATTGGTTCGTACCTTCACGCAACCGATTGAGATTTAGGAGGAAAAAAAAAAATCATTGCTCAGTTCAATTATCAGAATGTTGAAATTAGGGTGACTGTTGTGTGGAATCAAACTAATGGTACTTGACATTTGGGAGTTGAAAGGTCGCATTCATTGCTGCTTCTGCCTGAGTTTTGAGTGGCTTCCATATAGAGTACACGCATGCTGTCCCTTCTGAAGGATATGGCATCTGTACTACTTTTTTTGGGCTCTCCACATGCGCGATTGCAGAATCCCGCATTGATTGTCAGTTTGTTACTCGATGTTTAGGCAATTAGGATTTAGGAACAGAGCAAGGTATTATGATTATTACAACATGCTGACTTGGCAATATAAACTAGATCACGGGGGTAAATGCTGTTTGTCTATGTGCTACTCTGAGCTAAAATTGAACTTGGAATATTTGAAGCTATCAATTGGCTACATTCAATTCTTACATGAAACTTTAGTTTTCCAATTCTATGCTCTTTTGAACCATGACATGATTTCTTTTTTCTCCATTTTGGGTACAGGATCCTGTTAGAAGTGCAATAATTGACTCTTGTATTCGTGTGACAGACAATGGCAGAGAAAGTCTACATAGGAGTGTATGACCTATTCTTTTTTGTTACTTTATATAAGGCCAAAACAATATCTTAATCATTTTCCTCATCTTTTATTTGACAGGACTTTTACATATTCACACTTTATAATGCTTCCAATCATTATGATCAACTTAAGGTAAGGAGTAATGTTCGACTCCCTTCATTGGACAGCTTGTATTGCTCTGCTTGGTTTGTGATGCTAAGATTTCCCTTTGTCTCTGTTCACCAATGTTTTCAAGTTGGGTGCGAGAAGTTCAGAAGAAGCAGCTAGGTGGATCGGGTGCTTAATGGAGTCTGCCTTAAAGGTTGGAGTTTTGCTTATTTTATTGTTCCACTTTGCTATCATATTATTCAACAAAACACTCACATGTTTTCCATTCTGTTAGCAGTCCCCTAGAAAAGATGAGCACATTGTTGCTTGTTCACACAGAAGATGGCAGGCTTTCAGGTACCTGCAGATCACACTTTGTTTTGTAATTTATTCAGCATATGAACTGGAAGCAGCGTTATAAAAAGCTATTGAGCTGTGGGATTGCTTAGGTGACTGATTGTTGTAACAGTGACCGCAGGAACATCCATATAATTAAGCTAGTTTTATGTTGATTTGGCTTGATCAGTTTCTCTCTGGTAGTTTGCAGTTCAAAATTTATGCAGATTAAAGTGTAAAGGATATTATTGGATGGTTGAGATACATTGGTCTTAGGAAACAGGAATATTAATAACATGATACTTATTTTGTGTATTCTATAAGTTCTTGTTAATGCCTGAAAACAACCATAAATTTGGTGATGTGCCATGTTGTCCCAGTGTCCCTTTTTCTGCAAGGTAGGGATATGCTATTATGCTGAACACAAATCATTGTTAGGGTGGTGCAATTGCTATGACATCTTTTTGTTTCAATTGATACTTGTAGAAGATGTTTATGATGATTAAAAGGGATGCGATGCAGAGCTATAACTTCGATTATCCTGATTTGCTTCTTGTAAAACCCTTGTCCACTTGGAGTGGCTGTTGTGGCTCAAGTTGCGTAGATGTGTGTTATACTCACGCTCAAATTCTACAGTTAGTAGCTGCCTGCAATGTCATGCGGGCCATACACAATAACTCTAGATTTTTTCCCCATGTGAAGGAAGGCTGAATCCAAATGAGTTTCTATGCATATGTAGCTTATCCCAGGGCAGGGTGCCAAGTAAATTTTAGACCTTGGAAATGGATGTAGCACCAAGGGGGTGATTCCTGAGTCTTAGGGCGTGTTTGGGACTGCGGTGCGGTATCGTGACCACGGCCTCAGCCCGTGGCACAGAAAATGTGAGCGGTAGTTCATTCTCGCGGTTAAAAGAATCATCAGGCGTTTGGTGGGATTTTTTCGATTCTCGCGGTGGGGCGGCCGCAGATCCGATTGTAATTGGAAAATTAAGTATTGTGGTGGGGAACATTGCATGAAGGGCAGTGGTTGTCACTGTCACAAGCTGTCCCAATTGAGTACTTACCTCTAAAAGATGTTTTGGATTGTATGCAGTCAACGAGTCTAAACTTTGATTGTCAAGTGTGTTGTCTTTTGTATATTGGATCTGAATATTTGAAAATGATTCGAGTATTTTTCTTCAAAAAATAGTTTTATAGTACTGCTCCCGTTTCAAACTATAGTTCACTTTAGCTTTGTCGTAAATCAAACTTCTCTAACTTTGACTAAGTTTTTAGAAAAAATATATTAACATCTACAAGTTCAAATGAATGCACTGCTAAGGCATATTCCATGTAAAATTTAATGATCTAATTTGATGTTGTTGATGTTGGTGCATTTTTCTATAAACTTGTCAATGTTAAAGAAGTTTGACTTAGGACAAATTTACAGTGACCTATAATTTGGAACGGAGGAGTATTATACTTTTGGTATGTTCATTGAAACTATATAGAATAGGAATTCATGGTCAAAGTTGTGTCTTGGAGACCATGATGATATGCCCAAGACAACTGGATTTGGTGAAGCAGGGACCGATAGGTCCGGATGTGTATTCTGCCTCGTGTGGAGTCTGAGTGTTAAGCAAACTCCCAACCCTAATATGTTACACTTGAACATATGTCTTGGTCTGACTGAGTTTGACTGATTGCCTGTAGGATGCTAGCCATTGCAATTATCTGCTCTGTATGATGTTATAATTGTAAGTATTTTTGGGTAGAAATGGCATTATAATTTGTATTCATAATTTATGTAATAGTTGTCTAATTGGCTACTATGGCATTGCAGGTTGAGCCGCCGCAGTAGCCGCATGCACTCAATAGGTAACTTATATAGTTTTCAGTTGAATGAGTAATTTTAGTAGAATAATCAATGTTTGTAAAGTTACAGATCTCTTGTGCTCTTTAATGCTAGTGCCACACTTTTCTTATTTTCTCTTTGTGTGAAAATTTTATCAGATTGGACTTTATTTTCATCTGCTCATAACGATCCAATGGCATCTGATGTTATTGCACCTTCTCCATGGACAATATTTGGCTGTAAAAACGGTAATGATATAAATTTCTTTGTTACCATCAATGAAATTTCTGCTAAAATCCAATTTACTTGCTTTAGGGTTACGTTTGTTTACTGAGGCAAATGATGGTGGCTCTCGTGGGAAGGTATATCTTATTCTCAGCAATGCATTGTGCATGTGTATGGATGTGTTGTTAAATTCACAATAGTTTGCTTGTTTCCTCAGTATTGGGATGATCATCCAGCTATAATGGCTGTTGGTGTGGTTGATGCGAATTCTGAGGCTGTCTTCCAAACTCTAATGTCCCTTGGCCAATCAAGATCCGAGTAAGACAGTTGTTGCCATGCTCAAACTTTAGATTTATGAAAAAAAATTGCAGTACATTTTGTCACATATGCGTAAAAGCATTAGTGTGCACTTCTGGTATTTACATGTCCATACAGTTTGCACTGGAAGTTTATGATTTGCTGCTTACTGAAAATATGAAGAAAAAAACTATATCGGGGTGACTGTTGGATGTATGCAATAGGAGTTAAGGTTGCGACTCCACTGAATTCTTCTGCCTTGTGAAAGAAGAAAATGAACTTTCACCTCATCAACTTAAAGCTTCTTTAATGCACCTATTCCGCCGAATTGCATTCTAGTTTTATTTCTTAAAAATCGCTTTGACACATTGTTTATGCATGCCCACAGTGTGTCTTTCCTAATTCATATGAGGTATTAAACTCTGTACAGCAAGGACAATACTCCCATAGAACACAGGCACTCAAAGTTAACCTTCTGCCATGTTCCTCTCATTCAAACAAGCTAGAGGATTGGAAGTCCTAAAGGCCTAAACCAACCAACTTGACTGCCTGCACCAGCTGGTCTGTCTTCTCTAGCTCTCTGTATACTCCTTCCGCGCTTTCCTCTACCATCACCCAGATAGACAAAATCAAATGTGGATCTGGCATGATCCAAGTCACTCCAGGGAGGCTTGGGTACAAGGCTGCTACTGGCCATGGCCAGAGTGGCACAACCCCTTCACTGCCTAATCTCCTTGTGCCAAGCTACAAGCTGCTGTGTTTGACTGTTTCTGCCAGCTACTTCCTCTGCTTTTGGAAACACTTTCCTTTTGAGAGTTTGGACCCTATACCAAACTAGACATAGGAAGACCATAGGTTTGTCCTCTCCTCCTAGAGATACATCAGCCCTTTGAGGAACGCCCTAGAGAGGGAATGAGTACATTGATTTTTACATAGTTTGTCCCTGTTGATACACCTAGCTTTCTAAAAGTGATACGACCAAAAAGCAACAAATAGGCTTAAACAACTTCATGTGTACTAGCTAAAGTAGAGAAACTCTTGAAGAACCTGTATTTTCTTGTTAATAAAATGCCATCTAGTTCCTCCTAGGCTGCTCTAGTTTTTTTAGACTGTTAGTTATATTTCCAATGTGTTTAGTTAAGTTAACTACTGCTCTACTGTTCTCTCAGTAATAAACTCATGGCCAGATGACAATGATTTGCATACACCTAACTTTGTTTTTTTTTTAACCAATTAATAATTGAGATCCTTTTTTAGATGGGACTTCTGTTTGCGGGAAGGAAAGGTGGTCGAGCATCTTGATGGGCATACAGACATAATCCACAAGAAATTAAGAGGCGACTGGTTGCCATGGTCTGATGCTGGATTGATTATCCTGCTATTTCGCTATGCATGGTTTGTTAAGTTGTAATTGCATTATATTTAGTTTTCAGGGGAATGAGAAAGAGAGATCTATTACTTAGACGATATTGGAGGCGAGAAGATGATGGAACTTACGGTACTATTGTTTGAAAAAAGTGATATATATTTCACTTGCATTTATCTAGATCTGACACTTATCTTGAATTTTCAGTAATTCTGTACCACTCTGTTTTCCACTACAAATGTCGTCCTGAGAGAGGCTACATCCGTGCATGTCTTAAAAGTAATGTATGCTTTACTTTCAGTCAAATCTCTGTGGGACTAAACTTGCTATTGTGTTTGCTTACTCTATTGATATGTGCCTTTTTGAATATTTAGGTGGAGGTTATGTGATATCACCAGTCAATCAAGGAAGACAATCAGTTGTAAAGCACATGCTTGCCATAGACTGGAAATTCTGGAAGTCTTATCTGTTTACATCATCTGCCAAATATATCACTATACGCATGCTAGGCAGAGTAGCAGGTATGTCTTGTATTGCTTCAATAGATCTTTTCTGATGCAACCATGAAATTTATATTTTTGCAAATTTCGATAATACTCTGTGAATTTGCATTTTTTTTCAGCACTACGAGAATTCTTCAGAGCAAAAAATGGTAATTGTGCTTGTATGGAGTTCTCATCTGGTGAGTTGACCAGGGACATGGGACTGCCACAAGGTGAAAATCAGCGAATTAATTTGGAAATTCAACAAGAAAGTGAGAACAGAAGACTTGAGGGTCCTACTGAAGGATCAATGGGTGGTTCTAACAGGCACTTAACCAGTACCAGTTCTTTTGTTCAACTTAATGATGCGGCAGACGAGTTCTTTGATGTGCCAGATGAATCAGAATATGATCAGAGAGAAGTTATGTTTCCTTCTGATGAGAGCGCGCATGCTTCGGTGAGTTCATTGTATTTGCATGATCAAAGTTTGCCATGCTGATAACTTACCATTGTTCTTCTTCACAAAGTCAGTTCTTCTACATCACATCTTCTGAACTGGTCATAGTACAGATGTCAGCTTGTGGTACTATTTATTTTCTGGTCATAGTAAAGATTTGTTTGTGTGGTTTATATCAGTATTTCTCCCCTTGAAATTCTGTGGCATTTAAATTTGGAGGCAAATGATGTTGAATGACCCATAGAAAAAAGTTCGCTCTGAATATTCAGCTTACATTGAGTGTGCATGCAGCCCTCAGTTCTCCTACATACTGCAGCTTCTACATTTTTTCATCAACAATTAGAATAAGAATTGAGCATACTGAATGGGTCCATGCTTGAAAAGGTGGAACCTTTTATGTCAGAACAGTGAACTGTGAGCAGCAACTTAATTACAAAGAATGACATTACTTAACAGGATATACAAAGTCGTAACTATTTTTACATGTCATATCTAATATTTTGGCATTTCTTCTGCAGGATCAGCGTCATGCTAAATTGTCCACCGCTGCTGTTTTTGTAAAAAGATTGCATGATCTTGCAGGTGTGTTACAGTTGCTGCCCAATTACCAATATTTTACTTTTTTTTTCTTTTGTTCTGGTTTTGATCTTTTCTCTCCTCCTTTTCCTCTATTTTAGTTCAGAAAAGAGGATACATTGACTTACAGGGAGCTGCAGATGCTGATAATGGGCCGTGTTGCTATGGATATACTCTTCCCAAAGATTCGAGCTATACAGTACCTTCTACTTGGGCAATGACAGATCCTACAACATTCTTAATCCGGGGAGAGACTTATTTGCACGATCGTCTAAAGGTTGCTTGATATGCTACAAAATCAAATCCTAAAAAAAAAACTGAAATTTAAATATTTTAGTTAGGTGCATAACAACCTGAACCACTTTGGTAGTGGATTACTATGGAGAATGGTAGCTTTCAGGATAGTTATCACTAGCCATGTTATCACTACTGCTACCTTTTTTGAAAAGTAAACTGTAGGGGAACACCATAGTTCAATATAAATCCTAAATGGTTGGTTGAAGTTACCATAATGATGCTGATACAACTTACCTGTAACTATGACAGATCAAAGCAAATAGTACCCTGATGCAAATGGTAGGTGCTGATTGGATAAAGTCTGATAAGCGTGAGGATGATCTAGCTGGTCGCCCTGGGGGACTGGTCCAGGTATCTTATGCTAAAGCCAATAATTTTGTTTCATCAGCGGTAATGAAGATATTTACCAATAGCTTTTATGTAGAAATGTGCAGCACAAGGAGGCACCAAATTCTTCTTTGTTGTAAACATACAGGTGAGATATTTTTTGGGTGTATATATGGGGTGATACTTCATATGTCACATGTTGTATAACAATTTAATTCCGTGCTTATAATCGGATGGATACAGGTCCCTGGTTCAACCACATACAGCTTAGCTTTGTATTATATGATGGATACACCATTAGAAAAGGTCCCTCTGCTTGAAAGATTTGTAAATGGAGATGATGCATTCAGAAATTCAAGGTTCAAGCTCATCCCTTACATCTCAAAGGTTTGTTTTGCACTTCCACCCTTATTTGATTTGTTTTAAGCTTAACTCAGTAAATGCCGATGTCTTATGTTTGGAATGCCTGTGCATTTAGGGATCTTGGATTGTTAAACAGAGTGTAGGCAAGAAAGCTTGTTTGGTTGGACAAGCATTAGAAATCAATTATTTCCGTGGAAACAACTATTTGGAGGTAAGCTATAACCATGTCATATGTTAGCTTCACTTGTTGCATTCTACTACTCCCTCCTTCCAAATTATAAGACAGTTTGGCTTTTCTAGATGCATAGCTTTTGCTATGCACTTAGATATACGCTATGTATCTAGAAAAGGCATAATTTGGAGCGGAGGGGGTATGATTTATCATCCGAATGCAGTCTTGCAGTGTGCTTTTCCTACTGGATTTGGAACAGTTAATTTGATTTGTTATGATTACATTTCTGCCTGCATAGTATACAACGGCAAAGTAATGCCGCTTCAATTTCTTTTGCCACTGCTACATCTTGTTTCTTTTATAACAACAACAAATATTCTAGAGGTTGCTTTTGACTTATTAGTTGTTACATATCCATTGGATTTAAACTTTTCTGACAACGTTGCATGTTACAACATAAATATATGTTCTCTGTGATCCCAGAAGGTATATTCAGCTCTGAACAGCTTTGCCTGTAATTTTGCAGCTTGGAGTTGATATAGGTTCATCAACAGTAGCACGAGGTGTTGTGAGCCTAGTGCTTGGCTACTTGAGCAATCTGGTGATCGAGATGGCCTTCTTGGTACAGGTAACCGTGCATCTAGCTAATTCACAAAACGCTTGTTCACATAAAAACTGCCTTGAGGTTGAGCATACATCAGTAGAGATCACAGAAGATTTATGATGATCATGCTACTAGCTAATTCACAAAACACCTGTTCACATAAAAATTGCCTTGAGGCTGAGGATATATTCATAGAGATCACAGAAGATTTATGTTTCTTTCTCACGCTCATAGTACATGCTTTAACTTCATGATTTGCCTCATGCAGGGCAACACATATGAAGAACTCCCGGAATTCCTCCTAGGTACCTGCCGACTGAATTACCTGGATGCCTCCAAGGCAGTATCGATAGACGAATGCTAGAAGGACCACAACTGACCTCATCCTTTTAGAAGACACATCAAATCAAAAGACCAAAAGCTGAATCCATTCCTTGCTGCCGACAATCGGCAGCCGCAGATGCTCCTTGTATTGCCCCCGCCAAAAGTGGGGATCCACTGCAGACATTGTACATTCTCCTCTCGCCGACTGCTCAGGTATTGTGTTGTAATGATGATAGCAATCCATGATAAAAGGCCCCCATTCTTTGGCATCTTATCACCACGAGAAAAACTTAAAGAAAAAAGTGTATTCTAATCCTTGTACCACGGTGTCCCATCTGACCTGAGTGATGTCAGATCGTCGGATCTAACAGCAAGCAAACCATTAACTATGCATTGACCAGGAGAGCAATGGCTGGAATGATTGCATTTGAGAACTCGCGGTTCACCCCACATTGAACTGAAAGGGATCCCCAACCAAAATTGCAGTGATCATGGGTGCTCAGATCGCTTGCACCGAAAGCATCAACAGGTAGTGGAGCTTGCATCTCTGGTCCTCGCTCCTCTACAAGGACAGGATGATATCTTGTCAAAAAAAAAAAAAAGGACAGGATGATAAAACGGCCGTGTCATCGTCGCTGCATCATCGCGCTCGGGCGCACTGTTTTATGCTAGCGGTAGCATAAGCTTAGCGAATGTTCATTGTTGGCCACGCTGTGTGTTGCTCATTGTTCGGTTCATTGTTCGCCACGCTGTGTGGTGCTTCAGTGCTTGGAGCCGCCGATGTGACGCCTGAACGGCCGGACTTGCTTTTGATGTGCCACTCACTTTTGATCTAACAACGTGTCGGTCGCGTGCAATCTTGGTTCTGTGGTTTCGGCCAGCGTGCGAACATGGCACGCACAGTGGGACCGCGCGATGCACGGGCGAGTGCCGGCCCGAGCCCCTTCACGTGTGTCCGGTGCAGTGCAACGCAATTAGCGTCGACACCTGCTAGCTCGAGTAAATCATGGTCAGCAAAAGTTGCTGTTATGGAACACCTCTGCTAGCTCGTATAAATTCAGATCAGCAAATTGTAATCAAGAGATCTTTATTTCCACGTTAGATTCAGATGGGCTACTGATTTTTTTTAATTTTTTGTGGGAGACCTATTAAAGTTGTCATTAACAAAGGATGGAGAAAAGGTGCTCAGTGTTTTTGCACTAACCGGAGCCATTCGATGTGCACCATGAGGTAATGAGCACCTGAGCTCGACGGATAGCTCACCTGAGTTCAACGGCAGTATAATTTGACTGTTGAAGTTACCGTTGGAAAGATCGGACGTGGGAACTCTGGTGTGCACCGTAGCCTACCAAGTTTCCAGCTGCTAGTTGTGTGTGTGGATTATAAATAGAGGGTATGTCGTGCATGGCACATTCTTTGGACCCCTTTTGCTGGATACACATACACACTAGGTTCGTCACCCTTCTCCCCTGGAGAACATCTTTGTATTGATACAAATCGTTGGATCACGCGAAGATCACCTCATGGTGAACCTAGATGAACCGGACTAACAGTTTTAGAGGCCAACTTAGCCGGTTTCCACAGAGACGTACAAAAAACTAGGAACAACTCCTAAGGAGACGCATATAGGATTGTTATAGGATGCGCAAGTCACCTAGTATTCCCACAATGTTTAGATGCTTGTAGAATAGCAAGCATGGAGGCTGAAAAAGTTAAAACGGTGATTTTGTTTACATTTGATGAATCGGATGTCCCCTCATATTTATAGGATGGGTGGTTTTATCCCAATTAGAGGTGGTTTACGATTCAAGATCCACACAAATGGCCAAAACCTATTAAGACTAAGCAACCCGGCTTAGCTGGTTTTATCAGCAATGCCACAATATAAGACAATTTTAGTCGGCAACACCATCTTCCTCAATAGGCAATTTTAGAAAAGGCCGCAACCGTTGCTGTTCACTAGATATAAGCCAGTGAATATCCTTACTACTCCGGGTCATGGGAAGTCGTGGTGCTAGGATCAGCCGAGGTCACCTGGTTTGCTTCATGTATCCATTTGCTATGTGCATTCTCCTCCTGCGTTCCGAGGTGTCGAGCTGCAACAATGACGAGCTGCCAGTTCTTTGTTGACTTGTCATCATCAAGGGAAGAATTAGAAAGAAAAGTGTGTCCTAATAATGCTCATAATCTGATCTGATACGGCACGTGTCTTTCGCTATCACCTGAGTGTTCTGATCGAACAGGTCGATTAGATCTGACACCGATATAATGCGATAATTAAACCCCACCGAGCACTGAACAAGTGCGTGTTTGCCGGAATTGGCTAGTATTCTGGGACTTGGGGTTGGTGCCCAACACCAAACCACACTAGTACAGTCGTCAAGAAATTGAAAGGGGACTGCAACCAGAATCGCAGTGCGATGATGATGAGCTCATGAGACCACCCTATTGTTTTTGTCCTGTTGGCTAGCTACAAGTCAGATCCCTTGAACATGAAGGCATCAACGAACGAGGAGAAGCACACTAAAGCTGGCAACTGGCATGGCTTGGTGGTTATTGGAGGCCGGAAGAGGACAGCGGGATGAAACGGCAGTGTCATCGTCGCTGCCGCGTCATCGCGATCATAGGCCACTGTGTTTTGCTAGTGCTTGCCACCTGCTTTGTAGCCTGCTGGCTGCGCCTGGCATGTAGTGAGAGGTAGCATATCACGCGGCAGCGTCGCTGTGCGAGCGAGCTCTCAAGTTCAGGCCGTGGCTGCCGACGTGACGGCCGAACCGCCGCAGCAGCTTTAGCGGGCCGACGGCCGGCCGGCGTCTTTTGGTTTGAGGAACCGACGTGCGTGTCAGCCGCTGGTAGCCTCGGCTTGACGCGAGGATCTGAGTGACATAGAAGGGGGTTGGTAACGGGATCATGGACATATGGATGATGCCAAGGCATGGCCATACAGGAATCGCTACTTTGCCGTTGACCTGAGCCGCGGATCGCTAGGCGCGGTGCCGGCGGCGGCGGCACCTGGGTCGGTCGCGCGACGCACGGGCGCGTTGCCGGCCCGCTTGCTTCACGTGAGACGTGGAGAAGCGGAGGCGAGGCGAGCGATCGAGGACGGACGGCGACACGAGCGCGACGCCAGGCCAGCGGTGTCCCGGCCAGGATCAAATCGGTCGTTGGTCGAAGCGGCTGGACGTCACGCATGCTGGCGTCCGACAAGTGGATCATTAACGCGAGGACTTGATCTGTGTTGTTTACGCCCGGGAAAACTGGGATGGCCGTGCAGACTGCAGCAGACTATGAATTCCAGACGGCAGTTCCGAGGGCGATGCTTCCCAGGTTGGGTCAGCTCCGGGCGACGTCACCACGCATTGGTTGCGCGCCGAAGACATTGCTGTGTTTGTGGGATTAATTTGTGAGTGCCCACCTCGTCTCGCTCGCTGCGTGCTTCCGGTCAAGACCGCCGATCCCGAGGCAATCTTTGAAACCCTGCCACTGATTCCACCGTACAGTGGTGTGCACCCCCAGACTCCAACAGTGGTAACCGCCGCGCACGGTCACAACAAGGATGATTGCGAATGGTCGATATATACGTACGCAGGTTGTTCGTAACTAGTGATTGTCAATGTGATAGCGTTTTAGGTTGAGTGATTGAACTAATCAAGGCATGAATTCTAGTTGTGTGACATGTCTCTTGATTTTTGGCGCGCAAGTATAAAGGTCAAAGATGGTGGTCAACAACGAATGTGAAGGCCGAGTGGGTTCGTGCCGATGGATCGAGGGCGGTGAAGGACGGACCCCGGGGCTTGGATCGAGGGACCAGACACGCCGAGCGACCGACCGTGGGTGGCTATCACCTAGGGTCGTGACAAGTGCGAGAGTACATGGTAAGTCAATACGGCGGTCGGGCAAGTCAAGCGAAGGCTTTGGAGGAATTGATGACCGAACGGTCGAGGGTGACAGTGACATGTGTCGAGTCATAGGGTCAACGTATGCAATATGCTAACCTGAGTGGTTTGGTAGGTTGAGCCTAAAATCCACTGGTGGACGATTTTCCAGGTTTGTGCCTCAAAATCCACGTGTAGTTTCAGCAGGAATTAGGGACGGCACGTGGCATCATCGCGCGGCTTGCCTCAAGGTGACTATAATACCCCTTGGGTTAGCTTTTCGCTCCAAATATCTAGGGGTACGTCGAAACTGTGTGGTAGCCTCTATAAATGATCCTAAGGTTGTTCGAATTAGCTCTAACACTCCATTTAAGTCATTTCTGGTTCATCTTTTGTAGAAATTCTTCGTCTAGACTGCTATAGTGATCAATGCACTAGCCACTTCATTTGTGTACTGAGAATCATTCTAAGTGGGAAGAGATGTTCTAACCTCTCTTTGTTATTTGGGATTCGAAACCAATTCTCGTGCTTATTATTGGCTTTTTTTGTTCTTCGTTTTTCGATTTCACCTCTCCCTCTCTTGCCTCAAGCTTCAATTTGAGATGGTTCCAGTTGATCTAAGATGGGCAAGTACTTGTGTTGATTCTATTCATTGAGTGAATTCATCTAAATCCATACGACCTCATAAATCGGAGCTAATTTCCATTTTGGCCAATAGATTAATGGGTAATAGATTATTATATGCAAATAGAAATGATTTATGCAAATGATTTACGCTAAGAGTAAAATGATTTTTATTTGTTGGTACAAAATTTTGTAACTTCATCATCATATGATAGAAGGGGGAAGCTGCAGCAGTGTTCGATTTGGAGAGGGCCACCAGGATATCCATAGATTTTATTCTTGGGATATTCTTGGCACACTTGCAGTTACAATTGACAAACATCATTACTACATTCGATTGGAGCAAACTATGGACATTCCAAGAATAAAATCAGTACTGAATATAACTTGTTACTAGCAATTTTGGCATCTCTTCTACTAGGAGTTGTTCTGAACTAGAGGGGAGACGAAGCCAGCATGCACACCGACTGCGCCGTAGAGCATGACCATCCCAGGCACTCACCGGGCATCATCAGAAGGCGCTATAATGACTGGACTAGTTTTGGGCAAGGTGCAGGGTCGCCTACGTGCACACAGAAGCCGTGTTGGTTATGCGAATGCTAACGATACGTTAGTTTGCATCATATGACAATAGATATTTGAGATACACTCAGTTACAAAGAAACAAGAATACAATGATCAATAAAATAAATGGAAATCTTTTTTCTTGCAAGAAATTTTAAATTAGGCAATTAAACCCTGAACCCCTAACCATCCGAAAATCTATTCACTAGTTTTGGTTGTTGGTTCTTTGGACCTTATTAACAATGATTCATTCGATCATATGTAGATCATGATTATTCACTAGACATTGAAGGTTGTTGTAGTCATGAGTTTTCGACAATAAATGATAAGTAATGTTAAAACTCTATGATTGAATATGAGACAATCCAAATGTTGCATTAACATGTAAAGGTAAACACATACTTGTTGTATTTTCATTGATATGGCTATAATAATTTTTAGTAACATGTGAAGCTGAATCATGAATATTGGGATTCATCGTATATGGTGCTAAATTTCTAAGTGAAAACTCATCTCTACAGTGTATCGTGAAGTTGAGAATAGCTAACTAGATAATTAGTGTTAGTATAGTCAGCTCTCTTGTTCATAAGCATGTTTGTGGTGAAAACCATACATTGCACATTTATTGATGAACTAAAGGAAATGCCATGCTGCATATTAGCAAAATCATTCACATATAAGGTCCCCTAAGAATTGGTTCAACCCAACATTTAATTTAACATTGATAATTGTCCATCAGCTTATGAATATGCTTTTTCGCTGTCGATGCACAAGGACATACCTATGCAAGTTGTATGTTTATAGTAGCATTAAAACTCAAACAAAGCATCATTAACATTGGCTTTTGTTTATAGTATTCAGAACTATAATTTGCATGATAAATACCATTGCTTGAAAGAATATTAGCTAATTAATATGCTCAGTGGTTATAAGCAACACTAATATGAGAAGTTGTGGTTGTTTGTAGTAATATTGTAGTGCGACACCTCATTACTCCTTGTTGGTCTTCATAGGAAGATGACCTCCTTGATTGCTTCTTGTTGATCTTCATAGCAATAATGACACTACAGATGATCAACAATAGGTGCAATCAATTTGAGGGACAAGATGCAATTTGTGAAATGATGATTTATCAATGAGTAATTGGCTCAGGCAAAAAAATCCGGCTAGAAGCTACAGTCGATACAATCATTCTCAAGTTGAGTCAAAAAAAAGTGTATTGATACAAATATGGTCCGACACCCAAAGAACTAGAACGCTTGGATCACTTCAAGATCACCTTATGATGAACCTAGATAAAACAATATGGACAATTTTAGAGGTCACTTAGTCGGTTTTCACATAGACGTGCACAAAAGTAGAAATAACACTTGAGAAGGCGCATATAGGATTGTCCTAGGATTGGCAAGTCACTTAGAATTCCCACAAACAACATTGAGATGCTCGTAGAATAGCGAGCATGGAGGTCCAAAAACTTAAATAGTGATTTTGTTCATATTTGATTAGCTGGATATCCCCTCTTATTTAAAGGATGTGTGGTTTTACCCCTTTTATAGAGATCATTTATGACTCGTAATCCACACAGATGACCAAAACCTATTAGTACTAGGCAACCCAGCTTAGGGTTTGTTTGGTTGGTAGGGAATCATTCCCTAGAACGATTTGTACTCATGTTGCTTGGCTAATTTATATAAGCTCTGATTAGTTGGAACAATTCTTGGATGCATTCCTCAAGAACTGAACAAGCCCAGCGGGTTTTATTAGTGATGCCGCAATAATAAGCCAATTTTAATCGTTCAGCACCATCACCCTCAACTGTTTGTTTTTAAAAAGGCCACAACAATTGTTTTTATTTGACGGAAAGGCCGCAACAGATGTTGTTCACACTAGATAGAACTACAAGCAAGTGAATAATCCTTGGCACTCCGGGTTCACATGGGAGGCTATATATGCTGCTAGAATCGACCCAGGTCACCTGGCTTGCTTCATGTACCCATTTGTTATCTGCTTTCACTTCCTATATTCCGAGGTGTCGAGCTGCAATGGTAACATTTGACAATAATCAATGATAAGAGCTGCCAGTTTACCGAGGAAAGAATTAGACCAGTCTCAGTGGAAGTTTTATGGCTCTGTTTTCAACACAATATATTTTAAAAACAGAGAATGAAACTCTCTGATCTCGTGAAATTTTCTCACCTCTCTCTTCGTTAAAACGGTGCCACATCAGCCTATTTAATGTGCATAAAACACTGATGAAACTCGCCTTAGAAACAAAAGAAAAGCGTGTCCTAATAATCCTCATAATCTGGTCTGATACGCCACGTGTGGTTCGTTCTCACCTGAAGGCCATGATCGATCATCAGGCCAATTAGATCTGACACCAATATAAATTGCGAGTGCCCACCTCTGGTTCCGGTCAAATCCGCCGATCCCGAGGCAATCTTTGAATCCCTGCCACTGATCCCCTCTTGTACTACAGGAGTACTAGTAAAACCGTCACAGTAATCGCCGCGCTCGCGGGGGTCACAACAACAAAGAAAGGAAGACCCCGTCCGTCCGGCCAACACACGCATGTGAGCAAGCGCGGCTGGACCCAAGCTCCGAAACAGGGGGTGACCTGTTCATGTCGCCTTGTCTGTCTCTCTCCCCTTGCCCACTGGGCCACTGCACATGACATAGATCGGTGCACCGCGATGCCGCGGGCCAAAACGGGAAACGCCGGCGATCGGCGGCAAGCGACGACGATGGGGTTGGAGCGAGCCAATGGAACAGACATCCGGGGGATCCGGCATTCCGGCCCCGCGCGCGTCACGTCGCGTAGCGCAACAGTGGCGGGCCGGTACGGTGGTGGTAACAGCATAAATGACGCTGCCAACTGGACACGAAAACGACGACGCCACACGACACGCATCGTCCGTCGCTACGCTACGTACGTACGGAGACCGGCAGACGTTACGTTACGTTCCTATACGCATACGCTGCACGTAGAGCTAGCGGCGGGCGCGGTGTACGGGGACGGGGGGCACTGTGCGCGCGCGCGCCGCTGTCCGGGCCACCCGTTCCGTCATGAGTTCGGTTGTACAGTCAAAAAGGCCTGCAATGCAACAGTGATAGTGTCCCGTGTCCGGGTCGGGAGGAGATCGCTGTCGTCAACAGTGGAGAGTACGGTGGTGTTCTTCCTGTTCCACGTACTCCACCGCCGTAGGACTACAATGATAGGGTGTCCTCTGGTAACTAGTTGTACGTACCCTTACTGTAGTAGAGTACTTACTACGAACTGCGGTAATAAGTTAAATGTACACGTATTACTGTAGAGCACATGCATGTGTATGCATGGTAGTATAGGAGCTTCATCATTTGTGTACGTACACGTATCTGACACTGACACATGAGAACAGCCGTACTACCGGGGAGTCACTGCGGCGCGACAGGAAAACGTCCTTGCAGATAACGCTACAGCGACGTCGTACCGTGGTCCTCCTGGTCTGGAGCCGGACCCGGAACCGACCCGACACGCCGCCGGACCGGTCCAGGCCAGCCAGCTCCAGCCTCCAGCCCCCACCACGACGTCCCGGTCCGACCGGCGGACCCAGCCTCCCAGGACCGCGGCGAAGGCAGGCGCGAACCCGCCACCACGGCTAGCGGCGAAGAACAGAACGGCCAAGGCAGGCACCTGGGGCGCCGGCCGCTGCGGCCGCGCCACGTCATCACCGCACGGGACAACGCCGCGGAAAGCAACGGGACGCCGGCGCGCCCGTGAATGAGGGGTCGCTGTCGGCTCGCCGCCGTGGGGCCACGTGCGCTTGGACGGGCCTTGGTGGTCGGTGACGTCAGCAGCCCACGGTGGGGTCGGAGGCACTGTTCACGGGTCAAACGAAAGGAGAGCTTTGGCTTTTGTTCTCGCTGAATGTGATACGGGGGTGGTTGAGATCCGACGGTTGGGGCTCGGGTTTGGGGATATGGGGATGAATGAGAGGAGCCCAGCGACAAATTGGGAAAGGGCATTCAATTTCTACCAGTAGTTTCAACAGTACAGGTATATAAGCTTTCTAATACAATGGTCTACTACTACCTGCAGAATATACTACTCTATTTGTCCCAGAATACTCACATTTGTCTTGTCCAAAAAGAATCCTCTTAAAAGTTAATTCATGATTTATAATCCAAATGTTTGAACCAATCCTTATCCAGAACGACTTCACAAGAGTGGGGATCTCACATTGCATGACTCACACACATCATTTTTTTAAAAAAATTAATAATGCCAAAGAGGTAGTTGCTTGCAAGCAAATCCATGGAACCAAAGCGAGGTGATGGCACAGTAGAAGAAGACGGGACAAAGATGGCTTCAGTTTGAGGGAGTTTTCTTTTCCTACTCCCAAGTTGTTTTGGGAGCAAGGTCTTAAATAGTACAGGCTGTAAAAACTATAACAAGATATTACATCCATCACAAAAAGAATGCATACATCGGATTCTAAAGAGTCAACAAATCAAGTTGAGGCAAATTTATTACTGTAATACTATTAAAGAGCAAAGTGGTTTCGTCACTTGTCTTTTTGTTTAGTTCTCAAAGTGCCCTCACATCTAATCCGTATTTCAGTTGGACACAAGACATATGCTTATATTATACTCGTACGAGTTACAACCACGCATGTTACGTGCTGAGTGACGGTACAAAGCTCAATTTTAGTAGACATTAGATGACACAACTGTTATATAATTTTTGAAGCCACAGTATTGTGTTCGTTGTGACGCACACATATGTTTTACTAGCGCATTTAAAATATGTTATTTTTATTGGAACCTATGGTGGCAACCGTTACGTAAGTTGCTACTAAGCCACAAGGTTATGCACGTTTGCGATATCAAATTAAAATTTACTATTATTAATAGCCAATACTTTTTAGATATTATACCTATTAAGTACAGTACTGTATATAAAATGGTGGTATTTATGGCTGGGTTTGGTGATCGTGCTCTGAGGGCACGAACGAGGCAAAAGCCTTGAACTGCATGCAGTGCGCGGCACCGGACCGGGCACACGCACGCAGACGCGCAGCAGCGGCCGCAGTACACGGCCGTCTGCACGAGTGGCCTGCCCTGGGTGCGTGCGCGCACGGCGTTCCCGAGCATCATCACCCGACCCCGTGCCGTCGGCTCCGGTCGCAGCTCAGCTGAATCCGACGACGACACGCAACAACGACGTACGCCACGGATCTCTGGCCTGATGACGCGGACGTCTCCGGTAGTCCGGTCTGTTTTACTGCACCACCACCGCCGTTTTCCACGACCAACCTACCTATCCTGGTCCGCGCGTTAATTAACCTCAAAAACATTCGCTTTCCACGGATTCTATCTGCACCGTTATGTTTTTTCCCCTTCCTTCTGGTAAAGTTAGTTACGCAGTCAAAATTTGACCTCCTCTCTTTCACTGAGAAATGAACATGGAGCAGTACGTGCTGGACCTCCCCCTGTGCTATTGGCCACTGTGCTGGCGGTCATTGCGTTTTTCGAAAACAGAACCCCTTGCCGGGTTATTGGATGAACCTGTATCTCATGTGTATGTATGTGTATTGAAGTGAGCTGATATTAAAATTGGTCTTTTCTACTCCAATCTATTTGACATTGTGCACAGTGCCGCGTCAAATCAGCGCACTGTAGCATTTCGTTGTATTTGGTAAAAATTATCTAAACTTTGACTAATTAGGCTCAAAATATTCGTCTCGTAGAGTACAACCAAACTGTGCAATTAGTTTTTGATTTTATCTACATTTAATACTCTATGCATGTGCCGGTATTTTGATGTGATAAGAAATAGAAATTCTGCATAGTAAATTTGATGACCAAATTAGAGAACTAAACAAGGCCTGAACACCAATGTATCCAAACAAGCTCTCTGACACGATAACACTTCCAGCACCCCCGGAATTCAATCGCCGCAATCTCGCAGCACATGCAACCGTGTGCCGCGTTTTTTTTTTTTTTTTTTTTTTTTACAAATGTGAGCGTGAGCGGTGAGCCAGACCACCCTGGCCCATGACCTCTGATGATTCCGTTTCCTGCGCTGGAAACGGCGTGCCGTACACTGAAGATCGGGGCGTCGGTTGTTCACGCATGCATGCTCTGGCCTCTCGATGGAATGGACATTCCACATGATTGTCCGGTCCATTTCCAGTCACGGTTTGCTTGTTCATTCAGGAGACCACAAATGCGTGAGCTTTGTACACAAGGGCGAGCAGGCATCAGTCTCTCCAGCTGGAGTCCCCGTCGCAGCGGCATCGGCATCGTGCACTGGGCATCTGTTTTGTTTGGATCAATGGGTCCCAGAAAATTTCACTGGCCTTAAAAACGTACTGGCAGTGGACGGCCGATCATCTCGAGATGTTTGAATACGAATTCAAATTCAAACACGACACGATCTCACACAAACACGACCGGCAAAAACGGAACGGCCGAACGGGGTCGCTGCCACCACCACCGCGCGTTGCCCGGCCCGGCCTCACCCCACCGACAGCAGAAAATCCGCCTCCCCCGATGGTGGTGGGAGTAGGTATCGTTCTGTCTCGCGTGCTGTTCGCTGTTCGCTCGGGCGCGGCGGATCCCGTGGGGCCGCGCTTCCACTGGGCCTGGGCTGTCGTGGGGTGTGGCGCTGTGTGCTACTGCTACTGCAGCTGCAGCGGGGCCAGCGGCACTCATCACCAACAAGCTGAGGAGAGGCGTCCGAGGCCTCCTCTCACCATAATTCCAACCCACTGTGTGTGTGTGTGTGTGCGCGCGCGCCGCTGTAGCAGCGCGCGCTAGCCACCTCCCTCCCTCTCTCTCCCCACCTCGCCGCCGGCCGTCGAGATTTCGTTGTCTCCTGGGGCTCGGGCAACCGAAGCAAACTTCGGGGGAGGGAGGTCACAGGTGTTCTTGGACAGGGGAAGTCGTTGCCCGGGCCGATGCCGGCCCTGATGTAGATTTCTCACTCATCCGCTTTGCCCGGTTGCCAACAACGTCCCTTCTCTTCCGGAGTAGCGGTTCCGTCCGGCGCCCCCATGCCATGATCTACCGCCGGTTGGGCGTTCGTGGAGGAGGTAAATATCTATCTATCTATCTGTCGCTTCTGCCCGCTGCCGCTGTCGCTGCCGTTCCGTTCCAATTGCTTGCTTTTCGTTTCCTTTCGTGGGTTGCGTGGGGTGGTTTGGTACTTGGGTTCGTGTTCGTGTGTGCGAATAACGCGGGGACGTGGCAGCAGGTTGCTGCTCTGCTGGACAGTGATCGCATTCGGTGCCTGCCGGTGGAGGAAGACGACGACGAGTCGACGAGGAACTAGGACGCCATGAAGGAGGAGGAGAGGTGCCTTGACCCGCAGCTGTGGCACGCGTGCGCGGGCGGCATGGTGCAGATGCCCCCCGTGCGCTCCCGCGTCTACTACTTCCCGCAGGGGCACGCGGAGCACGCGCACGCCGGCGCCGGCGGCGGGGCGGACCTCGCCGTCGCCGCCGGGGCCCGGGCGCGGCCGCTCCCGCCGCTCGTGCTCTGCGGCGTCACGGGCGTGCGCTTCCTGGCCGATCCGGAGACCGACGAGGTCTTCGCCAAGATCCGCCTGGCGCCGCTCGCGCCTGGCGGCGGCGAGGCGGAGTCGTTCCGGGCTGAGCCCGACGAGTTCGGCCTCGGCCCTGGCGGCGACTCCGCGGACGGCAACCGGGAGAAGCTGTCGTCCTTCGCCAAGACGCTCACGCAGTCCGACGCCAACAACGGCGGCGGGTTCTCGGTGCCGCGCTACTGCGCCGAGACCATCCTCCCCAAGCTCGACTACCGGGCCGACCCGCCGGTCCAGACGGTGCTCGCCAAGGACGTGCACGGGGAGGTCTGGAAGTTCCGCCACATCTACCGGGGCACGCCGCGCCGGCATTTGCTCACCACGGGCTGGAGCACCTTCGTCAACCAGAAGAAGCTCGTCGCCGGGGACTCCATCGTCTTCCTGCGCACCGAGCACGGCGAGCTCTGCGTCGGGATACGCCGCGCCAAGCGGGTGTCCTGTGGCGGCGGCATGGAGTGCATGTCGGGGTGGAACGCCCCGGGGTACGGGGCCCTGTCGGCCTTCTTGAAGGATGAGGAGGGCGAGATGATGAAGGGTCCTGGTGGGTACATGCGAGGCAGGGGGAAGGTGAAGATCGCGGATGTTGTTGAGGCCGCGAGCCTCGCGGCGAGCGGCCAACCGTTTGAGGTGGTGTACTACCCGAGAGCTAGCACACCGGAGTTCGTTGTCAAGGCCGCATCGGTGCAGAACGCGATGAGGAACCAGTGGTGCCCAGGGATGAGGTTCAAGATGGCATTTGAGACAGAGGATTCATCAAGGATCAGCTGGTTTATGGGGACCATAGCTTCTGCTCAGGTTGCTGACCCAATCAGATGGCCAAATTCACCGTGGAGGCTTCTTCAGGTATTGCTTCATCCCATGTTTCTCCCCCATACTTATTATATGCTATACTGCACTGTGAGCCGATGCATGCTATTTTTAACTTACTCCCTGTTTGGGGCTAATAGTGCTGTCTTTCTGGTACCTATGATGAGAATATGAATGTTTCATGCCCTGTGAAATTAACTGCTGCTGTGGAACTGTTGGTTCCATGTTAATATGGAATGTGCATATAAATAGCTAAAACATGATATTTGCTTGAGGTGCTCTGGTTCACACTAGAATGTGCGCCTAAAAGATGACAGCACAGAGTGCATGAAACACAAGTGGACTACTTTACCTATATCGCTAGTGAACTATACCATCTGTCTGATTCAGTTACTTTCTCTTCTGGAATGTATAGTTTTCGATTTTTGAGTTTGTCTGGTCAGTCTCTTGTGGTCAATGGTCACTGAGATCAGTCTTGTCATATTCTACAGCAATGTTTCTCATCTCCATGTATCCTATCATCATTGGTGACAGATTCAGTTTGCAGCATCTTTTTGCTATGTACGTTTTTTGTGCCTGTTTCCGCACAATTTGGAATATGGTGACATCGTTTTGTTAGCATTTGGAGGTATTAGGAAACATTGGAGGTTTTGTTTCATACAATTATGAATCCTCGCTTACAAACTTGGGGGGTGGGGGGGGGGGGGGGGGGGGGTGGGGTGCAATTGATTAGGGTTCACATATTTCCAACAAAACCTCCATTTATATATAGGTCTCTCGGTCCTGGACTCCTGAATAAATTGGTCCTTTTCTTCCAAGTTAATGGCAGTACCTTACATTTGCCTATATGATCAAAGCCCTTATACGGTTGCTAACTGATCTTTAATTGCAGCATAGCACCAATAATATTGATGTCGCATTAGTTTAACTTTAATGCGCTACCTGTTGATTCCACATCTGTGCTTACCCTAGCATGTTTTCCTTTTCTTGGAAATTTGCCTTGGTACATAGCTTGACAAGCAATGTAGGAATACGAATGTAGGTGTCTTACTAGCAGTGTTAAGCGAGACACTTGAAGCTTGCCAGCTTATATTGTCTGATGTTATCAGTTATAGCAGATGCAGAAAGAATTTACTTTTGAACACTAAAAGAATTTACTTGTGAAATTGGTACACAATTTGTTGTAAGATGATGCTTCCTTTGTCCTTAATTAGCTCTGCAAGCACCAGCACATTCTAATTATGTGCACTGTGTCTGTTTGCCCCTCACATGGTCGCCAATTTATTGCAGGTGACATGGGATGAACCTGACTTGCTACAGAATGTGAAATGTGTCAATCCATGGCTTGTGGAGATTGTATCAAGCATTCCACCGATTCACTTGGGACCATTTTCACCACCTAGAAAGAAGTTGCGGGTGCCCCAACATCCAGACTTTCCATTTGATGGTCAGCTGTTGAATCCAATTTTCCACGGCAACCCACTTGGTCCAAGCAACGGCGCTCTTCGCTGTTTCTCGGACATTGCTCCTGCAGGCATACAGGGAGCCAGGCATGCTCAATTTGGTTTACCCCTAACAGACCACCAGCTTAGCAAGCTGCACCTCGGTCTGTTCCAAGGCGGCGGTTTTCACCGGCTTGATGCTATCACTACGCCATCCCGTATATCCAATGGTTATGTGATCAGCAGTGCACCAGTCAATGAGAGTGTCTCTTGCTTGTTGACAATTGGCACACCACAGGCCACAGAGAAATCTGATGACATAAAGAAACCCCATATAATGCTGTTTGGAAAGCCTATCCTTACTGAGCAGCAGATGAATTCTAGAGGATCAAGGGAAACATTCTCCCCTGAGGTTACTGGAAACAGTTCTTCTGATGGCAATGTTCAGAAGACAGGAAATGTATCTGATGGTTCTGGTTCATCGATTTGCATCGGTTTCTCATCCCAAGGTCGCGAGGCTTCTGAGCTTGGGTTAGAAGCCGGGCACTGCAAGGTATTTATGGAATCAGAGGATGTTGGTCGCACCATCGACTTATCTGTCTTTGGTTCATACGAAGAGCTGTACGGCCAGTTAGCTGACATGTTTGGAATTGAGAAGGCTGAAATAATGAGCCACCTTTGTTACCGTGATGCTGCTGGTGCTGTCAAGCATACTGGTGAAGAGCCATTCAGGTGAGTGTTTCCTTAATGTCATCAGCTTTTATTGACCTTGTACTTCTATATAGTTAGTGTGTACTATATACTAGTACATTTAAACTATATTGTTTGTGTGTGTGTGACAGTGACTTCATGAAAGTAGCACGGAGGCTCACCATAATAGAGAGCACTGAGGGGAGACTGCAGAAACCTCTCATCGAATACATGATGGAGCGGGCTTGATTGCATGACTGGTTCAAAAAGGCAATCTTGATTGCATGACTGGTTCAAAATGGCAATCTGAAGCTTGTGGAAGACTGAGCTTAGAGCGAAGTAACTGCTGTGTGTTGCATTTGTGTTTGTCTGCCATGAGCAGAATCGCGATGTTTGTCTGGTCTTGTGGAAAACCTTGGTGTACGGGATTTTCATCTGTTGTGACTTCGGTCGTCAGAATTCTGTCGTGATCAGCTGTGTTGTGCTTGGTCGAAGTTGATAAATAACCTCTTTGACGAGTTAGCTTGGAATAAAGTTCGTGTTGTGTTAAGGAATGCCAGTGCCATGGTAATTCAATTGTCATTGTTGATTTAGTTTAAATGCTTGTATCTGCTGCTGCAGTTTGACAGCACTTGTGCCTCTATATATGTTAAACTTATGGTTGCTATGTTCATTTCATCAGCTTGAAAAATCACCATACCTGTGGTTGGTTATCTGAGAATCACCAAACATGGAAATGGTACATGAGTGAATATTTGTTGTTGAGCTGGCCTGAATTGTGAAGCCCGCATTGCAGATCGCAGAGGATGCTCCAGTGCTTTGTGGCCTGCGCTTGTCGTTTGAAGGACTGGATCCTTCACGTGTTTTGCACGGGATGTAAGTACAGTAGTGAGTCTGAATCGATCGTACGCGTAGCCTGAATCCATCGTACGGGCAGCGATGCAGCCCCGATAGCTGCACGAGGCCAATGGTCAGGCAGCACGACTGCATAGTACTACGTGATGCGTGATCTATGGCTGCAATGGCATCAGACTATATATACACATTGATGCTCTAGTGTTTAGGCGTATGGGTTCCTTTGCTGCCTTCCTGGTGGCCACAGGCATCTCTCATCTCCTGCGCACTTCTACGTTCAGGCGTTCAGGTTCAGCCATAGATGTGACGCATGAACCAAGGGCCCAAGGCTAATTAGCTAGCATAAGCCCTCGTGTTCTAGAGCATGAGGCAGAACCGTACCGTGCGTTGGTGCTGGTTGCCAGTGCCAACAGGAAGTAGCGTTGTGGTTTCTGGCAATGGCGTCTGGATCTTTCTTTATGGTTGTTGATTCGTGGTCGATGCGCGTACTAGTTCTGCGCTTGCGCGTGCCAAGATTCTTCAGGTTCAGGAGGCCTAGCTCCATCCACGAAGCACAATGGTTTTGAGTCAACACGCCTAATTCCAGCCGAACTCCTCTTGTTCTGACTCCGTCCTGCTGACGACCGAGTTTCTTGTTCTAGCTTAGCAAGATTCTGTGAATCAAATCGTAATCGTGGCACTTTATTAGTTCCCTATTACTGGTCGTTTCGTTACTTGATGAAAACGATCCTTGTCCATGCGCCCAGATGGAGTAGGCAGTATTTTGCTTCAAATGCTAGCTCACAGCTGAAACTCTAGGCTCTAGATCGGAATACGATATTCCTGGCACGTACGCTATTAGCGTGCCGTCGGGTCACCTTTTTCCTCCAATAGATTAAACATGATGATCAAGCTAGCACATTCCGGATTTATAAGATGGTTAGTTGCATGCAACCAGCATATGTGTGTGCTAGGCTGCTAACCACAGTACATTATTAGCCTTGACTTGAAGAAAAGAAGAGTTTAGATTGCGTAGGACAAGTACGCGACGTTATTCAAAGTGACGCTGTAGTTCGTATACATACACACAACACATACATAGGCACACCACACTCACACCACGAGTATACAACCAGACCCACCCTACAACCACACGTCGCAGTCCCTTCGTAGCACAGTGGGTACCAGAAAATCCGTTCCTGTTGAGATTAGATCTCTGGTCGGCAGGCTGAGGACCTAAGCCTCACGCGCTAGCAAGCTGAGCCAAGGCTCGCTCCCGAAACAAGCTGAGATTATTGCAAGCATAATTGGCCCGAGGAACAAGAAAAGAGGACAACCAGATCTTGATCGGATGGCTTAGATTATTGCCTGGAAAAATTGGAAAAACTAGGAATTTGAGATATATTGCAACACCCTTTTGAAAACGCCTCAATCATGATCCACAACAAACTGACTTTTCCGCGAGACACAACATATGTACTGAATTTAAAAACACAGCATAATCGTTCATTCGCCGCCCTGTAGCAAGCCCGCAATAGTCTTAATTATACAGTGTATATTGTGTTTATCTAATTGATGAAATCCTTGGATCACTTGGAATAAACAACGGTTACAAATAGTTAAGAGCCCTGTTTGGTAGCTAGACTACCGCTTTCACCCTATTTGTGTAGCTTATCTGGGAAGCGCTAGTACACGATTATTTCGGTGTAAAAATTTCATATAATTTCTTAGCATCTGATCGTATTGAGATCTACAATCTTCATATAAAAATTATCTTCATCATCCAACATCATTATTGAAGAGTTATAATTTTTTAAAAGTTCAGTCTTGTCACACCACTCAAGGTGGCGTGACAAAGGGAGTGTCACAACAAGCTTTTTCACATCAGAAACGTCCAAAATGATAGATCTTGCCACACCACATGTGATGGCGCGACTGCGTTATTTGGTCGCCTAAGCGGAACTAGCGTGATAAAAAGGGTCAGATCTGTAGTTTTTTTGGAACAATCGTCATTAAAATATTAAATAAAAATGACTAAACTCGAAAACTCCATAGGATGCTAGTCATATCCCACTGCCCTCCTCCTCCCTCCCTCCTCGCTCATTGGCTGGCAGACCACGAGCAAGCGGAAAGCTTTTTCTTTGGCCAAACCCTCCTCTCGGCCCTGCTGCTGTAGCCCTCCTCCTCTGCCACCACTGTCGTCTCCTCTTTGCTCTCACCGTCCACCATCACCATTATGCAAAAGCAGAAGGAGGGGGGAGAGAACATAATATATTCCTCAAGTTGTTGCCCGTATCTCCGTCCCCTCACACCAAAGACCCCAATATTTTGATCCACAAACCCTTTTCCCATGTCTGCTCCATCAAGTCACCTCCATGGCATCGAAAAAGGAAGGAAAATGTATGAGACAATACGAATGAGGTATGTGAACTAGCTTGACCAATTCTATGTGTCATCATAATTTGGATTGATTTTTGTTCTAATTTTGTGGATTTCTTCTTGGATAACGAAGCCGGGTGAATCTGCCATTTTTGGCCTGCATCTAGATAATCTCAAGATATGCTACGAGATGGTGGTGGATGAAGTCCCGGAAGAGCTCAAGAGACTCCTCAAGGAAGAGGCCCCAAAAGATGAAGATGGCGAGCCAACATTCCAGGACATCCCTACCAAAGGGGACCTTCGTGGTCAGGATCAAACCTGTTGGGGGTCAAACCCAATAGTAGGAGCCAGGTCTCTTGATCCCAAAAAAACTCCAATTTGCCTGATCTCTCAGACAAAGGGTTCGGGCGAATGGAAAGGTGTCTTGTTCCCAGGAACAGAAGGATCTGAACGATCCTGCGCACAGGTGTCGTGTACTACACCCGACAGAAAGGCAGAGGAGGGCGTCGCACGAACACTGCGCCTCGCCACATAGCTGGCACCCTATAATTCTTGGAGACAGTCTCTCACTGCATCCCATGCTCTGACACAATGATGTGCTGCGAAGGGGTTGAACCATGATGACCACGGTTTAAGCAAAGATTCATTGCAGCCAAGGAATCCTGACCTGACGGCATCATAAACCCTAACTTGTACCCCTTGGCACTCCCCCCTTGAACTATAAAAAGGGGAGCTTTGGGATAGACTAGGAGGGAGGGTTGAACATCCTTTAGTTCAACAAGCAGCACTTCTCAAATACACACACATACTTCTAGCATTTCATCCACGAACATAGAGACTTGGGGCTTCCTTAGAGGCTATCTCTCGACCTTAGTTTGTAAACCCCTACTTCAAGCTCAATAACCTTAAGAGCGGGCAGCACACCAACCCACGACTGGACGTAGGGATGTTCTGCCCAAACCAAGATAAATCCCTTGCGGCCACTTTAGCTCTACCATGTGATAGCCTAAAGGAGCTCCACAAAGAATCACTATCACCCTGGATTTGAAACAACGGCAAAACCCACAGATGAGAGCCTTATAGAGGATGAGCATTGTGAATAGACAGTTGGACCTCTACTTTGAAGGGCTCCATTCTAAACAGTCACATAAATGTCTAAGCTATTGCGTTGCTTCGTGTATATCTATTTGCAATAGCATACCTTTCATCTATTGTGATGCTTTGCAAACACTTATTAGTCTACCTTGGTATGTTTGTGTAGATATGCTAAACGATGCATACATAATGGTTTCACGTTCTCTCAAACCAAAGTTGCGCTAAAAAATGGTTAGTTTGGCCATTTATTTTTTCTGATTATCTTATAAAATATTATCCAGTGAAATTATAATTTAGCTTTATTACTAGTCATGAACCACTCAAGCCAAACATTATGATTAATCACATTGACGGTTAATTTTAGCCTCAATGACTATACAATAGTATTTACACATTGTACTAAAGTTATATAGGATAACTATGAGTTAACGCATACAAATACCAATACTCATATGTGCTTGTTCTCTCGTGTAGTCTTGCTAATCTTATGAGAAAGTACTATTGTCTTTCCAGAAGGGCACACTAAAGTAATAATAATCGTGCAATTGTTGTTATCTAAATTAAAATGTTATATTTGTTACATGTTAGGTTCAACCACATGGTATCTTCTTAATGATGCTAAAGTGTAGTTGTTGCATACACCTAATTGTCATATGAGGGTGTGCACATGCTTGGGCAATAATTAGGAAGATATGGTGTCTTAGAGCATTATCCCTATGTTATTAAAAATTGATGAGAACTTATTATGGAAGAGAGATTCAAAAAATGTATGTGTATCTTCAGGTTTGTTGGCGCTTCCTATGGCCACTTCTAAAGCTCTAAGCTTCTTGTTGACCTCAAGCCTATGAGTTGGAAATATTGTCTGGAGCAACTAATTTGTTTCCATTATGTTTTCCAACACAAATAAGAAAATAATTCATATCAAAAGTTTCAGCCTAATCTTCTACTAATCTAGTTAAAAAGCTAGACATACTAAACAAAAATGCATGAAAAGTATGGCCACCAGTTGATAAGGTAGGTGGGCTAATTTGATTTTCTATAAATAATCTTCATGGTGTTTTTGTTGATTCTATTATGTGCCTAATCTGCAGCGTAACTTCAGCTTAATTAGAGGCAGAATTGGGGATGAAATGGCAGGAATTAGAGGGAGGAATGACATCCCTTGGGTTGGTCGTTCCTAGAGAGAGGGGAATAGTGGCGGCGGCTACGTCCTGCGGGTAAGTGAGATGAGAGGAAGGAATTGCTTAAGGAGAAATATAGTTCTTGGCAAGGGGAGGCAATTGTAGCAACGTGGTGCTACGGTTAACTCGACGTGTGGTGTAGGGTGTGTGGGCGCAACGGCGTTAGGATATGGCAAGAGTGCATGGACAGGGAGAGGAGAGAGAGGGGCAACGACGTAGGGAGAGACAGAGGAATATATTTTTATTTCTTGCCTAATTGAAAGGATGCATATCCCCTTATATTTATAGGGAGGGCTCGACATGACTTATAAACAATATTAGCTTCTAGACTCTTCCTCATTCTAAATCTAGATTCTCTGTGCAACGCACTACAGTTTCACGCTGGGCCCAATTGGCATGTCTTGAGCTCATGCCTCCGTAGCCCATCATGGCTCCATTGGGGTGTTAAAGTTTTGTTTAGTTTTATGTAAGATTTGTGTTCTTATTTTTATGAAAAAGAACAGGAAATTAAGAGAATCTATATTCAAAATAAAATGCCCATAGTTATTCAAGACTAAATCATCTCAATGAAGAAAGGAGGCAACTTTTGGAAGAAAAGAGACTGATGAAATATATAAGAGGACTAAAATGGAGAAATAGCAAGCTTGGTGTTTAATGGGAAATTTTGATTGTGATAGTTATACTTAAACTCAAGTTTCTATTTGAGTTTTAATAATTTGAATGTTTGGGTGTTAGGACTCAAAGATGCAGAAAGGGCCTCTATTAAATGAGCGAGATCTCTAGAAGCATCATGACTTCAAGATCTTTCAAAAAGTAAGATCATTCAATCACTAGTTTTTAACCATTCTTATGTTGTTCAAATGATCACCAACACTCATTGTCACCTTTAATCTTTGCTTATAGGAAGAGAATGAACTCAGCAAGCAACATCATGCATGTGGCTTGCAAGTGGGCAATGCACATTTTGGGATGTTTGACTACAAGATTTTCAAAGCTTTGCATCTTCAAGATATTTTTTATGATGATGTTTATTCAATCCAAAATTAACCTTTTGTATCTAATCTTGAGTGGCCTATTTTAGAACGTGGTGTTATAGTCTACAACCAAGATAAGATTGTTCAATATTATGCTATCAAATAATTAGATCTCTTATGTATTAAGCCAGTGCAATGAGGCTTGATATCTCATTTGTTGTGAGCAAACTCAGATAGTTTGTTTCAAACCTGAGAGATGATTATTCTCATGTTCTTGAGAGGGTATTGTGTTATCTTAAAGGGACCATGAGCATATTCACTATACCAAGTACTCAAGGGTTCTAGAGGGTTATTGTGATGCAAATTGGATAGCTAATACTAATGAGATTTACACAATGAGTGGATTTGTGTTCTCACTTGGAGGTGGCATATTTTTGTGGCAGTCTTGCAGTTAGACCATTGTTGGCGGTCCTTAACGGCTATTTTAGACCGCCAACATAAGACCAAAAAAGAGCGAATTATATATTTTCATGCAATAAATTTTCTATTAACCCAATTCCACTTGTACTTGGAGAATTATCATTTTGCAGGAACATGCACTAAGAACAAGAAATTCCACTCAGAAATACACTTTCCAGAAGGCGTAAACTCAAGGAAGAGGGAAGAGGTCCAGTTCGAGACCAAACTGGGCTGAGTGCACCACACCAGCACAATCCAGGCCCACTCCTCAATCGACCATCCAAGGTCGTTCAGGGGGAGGCGCGAACCAGGGGTGCGCGCCCCTGGCCTAGCGCACGCCCATGCCAGGTGGCCAACCGGGCCCAGCCTTGGCAAGGCGGTTCACACCTTTTTTGTGGAGCTCAGGAGGTTGTGTGTTGGACCATTCTACCCCCGAACTGCCTTCAACCACCTATAAGAGGAGGAGAAGAGCACCCCCCTACACACACCCCATTTGGAGCTCTCTACCTCATTCTCTACACTTGTTCTTTAGTTTAGCCTTAGTATTTTGGAGCAAGGCTAGAAGGCTATCAAGGAGGGCTTGTCTCCTGGGAAGCAAGGCTACTCTTGGTAATAAATTCTATGGAGAGTTCTTCCCTAGTCAAGTTCTCTACACTTATATACATCATTGCATATGAACTAGAGTATAGTCTTGAGCATGATATATTCGATGAGTATGAACTAGACTATAGTCCATATGAGAATTGTTCATCATGTTCATACATGTTCTTCATCGTTCATATGATGTACAAGAATGGTGATGATGATAGGAATAGGGTAATAGTTCATTTTTCCTTCGGGTTTGCCTATGTCCTAGCTCGTCCATCCGTAGGGTGGGGGTCCTAGGGGGATGTAGGTAGTTCCTTAGTATGCGGCCGTGGTGTCCGGATATGAGGGGGCCTTCGGATATGACGGCATGCCATGGTTGAGGGGTAGGCGGCGGGGAGTGACCTAGTCCCGTCCGTCCTTCGTAATTCCCCACATTCGTAAGTTGTGTAGGAGTTCATAAATGTCCTCATCGGCTGACAGATCAGCTGCCAGGATCTTCCTGTTGCCCTTGACCCAGACTTGTTGCTTGACCTGTATATCATGTGACTTAGCTTGTTCAATGCATATGTATAAGGTGTACCTGCTCCATGTAGTTTATTCTTTTATTCTTTATTTTCCTTTTATCCTTAAGGTAGATCTAAGTGTGTGTCCACTATCTATCAAATGCTTACTGCTTACCCCTGCATAGCAATTGGCCTCACTTTGATGATATGAAGTCATAACATTTCTATGCTATAGGTACCTGTACCCGCCTTCCTTTGGGAAAATATAAATAACGGTACCCTGATAATACTTTCAGGTGAAATGCTACAATAATAGATCCGTGAGCTTGCAGATATTTCTAAGTTATGATCTATCACATGGCACTCCTTATGTCATTGCTAGAGAATCAATTCTAGTAGCAATATTAAGACATGCCAACACAAGGCATTTCTGGCATGACCGTTGGGGATGGGTTCCTTACCTGTCTTTTGGTGTTTGCGCGAAGAAATGCCAACAACCATCTTAACAAGTTCAGTAGCGGAAGAAGAATTCATGGCATTAGATATTGCAACAATCAAGGCTAGATGGCTTCATGAACTTCTTATGGATTTACTGGTAGTCACGAAAATTCAATACAACTATTTATATGAAATGTGATAACATGTCGTAACACAATTAGGGGTACCCAAGATCAAGAATTGGGAAATGCTCAACTAATAATAAAAACCAAAGAAAGAGCATCAAAGGGCCCCTACCCATCTCATTCGAGCCTCACTCTGCGCAAACAATCCATCCTTGAGCCCGTCTCGAGGACATTCCGATTCGCTCAAAGCTAGGTCACGACACCAGGCCTCAAGTACGAAACTCCGATTCGCATGAGGCCGGCTTGGGGACGGTAGAGTCAGCCTCGACTAACTACCCCGACAGGAAAGCAAGATCTTTTAATGCAGTTCACCAACTCCCATGGCTACAGTGCCACCAACAAGACAGACGAGATCAGCGTTAGATCAACTTTTGCCGCCCACGACGGGGTCGTGCGGTGATCACCTGACACCGTGTTGTCTTACCGAGAACCATTACACCCCTCGAGGCTCCCTAGGAGCAAAACGACAACAAACATATGATAGAAGTTCCAGGGCTTGACGCCAACCACTGTGGATCGACCCAACCTCGACTCTCAGCAATGATCAAAAGATAAACAGGATCAGCACGTCTCCCACAGGAATTCGCATGCCTCGCACAGGGGCTGATGTCCTCTGCCGCACTATTGCCGCCATCACCGTGACATCTAAAGGATGATGGCCATCCCCAAGAGCACATCGCTATAGGAAAATGCTACCGGACTTGAGTCCTTCTCGTCCGATAAGGAATTGCACGTAGACTAGTTTCACCCATGCGCACACAACACCTTCAAGCTCTCTTGAGATCAACATCTCAAGCAATACACCCACAAAACCCCTAGCACACTTGAGACTTGGGAGCCTTTTCCTCTCTCGCTTGCTTGTAACCCCTACACAAAGCACTTAGGTGCAAGGCAATACAATCTCTCCTCCCCCACTGGACGTAGGGCACTCTTTGCCTGAACTAGTATAAATCTTATGTCCCCCTTGCATCACCATCCGGATCAGGGACGTGAAGCGCAATTCACTAGTTGGTTAGGATCAGCGCATCCAAACAATGACATAACCAGACAACGATAATCAAAGTGAACAATCCTAAGGATAACATGAAGCCAACAAGGGATGTAAAAAGGTAGGTGAATCTTCTTTTGCACAAAACTATCAATTTAAGGTATAATCCATTATTTAGTTGTGAAGAAGTGTAACCTTTGTTCTAGGTGTGGATGTTCAACTTTAGTCACTACTAGAAGACCCCTCCTATAGCTATGCTTTTTTTAGATACTAGATACGCTTTTATTCGTCTCTATAGAGGTATATGCACGCTTTACAAAAGCGTGTTAGAAGCATCTTCGCATGGACCGTGTCTGGCTCCATAGAGACGACTTCCATAAGTGTATCTATAAAACGAATAGATGTTTCGTAGACATGTTAGATGTATATCTAAACACCTTGATACGCTTTTATAGATACGCATATAACACATGTCTATTAGTGTAATTACGCCTTATAGAAACGTTTCATAACGCATGAAAAACTGTAGAGACAATATTGTAGATGCATTCACAATTCGTGTCTACCACTGTAGTCACGTTTTGTAGTGATGCGTTATTATGCACTAAGGAATATAGAGACGATATAGTATGTGACGTGAAAAATGACATGGCAGGTGACGTGGAATGGTGACGTGGCAGCTGACGTGGAGAGATGACATGGCAGCTGACGTGGAGAGGTGACGTGGCGTATGACACGTTTTATAGTAACGATTAAATACGTGTCAACAAAAGTAGAAATAATATTTTAGTCACGTCTTTATTGCGTGTCTACATAAATCGGTACGTTGTATAGTAACATCATAGTGTGTATTAATACTTGTAGAAACGATTTGGTACAAACAACTATTTTTGTGTCTAGTAATATAGACACATTATATCGTAACGCTTTAAACATTCCAACAAAAAAATTATTCTTAATATATGGTGCATCGAGATGAATGTACAAATTGGAATTAGATTATTTTATTTTCTATTTTCTATGATTAATATTGGGAAGTGAACCATCAATTATATTGGAGTTTATATTGCCTTAACAAAACATGAAGAATCTGACTAACTCCATAACCAACATGTCCATTACTCAACAAATAATTATGTTCACAAAGAAGCATACATAAAGTGGCAAATTTCATACAAATATTACTTGAAATATTATTTTTGTAACACCTAAAACCCATCTTGTTCACTTTGAAATTTCTACTTTGCTTCCCATCTAACTTTGTCCATGTGCTGCAAGTACCAACTTGTTGTGGTTACGAGTTGAGCTTGTAGCTTTCTAATTACGTGTCAACTTTATACGCTTTTAGTTGCATGTCAAAAAACATTTCTAGGCGCCTACTGACGATTTTGAGATGCACTTTACAACGTGTACATATGTTATTGACGGTTGAAAGCGTGGCTAATTTTATCTCATTTTAATACGATTTCAAAAGCGTGTCAAAAAATATATCTACATATCTCTTGATGTTGAAAGCGTGTTAAATATCGTGACACTTAGATACGTTCTTGAAATCGTGCCAAATATCGTCTTTAAGTGCCAACATAGAGACGCTTTTGATGGCATTACAAATACAACGTAGCTACAGAGGGGTTTTCTAGTAGTGAGTCTCCGCTAAAAAAACTGCTATATCGACCATCAACATAATCGAGAGCATTTTCTATGCCTTGGAATTTGGTGAAAATCATTAGGTTTAATGGGTCTATCCCATTCTTATTTAGCAATTAATTCAAAAAAGGAACTCCCTCTCATTCTTATGTCTCTTCATCTTCTTCCTTTGTTGCTAGAAGGGGCATGAGAAGATACAATCAAGAACACCTCTCCACGCGCTGGTGTGCTACTTGAGCTTTCCTGCCCTAGTTCGCACACAGGAATAGGGAGAGCACCACAACTGACAATCAAGTTTTTGGGGGGAGCTTCTTCAAAGTGACTCCTAGTTTATTCTTCTTTTTAGGCTAGTCTCAATGCACGTTTTATAGGAGTGTCGTGTACATTAAATAGGGTGTCACATTAGCAAAATTGATAACTTGGCAGAGTCATTAAATAAGGGAGTTTTATCAGATAAGAGAGGAGTTTCATCCCCATAAAATTCATCCGGCTCGGTTACCTAGTTTACAATCTTGATAACTATGTCATAAAACTATGCATTGAGACTGGACGGGCTTAGTACTTCTCCACCAACGTCTCAGACTTCCCAACCAACGGAGCGGCTTCCCAACCATCGGTGGTGGTGATTGGCACTGCAATCTTACTATAGGACATCAAACGGGACGACTAGATCGACAAACGCTATGTCAGCTAGTGTATGCAGCTGGTAAGATCACACTTGTCTGACGTCATCAATATTTTGTTAATATATATTTTTTGGAATTAGATTAGTAGTGAATTTGTCTATTTTTCTAACAAGTGTCAAAGAGAGAGGCAAAAAACAGATGAATCCATAATGGATCATTAATAATAATTCTTAACCAAAAATAAAGAAAAACTAAAAATGAACAGTCCAGTCCGCCGGTGCACCGGAGTCGACCGGTCCCGGTCGTGTCGTTGCGCTGTGTGCCATGTTGAGACGTGCGAATATGAGGACTTGACGAACGTGAAACAGCAGCTCCGCCGATGCCAGCGCCCTTCAGCTTGCAGCCTTGCACGCAATCATTCGTGCATGTTGTCTTCTCTCCGGCCCCGTGCTACTTGTAGTACCGTTTTTTTTTTTTTTTGTGACTTGCTACTTGTAGGCAATATTACCCAACCGCTGCGTGAGACCGAGGACGACCCTTGTATTGCCTTGCCTATGGCCGGGCGCAGTGGTACGGTACCGCCGTATCGGAAGAGCGGAGGCCGCAGCAGTTGCATGCGTCACGCGGCGTTTTTTCCTACGTGGCTAATGATCACCATTCACGAGCTCCACGACGAGAACTAGACAATCACATTTAAAAAAAAATATAGACAATCACGATCCGCGGGTTAATGCACCGGCAGCAGGCCACCGTTTCACAGGCCGGCCCAATAGAATGATGGCCCCTTCGAAAAACACGCACGATGGTTTTGAGTTGGGAGAATTAGGAATTTGGCCTAAAAAAGTCCTGCTTGAATCAGGTCTTGAAACAAAATTTTTTTTGAACCAGACCTTCTATCAGTTTTAACACTTAACAGTGTTAACTACAGGGTAAACATACTTTTACCCCTAAGGAAAAAATAAAAACAGAGTTTTATTTATTTATTGTATATTTTAAGTATATATAATTACTAGAAAGAGAAATTTATAACTAAATCATATACTACCTCAGCCTATTCATAGCATCAGTATCACCCCATGAAATTTTAAGTCAATTGGAGGTACCCATCATGAGATATGAATTTCCTTATTTAGAGCATAGTTAAAAGGTATAAATCATAACTAATTATTTTTCTACGGAACATGGTTATTTTTATATTTTTAATAAACTTTAGACACCTTAAACAGCATAACAAAATTTGGTTCACCAAAATTGAAGTCATACGAATTTCCAAAATTCAGCCAAAATGGTCTAAGCGACAAAATGGTCGCTATACTGCTACAGTGCTTGCTGCTTAGACTAATAGAATTCCCTCACAGACCTGACGGAAGGCATGATTTCTTTTTTTTAAAGTATAGAAAGGCATGATTTCTAAGAATTTTGTTTCAAGACCTGATTTCTAAGCAGAAGTTTTTTTTGAGACCAAATTCCTAATTCTTCGTTTTGAGTCCACGCGCCTAATTCCAGACGGACTCGGGCATAACGTGTTTGGGCCATGCAGCCCAGACATCCCCCGCGGGTTCTAAAATGCTTTGCCTCCGTTGGCCCACCAACCGGCAAACCGTGTTTGAGCAGGAGACGAGGGATCGAGCTCGGGACGCTCCTCATCCGATCTCCTCTTATTCGGGTGCGCCGCAGTTGATTTTATCGTTTTTCGACGACAAGGATCCAAAAATCCGCGAGTACAGACCTACCGGTGCGCTATGCAGACCGAGGACGACGGAGAGACGGCTGCGGCTGCGAGGGACGAGAAGCTGCACCAGGCGGCACCGAGGCGTACGTGGTGATCACTTTGTTTTCGGCCCTGATCGACACAGTCACTGCCTAATATAATCCGCAATTTTAACAATTCTTGTTCATCGCACGTTTAACTGGATGCTGATGCAGTTTCAATGTTTTACAGCTTACAAGGTTGCGCAACACACTGTTAGTGGTGACAGACCGATCCCAAGCATATCTCCAGCTTGTAACAGGGCTGTGGATGTCGAACATGGTGTTGTGGCTGCGGGGAAGAAGGCGTTGCCTCCGAAGCCCGTGGCAATGAAGGATTTTATGAAGCCATGGTGGATAGAGGATGATGGCCAGAGTAAGGAACTTCTCATGTTGCTGCAGAAGAAAGGCCAGTTTACAAAGGATGAGGTGGTGGTGACGATTCTTCACATGATCCGCTGCAGAGAATTCACTCAATACGAGCCCAAAACCGGTCTTACTGTCCCTACGCGCTTTTGTCTATTCAACATAGCCTTAAAGAGTGCGAGTGCATTCATCACATAACCTTTTTCATTCATGTTCCACGTCCATGCCTATGGAGTTATTCTTGTCCTCATCTTCATCTTCATCTTTGGCCTTTGATCTTACAGCGAAGGTTGTGCCGCGCCCACCAATTAGCAAGATCCCTGTCTCTGATCTGTGGTGTTTGGAGGACTCAGTCAATGTCGTCTCGATCAAGGTTGCTGAGTCCGACGTTGGTTACCCAATCAACATATACGGCACCGTGCTGACAAGGGATGAGTATGACTACAGATGTATCTATTTATTTAAGCGTGGCAGGGACAATCCCCAACTCATCACCTCGCCGGTATGTATCCATTTATTCCTCCCTCTTGTTACTAGATAGATTATTATAAATCCATTTTAGTGCCATTATCCATACTTTTACGGTGACTTGTGTTGTTTACCTAGCGCTCATATCTTGTGTGTAGCTATCCGAATTTCTTATTTTATAACCATGGCACGAAATGGATTAACTTTGTCATTTTAGACATGTGTTCCCCTGGCCCCTTTGCAGGTGGATACACTAACTCTAACAGGCCCATATCGAGCATTTGCTGTGACAGGTAATATGTTCTTTGAGGTCCATTTGAAGATTAAGGTCGACGGGGCGGCAATCGACGACAAAGATTTCAACAAAGCTTTGATACAACACAATACCAGCCACCATACGGCAGAGTAGATATAGTTTTTCGACGGATGGAACCGTTACTCCCCCGACCCCTCTCCTCCACCTGACGACGGCAACGGCGCTCCAGCCGATCTCCCTCCCCGGTCCCTCCCTCTCCAATCCAACCTCGGATTCGAGTTCCCCGGCTCCCGATCTACCGTTCCATGGGTGCCTCTCGGGGAGCTCGAGCCCCAGCCCGCGGGGGCTCCTCCAGCTCCGTCGGCGGCCGCTGGCGTCCATGGAAGCTCCGCCGGTGCAGCCACCTCCGTGAAGCCTGCTGTCGTCCCCGCTGCGTGTGGAGAAGATGTGAGGGCCATGGCTGTCGCAGCCCCCTCCGGCGTGTCGGCAGCCTCGACCGTGGCCTCCTCCGGCGCGACGGCGGTCCTCATCCCCCGGGCGCCTGGAGCTGCTTCTCCACCCGGCGCGCCAGCGGCTGCGTCCGACGCCGCCCCGGTGGCCGGAGAGAGCCCGTGCACAGCAGAAGTGGCGGGTCGCGCCGCCGGCGGCTCTGCCGAGGCCACGTCAGTAGCGGCCACCTCCACGGCACCCTCTGGCGCGACGGCGACCTTCACAGCCGCCTCCCAGGGTAAGCCCCTCTCCCCTGTCGCCCCCCCTTTCTTCCCCGCCTCCTCCGGCCGCTCCAAGGCGATGAGGTGGGACGACGTCCTCGTTGAGGATTGCTCCGACAATGAGATGGAGGACGCGACGGTACCCCGCCGCTTTGGCCCCCGCGGCGGTGCCGCCTCCAAGAGGACCGTTTCCCCTGGCCTGGAGGTCTCTGAGACCTCGGCTGGGGCGGAGACGGTCCACCCTCGCGCGGCTGCGCCTTCACCCGGCCTCGAGGTGGAGGACACCTCGGCCGGGGTCGGCAGGGCGGCTGCCGTCTCCGACGCCACCGGCCATGGCGCTGGCGGGGCATACTACCTTCAGGCTGTTCTCCGGGCTGTCTTATCTCCGGGCAGCCGTCGACGAGCCTCGGAAACGCCGACGGCGGCATCGCCGCACGAAGTTGGCCTCCACCGCAGACCTTGCCAACCCGCTAGACCCGGTTCGACGCCCAGTTCTCCTCCGGCTGGGCCCCCGCCGCCGCGCCACCCAACCGGACGCCGACGGCTGGCAGCAGGTGCTCCCGCACCGGCCACAGGGGCCACAGCCGGAGGCCGCTCATCCCGCGGCGGCTGGCAAGAGGGGGCGCGCCAACCGGCCGTGGAAGGCTGCGCCCGCGCGACGTCGTCCAGTCCCACCGGGGCTGGCGGGCCTCTGCTTCAACTGCCTCTCTCGCGGCCACGTCGCTGCTCAGTGCTGTTCCCCGTCGTGCTGCCTACGTTGCCGATGTGAAGGACACCGTGCCAAGGTGTGCACGAGCGGCCACGCATCCCCCCGCAGGCATGGCCCATCACCGGCAAGTGGCCACAGCCGGGAAGCCACCGCGGAGCGTAACATTGCTGCGTTACGGTCACCTGCTGTGGCGAGGCCACCAAATTCGGTGCCTGGAAGCCGCGATGTTCCACCTCCACAGTTTCCACGGCCAACATAGTCTCCGGTGTCACAGCCGCCGCCGGTCTCTCCACCTCCGGGTGACCGCCCCAGAGTGGAGACCATCATCGCCGAGAGGAACGTCACCAAGGCCGGTATGGGTCCCCCCCTTGTCCTTGTTGCGCTCGTGGAAGCTGCCGCTCTGGACGGGCTCCTGGCGCACCTCTCGTTGAAGTTTGATGTCACCTCGCGGTTGGCCGGAGGTGGCTGCCACGCTTGCGACGCTTCGCAGGAGGGGGAAGTGCAGCCCACAGTGGACCTTGCCCCATGTCGGGAGTTCGATCCCATGGAGATCGAGGTGGTGGCAAGCCAGACGATGTTGGAGGTGGATTCGGCGATTGATTTGTCTCTCACAGGTCCTCTGGTGGGCGGGTCTGATCTGACCTCGCCGGGGGAGTTGGAGGCGGGTCGTGTGGGCCTCGATGAGGTGGTGGACCTATCTCTACGGCCGCCTGAGGTGTCCATGGTCCAGGATGACCGCCCCGCTGATCTCCTGACTGACGGGGGCTGCCACACGGCTGAGGACTTGGGGATGTCGGCTGTGACAGGTGATGTTGCGTCCACTAATCCGGTTCAGGATGAATTGGAGGCGGCGGTCTGCCTGCCGCTGCAGACACCGCTCATCAAGAAGCCACGGCTGCGCCGTTCCAGGACACCGGTCTCCGTCCACTCGTTGCGGCGTAGTGGCCGCATCGCGGCCAAGCCGCGGGCGGCGAATGCCACCAGGCAAGCTCAGATCGTGATGCTGAAGAAGATGGGAGTTGCTGTCGAGGAGGATGCTGTCGACCCGGAGATCAAGAGCAAGTTCTAAGCCGCCTTCCATAACATGACGGATAGGAAGAAGCGGGCCTTGCAACTTTTCATGAACAGGGGCCTCGACACATCGACCATGGAGCTGGACTTGACGGGGTTGGACGACGACTTGGTGTAGTCCCCTGTTCCTCTGTCGTCTAGTCGCAAATTGCTTTTATGTAATCACAACCTCGTGTGAGTTGGTGCCATGAGGGCTTCGACAACCTCGTGTTACCGTCCCCTCCTTCTATGGTACTTGTAATCTTTGTTTTTTTTCTATTTAATAAAATACGTGTGAAGGCGTGGTCTAAAAAAAAAATACCAGCCACCATACACGCGAACCTATGACTGTCTCAGTACAGTGGTGACGGTGTATTCGCCTGTTACCGGTGCAGTGGAAGCTTCCCTTGAAGTCAATATTTTGAATGGGGCATCTAATTTCACTGGCGAAATAGCTGCTTGGACTACTGCAAGTGACGAGGCCATCGTTCTATATGACAGCGAAGTGGCAGGAACTGATACAAATCTAGGAATTGGTGGATCTGTTAAATTGTCTCGTCGTATTGTAGCTGTTCCGCTGAAGGTCTGGTGCTCTATGTTTCTGACGGCTGTGTTTAGTTCTCACGAATTGAAAGGAAATGTCATCTCGTGTCACCTCAGCATACTGTAGCATTTTGTTTGTATTTGATAAAAATTGTCCAAACTTTGAGTAACTAGACTTAAAATATTCGTTTCGTAAAGTACAACAAAATCGTGTAATTAGTTTTTGATTTTATCTACATTTAGGACTCTATACATGTGTCGGTATTTTAATGTGACGGGTGATAGGAATTCTGCATAGTGAATTTTGGAATGATTTCTGGGTAACTAAACACAGCCGAAGATGAGTCTCTTGAATTTGATGTGTGGCATGATTTCGAAGATGACACTGAACATGCTTGCGTGCTCGGCAGTTATGAGGTGCAGATTAAGGTTAGTTGGACTGCGGTGGAAAGAAAGCGACGTCCCAATATGTTGGGGGATATTGGGCAGGTTCAGGTTTTGCGGTGATAGGATGTGTGAACCTCTTATGGGAGAAACCTACGCTGTTAAATACGAAGAATCATATGCAGTCGGTCTGTAATCAGCATTTATCGAGATCAATAATTTATCAACTGTTGTCACTTGTTTTTTTTTATGACGCAAGGACTTGTATTAAGAGGGGACGTAAAAAAGAAAAAGATCTATTCGATCCCAGGATACATGATGCAGTGCCTCAACTGTTGTTGTGGCTACTGTTGCTACATTAGTAGCCTGTTTGGATGTACCATCATGATATTGCCTTGCTTGCAGAGTTAGGTTATGTGCTACCTTGTTTGCGCCTCAGCCTATTACTTGCTGAAAGCTGGCACAGCTAGGTGATGTGCAACTCTTTTGTTTGTCTGCCAATTTTACTTGCTGAGCAGGGTTGTGTTCAGTTGTTGACTGCCAATTTTACTTGCTGAGCCCCTGATTGTGTTCAGTTGTTGACTACCAATTTACTTGCTGAGCCCTGAATTTACGACGCGCAGCTTTTTTCCTTGTCTCGCCGTCTGTGAGTTTTTTTCATGCTTTAGAGATGCTTCAAACTCTTCTCATGTACGAATAATTCAAGATTTTTTTCAAGGAGCATGTAGTCCCGTGGTCTAGCACTATCAGACTTGCTTGTCCGTCGTCTCGTCTCGGTCAGATCGACAAAAAAACCGAGCAGCTACAAAGCATCGGTCGACCGCCGCGTGAGACCGTCCCTTTCTGTTGCCTTGCCTCGTCTGGCTGGCCGGCCGCGCTGGTACAGTGGTACGGCACCGCCGTGTCGGAAGAGCGGAGGCCGTAGCAGTTGCATGCGTCACGCGGCGTTTTGTTTTTCTTTTTTTATTTTGGTTAAATCTTTAAAAATCATAGTAAATTATAGAAAAATCATAAAATAAAAAATCTAATTTTGTTAGACTCCACATGAGTAGATCTACATAGAGAATATATAATACGGTATATTTTAGTATAAAGTTTTTATAACAAAGATTGAGCCAAAATAAATAAATAAAAAAAGGTAAAATCTTTATAGCAAAAACTTTATACTAAACCATACCATATTATATGTTTACTGTGTAGATCTACTCATGTGGAGTCTAACAAAATTAGATTTTCTATTTTATGATTTTTTTATTTACTATGATTTTTTAAAAGTTTAACCCAAGTAAATAAAAAACAAAATATGGTTACTGTAGCAAAACCATCGATCACTGTAGCACCGTCGATACTGTTTAGGGACTAAAAGTAGACTTTTTTTTCGTGATAGTTTAGTAGACTTTTTTTTTTAAAAAAAACATGCGCGATGTGCATCATGACGCCTGGCCCTCAGCTCTCTGCCTCAGCCAGCGGGAAAATTTGGCAAAGCCGAGGGAATACGTACACGGCCCAACTGTTGGCCACTGCCATAATAAACCATGCATAAAGCCACTCACTCATTGTTGCAGCGACGAATGCCTGCGCTCTGCAGATGACAGTGGCATCGTCCTGTCCCGAGTCATGCATGGATCGCCCAAGATTACCATGTCAGATATGTGTAATTGTCCCAAGTTCATATATATCCGCTCCGCTAAGTAAAATGTTTGCCACGGATGAGGTTATTGTACTAAATTGAACAAACCAAACATGCACTCCTGTGATCCTGTCCTGCATTGATTAGAATCTTATGTGACGTAGGCACTAGAAGTTATCTTTGCGCTCTCTTTCTTTCTAAGGCAATGCCATGTAAGCTCCATTTGGTTCTAATAAATTTTAGCTAGTAGTAATTGTGTATACATTTTTTTATCTACTAATCATACCTTTCCCAAACATCACCGTGTGTTTCTGTGTTTAATTGTTCATGTTACCTCTACTTATATCAGCTCTTGTTTGTAGACCTTGTGCCACCGCACTTCCATAAACGCTAGTTTTTTTTTTTGTTTTTACATTTATATAGAAAGTACTTTATCTTAATGTTTATAGTCGAATAAGTTGGTAATAATGAGTTATTTTAGCTTATTTTTAATGAAGACGATGGTGGTAATTCATATGCAAATTATTAAGGGGTATATTAAATTATATTTCAGTAGCATAGGAGGTAATCCACATGTAAATTTAAGATCTTCATTCATATGCAAATTATTAAGGGTATATCAAATTATCTTTCACAGTAGCATAGGGGGGTAATCCATATGTAAATTTAAAATGTTATTTTATATTATGTTTCATATACCATTGGTAGTTCAGATGTATATTTATTAATTGGGTCATTTGTTTTTTTATAGCATCAAAGGTGAATAATTTAGAAGCAAATCACACCAGATTGCTACTATTGTCAATGAATTGAGTAGAGAGTTTGCTGACTTGATATCCTGATGTATCATTTTGTAATAGTGACGTTAAAATAAGGTATTCTATCTATCGGTCCCGGAGTCCTCTAACTGCAGCCTCTCACCGGAAAAAGACCTCGGCGTAGCGTGAGGAACACCCAATTAAGCTCGGTTGGTATTCAATTCAATGTATAGTAGTGCCGTACGTAACGACTAATGAAAAAGGCTTCCATTGATTTAGGTGTAATTTGGAGCCGTGCTGCGAGCAAAGCTATACAAACATGTCCTATATACTACAGTAAATCCCGGTCGTTGCCCCGTCCGCACTTCCCATCGATGATCGATCGACTCACCGCGTTTACCAGCTGCCATTGAATGGTCTGCTTGCGCGCATTGCTGGCCACGACATGCATGGAAGCTGTGTCGCCGCGACGACTAGCTAGCTAGGTTTTGTTTGGTGACCGTCGTCGTCATTTTTCGGTGAAGTCTACAGTTTATTTAGACCGTACGTCATTTCTTAGTGAAGACGCAGTACGTCTCCCTACACAGCCAAGAGCGAGAGCTTCAACTATTTCATCCCTACTAGTTACGGATGAAAATGGTATGGATATTTTCCGACCGTATTTGAAATTGAATGCGTTTAGAAGGGTTTAAATCTATCCGCATGTGTGTCACGGCTAATCAATCTGTAAAACAGCTAGCTGTCCCTTCACCAATCACCATCTATTTAAGCAAAACGTACGTACCAGGACCAAAGAAGACAGCATCTATGAGCCATGCGTGGCATTTCGATCAGCAACATGTTTCTCATGCGCATCCACTGCCGTGCCCACCAATACGTGGAACCCCATGAAGCTTGGTCCGTGCAGCTGCTCGATCGGTTACTGTACCGGATTACTTTTATTATGTACTACAAGCTTGACTTTGAGATAGCTAGCTAGCTGATTGGCACCCTAGTACTAGGTAAAATTTTCTACACTTGCTCTCATCATTTCTATAGGTGTCGGTGCACGTATACTGCCTAATAGTATACTCCAAAGATGATGGCAGGCAGTTGTCGTCTTCAGTCTCCGGCCAGCTCCATCTCTTTCAGCAACCTGTTTGTCTCTTTAAAGTTATATATGTACGGTAGCTGTTACACATGATTATCCTAAAGATTATCCGCATTATTTTTTTACTACTCTCCATATTTGGCCGCATGTTAGTCGCACGGTTCCAAAACAGGGTTTCTTTTCTGTATTTTTCATGTGAGAGTAGACTAATTTCTCAAAAATTCTTATACAATTTGAGTGAAATTCAGGCATTTCAAAGGCGCCTGCAATACAACTGTATGATACATACAGAAGTGAGTGCAGTATGAGATGAGCATGATGATGAGTGCCGCGCCCACTGCCAGGTCGGCCAATGTATGCCAATAATGTAAAGAGAAACAGACAATCGGCGCCCATGCTTTGGCATGCGAGAGCCACGTTACTACCGCCACCCGGCCAATCTTGGCTTCCAAGGCTCGTCGATCCAACGTGGAGCACCCAGGCATTGCCCTGCACGCCTGCCTGCATGCGTACACACACCTGCTTGGCCCTTGGATGGATGGATGGGCCTCGCGATTCTTTTGTTCGCCGGGCATCGTTTTGCTGCTGCTGCTGCTCACCGTGCAGTGCAGGCGTGTGGAGCAAACAAAGGCGATCGAGTGGGGTGTGGCGAAGCTAGCTAGCAGATAGCGGGAGACGCCAGCATCATCGTGGGGACACCGGACACCCGAAAATTTGGACCCAAGCAAGCAGAATGCGTCACACTTGGACACTCTTGTAGCAAGAGGAGAGGAGAGGAGAGGACCGCCTGCGTCTGCATCATATCATCCGTGCATGAGCACCACCCGAACCAATTAAGCGCCCTATAGCAGTACCTCTCTAGCTATAGCTCATTTGGGGCTGGTGGACTAGATGTCCATCCAAGACGACGATGAACGCCTGGGCCTGGCGACATGGATCGGTCCATCCATCTGGTTTGTCCGATAATTTCGTCGGCTTGTGAGATACTACTACCACACACCTGTATATGCATGCGCCCCCACCCATTCTTTATGAAATTTGTTCCTTGCGCATTGATCAGCGCATGGCGTTTTGCATGGAAAAGACGCGCATCTCCCGGCTGCCGTACGCCGGTACCAAGTGATAGGTTTCGGGACGTAGTGAAATGGCCCCTCCGCATTGCAATGGTACTATGGCAGTAACGGACAAGCTAGAGACTTTTGCCAGGGTACCATTATAAAAGATACACCAAGCCCTTATGTCTTTGAAAAGTTTAATCCGGCCTGTGTGACCAATACCATCTTTATTTTTGCCTCTGTGCCATTCCATCTATTTGAGCTATTTACGGTGTCAAATTGCCATAAAAAAGACCAAAATACCCTCAGCTTTAATCATAATGGCACGTGGGCCCCACATCCGTCCCTTTCCTCTCCTCTCCTCTCCTCGCGGTCTTCTCTCTTCGTCAAGTTCCCTAGCCGTCCTCGACGTCTCTTCGTGCTCCACTGCCGGCAGGAGGAGCTTGCGCTGCAGGGGGTTGGGCGGGGACCGTGGCGCCGGCACCGGGGACAGCCCGTGTGGCCGCAGTGGCGGGCGTGGCGCTCACCGCGGCTCCACGGCGCGCGGCCGCGGTGGCGGGCGGCTCCACAACATGCGGCTCCACGGGGCGGGCTGCGGGGCTAGCACCAAGACGCGACGTGCCATGGCCACAGCGTGCCCCCGCTGTCCAGGCCGTCCCACCATGGCCGTCGCGCGCCCAAGCCCCAAGCCGCCAGGCGCCATGGCTGTTGCGCGCCCAGGCCCCTAGCAGCTATGCCTCAGCCCACCACCGACGAGGCGAGGAGAAGGTCGCCCCCAGCGCGAGCGGGGAGTCGAGGCCGCCGTCTGGGCGGGAAGGATGGCCGGCACGCGAGGCCAGCGGCGCTTGCCCGCTGTGGCCGGCGCGCAAGGCGAACGCCGTTCGCAGGGCCTCATAGAGTAGATGGGGACGACACTCATGGGGGGCGCGCCCCGACGCCTCGCGACGACGCGCTCTGCCCTGAGTGAGTGGAATGCGTGGGCGAGCTCTGCCCACCATCGAGACCACGGCCTCCACACATGCCTTGGCCGCCACGCGCTTCGTGAAATTCCCCAGCCGTCCCTCGCGCGCGCAGGTGGCTCGTCGACCCGCGGTCGCCGCAACAGCGCGCTCGTGGCGTGGCTAGCGGTGGGGCGTGGCGCACGGCCGGGGGCGGGGCGGCATGTGCGCGCGGCCACCGGCGGGGGTGGGAGGCTGGGTCGGGTCTAGGGTGCGACCTCCATCGGACTGAGGAAGAAGAAGTGTCCATGTGCATAGATTGGCCCCACCGTCCAGAGATAGAAGGGAGTGGACTGGATATGAGGGAGGGGGTATTTTGGATATTATTTCAGGTGGGACCCACATGTCAGGACGATCAAAGCATTGAAAATTGACAGAAGACGGACGGAATGGCATGGGAAAAAAGCAAAGATGATGCTGGTCACACAGGCCGGAACCAACTTTTCAGTGGCATGACGGCTTGGTGCATCTTTTATAATGGCACACAAGGAAAAGTCTCAACAAGTTACTCCTGTTCCCATGCATGCATGCATGCAGGTTTTTCGCATGCCAAAACCTATCACCTTCTCTATGGCCACACCCGCAATGGCTGAATCTGAACTCAGCGCGTGCGTGCTGCCATGCCTGTAGACTACTATCTCCTCCACGTGTACCTTGTACCTTCATTTCATCACAGAGCACACAGTTTGCAGCTAAACATGAGATCGAAGGAGCACGTACCACCACGGGATCCAGCGGCTTTGCCGACTGCCCGTTGCAGTCGGCAAAGGCCTGAATATAGTCGGCGAAGCCTTTGCCGACTGCATTCCATGCTGGCAGTCGACAAAGGTCCTGCAAAGAATTGCTTGGCAAAGGATTCTTTGCCGACTGCCACATGGACGGCAGTCGGCAAAGACTTTGCCGACTACGAAACCTGGAGTTGGCAAAGGAAGCGGCCCCCATCATCTGGCGTCTTCTTTGCCGACTACCGACACGTCAGTCGGCAAAGATTTTTATTTTTTTAAAAAGTCTTTGTCAACTGCCTGAGCTGGCAGTCGGCAAAGAGGTTATATTTTTTAAAAAAACAGCCTTTGCCGACTGCTAGCGCAGGCAATCAGCAAAGCTGGTGCGCGTGTAGCTCGGTGACCAGCTTTGCCGACTGCCGTGGCAGTCGGCAAAGCTAAATTTTTTTCCATATATATCACAGCAGGCAAATCACACACACAAACACACACACACACACATATATATATAACACAAATTCACACATGTATAACATAAATCCACATATATCATATGTCATCCATAACAAACGCATCCAATAAATTCAACATCCAACAAGTCTAACATCGCAAGTCCACATGTCCAACAATCACAAAGTTCAACAAAGTCTCACAAATCCATACAAAGGTCGTCACTCGTGCTGCGACTCGTCGTCCCTATGCCCATCATGGTGTGAAGGCCACGAAGACCACGAGGACTGTCCTAGCTCGATCCCGTGCGGCGCCGACTCGTACTGGTGCCCCCACCCGGAGTACGCGTGCTGGGTAGGCTGAGGAGGGCAGCTTGCCCACGTGGAGGTCCCGTACTGCGGAGGCCGAGGAAGACCGCCACCCGAAGGCCAGAAGTGTGGCTGAGGGGCAACAACCCCATGGCCTGGAGAATGGCCATGTGGAGGAGTCAGGTTCGAACCCGCCGACTGTGCCTGCACAAAGGAGAATCAATCTCATTAGTACCTGCATGATGGTCGCACAAGCCAAAATAATGGACAAACATATATACTCATCGGAGTCCCTGTAGGGCCAAGAAGAGGTGGTGGAGTGTAAATCGAAGTAGGCAATGGAGGCAAAGGAACACCAGGGATCTAAAAGCTCTGAAAGTAGCTGACAAGATCCTGCATCTGACGCTGCGCTGTCGGACAGCCTCAAGCTGGCGCGCCATCTCCTCCCGATGGGCCTCCTCTCGGGCCACCATCTCTCGCCGATTGGCCTCCTCTCAGGCTGCCATTTCCCACCAATAGGCCTCCTGTGAGGCCTCCTGTGCGGCCCGCAACTCGGCAAGCTCGGACTGCAATGTTACACCCTTGATGTTTAAACAATACAAAATGAAAGGTACATATGTAAAACCAATGAACGACGAATAAAACTAAAGTTACCTGAACCGCCACCAAGGTCTGCATTTGGCTCGGCTGCCGAGGTCGTATGGGGACGTTGGAGGAGGTCGTGCTATCAGATCGACGAACCTGATGAAGGGTGGGAATAGTGGCTGGGTCGATTGCGTTGTAGGCAATAAAGTATCGGCCGTGCTGCTTCCCTCCTCCCGCCCTCATCAGGATGTTAAGGTCCAGGTGCTGGATGGCAGGATCGAAGGTCGGACATGGCATCGGTGAGCTGCCTCAGTGTACTAGACTATCTTCTCGTAGGCGTTCGGGTTGGTGTACGCCTCGAGCCCATCTGCCGAGCTGTAGACGTTGTCCGGATCTATCGCTTTGCCCTTGTGAGACAGGGCATAGCCCTCGTACTCGTTGATCACCTGCCATCATGTGACTGGGACTACGAGGAAAACACAAGGTTGATTATACGTAATGAGATTGAATAAATAAATAAATAAATCGACAGAAGCGTACCCATGCGTCCATGAACCCTCCGAGGGAGCGGCTCCCTTGGTGGTGTGCCGGGCCTGTCCTCACCTTGGCATAGTCACTTTGTCGTCTGCAGTTCACGTACGCCTCCGGCTTTCTCCAGTCGTCCACAGTGGCCTCCCAGCAGTCCATGTGCATTTTGCACCAATCAGCAGAAAACTGCATGACATGTCAGAAGATGAATCAGAATTAATGTTTGCTACTTATTTTTTATGAAAGGAATCAGAATTAATGTTTCCTACTTACCTAGATGTAGAACTCCCTGGCAATGTTAGTTTTGGGGTAGAGGATCATCTTCCTGGCTTCCTTCTTGTTTAGCGACAGGCGAAGCACGTCGCCGTAGTAGGTGATGAGGACATGGATGTGTGCCTTGTGGTACATGTCCTTAAGTCACTGCTTGGTAGACTTGTCCTACACCACCGATGCCTGGACCTCGCACCCCTCCTCGCACGTGAACCACTCCTGCATACAAATATCATGTATCATTTCATTATTTCAAGAACGTCCAACGAATGCGTCGTATTGACAAAGCGGTGCAATGAAGACTCACCCAGAACTCCCTCTTAATCTTGGTCGCAAGGGGGACCTCGTATTCGTCCTTGACGTTCAAGAAGTACGGCCAATGCCAGGGCACCACCTTGGTCTCGTCGTTGCGGGTGACAAGGCTAGGGTAGTGCTTCTTAATCAGGAGGCCCAGTATGCTATTAGGATGGCGTGAACTAACCCCGCGCACAAGCTTCCAGCTTCTGCACAAGTCATTAAGAAGAATTGTTAGTCTGAAGTTCAAAAACATGTCATATGAATAATTCATGAAAACATAAATGGTTACTTACTTTTCACCATCGGGTCAAATCATCGCACGGTGGTCTTCCACGATCGGCGCTGAAGGGAGGCACGTGATCCCACACCGGTAGACCTGGCTCAAACCTGAGGAAGCCATCTCCCCTGGTGTCGCCTCGCCCCTGTCCTGGTCATCCCCATCCTGGTCGCGCTCGTCCTGGTCGCCCCCGTCCTCCTCATCCTGCACGTCGTGGTCCGAGGAAAACAGCTGCCTCGTCACCAAGCGACGTGAGCCAGTCCTCGCCGACGACTCCACCCTCAGCGGCTCCTCGTACTCCTCCTCCTCAATGCCACGCATCATGTAGACTGACCGAACCTTTCATTGCGTTCGTTTACTTCCGCCTGGCATTTTATCCTGTGCCTGCAATGACAAAGACAAAGATTAAACCAATTAGCACAAATAATTGATAAGTACTTGTAAAGAAATGCAAAATGAACGAAACATAATTGCAAAGTAATAATAAGAACAATATAGTATTTATATGAATTAGAAATTATCTCCACGAATGATAGTGGTTGGCTCCACGTCATCGCTATCACTATTGTCATCATCACTATTAATATTGTCGAAATCTAAGTCCTCATCATCTCCATTGTCCTCACCACCTTGATCGTCCTTAACAACTCTATCACGCCGAGCCCTACATCTCTCAAGCATCATTATGTCCTTAGGATCTTGCACCACTTCCCTCGTCCTCATCGATGTCATTGTCTTCTTCCATGCCCATCAGCGAAAGAATGTCTACCACGTGCATCGTTATAGTCTACCACCATGTTAGCAATCCCGGCATCTCCATCAAACTCCTCGAGGTGTGCTCTCACCTCCTCCTCTCTAATATGGCCGTCTTCACCATGAAAGATCCACCTCTTATAGTTTGCCACAAATCCATTCCTGAACAGATCTTTGAAAACATCATTCTTTACTTTTCTTTTTGAGTTCTTACACTCGCTACAGGGACATAGCATCCGAATCAATCCTTTAGCAGCCAGGCCAGATGCTTGCTCTAGGAAATTAAGCGTGCCCCTAACCCATTCATCGCTCTTCGTTTTAGGTGTGAAGCCCGTGTACATCCACTCACAGTTATCCATCCTCTTTCATACACATGCGTAAGCGAGTAATAAATCCAGCAATTGCATCTACACGGCGTTCCTACCATCTACTAGGTGAAGGATAGGTCCTAATCTCACCCGTGGATAAGAAGCTCGATGGTCGACAGCACATATACGGCACGAAGGCCACAAATCCACAAACCCGGCATTAAGGCCCACATATCCACATAAGGCACGAAGGCCGCCAATGACATACAAGGCACAAAGGCCAACAATCGGGGATGCTTTTTACCTTGGGTGGCGGTGGAGTCGGCCAATGTGGTGCCGGGGTCACCTTCTTCTCCGACGAGGTGCGGGGACGACAGTGGGGACGAAGGACGGCGACCGAGGCTCCTCTTTTCCTTCTCCTTCCTCTCCTTCTTCTTCCTTTCCTCCTCTTCCTCCTTCTCCTTCTTCTTCCTCTTCTCTTCCCCTTCCTCCTCCTTCTTCTTCCCCTTCCTCCTCTTCTCTTCCCCTTCCTCCTTCTCCTTCTTCACCTTCCTCCTCCTCTTCCTTCTTCCTCGGCAGGCGGGCAGGGACGTGGTGGTGGTGCCGGTGGCGGTGGGGCGCGGTGGTGGCGGCGGCGGTGGGGCGTGGTGGTGCCAGCGACGGGCTGGGACGCAGTGGTGCCGGCGGCGGGGCGCCTTGGTGGCGGTGCCTCGGTGAAAGTCCTCGGTTTGGTTTTGGATAATTGATGAAACCTAAGGACTAACCTTGTTTCTAAGTGGATGATTTAGAGAAAGGTAGTCCATGCCAAGTGGAGCTCGATGATGAGTCATGACATGAAGTTATGTAATCTAAGCATGGTGAAGATCAAGATGGGCTTGGCTCGATGGACCGGTTGAAAGTGTGACGGGCAAGTTGAGGCTTCGAAGCGAAGGACTGTGTGACGGTGAAGCTTGGGCAAGACTTGGCGCCGATGGACCGACCAACGGAGAAGAGCAAGTAATATCAAAATCGATGGACCAAGACGGGTACATGATGACATGGAGTGTCACATGTCATGTAAAGGCTTGGCGGTTGGAGGATCGACAAAATGGGCTCAAGGTAAAGGTATAACCTATAGGGCCATTTTGTTTTGCACTCAAGACACCATAGAGGGTGTGAGTGGTTTAGGATCGATAGCCGAACTATGAAGAGGGGAGATCTTCGGTAATTCGGTTCATGAGTGCCACTAGGTCCATCATTTCATGTGATTGCATTTAGGATCTAGTGCGCGTTGAAAATTCTTTGAAAATGCTTTGAAAAATGCTAACTCACTTACACATGGAGATGTTACATGATGGAGTTTAGCACATTTGCAAAGGTGATGGTGTTTGCAGGGTTGAGTTGGGTTTGGTAACCGGGGGATTCTGCGTTTTTGAGAAAATAAGATGCATATTTTCTATTGCGCCGGATGCAAAATGTTGATGAAATAATGCTTACACTTGGCTTCAAGTTGGTATACTTGTTGGGTAGCATGTTGGATGAGTTAACGCATCGCGGCATGTTGAAAACATGGTTTTCTGTTGGCCGGACCCGGCGCACAGGAGCGCCGGACGCTGTCCTGGTGCGTCCGGCGCGTGAAGCCGGAGCGCCGGACGCTGTCTTGGCGCGTCCGATGCGTGAAGGTTGAGGCAGGCTGGCCGGAGCACTGGCTGGATGCAGGAGTGCATCCGGCGCAGCGTCCGGCGCTGGCGTCCGGCGGACGGCCCCGCGGCTCTGAGTAGCGTCCGACGCGCGGCGGACGCATCCGGCGCTGGCGTCCAGCGCGTTTGACTGAGCTGGCACGAGGCGCAGCTGTTTCAAACACCGGATGCTGAACAATGTTGCGGCTGCGTCCGGCGCTCGGTGGAGCTGGCGTGTCCGGCGTGCCAGCGTCTTTGGCGCGCGGATGGTGAACGCGCCGGATGCGTCCGGCGGTTCCATCAGGCGCGTCCGGCGCGTTGATCTAAGCCATTTCGAGAAGTAGCCGTTGGGAGGCAACGGTCGACTTTGAATGCGGGTGACACGTGGCGCAAGATGGGATTCCATCTGGCGCATCCGACGCTCCCGGTGGCTTGACGCGCGGATGGTGAATGCGCCGGACGCGTTCGGCGGTTCCATCTGGCGCGTTCGGCGCGTGGTTCTCGTGTGTCCCGAGGGGGCAACGGCTAGTTTGATGGATGGGGGTTATAAATAGTTGTTGGTCGGCCTTGGGCTGGCTGTCTTGACTCTCTAACTCATTCATCATTCCCTTGAGCTGAAAAATAGCCCTCCTCTCATCCTCTCTTGCTTGGTTGGACATCATAAGTGAGGATTGAGTGATTCAAAGTGCATTGCATGAGTTGATTCATCTAGTGGCACTTGCGAGTCATTTGGCTGGTGATTTCTTGTTACTCTTGGTGAGCACCATCACCTAGCCGGTTTGGAGATTGTTGGAGGCGTTGGGAAGAGTTAGTGATTGTTCTTGCCCAACTCCGGTGTTGATTTGTAAGAGGTTCTTGTGCTTTTCCTCGGCGGAGCGCCAAAAGCAACTCTAGTAAATTGCTCGTGTCATTGAGTTACCTCGTTTAAGAGTGGTGTCTTACGGTTCCCTTGCGGGGGAGTGCCTTACGGGGCAAGTGGCTTGAGGGTCACACCGAGGAACCATCTAGGTGGAGGTCGACACAACGGGGACTAGCTTGTCGGTGTACAAGTGAACCTCGGGAGAAAAATTATTGTGTCATCTCTTATCTCCTGGTGATTGGTTCTTCATCGATATATTTATATTATTGTCATTGTGATCGATTGAATATCATATTGGTGATTGGCAACAACTTCACTCCACCGTCGGTATTGAAATTGCTATCCTACCCCATGTATTTACTTTATTATATATATTCATATTGTATAGCTTGTGTAGAATAGATTATCTTGATAGCTCAATAAATTAGAAGATAGTGACATAGTCTTTGCGTGACATAGAGATCATAATATATATTAGAATTGTCACTAGGAGGCTTGCTCTCAATCTAGGCTAGGCAAACCACGGTTATCGCCATTTGTTATACTAATCAACTTTTGTCTAGTGGTTTGTAGAATTTTTAATAGGCTATTCACCCCCTCTAGCCATCTAGGACCTAACACTCGGTGGGGGTCGGTGGTGGGGGGCGGCGGCGGCGGTGGGGGCGGGGCACGCGCGGCGGTGCTGTGGGCGCGGGGGCGTCGGCGGCGTGGTGGGGGTCAGGGGCTGGGGCGCGGTGGCCGTGGTGGGGCGCGGCGGCGGCGCTAGGCGACGGGGACGGCACGAGGCGGCGGCGATGGCGTGAGGCGGCGGGGCGTGGGGGGGCTGGGGACGCGGGGAGGCTGGGGGCTCGGGGATAGGAGATAGGGTTTGGGGGAGATGGGTCGGCTGGGCCTTAATTTTACATCTCGACCCTTTGCCGACTGCCAGGTTGGACAGTCGGCAAAGCCAGCTTCTTTGCTGTTGCCGAGTGCCAGGCAGTCGGCAAAGACACTCTTTGCCGAGTGCGGCACTCGGCAAAGTTTTAATTTTTTTTGAATTTTGAATCCAAACTTTTTCTGTGACCCCAGCATATTATTTATAAGGACATGTTCGAATGTGGGACTTTTTTACAATATTTTGCTATATTTCGTTCATTTATTTTATTTACTTCAATTTTTTCGCGTAATCTAAATTTAAACTGCAGGTGCATGAATACTGAAACGTAGCCATTCAAAAAATGATATTCATATTGGAAAGTGTATTTTGAGGCCGTGTCCATAAACTCACCCAAAAGTTTGAACGCCTTGTCCACGAAACATGACCATCCACGTGCTCCCGAAGTGTTTTTTAATTATATAAAATCCAAACTAAGTCCGAAAATCACAAAACTTGTCGAGTTGTCATGTTATCGCATGTGGAGGCTACGATAAAAAATTGGGAATGTTTGGAGCAAGTTGCGACGTCGGATGTCTAAAACACAGACATCTCCAAATGCTTCTTTTGTCGACTGCCCATCTTTGTCGACTGTTAGGTTCTTCTCGGGCAGTCGGCAAAGAAGGTTTGCCGACTGTCGTTCTTCGCCGACTACCGGGCGAAGGCTTTGCCGACTGCTCTTTTTGACAGTCGGCAAAGGGATTCTTTGTCGACTGCCCGTGTTTTAGCGGTCGGCAAAGTTACGGCCAGTCGGCGAAGCCGCTGTTTTTCGTAGCGTACTGTGGCACACGCAAGCGCTGAAACGCATGCGAGAGGCACGCCCCGAGGGCCCACAATAAGGCGGTATACACTGTACATGGTACGGCGAGATTGGCACCGCCCAACAATCAAAAGAGAAAAAGAACAAGAATTTGTTGGTCCACTGAACACCATCGATCGAGTGTACGGTGAAAAGGACGAGCAACACCGTGCAAGCTTTTGCCTGCCCATCTATGATTTGATCTATGAGAATGCGATTACGAGCTGCGGCGGCAAGGCAGCCAGGATCGAGCTAGAACCAAGAGGACCATCGGTACGGCGGCTGCTAGGTGAGGTGAGAGTGAGAGTGTGAGACCCATCGATTCATCGGCCACATTGCACGGTGTTGTGACCTTGTCCTTGTCGTCGATGCTGGTTTGGTTCCGCTCCCCGGGCTATATATAATAGAAGGAAATGTTTTGATTCGTGCGGCTGGTGCTAGCTGTTTCAGCAGTCTAGTCGTCGTGTCGTGTAAAATATGAAGATGCAACATCATGGATACATGGTCCAAATTCAAAATTTTCTTGCAACAAGTAGTACTGACTACACGAGAACAAGTCCAACGTACGTACGCAAAAAGAAGATGTAGTGTGTGGATGGATGTTCATCTCGGAAGCCCTCGTTTCTTAAAGCTGAAAAATGACGATCAGCAGCAGGATCATTTGCTCTTTGATATATGTGTATGTATAATCCGTGGTTAGCTAGTGTTCACGTCGTTCCACAATGTATGGGCCTACCTGAACAATAAAGACTTCCAAAAGCTCCCATGAAGGGCCCTACGTGTGTTGCATTGCATTGTATACAATGTGGCTTTCGTTATTGCAGCTTCTTTGACAGTAGCAGCTGTATCCCAGCAATCTGCATCTTTCGATTGCACCGGTCTTTTACTTTTGTGTGTCTAAAGAAACTTGAGAGGCTATACATGCTGCTTTGCTGAAGGCAGCATGCAGGTCGGTCAGTCGGTTAGTAGTTGGTTGCAGAAGTATGAGTAGTTCGGTCTTCGGTGCTTTGAACTGAGAGGCTACGACATGCATGCTTTAACAGGCCGATGCAGTTTGGATCGGTGCACATTTCTTGGTCGACGAAAAACAAAATCATGGCGGCGTCCTGTAGCACTCCTCCTACGACATTCCAATTGCATGCTACAGTAGGCCCGCAGGAGTAGCCGGGAGTATCTAGAAAGAGAAAGCTTGGTCGTCGCCGCAGGCCGCAGCATACTCCGTACGATACGAGCGAGCATAGAAGCCCCTATGATTGGCCGGGATCTACGTACTCCTACTAGTACAAGGAACGGCGTAAAAGAGATCACGATCACGATCAACGCTCGAGTCGGGTCGAGTACGAGCACTCGACGACGGAGGGGAGGAGGCAGAGCTCAGCGCCGCAGAGAATGTTTTGCACCGGCGGCCCCACAGGGACGGCAGGGCGGCCAGGGGCGTGCGCCGCAAATCCGTACAACAAAGCCGGCCACTCGAGGCAGCGCAGGGGAGGACGGAGATGAGCTGGGTCCGTCCACCGGCAACGACGTGACCGCCACTTCTGGTCCCGACCGGCCGCGGTGGAGGGCTCGGAAGCTCTCGCTCTCTGCCCTGCATGCCACCGCGAGGTGGGACGTGGGAGTGCGATGCACGAGCACGAGATGACTACGCCCAGCAGCACCGCCGGCCCTGCGTCGTTTTCGGCTCCCTCCATTTCCCATCGGTTAATCGCCGGAAGGGTGAATCCTTCCTGCCCGGCCACAATGAAATGGAGTTGCTTAACGACAAAATGCTTCATGTGCAAATCCTGCATTGACGACGCACGACGGTGACTCGGTGAGGTAAGGTACGGTAACGCAAAGGGATGCACGTACAAATCGCTGAAACCAAAACCAAACAAGGCGGGGCCCACGCTGTGAGAGGTAAGATAACTCGCTTGTGTGCTACTCCAATTCACCGTGTCTCCAAATACTAAAAGACTAGCAAGCACTAATCTCGATCTACTATGGTCATTTTAGCCTGAATATAATGGCTGACCGGGACGAAGAGAGTGCGTGGAGCCCGGCACGTGACGGGGCATCCGCCTCCTTTTCTGGCGTGCCTACTCCTACGAGTATACTGTACACCATGAGAAACGTGAGATACCCTAGTTGCATTGCATTGCATTGCATGCCATGCGGTTGAGCTCGGCGGCTCTTGCCTTCCCTCCTCCTCTATGGAAATTAAAGGTTGGAACGCCTCTTGGAGTTTGGACGACGACGGGCCAAAGTGCCGTGGACCCGTGGTCTCGTATATTCAAGAAAGGGTAGTTCAGACTACTCCTAACACTTTACACTTTTTCAGAGAAGCTGTATGAAATACAGTAGGCTCCAATATACCTACCGTCGTTGTTACAGCGACCAAATTTTCGTTGCATTCCTCATGGGCAAAAACGACCGACAGGCGCAAAGAGTTGAGAGAGAGATCGTTACAAGTACCACTGTACTAGTAAGTAGTTCGTTACATTGTCGTCGCTAACTCGTTATTATACGTACCACATACTAGTACTTTGAACCTTTCATGTTTCATCGTACACGACGACCGACATGCACATAGGGCCGGTTGAGAGCCAAGCAAAGCAGGGCAGGCGAGGCCGGCTTTGCTGCTGCTGCAATGCAAGTAGCACTGCCACCTGTTTACAAGTTGCAAGCGTACAGTAGTCACCTTTCCTGAGACTTTTCAAACTTTTTTTTGCCCTCTCCTGTGTCGTGTGTCCTGTCACGCGTCACGAGAAGTTTTTCCATCTTTGCTTCTGCTTTACTCCTCCCAGTGGCAGGTGGGCCTGCCTGCACCCTTCTGGCCCCACTAACCCTGATGCTAGCAGGAGCGTACACTGTTGCATCCATATCCATATTCAATTCATCACACTTCATCAGTCGTGAGTCGTGACCGAGGACCGAACCATGCATGTGTAGGATCGAGTAGATTTGTTTTCTGGGACGGAGGGTAATTTTTTAGATTTTTGTTCGAATGAACAACTTTTATTCTTGCAATGAATAAAACCCGGGAAATCTCCATCAGGCGACGAAAGCGACGGTGTGCAACGCTACAGCGCTGCTGCGTGATGTGCATGCATGCAGCGCTGCGCAGTTACACCTTGTCAAGAACTGGGCCACTGCACGGCAGCACCGACACGACATGGCAGCTATCTGCGGCGACGTACGACTCGTAACTGCTGGCTCGAGCTCCGCGCCTGAACCGGGGTCGACACGAGCACATCATTTTGAGACACTGCAATGTGGCTACGACGATTCAGCATCCATGCACCCTGACTATTAAGTAATTGCTGGAACGAATGAAGCAATGCATGAAACATGATCAATACCGTCTAGGAGTACGATCACGATCGTATGTCTCCAACGAACGACCACAGCGCACAGCGCCTGGCTAGTGTACTCCTACGTACAAAACATATATAGTACATCGTGCCGTGGGTCAACCATTATCGATCGGCCGGCCCCATATATACGCCTTATTTGACTTGACAGGGCGCTGAGTAAAGCAACGGCTCCCACTCCTCGTGACACAATAATGTTATTATCAGGCTGGCACGGGTCGATGGGATGCACGCGTACGGACGGCGTTACCGAGCACGTGGAGGAACCGTTTTTTACCACGCCTCCGAGAGCCAAGATCAACACAATTGAAAGGCGAAGATCTTCCATTAGACCATTACTGTTACTAGTGGTGAAGCCAGGATCTAGATTTGGATAGAGAGATGAATAAATGTCAATAGGCAAGTTATTTACCACTTAATTTTGCAGTAGGAGTTCAGAGAGTTGTAACTAGCCGTCCATTGTTGGTAGACTTGTTTGGTTCTCTCTCCTAACGGATTTAGAGCAGATATAACAACATGTTTGCTATAAAAAATTTATCCAGAATTTAATTGACATTCTTTCATTGGCAGCACATCCGCTTGTCCATAACGATATGTCAATGGTGACTTGGTCAATCTGATATCTATCAACTCAGTTTCGATCTTTTAGAGATTTTATACAGGGGTAGTGTGTATGTATGTGGCGCGCATGCATTCATATGGGTAACCCGTGTTGAGTGCCTATATTATACTACAACTTCTTTTTATAGAAAAATATAATGCTTACTTTTTGATAAGTCAAAATAATTTTGAGAAAGTAAACATAATATGTTGGTTTAACTTTTTTAGTTAATGTATTTTGCTATAATATGTTTAGATATATAGCAAAATATATGTATCAAAAAATTAAAATAATTTATAATTTAAGAAGGAGAAAGTAAACATAATAAATTATTTGTGAAATACATCATTATAGTAAATTTATTTATAGAGACATACTATAAATGTCGTATCTTTTCGGCTGTAAATGCCAAATCTTTGGTAACCAAGACGCCTGGACCTGCCGACGCTGGGGAAGGCAGCAGCGGTCAGCGCAGGCGCGTAGCACGGCAGCAGCTGTGCATGCTAGTAGGCCGGCCGGCCACTGGTCCGTTCCGGTAGCCCGTAGCCTAGCCCAGGGCCAGAAATTTTTACTGCCGCGGCAGGGCGGGCTCGGTTCTCGCGCACGGTTCTCTCACACACGGTTCACGCGCGTGCCCGCCCTATCAGTCTACGCGTAGTACGTGCCCGCCCACCCACGCGCCATAACTCCGTCTCCGTCCTTGTCCAAAAAAAAAAAATCCGTCTCCGTGGGACTAGCCAACGAGGAGAAGAATTCCAGCCAGACCCCCAGCTCCTGTACACTGACATGCGGGACCTGGAAGCCGCTAATCTCCGGTTCCCAGAGGTCAGCGAAGGCGCTGACGGGGTAGGTCGCAGCATGTCGGCGTGCGCCGAGCGGGGTCGGCGTGCGGCCAGCGCACGAGCAACCACCCGGACGCGGTGCCGTGCGCGCCGTGGCGCTCCGGCCGGTGGGCGCTCCGGCCGCTCACGCCACAGCGTCCGTCCGGTTGCCCCACCCGCGCAACCTCCGCCTCGGCAGTCGCGTCCGCTTCCGGGGCGGTGGGGGCCCTCGCCCGCAACTCGCGTGGCAACGACCCAGCCGCCGTAGACTCTTGTCAAATCAAAGAATAAAAATTGTCACCACACTCCACACACTACAGATCGACCCACCCGTGACACCGTGATGAGGCGGCGCAACGCAACTGTGGTTAAGCTCAGCTGCAACGGCAGCGGCAGTGCTGTTAGCCTTAACAGCCACAATTACGTGCTGACGGTCCGGAGACAAATGGTGGTCAGCACCCCAATGGTCCTTTTCTATTATACTTCGTACCTGGGCAGAGTTTTGTCCGTCGCCGTGCATCATCCAACTTCCCATTTCTTCTTCGTTTCACTACACATCTCGCTTTCTAAACGGTTAAACTTTTAAAGGTAAATATTAAAACAAACTAACATTTGTGATATATAATAAAAATATTAATTTGCGTACATGATGTATTTTCTATAATAAATATAGAGTAAATTGCACCGCCGGTCCCTAAAGTATTTGGTCGATTTTATCTAGGTCTACAAACTACAAAATCGCACGGTTGACATCCAAAAGTATTGAACAAGTTTCATTTGAGTCCCCAAAGTACGAAATCGCATGTTTGACATCCAAAATTATTGGTTAAGTTTCATCCAGGTCTGCAAACTACTGAATCACACATTTAGCATCCAAATATATTTAAGTGATCTCATCTAGGTCCAAAATAGATATGAGAATACTTAGAAGCTGACACGGTCGTCCACGTGCTCGTCGTCGACCGCGCTAGCCGCGGCGACCCCAGTCCACATTGCACTCAACGTCCTCGCCCCGCGGCACCCCTTCCCTGTTGTTCCTCTGGCTGAACACCGCCCCACCACGTCCCGGCGGCCCATGACATGAGCACTGCACTAGTGCCTTCATGTACGTGCAGCCGCATGCTCCGACGCCTCCGTGCCTGACCCTGCCGCTTGGTCCCAGTGGTCGAGCGAGTCCTCGAGTTGTGTGAATTCGTAAACGGGGAGGAACAACAGGGGAGGGGTGGACGCAGGATGAGGAGGCCAAGCGTGATGTGGGCCAGGGTCGCTGCGTCTTCTTCGGTTGGCGACGAGGCTATCGTTGCCGGCATCGGCCATATGGCCGGGTCGCCTAAGCGAGCATGGATTGAGCGCGCGTGTACGTGGCTGACTACGTGGACGACCACGTCAGCTTCTAACCCTCTCATATCTATTTTGGACCTAGATGAGATCTGTTAAATACATTTGGTTGGCAAACGTGCGATTTCATAGTTTGAGTACTCAGATGAAACTCGCCCAATACTTTTGGATGTCAAACATGCGATTTCATAGTTTGGGGATCTAGATGAAATTAGCCCAATACTTTTGGATGCCAAACGTACGATTTAATAGTTTGGGGACCCGAATGAAATCAGCCTAATACTTTAGGGACCGGCTGTGCAATTTACTCATAAATATATTCGGAAATGTTAATATTTCTTAATTTTAAACTTTTATTTGTAAGGTTTGATGATTTCTTGATAAGTGAGATGTGCGTTTATTTCAGACAAGGGGAATACAACCTATATATATTGCATAACAAATTATAGTGTTAGTTCATTTCATAAACACATAAAAAGAATCTCGTGTTCTAAACAGGGTCCTGGGCCTCAATAATAAACTTTATAGTTTATCTTATGGTCATTTATTTTACGTTAGGAAGTTAATGTCGGTTTGAGTGGAGCAAAATATCTGCATATCAAGAATTGGCAAACGAATAGCCAACTACCTGCATTATAGTTTCTTGGGTTCCCATTTCTATGGGAGTCAAGGCTAGAATTGTGGTTTGAAAAAGATCTCATCAAGGATACGTTTGGCAGCAAGAAATGTTCAGGTTCTCATTACAATCACTACCAAATGCAGCAAATGGGCAAGATGTTCGAGGGAAATTCATTTGGAACCTGGTTTTTCTGATTCCAGTTCTAGTTTCAACAATCGAGTAAGCTAGCCAAATAGTTCCAAGAAACGATTCTGATTCAGTAGAGGAATGTTTCTACTGAAAAACACACAGTTCTCTCATTCAATTACACACACATATTGATCATATTATTGACGGATACATAACGCTAAAGTCCACTGCTGATTTGATGAAGTTGTAAAACTAGCGTCATTGATTTTAGGAAACTAGCAAAACTGGTTTTCTTAGAACACACGTGATCGACCAGTTTTAGGTGCAAACATTCTATTGAATTGTACTATTTTGTATTTGGTGAAGTTTCTTCTTTAGCTATTGAATATATCCACATCCCTTATTCACATCTAGTTGCTTTTTTACCATGTCTGTCACCTCGCTCTTACATCTGAACCACCATATGTCTCTAGTTGCTCCTCAAGGTATACAAGCATTTGGCGTCATCATCCCTTCTCCACGTGCTGCTTCCTCATGTTTTAGACTGCGTGAAATAGATTAGTTATTTACGTTATCGTTTATGATTACTCTCTTCTATATTTTTCTTGCCACACATATACATTCCCAATGTAGAAAGCACCTGATATGTGGCGAATGTTTTTTCCCCGCTAATCTTGCTCTACATTTTCATTTTTTCCACATAAACAAACCGTTTGGGCCTGCTTGTGATGTAACCGTTCTTATATTTTCTTGTTTCTATGAAATTTCTATGTGATTCCTATAAAATTTATGTTCTGTAATAACACTCTCTCCATTGCAAAGTAGAGGTATTCCTAATTAAAAAATAATAAATTAAAATAGAGTGAGTAATGATCGGTGAACAGGGCGGGTCACGCGAGATTGCAATGTCACGGACAAAATAATGCGTCTTTTCAGCAGAACAGTAGCTTGCGATGCGGCTGCTACACTTCTGTCCGTGGGCCCCGCCTCGGGCTCAGCTTCGGGGGGGCCTGCGCCTGCGTGAACCGAGTCCAGCCTCTCTGCGTGGCCTTCTTCCGCTCTCCCCCGTCCCCGTCCTCAGCTTTCTCCACCTCTCCTGCAGTTCTTCTCGTGCGCCCTCACAGTAGACGCGCTAGGCTGCTGCTAGCTAGGCCTAGGAGTAGCTCGCTGCAGTGCTGGTGCTGCCGCACCTTCTCTCTTGCTGCTTCTCGCTCGCTCGTCTTTAAAGCTGTCGCCTTTTGCCGCTCTCGGCGACTCGCCTCCTGTCTCCTCTCTCTCCTTCTCTTCTCCTCCTGAACCTGTGTTCTTCGTCTGTCGTCTCCTTCGGTTTCGACAGGATCCGGCAACCCGGCCGGCGAGCGAGCACTGCTGGTTCTGGGAGGCGTCGTGTTTTGCAGTCGATGGCCGAGGTTCCGGGCACCACTGCGGGGGGCGGTTTGCGCTGGGGTACGCTGTGACGCCGGTCAGGACTCAGGAGCTGGCGACGGTTCCCGTGCGTCTCTCTGTTGCTAGTGCGCGCGCGCGGGGAAGGCTGAACAGGTGACGGCGTCATTCCTCAGAGCCTCTGCCGTGAGCCATTGCGTGTTCTTGCGATTCTTTTTTGTTTTGGGATTTCTTGCGACTCTGTCAAGCGATCTTTTCCTTGAGCTTTTCTCTGCTTTTGCGTGGGAAACATGGGTGCGGTAAAAAATCTAATGCGGATTTGAACTGCTCCTCATCTTGCGCGTTGAAGATTTTTGTGGCCTGCAATCTCGTCTTGCGTCGCGGAATCGTGTGGTTCCAGCGCCGTTTCCCCGGTCCCCTGTTCCCGCCGCGGCTAATCGGCCACATTTGCGTGTTCTGTTTCTGCCGTGGCCGCCCTTTTCCCTCCTCGGTTTCAAGCCAAAAGCTGACCCCTTTGCGTGCTTTTCTACGTTTCTTTCTTTGCCTGATGGATGGAGGGAGGGTTGTTAATCTTCTGCATTTGATTTTTTCAGGTTATTAAATCATTTCCAACACCGATTTCGTTGCAATCTCGCAGGTTTTGATCGCTGTGAGAAGGTGGAATTGAAGGTGAGCGAAGGGAAGCGGTGGTCGGAGGCGGAGAGGACGCCTGCGTGTTGAAGCTGGTTTTCTTTCGGTGGTGGTCGGTGGCCGGGCAACGATGGCAGCAGCCGTAGCGATGCGGAGCGGGAGCAGCGATGGCGGCGGCGGGTACGAGAAGGGCGGGATGGACACGGGCAAGTATGTGCGGTACACGCCGGAACAGGTGGAGGCGCTGGAGCGAGTGTACGCCGAGTGCCCCAAGCCCAGCTCTGCGCGCAGGCAGCAGCTGCTACGAGAGTGCCCCATCCTCTCAAACATCGAGCCCAAGCAGATTAAAGTCTGGTTCCAGAACCGGAGGTGAGCGCGCCCCCGTTTCCCGTCAATTTGTTGGAACTTATCTTCCAGGAAGTGAATCTTTGATGAATCCTTTTGTTTCTGTATATATGTATTGATGCATGGATGCTATTGGTAGAAGTACTCGATCTAGAACGGAAGAGTTATGATGGCCTTGAAATTTAGCATGAACGAGCCCAGTGATGGATAAGTCCTTGTGTGTGTGCTGCAAGAGCACATGGTCCTTGTGTCCTTTGTAAAAGCATCATTGACTGCTTTTAGGACAACAGTTAGCATCTTAAGGACAGCATCTTGACTAGCATTTAGGACAGCATCTAGGACATCATCTTAGACTAGCATCTTAGCATATGCTTGGCTGGTTAGCAGCCTATAAATATGTATCCCCAACCCCTAAGGTTAACATAGCATGGTGTGAAATAAACCCAGAAAATTGCCTCAACTCTGAGATCTCTGTGTGCTATCCTCTCGATGAGAGTAAGGATCCTGCTCACACCTAGAGCAAGGATCCAGAGACTAACAAGTGGTATCGGAGCCGTACTATCCTGCAGCCTGAGCATTTCCTGCTCAATCCCTTATCCGGTCGCGGCTCCCTGCCTCGCAGCAGCCCCAGCAGCCAGCAGCAGCTGTTTTGGCAGCCTCTGCCCCTCGTGCAGCAGCGCGCCATGACCACAGGAGGGCAGTCTCAGCACTCGGCCGCTTCCAGCGCGCGGCGTCGGCAGGAGGCCGACCTCGCCGTGGCAGAGGAGTGCAGGCGAGCGGCGGCAGCAACCGCTGCAGCAGCAGCGAGGGCGTCAAGGCTGGCCCAAGCGGAGCTGGCAGCAGCCAGAGCGGAGGTGGAGGCAGCAGCAGCTGCGGATGCAGCGCGTGCAGCCGCGGAGGAGGTTGAGGACCTGCGCGGCAGTCACAGCAGCTCCATATCTGCTGATGACAGCGCCGACCCGGACCTTGAGCAGCTGGAGAGGCAGGCAGGGCGAGGGCGAGCGGCGCAGTGGGCAGCTGCGCACGCCCATGAGCCCGGCGACGCTCCTGGAGGAGGCGCGCACGGCGACGGCGGCGCTCCGAGTGCAGGGAACCGCGACCCCAACCACGCGGCCCGCGAAGAGCGGGCACTGGAGGCCATACGTCTGCGGGAGGCTGCTCACGGCTGGACGCCGAACTGGACCGCGAGCAGGACTTCCCCGAGCGGGACGAGCATGCTGCACGCCGAGCCAACGCTTGGCTCGAGCGCCAGGAGCAGCGCGCACACGGCCGTGTCGGACACGAGGGCAACCGGCACGGCGGTGGACGGGTCGAGGAAGAGCACGGCCATCGTAGGCAGCGTGGCTCTCTCCCCGGACCGGTATCGTGGCTACCACGGGTACCAGGCTGTTGCTAGGGACGTTGGCCCCGGTGGTGGGTGGCCTACCCTCACCAAGACCAACTATGTTGAGTGGGCTGCGGTGATGAAGGTGAGACTTCAGGTGCTGCACATGTGGGAGGCAGTCCGGTACGGCGACGTCGACTACGACCAGGATCGACGGGCACTGAATGCCCTCATCGCTGCAGTCCCGTCCGAGATGCAGTTCTCGCTTACCAGCAAGCGGACTGCCAAGGAGGCTTGGGACGCCATTGCTGCAGCATGCATCGGCAGCGACCGCGCCCGCAAGTCCACATTGCAGGCACTTCGCAAGGAGTGGGAGAACCTGGCCTTCAAGCCTGGTGAGGACGTCGATGATTTTGCTCTCCGTCTCAACACTCTGTTGCAGAAGTTGGTGCAGTTTGGTGACAACACCTACAGCGAGGAGAGAGTTGTCAAGAAGCTTTTCCGCTGCATCCCCGAGAAGTACAGGCAGATGGCTCGCTCAATTGAGTCCCTGCTGGACCTCTCCACGATGTCGATCGAAGAGGCGATAGGTCGCCTCAAGGTCGTCGACGGTGATGAGCCACAACCCTTCTCGGGGCCTGCCACCGTTGGTGGGAAGCTCCTTCTCACCCGGGAGCAGTGGGCTGCCGGCCAAGGTGACTAGAAGAAGGGGAGCCTTCTTCCGCAACAGCCGGCCACAAGCGTGGCAAGCGCGGCAAGCCACGTAAAGGCGCCCAGGCCGGGGCGCAAGGGCGCGTTGAGGGCGGCGCCCGCAGAGGTGCCCAGGGCGGCGTCGCCGAGAAGCCCAAGCCGGCACAAGATGACGCCTGCCACAACTGTGGCCGTGCTGGTCACTGGGCTAGGGACTGCAGACAGCCACGACGCGCCTAGGCCCACGTCGCGCAGGCAGAGGAGGAGCAACAAGCTCTGTTCATGGCACATGCGAGCGCCGAGCTACCTCCAGCAGCACCGGTTGCAGCGGCCCTTCTCCACCTTGACGAGCCCAAGGCACATGCCCTCCTCAGCAGCGGGTCTGGCAGCGGCAGCAAGATCGATGGGTGGTGCCTCGACACCGGCGCCACCCACCACATGACAGGCCGACGGGAGTTCTTCTCCGAGCTCGACTCCGACGTTCGAGGCTCTGTCAAGTTCGGGGACGCCTCTGCCGTGGAGATCAAGGGCGCCGGCTCCATCATCTTCGTTGCCAAGAACGGCGAGCACCGGCTGCTCACCGGCGTCTACTACATCCCCGCGTTGAGGAACTCCATCATCAGCTTGGGACAGCTGGATGAGAACGGCTCGCGCGTTGAGATCCACGACGGCGTGCTTCGCATTTGGGATCCCCGTCACCGACTTCTCGCCAAGGTGAACAGGGGGAAAAACCGCCTCTATGTTCTTCACGTACAGGTGGCGCAACCCTTTTGTCTTGCAGCTCGGCGGGACGATGAGGCCTGGCGGTGGCACGAGCGCTTTGGGCACCTCAATTTCGAGGCCCTGAAGTAGCTCGGCAACAAGGAAATGGTGCAGGGCATGCCGTGCGTCGACCATGTGGAGCAGTTCTGCGACACCTGCGTCCTCACCAAGCAGCGACGGCTGTCCTTTCCCCACCAAGCAAGCTTCCGCGCCAAGGAGAAGCTGGAGCTCGTGCACGGCGACCTGTGTGGCCTCGTGACACCAGCTACACCTGGAGGACGACGCTACTTCCTCCTCCTCGTCGACGACGTGTCCCGCTACATGTGGGCTGTCCTCCTCGACACCAAGGGGGCAGCCGCAGACGCCATCAACCACCACCAAGCTGTTGCGGAGAAGGAGTGCGGCCGCAAGCTTCGGGTGTTGCGCACGGATAACGGCGGCGAGTTCACGGCGGTTGAGTTCGCGACGTACTGTGCCGATGAGGGGATCAAGCGCCACTTCACCGCGGCGTCGTCGAGCGCCGCAACCAGACGGTGGTAGCCACCGCCCGCGCCCTCCTCAAGCAGAGAGGTATGCCGGCGATCTACTGGGGGGAGGCGGTGATGATTGCCGTCCATCTCCTCAACCGCTCGCCCACCAAGGCGCTTGACGGCAAGACGCCGTACGAGGCCTGGCACGGGCGCAAGCCGGGGGTGAGCCACCTCCGCGTTTTCGATTGTCTGGCGTTCGCCAAGGAGCTCACTCACGTCGGCAAGCTCGACGACCGGAGCACTCCAGGAGTGTTCATCAGCTACGCGGAGGGCGCCAAGTCCTACCGCATCCTCGACCCTGCGACACAGCGCGTCCGCATCTCCCGGAACGTCGTGTTCGACGAAGGGCGAGGCTGGACCTGGGACAAGGCAGTGGACGACGGCTCGGCTTCGACCCTCAGCGACTTCGTCGTCGACTACGTCCACCTGGAGGGAGCCGGGGGAGTTAGCAGCTCATCTTCACCGAGCTCGTCCTCCTTGGCAACCGGCTCGCCATCAGCTTCGGCGAGTCCTCCACCGCCTCCGCCACCAGCGAGTCCACCACCACCACCGGCTACACCACGCACTCCTGCACCGGCTCCCCACTCTCCTGCACCAGCGCCGGCATCTCCAAGATCGGCACCAGCAGCTTTGGCCCGTCAGCGTTCGGTGGAGTTCGCCACTCCGCTGTCCGACGATGAGGACCGCGTCAACGCCTACCACGACGACGAGCCTCTACGCTACCGCACCATGGACAACATCCTCGGCAACCAGCCTGTCCCTAGGCTGGCGGTACACGACTTCGAGGCGGAGCTGCACCTGGCACATGAGGACGGTGAGCCTCGCTCCTTCGCTGAGGCGGAGGGAGACGCGGCATGGCGTGCCGCGATGCAGCAGGAGATGGACGCGGTCGAGCAAAACCGCACTTGGGAGCTCGCTGACCTCCCTCGTGGTCACCGCGCGATCACCCTTAAGTGGGTGTTCAAGCTGAAGAGGGATGAAGCCGGTGCCATCGTCAAGCACAAGGCTCGCTTGGTGGCACGAGGCTTCGTGCAGCAGGAGGGGGTCGACTTCGACGACGCCTTCGCCCCCGTGGCATGGATGGAGTCCGTGCGACTCCTCCTTGCGCTAGCTGCCCAGGAGGGCCGGCGTGTCCATCACATGGATGTCAAGTCGGCGTTCCTTAACGGCGACCTGAAGGAGGAGGTCTACGTACATCAGCCGCCGGGATTCACAGTTCCCGGCAAGGAGGGCAAGGTGCTTCGCCTGCGCAAGGCCCTCTACGGCTTGCGGCAGGCACCGAGGGCGTGGAATGCCAATCTGGATTCCACGCTGAAGGGGATGGGCTTCGAGCAAAGCCCGCACGAGGCGGCCATCTACCGGCGGGGCAGTGGAGGAAAGGCCCTGCTGGTAGGTGTCTACGTCGACGATCTTGTGATCACCGGTACCAAGGAGGTGGAGATCGAGGCGTTCAAGGAGAAGATGAGGGCGACCTTCCAGATGAGCGACTTGGGCCCTCTCTCCTTCTACCTGGGGATCGAAGTCCACTAGGACAGCTCCGGCACCTCCCTTCGCCAGACTGCCTACGCCAAGCGCATTGTGGAGCTTGGCGGTCTCACCGGCTGCAACCCAGCCCACACTCCTATGGAGGAGAGGCTGAGGCTGAGCCGGGAGAGTACGGAGGAGGAGGTGGACGCGACGCAGTACCGGCGCATTGTGGGCAGCCTTTGCTACCTTGTCCACACGCGACCGGACTTGGCGTTCGCCGTCGGCTACGTCAGCCGGTTCATGCAGCGACCGACAACGGAGCACCAGTAGGCCGTGAAGAGGATCCTCCGCTATGTCGCGGGCACCTCCGACTACGGCTTGCACTACCCGAGGTGCCCCTGCGCGGCACGTTTCATCGGGTACAGCGACAACGACCACGCCGGTGACATCGACACGAGCAAGAGCACCAGCGGGACGCTGTTCTTCCTCGGCAAGTGTCTGATCAGCTGGCAATCGGCCAAGCAGCAGGTGGTGGCTCTATCCAGCTGCGAGGCAGAGTACATCGCAGCCACTACCGCTGCTACTCAGGCTTTGTGGCTGGCTCGGCTGCTTGGCGATCTCCTTGGCAGAGACGCAGAGGCAGTGGAGCTCAGGGTGGACAACAAGTCCGCCTTGTCCTTGGCGAAGAATCCAGTCTTCCATGAGCGCAGCAAGCACATCCGGGTGAGGTATCACTTCATCAGGAGCTACCTAGAGGAAGGGAGTGTCTGGGCCAACTACATCAACACCCAAGACCAGCTCGCCGACTTCCTGACCAAGTCCCTTGGGCGAGTCAAGTTCCAGGAACTTCGCGCCAGGATCGGGATGGCTCAGATACCTCACAAGGAGTCACACAAGACTTAGGGGGAGAGTGATGGATAAGTCCCTGTGTGTGTGTGCTGCAAGAGCACATGGTCCTTGTGTCCTTTGTAAAAGCATCCTTGACTGCTTTTAGGACAGCAGTTAGCATCTTAAGGATAGCATCTTGACTAGCATCTAGGACAGCATCTTAGACTAGCATCTTAGCATATGCTTGGCTGGTTAGCAGCCTATAAATATGTATCCCCAACCCCCTAAGGTTGGCATAGCATGGTGTGAGAAATAAACCCAGAAAATTGCCTCAACTCTGAGATCTCTGTGTGCTATCCTCTCGATGAGAGTAAGGATCCTGCTCACACCTAGAGCAAGGATCCAGAGACTAACACCCAGATGGGGGTGTTGTGCAAACCTGAAAGTCTGCTCCATGCTATTCTGAGCAAATGGCCAAAACGTAGTTTATCTTCTTGATTTTGGCAGTCATGTGCATGCTGATTCTTTTTGTCCGCTCTAGCTGAATTCTGCGTTCATTCTTTCATGGTGTTAGGTGCCGTGATAAGCAGCGGAAGGAGTCTTCGAGGCTCCAAGCCGTGAACAGAAAATTGACAGCAATGAACAAGCTTCTCATGGAGGAGAATGAGCGGTTGCAGAAGCAGGTTTCCCAGCTGGTTCACGAGAATGCGTACATGAAGCAGCAGCTGCAGAATGTAAGCCCTGGTCTTGTTAACCAGAAGCCATTTCATGACATCTGTTTTGCATATGTGCATGTCCATTGCTGCCTTTTGTTTTTCTCCTCTGATACCATCTCTTCACTGCTTACAGACGTCATTGGCAAATGATGCCAGCTGTGATTCAAATGTGACCGCTCCTGCAAACCTAAGGGATGCGAGTAACCCATCAGGGTAAATAACAAAAGCTTCCCGTGAAACATTCTCACTTTAATTGGATTTAATAACACACTGTTTATACTGATCCTTTTCCCCTTTTTGGGCCAGGCTCCTTTCAATTGCAGAGGAGACCTTGACAGAGTTCCTCTCAAAGGCTACAGGGACTGCTATTGATTGGGTCCAGATGCCTGGGATGAAGGTTGATTGATTAGCTTTAGAGGTTCCAATGTTCCATGCTTTGGTTGAGAATTTAGTTGATTGAGACATGCTTACGTTGATCTCTTTTCTGTGATTAGCCTGGTCCGGATTCTTTTGGGATTGTGACCATTTCACATGGTGGCCGTGGTGTCGCTGCCCGTGCCTGTGGTCTGGTGAACCTAGAACCAACAAAGGTAGCTTATGCTCTTGGTTCAGAACTTACTATTACCTCATGAATTTCTGCTCTTGGTTTACATAGATACACATTGAAACTCTTGTAACTGTATTATGCTATTGGGATTTTTCATCCATACCATTGTTTGAGGTAACTCTTTGTCAACACCACCAAGCTATCCAATGACATGTGGGTCTGGTTCTACATGTCACTGAGAGAGACTGGTGGTGTAGATGAAAGGTGTATCTCAAGCGGTGGTACAGACGATACTATTCCAAAGCTACAACAGATTTTATCTAGATTTATAAAAGACTGAGACTGAGTGTTTTTTAAGTAATATGTGTGGATTAAGATTGTGCCTGTGCTTGTTTGGTCAATTAACTGGTGGTTTAGTGCCACATCATCAAAGTATTCTTTACCAAATATTCTATTTATAACTAACTTGCCATCTTGAACATTGATCAACATTTTCTGAAACTTTTTGGACATTCAGTCTGTAAATTATCTTGAGTTTTCTTATGATTGTTTGCTTGATAGGTTGTAGAAATCTTGAAAGACCGCCCATCTTGGTTCCGTGATTGTCGGAGTCTTGAAGTCTTTACAATGTTACCAGCTGGAAATGGCGGGACCATTGAACTTGTTCACATGCAGGTTATCTATATTTCGCTGATCATTCCATTTGTTAAAGAATAATAGCGCTTTTATTTGTAGTTTTTGGGTTTTTCTTCAGATGTATGCTCCAACTACCTTAGTTCCTGCACGAGACTTTTGGACACTGAGGTACACAACCACTATGGAGGATGGTAGTCTTGTGGTGCGTATAGATTTGAACACTTCGTCTTTTGCTTGACTTGTTAACAAGGTAAATTACTGAAATGAATTATTGTTTACTTTGTGTGTGTTCCTGTATGTTTCAGGCCTGTGAGAGATCTTTAAGTGGTTCTGGAGATGGTCAAAGCGCTGCCACAGCACAACAATTTGTAAGAGCTGAGATGCTTCCTAGTGGCTATTTAGTTCGCCAATGTGAGGGTGGAGGATCAATTGTGCGAATAGTGGACCATCTGGACCTTGACGTATGATTCCTAAATTCTACATGCTTGTTACACTGATGTTAAATGTCCTTCATCTAGTCACCAGTTCAGTGTGACTGTATTTTACAGGCTTGGAGTGTTCCTGAAGTTCTTCGCCCCCTCTATGAGTCGTCTCGGGTAGTTGCACAGAAGATGACAACAGCAGTGAGTTATTGCAACCTTTCCATATCTGCAGTTATATCTGACATTCCAGAATATAATTTATAGCATGTGTAAAAAATGTCCAACTTTCTAATAACTCTTAAACCAATTTATGTTGTTTACTCATAAATTTATGTGAGGCTTATTGTTTGCAGAATGGTATTGGCTCCCTATATTAAGCATTTTCACACAATGCACATGAGAAGTGTTGAAATCTGGCTAATAGTGCTATCGTGTTCCAGTGCTCTTGTTGTTCTCTGCTTTCTAGAATATAGATGACATGATTCATGGACCCCAAGTATGGGAAGTTTGATGCATCATTCATTTATCACTGTAGGAGCTACTCTCCTTGAGAAAACACGGCCATCTATAGTTTATGTTTTCTGCTGTCTATACAAGCAGCTCTTATTGCATTTTTAGAGTGATGGATTTAGGCCTTGCTACAGTAATCTGGTTACCTCTTTAGGAGGTAAGACCTAAAAAAAGCCCTTAATTTTTAGAAAATATGGAACAACTAGAAAACCAGGTAAAGAAAAATAAATTCCTGGGATCATAGCATGATGAGCGCACATAGGTTTGCACGCAAATACATGTTCTTTTTGTTCCCCTTCCTGTTTGCACTGAGTGGGGCGCATTTGGAACCGATTATAATCGTATTCCTAGACTGCTGACTGCGAGAATCAGAAACAAACGCCCTGCAGTACAGATGATTATTTGATCATTTCAACTGCGTAGACAGCAACTGCGAGAATACACTACCAGTTGCTTTTTTCTTGTGCTGCAAGCTATTGACCGCATTTTGGATACCGAAAAACGCGCTGCAGCACTTTGGTCCCAAACCCGGCCATGATCATGTAAAGAAAAAAAGAAATACCCCTCTTTTGTTTGGTTCGCATGATGGGCGCATAGGTCCTCCGTCCTCATACAATACAAATAAATATGTTTGCACTGACTTGAATCATGTTTGAGTACTAAAGTTGGAATCTGACAAAATTACAGCGCCAATTTCATTTATGCTCCCGAACTCATGATCAGAACTGTACCAGCTTCTCCCCTTTTTTGTGGATCACTGCTGAAAAAATTGCTGCGGATCATGTTTTTTCCTGTATAAAAATTGTTATGCCTAAGCACTAATTTTTTTTCATGCTACAAAAATAAACATGTTAGAAACTTCTTTAGATCATCTCATCCACATGTCACATTATATCAAATAGATAAGTTAGATCATGCATGTATATTATATCTAATAGGAAGCTATTTTTCTTATTTCGCCTATCCTTGGAGGTAATAAATAATAATTTGCCTATGTAATTCACACTGATTGTTGCTATCAAGGCGCTACGGCACCTCAGACAAATTGCTCAAGAAACAAGTGGAGAGGTTGTATATGCGATGGGGAGGCAACCAGCTGTTCTACGAACGTTTAGTCAGAGGCTGAGTAGGTGAGTCTTAGATAATGATATTACTCCTGCATCCTCAGCACCTTTGTTTGGGAGGAGCATGCTGTTTATTATAACATCAATCTTATTTGCTTCTAGAGGCTTTAATGATGCGATAAGTGGTTTCAATGATGACGGTTGGTCCATTATGGGTGGAGATGGCATAGAAGATGTTATCATTGCTTGCAACTCGAAGAAGATTAGGAGCGGTAGCAATCCTACAACTGCATTTGGAGCCCCTGGAGGTATCATCTGTGCTAAAGCATCCATGTTGCTGCAGGTGAGAGTGCACTGGTTTCACATAAATTGGTTACCCATTGCTATATAATAGTTAACTTGGAATTCAGGGCCTAAAAGTATCGAGGCAATATTTCACTTTTAAATCTTGATATGAATATATTAAATAGCTAATTTGATGCCATGCGAGAAACATATATATTTACTGACCTAGTATCATGAATTTATGAATTTCATTTGACTGTGACTTATTTTGCGTCTGCACTGGGTTCTATATATGGTATTGTTACACTAGTAGTTCATCTAAGTTTTGCTTTGCTGGCCTTTAATGAAAACCATAAATACTGGAAGTAATAATCAAGTGGATGAAAGTGTCTACCCTTGTGAACAATCTGTTGGTTCATTCAAATATATAGTTTGAACAACCTGTTGGTTGATTAAAATATAATAGTTGTGTCCTTACATATTGTTGTTTCATTTTTTGTTATTTCAGAGCGTTCCACCAGCAGTCCTTGTTAGGTTCCTGAGGGAACATCGGTCTGAGTGGGCAGATTACAACTTCGATGCATATTCAGCTTCAGCGCTGAAAACAAGCCCTTGTTCCCTTCCTGGGTTACAGCCTATGAGATTTTCTAGGAGCCAGATCATCATGCCCCTTGCTCACACGGTGGAGAACGAGGAGGTAATGTTCAGTTCCTTCCGTGGAAACTTTAGGACTTGCTGCAAGTTCTGTTATTGTTCACGGTCTACTCAGTGTTGGGAATGTTTTAGATTTTCTGTTGCTTGCCATTCGAGATTGTATAGCCTAAACTATCTGTACAGACCTAGAGATTGTATACTTTTAACACAAGTTGTATGAAGCTATATATGATAACCCCCTCCCTCACAAAGAGTGTGGTGTTGCCCATCTCTGTCTCTCTACATGGTACAGTGAATCTGGCTCCCATCCACTACAACTCCTTCAGCTGCTTACTTCCAATCCTTACCTGGTGCCACTGTTTTTTTCTGTTCGTGCTTGCTGCTCTATCCATGCCATTGCATTCCACATCTGTGTTCACCTTTCCCTTCACGCTGCATCTCCTGTGAGCGTGGCCACCATCCTGGTCACCACGTAAGCACAGACGCCACTAGCCACAAGCCTCTGACATCATCAATGTATGAGATCGCCACCGCCACATGTCCTCATAACATCTGCATCGACCTGTCCTTCCTCACCTATGTGTGTTACCGTACGGGTGTTGCTGCTGCACCTATGTTCACACCTCTCGGCATGTCCGGCACTGTGTCCTTGTGCCTGGTCTGTGATCACATGGCATGTTAACCTCCTGCATTATATTTTTGATGTGTGTAATCAGATTTATAACCATGTCATAGTATTTGGACAAGATAATACGTAATTTGCAGTTATGAAAGAGAAATTTATGTGTTCTGCTGCATTATATCTTTTTCATGTGTGTAATCAGATTGTTCCCTATCATTCGATATGCAGATCTTAGAAGTTGTTCGGCTTGAAGGACAGACTCTTACACATGACGAGGGCCTTTTATCAAGAGATATCCATCTGCTTCAGGTAATAATAATATGCTTTGTAGGGTTTTCACATGCAGTCTTGTTTCTGGTTTGCTACGAATTGGTGCTAACATAGTTATAGTTAAAACAAATCATTACTATAACTAATCACTTGATAAATATGGAATTTTACTGTGTATATTTTTGGGTATTAATATGCCTGTTGGATTTCTCATTTCTTATGAGCAATGCATAATTGTAGTATTGTAGGACTCCCTTATGAAAAAATAACTTTTATCAGATCTCTGAGATGAATATTTTTCAGCTTTGCACTGGAATAGACGACAAATCAGTGGGATCCTGCTTCCAGCTTGTCTTTGCACCAATCGATGAGCTTTTCCCTGATGATGCTCCATTGATATCTTCAGGCTTCCGTGTTATCCCATTGGACATGAAAACAGTTGAGTGTTCTTACTTGTTTATGTGTTTGAGATAAAGTTTGTGTTTAGTTACTTGCATTGCTACCAGTCATGCATTGTCTTTTCTTGCCACCACAGTAATACATTTTTTACATGTCTGTTATCTGCATTTAAACCACACTGTTTTTTCCTCACCCTGTTAACTTAGTATATGTTTTCTATTTTCGTGCCCTTAGCTTTTAAACATCCTTGTCCTCCATTCCACAGGATGGACTGCCCTCTGGAAGAACATTAGATTTGGCCTCTAGCCTTGAAGTTGGTGCAACCACACAACAAGCATCAGTGGATGGATCTCAGGATGTTTGCAGCCTGCGATCTGTGCTGACAATTGCCTTTCAATTTCCCTATGAAATACATCTCCAAGATACTGTTGCAGCTATGGCCCGTCAATATGTTCGAAGCATCGTCTCTGCTGTTCAAAGAGTATCAATGGCTATTTCTCCCTCCCAGTCTGGCTTGAATACTGGGCAGAAAATAATTTCTGGCTTCCCTGAAGCTGCAACACTTGTTCGCTGGATTTGCCAAAGCTACCGGTAAGTGTATTTATCCAATTTAGGAACTTAGCCTAGCTCAGATGGTTAAGGCCTAAGGGTGTGGATGTATGTTCACCACCCAAGTTTGAGTTCTCTTCAAGGCAAATTTGGGTACCCTATTTTGAGTAAAATGCAAGAATAGGCCATTAACTTGTGCGGCTATGTCGATTTGGGCCATCAAATTCAAAAGTGCATTTTTTAGGTCCAAAATCTTCACTTGTGCTGCACTAATAGGCCGTACCCCTTCGGCTCATGTTTTTTTGCCTACGTGGATAGGCCACCGTGGCGCCCAAACTGGTTGGCTGCGCTCGTGCAGCGCATGTGACCGCGCTGGCCGCCGCCTTTTAGCAAAATGGTCCCTCAAATCCTTAACCCTCTCATTCCCCAGTCCTCCCCCTCTCTCGTTCTCATTCTCCCTCTCCCGAATCCCGACGGTGGTGGAGGCGACCGCGGTGCGGTGGCGGTAGGCGACCGCGGTGCGGTGAAGGAGGATGTGCGGTAGATCTGCGACGTTGAGCGACGAAGTAGGCCGACCAAGGAAGGCATGGATCCGTGCGGATCTGCGCCGGCGGGTGGGGGATCTGCGCCGGCGGGTGATGGATCTGCGCCGACGGGGGCAGTAGGCACCAGTGTGATGGGGATGGGTCCCCTTCTCTTGATCACTTGCAGAAAATGCCGCCGCTGTCGTGATTCGGGGGGAGCAAAGAATAAGAACGAGAGAGAGGGAGGACTGGGAATGAGAGGAGTAAGAATTTGAGGGGGCATTTTGCTAAAAGGCCGCGGCCCAGCAGTCCAGCACGCTCTTGTGCGTTGCACGAGTGCGGCCGGCCAGTTCAGACGCCATGGGGGCCTGTCCACGTAGGCGAAAAACATGAGCCGAATGGGTATGGTTATGGCTTATTAATGCAGCACAAGTAAAGATCTTGGTCCTAAAAATGCATTTTTAAAGTTGATGGCCCAAATCGACACAGCCGCACAAGTTAATGACCTATTCTTGCATTTTACTCCCCTATTTTCTTATAAAGCGACCAAGTTGTTCCTAGGTCTGGCTGTGCATTGGTCCACATTTTTTTCTTGAACGCACTGCAGGAGACCTTAGTATTATTTATATTATTAAGAAGAATCATTGGTCCACTTTTGCTTTCTTCCTATCCAACAAATTGTTTGTTGTAAGGGGATAATGATGGACTTGTATTATGGTAATGAGCTTTCTTCATGCTTGCAGGTATCACTTGGGGGTAGATTTGGTCAGCCACTCGGATCAAGCTGGGGAATCGCTATTGAGAATGTTCTGGGATCATCAGGATGCTGTCTTGTGCTGCTCTTTCAAGGTAGTTGTTTCTCTGTCACTCATGTTTGTCAAAACTGGTTGGTCCATTGATGTAATCTGATTCTGTATAAGAAACTACTACTTGACATGGGAAGACCCGCTGACTTTTCTTGGCTCACATGTTTGTGTCCTATATTCTGTTAGGAAAAGCCTGTGTTTACTTTTGGCAACCAGATGGGAATTGACATGTTAGAAACAACTCTAATTTCTCTACAAGATCTCACCCTGGACAAGATCTTTGATGAGCCTGGTAGAAAGGCACTACACGCGGAGGTTCCGAAACTGATGGAACAGGTACATCTGCTGCTCTCACTGTCCAAAGGATGGCTGTGTCATGTTTAGGTGTTGGAAACAAATAATCAAGCTTGTCTTCTCTGTTAGGGCTATGCGTACCTGCCGGCTGGGGTGTGCTTATCTGGGATGGGCCGCCATGTCTCCTATGAGCAAGCTGTTGCGTGGAAAGTTCTCGGTGAGGACGGCAATGTACACTGCCTCGCCTTCTGTTTCGTCAACTGGTCCTTCGTTTGATGCAATGTAGGGGCACCGTGCAAACCTTACGATCAGCATTCTCTGTAGACGAGAATGGTATGGTGTTGTTTACTGTTAGCTAGGTTACTAGGTAACAGCATGCTCAGGTAGTCTGGGGAAAGCCAGTATTGTAAAGATCTTTCTGCTTTGTAAATCCATGCCCGTTTCCTCTAATTTAACCCGCTCAACTTGCTGCTGTTTGTGAAGGCAAGGGGCACTCGTACTAGATTGGGGGTCTGAATGGTGGTAGTACGTGAAATTATTTGAGATCAAAAGCAAAGAGCTGTGACTATGTCTTTGATGTGCCTCAATTGAAGTTTGGCCTGAATCTTTTTGATGAAAACCTGATCTTATTCATATTTTCATGTTATACATTTTCCATTCAATTGTCATAGTACATAAATAAGAGAAAATTACCTGTAAGGCCCTGTGAAACTCAGTTCTTCCGTGGTCATGGAAACTCTAATGTCCCTTGTATGGCCCTAAGCTTAAATAATGCATATTGGAATAACAAAATTATTGGCAAATTGTTACCACATTAATATAAATGTGGATGAATTTTAGTGTCGAAATGAAACTTACAAAAGGTAGTGTCATATTTTATCAAGTATATTTTGTAACATCACATGAAACTGTTTCATATAAGGAATCAGTTTATTTTCATAACATGGGTATTCTGGCCATTTTGCATGACACTTAAGGTGTTAGGCTCCAAAAGTGACAGTAGTGTCATGTAGGGGATTGAAATTCAAAGAAAGGCCCATACAAGGAACTTCGAAGTTTTCAGGGCCATGGAAAAACTAAGTGAGTTTGACATGGCCTTACAGGTAATTTTCTCCATAAATAACATGAACATTCGGTATACATTTGGACATTTGGATCATTCATTACAATTCTTGAATAGAAGTCGTATGGCTTGAATTAAACAACACCGTAGATCTAAATATAGCAACCAAGCTTGGTGATCTTTCCGCAGAATAACCAGGGATCTCTTTTGAGTAGAAGTCCTATGGCCTCAATAACTAGGCGCCTCTTTGAGTACAAGTCTTATGGCCAGAATAATAATAATATAGATCTACATGAAGCAATTAAGCTCTGTAGATCCAAACTTAGCAACGAAGTTTGATGATCTTCATTCTTGTAGTGTAGTAGGGAGAGAATTGGTGTAGTTATCCATTGTATTATTTGCCAATGAACATCATCCACTATGCTACTGTTTATGTGTTATGTATTGCTTAAACATTTCTTTACTAGAATATTTTTCCACCTAAACCACTCTACTTCTTTTTTGACACATCTGATCTGTTCGTATACAAACACACACCTACACCACACTCATACGAGTATACAACCACACTCATACGAGTATACAACCAGACCTTACAACCATGACACGTCGTAGTCCCTTATAGCACGGTGCATTGAGAGGTTTCGCAATGTCATGGGGGAAAACCCCGAGTGGGTATTAGGAATTCCGCTCCCGCCGTTATTGGAACTCTGGTCGGCAGGGTGAGTACCCAAGAGCCTCACGCGCTAGCCATCTCTACTAACGCCGCGCCAACGCTCCCAACCGTATTAGCGTCGGCTTCTACGTGAGCAGCGCTGGTGGTGGTTGTAGATTCCATGACAGCTGCAAAGAAAACGAATTACAAAAGTAAGTTTTACTATATAATAAAAAGTTAGGGCTCATAAACAATGGAGACGTTGCCGTCGACCTCAACCCCTTATGTAGCAGGGTGGCAGCCGGACATTCTCTCCTCGTAATTGATCCAATTTGGGTGCATATGGGGGCATATGTCCTAGAAGACAATTTTTTCTGAAACACATAGCATTGGTTACGATGCCCTATATAGACTTTAATTTATAATCTTTCTTGAATTATATATGAGTATATTACTTAGAGCATCTCAAAGGGAGTGGTCTTTCATTTGATGCAATCTAGGTGCCCTGTATAGACTTTACAATCAGCTTCCATTTTTGCATTCTCAGTGGATGAGAATGACACGATGTTGGTGTTACTGTTAGCTAGGTAACGGCATGTTCATGTAGTCACAGTGAAACCCAATAATTTTAGATGTTTTCTGCCTTGTAAATTGCGCTCGTTTCCGCTAATTTAACCACTTGAAATTATTTATGAGATTAAATGCAAGGAGTTGTGACCAGATGGCTTTGTCATTTTATATGCCTCAATTAAAAGTTTGGCCTGGACCTTGTTTTGACAAAATCCTATTTTTTTTCATATTTTCATCTCGTACATGTTACATTACATGGGGGCGTATGTCGTTAAGGACAATTTTATTTTTGTTGTAGGAACATAGCTTTGGCAATTCAAAACCTTTCTTGCATTATGTGTATGACTAGCAAATATACCTGTTTGTTACAATGGGAGCAAATGAGCTATCGAATATTTATAGAAAATAAGAATAAGAATGCTGAGAAAGTAAGCTATAGTATTTTAGAAAAACATGAACAAAAAAATGCTATAAAACTATTTATATACTATCCTCCTATTTATAATTTGTTTTACTTCAGTCGATGAGTGATATGTCAAGTATTGGTCTGTCAGATGGTCCTTACGCCGAGATAGATCTCTCTGTTATCCACGTGCCAACACGGATTGCACTAGTGCACGTAGACTTGTAGAACTACATCTATTTTGACTGGTCTGGACAACAAATGTCACAGAACTGCCCAATTTATACAAGATTAAGTATGAAAGTCCTCGCTGATACGTTGACACTCACATACTTTCTCTTATATAAATCCGGTAGTCCAATGAAATTACGAGGGACTTCAAACCAACCAACGTACAAGCCAAGATCGTAGTGATTCAAAACAACAAGTCACATGTTACAACAGTTCACAAATACTTCAATATACATCGGAGTTCAACGTAAGATATTACAACTTAAATTCAAAAGTAGCAGAAGCAAAAATAATTTTGAAACTAACATTAGGCTGAGTTCAAATACATGCCAGTACCATGGTCAACTTCCAATAAAAGCATTGGAGACAAGATACTAAGAGAGATCATGCCCATGATCATACTCCGCCACTACGGTAGGAGCCATTCAATTCTTGCAGTAGCCATGATACATCATAACCTGCAATAAGTGGGAATAAACCCTGAGTACAAGCTAGATTTACCCGTCAAAAACTAAAAATAAAGTTACACCAAGGAGTATGCAAGGCTGATATATAAGTGGAGCTTGCTTGAAAATATTTTACATAAAAGATTAAGTACATATAAGTAAGCATTTATAGCTTAATCATCAAGTTAAATATCATTAACCTGTCATCTAGGTTTGCACCTATACTAAACAAGCATATGATTAAGCCAAATCAATAATAATACCATATCAGTTCATTATAGGCCATCATCATTGTTACTTAACGATCCATTAATTTTAGTGTGACAACAATGGAGACGGTTCCGTCAAGTTTCTCACTATCCAGGAGAGACAGCGACTCGAATTGATTACTACCCAGCTAGGAAAATATTCCTAACATCACCCGGCAAACCTCTCTAAAGGCAGCCGTAGATAACCGTTGGTACAACTCAAGAATCGCGGGTCTGAGTAGCACCACGCTCCCTCGGCAGCTACCCTGCCAAGACGGTCAGGACTTTTAACCACCTGCCTCTTGACTAACTAAACTAGCTCCCACACATCCTTACTCCCGTTGATAGTGTGCACTTATACTCCTCAATTCGCGACTTAAGTTGAGCTACTAGACTTCGCGGCTGATAACCTCAGATCCAACCAGCTAAGTGATAGGCATGCATTCAAACTGACAAGAAGACCTCCATGCTGCAGTCCTTAATCGACACAAACGGGACTTTACGTGCACACAAGACCCATGCCTTGCTACCCAAAACATCCCACCCCGTCTTCAATTAGTTCATTAACTCATGGTTATTTTCACGATAGCACATATAGCCAACAGTGGGCCAACTCACCTACTTTGCAAGTGATGAGAGGTCACTTGCCTCTACTGTTTCAAGCATTGCTACGCATCTAAACGATCCTGAACCAAAATAGGATCCAGGTAAGATGTGCTGGACATGATGGATATATATGCAGAAAGTGGTTTCAATCAACTCCTATCAACTTAATGCAACAATACATATATAACATATATATACTCAAATGCTTTCAAAAGTATGAGGCTTAGAATGCTCCGGGGCTTGCCTAGATTTTGACTCAAGTCAGTTCAGTTAACCCTTCATCATCTTGGTGACTCCACCATCATAATCCTTCTCCTTCAGGATGGTCCACCAAACACCGTCTTCAAGTTCGGCTCCATTATCACGTGAATCCTCTAGCGTACCTAATTGACATGCCAATGCAAGTACATGAATGCGAAGAATAGCAACATGGGATGCATCATAAATATAAGACCATTCAACCACAAGCACAAGACTAAGTATGACATCGACACCTAGCGATACTTAACTTAACTATCTTAAAGCATCTAAAGTATTACAATCATGCTCAAGCAAAGCAATCAGGCATTCAGGCCAATTCCGCATAACTACGCATAACTAGACCTACAGGCAGTAGCCAAGTAAATAAATCATAACTAGAGATTTATGAGTCTAATGTTCATGAACTAAGACATTTTGGAAATCTTATCAAATTTTCCACAAATAATATTCAGATATCAAAACATGATTCACAAGTTAACATGGCCGAATTAACCAAAGTTCAGAGACGGGTATTGATCACTGTACAAGCTGGCAGTTCTCGACCCAATTTTGAACAACCATAAATCACAAACCAAAAAGTCAATTGGCCTCAAAATTGAACAGAAGCTAGATACATGGGTTATCAACACTTCTTGTATTCACAAGATTCATAGAAAAACAACTTATCAAGCTGAATTTGACAACATCCCTAAAACTGTACAGAACAAGCAATTGTAAGAAAATAAATATTAACTCATGGGCCAAACTGAAGAGATGACCAAGCCAAGCATACCAACATGTCACACCTATCTCATAAACATCATGAAACATGTTGGTCACCCAGAAATAAATTTATTTCATGACTTCCCATTTTATTTAGATATCAAGGCAGAAATATGAGCATATAACTAAAGTACCCAGAAAACTCTACAAAATTTACAGTAGCTAGCCAATGCTATCAGGAAGTCACTGTAAAAATTTCATATCATTTTAGACATTATATTAAGCTATACAAAAATCACAAATGCCGAGGGCTAATTATAGCATACAAGAGTAATAATTGAGAGACCCTGTAAAGAAGTGTCAAACAACATATTCCAATTTATATCAAGCTTTTCATAACATGAAAATGATGTTCACCAAAATTCACCTCAAGAGGATGTATAATTTAGCTATGAAGATTAACACAAGATACTATAATTATTAGCAAGAGAAACTCATAACTAATTCATACAACATCCAAATACCATCACATTTAAACTACGACCTAATCGTATCATCAAAAGAATATCATAACATTTTCAAGTCAATTGGAGCAATACAACAGGAGATATGAATTTCTCCTTTTTAAGCACAATTAAAAGGCATAAATCATAACTAAATAAATTGACATGGCATGTTTCATATTTTTAATAACAACTAGGAATCTTCATGAACACAACACAAGCCGAACCACCCAAAAAGGAGCTACCAAACTTGAGATATGAATTTCTAAAGATTCAGCCAAACATCAACAAACAGGTCCTTAAGCTACTATTTATCTGAGTCTATAGCTGTGTAGAGAGGTCTCCCACGTCACTTGAATTGTCGCATGAGGTCCTTGACGTGATTTGGATCACCGGAAGAGGCAGAGCTCGTCGATGCTGGCCGGACGGGGCACGCCGGCGACGGCGAGTGGCGGCGCATCATCCCCATGTCCGCGCAGGAGGCAACTCGTCTCGGCCCGAGGTGGCGCGGTCACGGCCGCAGGCGGCGGCGACGGGAGCAGCTTCGGTGGCTGGGCTGCTCCGACAGTCATCTGCCCAAACGACCATGGGCTGGCCGAAAGCCCACCAAACTCATGGACCGGCTAAAAGGCCCACTTTCAAATTTCTGTTTCGCTGAAATTTAACCTCAGCACGAATATTAAAGTGCCAACAACTCTCAACCCAAGCAGAAATAGACCAAGCCATAATTGACAACATTGTAGAGCTTCAAAAGGATAACAATTTATCAATTTGAGTTTGAACCAGTTCTTCTTTGATTTGGAACTACAGGCCTCCGAACGAAAGCACCTTGAGCTGAAACTGGATTCAAGTTCAGACTTGCTGGACAGCACTGAAAACTGACTTCAGAGCCATGTTTGAAGTTTTTCTGGGCATTTCCATGAGATGACCACAAAACAACTTTTATCCCTCATGAAATTCTCTACAAACTTGCTAAAGGGTGCACGGTCTGTGAACAGTTTAAACTGCACATATAAAACAGACAAGGAAAGGAGGTCTAGTGGTCACTCAAGTAAAAAATTATACCTAGAAGCTTGAGGACTTAATGATTAACATGAACATCGTTCAGAATTGTGTCCTAAGCATAGTTGAGACATTTTAGAAGTAAATGACACATATAAGCACTAACTCCCCATGACCAAAGCATAAACAAGCATGGTATCAGCATATATCAAACAATTCACATGAGAGGATGAGCATAGATCATGATGTGATGCTAATGAATGGACTAATGGTGCTTATGTCAGGTAATGCGGTGCAATTAGGCATAATAACACCAGGGGTGTTACAACAAATTTCCACAGTTTTAATTTAACATTTAATTAATCGGACCATCATGTTCTAATAAGAAAAGTCTTGTCCATATAGTCCAAACTGTATCTCAATTTGGAGGTGAAAATCTTTATTATATAGAAATAGGTCGGGTTCAATAGATTTTATGTTTTTCATTTAGTATTTATGGGAAAAAAAAGAGAAATAAAAACAACATTCACCGATGCATGAGAAGGAAAAGCAAAAAGGGAAAATTATCCCATGCTCTCTCCGTTTCAACTGTAGTTCGTTTAATTTTTTGACTTAAATTTAACCACTCGTTTTATTCATAAAAATTGAGGAAACGTAGTTAAATTTAGATCATTTTTAAAGATCTTTTAATAAAACAAGTCATAATAAAAAAATAATATTTTGAATAATTTTTTAAATAAGATGAGTGGTCAAATTTAAGAAAAAAAAGTCAAACAAACATAATTTGAGACAATTACTAACGGGAATGAAAAAAGAAACTTAAAGGGTGCAAAGTTATAGTATTTTATTGGGGTCAAATTATACAAAAGTTCGTGCACGAACTTCATTTTCTCCGTAAAAGCTGCGTGCATGCAATCTGTTTCTTTCCTCACCTCGAAGGCTCTCCTGCTCCCCTTCTCCTGGTTCTTGCTCGCTCCATCTGCGGTTCTTGCTCGCTCCATCTGCGGTTCTTGCTCGCTCCATCCGCGCCTAACACTACGCCACCTCCGCGGCTCCGCCTACCACGGCGGCGCCTGCCTGGCCCGGTGCGCTCTACGCCTACGTCACGTAAGGCGCACTGTTCTGCCAACTCTCCATGGGCGCTGTGCTCGCCATCACCATCACCGTCACGCACGGCTCCATGTTGGGCCTGCTCTCCATGGGTGTCGGGCTCACTATCGCAGGTCCAGCTGTTTGGATATATCCGATTCGCTCAAGTAATTTGACTGTTTGGTTCCATTGTAATTGATACATATAATGATGTGCCGTCAAAAATATTTGTATTGGTAAAATAATTTGGAGAAGCAGTAAAGAGCAACGGGCAGACACGGAAGGAACTGGATGGCCTCGTCCGCTCCCCCTCCGGGCGACTCGGGTGACGCGGGCGACCTCGACGCCGACCACCATGAGCTGCCTCCCCCAGCGCGCGGGGCCGCGCTTCCGACCCCACCCCCACCGCCTAGCCACCAATCCCAGTCGCACTCCTCGGCCTCCGGCTCGGATGCTGCCCCGCTCCGCCCAACCCCTCGCCGACCCGCGAAGTTTAGCAGTGACTCTGCCCCGACAGCCCAGGTACGCACTCCGTCCCCGCCAGCCAGGCCAGGCTCCCTCCTTCAAGACCTCCTCCTGCGTGATTTCCATTCCGCTACTTCCCCTTTCCTCCTTGTTGCCCGGCTACCCTCACCGGCGACGGTGTGGGTGACCCCCATGGACGCCGTCGACCTGAACGCGTTCCAAGTCGGGAACCTCCTCTTTCATGCTGGCTGCTCCTCCGGTCAGGCTCCGCACCCGCTCGGTCTCTAGGTTCTTGTTCGCGGTGGTGGTAGCCAGCGCCGCCGTGGCCAAATTCCTCGACGTTCGGAGTCCCTTCGGCAGCGGCGCCCTCCGTCTAGTGGTGCACTGCTCCCGAGACTGCGCCGCTCTCGAGACAGGCCGGCTTCTCCAAACGACCATGCGGCGCATGCAAGAGTCAGCTCTGACCTCCTCCCCCGTTTCCCATGCTGACGACCAGGTTGCCCCCTCTGTCCAAGAAAATATGCTTTTGTAGAAAGGTGCCAGGGATCTTTCCTTGCAGGGGGCAAAATCTGCTGGTGCCCGCGGCAGAGGATATGCCTACGTCCTCCACGTCCCCTCGGCTTTAAATCCCAGCCTCCCTCCGCTTCTCCCTTCCCCTCCCCTCGCCGAGTGCCCCAGTGCAGTGGCCAGCAACGATGTGACCCCGGCCGTCGTTGAGCTAACGCTGGCATTAACTCTCCTCCTCTTGCCGCTGATACACCCGCCCCCCCTCTGATCCCTTGCCATCATCACGCCAAAACATCATTTGACGTGACCTCCCCCACTACCTCCCTCTCCCTCTCCCTGACTGCCTCTGCGCGCCCCTGCGACGGCGAGCTCAGGCCGCGCGTCGGCCGTTGCAATGGCACCCCCTGCCATCGCTGATGCCTCCGATCCCTCCCGGATTCCGCCTAATCATCACGCTTTGCCTTCGAGCATCGATGTGACCCACCCCTCCTCTCTCTCCTCCTCGCTGCCCGAGCCTAGAAATCCCTGCGACGGTGATAAGCTCAGCATAATTGGGGATGACCTCGAGCCACGGGCTAGGCCCAGCGACGCGCGCTCTTACATGGATGCCCTCCTCTCCGCCCCGGCCTCTGGCTCCTTTAGGACCACACCTTCCCCTCCTCGCCATTTCCAGCCTCACCCGCACTCCTGCTTGCGCTGCTTTGGCCGCGACCATCTCATCTTCGCCTATCGTGAACCTCTCCGATGTAGGAGGTGTGGGTCCATCGGCCACATGGAGCACCTCTGCTGCAACATGTCCTGGCCTCTGCGTCTAGCCACCCCTCATCCTCGTCATGGGCTCATCACCCCTGCCTTCGAGTTCCCCGTCCTCCCTCTCACCCCTCCTTCCGCCACCCCGCTCACCCCTAGGTCCTCGGGCGGGTACGCCTTCCTTCCCTACTCCAACTCCCTTGTTCCATCCTGGCGCCGGTGATTTCATCCATTGTGGAGGCTGCCGATGGGCCTTCCCTCGATGCGGGGCAGGCGCCCATACCCGGCGGTTCCCCCCGGCTCCTGTGGCTGCTGCGGGCTCCGACGGCTTCCCGACGGTCCCGCACCTCTCCACCGACGAGAGCTCCGCCTCGAAGGAGGAGGAGGTGGACAACTATGGATCGCCATTCTGCTCCCTCACCCTGGCCTCCGAGAAGGAGGACAGCGACGATGAGCCCCTGCACATGCCGAGGGGGACATGAGCCAGGTGGAGCGCACGACCTACGCTCACATTGCTGGCATGGTGGATACCCCCGCCTCCTTCCTCCACTCCGCCCTGCTCGCCGCCGCGCCAGGGGCCTACTTCCACCTCATTCCCGCCTCTCGAGGCCACATGATGATCAAGTTCGACAACAAGGAGGCGCGGGATGCGGTGGCTGACCTGAGCCCCACTGAGCACTGTGGTGCCACCCTCACCCTGGAGCGTGGGGAGAACACCCCCATCTGCATGGCCGTCGAGCAGTTGTGGTTGGTGGCAGTGTCGACGAAGGACTTCCCGGAGGAGCACTGGAACCCTACGGGGATCCACGCCGGCTTCCGAAAGATTGGCACCGTCGTGGAGATCAATCCCTTGTGCCTCCTCGACGACGACTACGCCGCGCTCAGGGTGGTGGTCGCTCAGTCCAAGCCGGCCGGGTTCAAGAACCACATCAAGGTCGAGAACCTTGTCAAAGGGGCTTAGGGCGCGACGGCCAACATCACCTTCACCTTCTCCGTCCTCCACACATGGCCGCGGGTGAAACAGGTCGACGACGATGGCAACCTGCGACCGTACTTCCGTCGCCCGCTGCCACCGGGGAACGGTGAGGGTGGGAGCGCTTCTGGGGAAGTGATGGGCTAGCCCTTCTTCGGCCCGGTGATCCACGGGGCCCCCATTGGGCCGCCCCCATGTTTGGCGGCCCAATGTACCACCCCGCTACGGCTACTTCTACCTGCGGTTTGAAATCCCCTCCTCCCCTCCCATCATCGTTTTCCTGTCTTTCCCCCCTTTTCCTCCATCACCCTTGTAACATCCATAGTATTAGACTTAACAAATCTTGCATCACATTGCATAAGCATCTCATTTGTATCTTGTTTTGGGTTTGATGCTTGCTATCATATTTCAAATAAAGGTTTAATTGAGACTTCAAAACCATTTTTAGAAAATGCTATTTACATTGCTTATCTCGAGTTGGACCTCAAATATGATTTGTACAGACAATAATTTGGAACAAAAATTCTATTTTCACCAAATCAAAAAAATGCCTTTTATCCCCCCAAAAATGGCAAAAACAGTGTCTATATTTTGAATTTTATTAATTTTATAATTTGAAATTGATCCAAAATTGTATTTTCAAAAATATGCGGAATCTGCAAAAACTTCCTATATATGAAATGTTACTCTCTTAAAATGGAGCAACTTTTATATTTTGAGTTTTTCAAAATTCGCAACCGTTTGAAATTTACAGGGCTCTAAACTTTGCAGTTCATTTCAAATGAGGTGGGACCCACCTGGCCCCACCTGTCATCCTCTCTCTCCTCCCTTTGTCCCCTTCCTCCCGTCGTGCATGCGCCAACGCGCGCAGAGCATCACAGCGTTGCGCTGCTATAGTAGCGCCCTTACTGCCCACCTGCCGCGCGCCTGCATCGAGCGCGCAGGGCACTCGATGGCGCACGCCGACGCTCGCACCCGGTCGCCGCCGCATTGCCCGCTGGACCGGAGCGCCGCGCCGCTCGCCCCGCGGACCGCCTTGCCGCACCGCACGCCAGCACTTGCGCCAAGTGCAAAACAACGCGACAAGTCGGGCACGCGCGCACACACTCGAGCGCACTCAAGTGCCACGCTCGCTGCCCGCTTGCCCTGTTTCCCCGCCGCATCGGTGTTGTGCTGACACCGAGTGCCATTGGCGCCGATTGGTCAACCTCGCTGGTCGACCCGACGCGCACGCCCTCCCTGTCCAATCAAGGAACCTCGAGCGCCCTTTATCTACTCCTCCATCTCCCTCACTCTCTTCCCCACTCCACTCCTTCTCCCCTCGTAAAACCACAGCAGCCACCGGAGCTCGCCATGGCTGCCGCCAAACTCACCACCGCCTAGCCACCCACCCAGCCGCTCATTTTTCAATCCAAGCGCACCATCTTGTTCGCCACTGCCTCCTCCACCTCCGCGACCTCACCCCGCACCCGATTACTCAAGGTAGGTACCTAATTTCGCCGTTCCCTTTCCTCCGCGCGCCACGGCCGCCACGGCCGCCGGAGCAGTTCGCCGTGGTCATGCCTCTTCCGTTCCACTTCTTACATGATCCGAGCTCGCTAGAGTCTGTAGGGACTCCTAGGGGAGTTAATGGCGCCGGTTGCGGCATCTCCTCGCCGGACCGCGGCCTCCCCGCCGCCATGCTTGCCGTCGTAGTTAGGGTCGCCCTGGGCCATCATCTTCTACACCGCTGGACTCACCTCATCGAGTGGAGCCCATAGGTATGGGGATCGCCACCGAAGACCTCGCCGCTGGCGAGATCCCGCCGGCGGGAGTCCTCCCCTGTTTCGGTGTCTCCGACAGGTGGGCCCGTGCTGGCGTCAGCTGATGACGTCGGCAGGGTGCTTGCCTAGGTACACTACCGGGTGGACTTAGCATAGGAACCATGCTGGGTAAACACCCGGGTACGCATAGCAGTTTAGGTTTAAATAATTTTCAGAAAATGATTTTCCAGATTTTGTGTTAATTTTGCAAAATTCATATCTTTAAGAATAATGATCCAAATGAGGTGATTCAAGTTGCTATGGTTTTCTTATGAGAAGATATGTGCATGAAAAATATGAAATCCTATGTTTGTAGAAATTTTATGTATAGTTTTATTTAAGTTAATTTATTTACATTAAATGCTTATAATCTTCAGAAATGCATAACTAAATCTAGGTTTCTCAGAAAAATGTGGTTCCAATTTAGTTAGTCTTCTTTGGTAATGCTCTAGCTGTGAAAAATGTATCTTATGCATGTGCTGTGTGAAAATATAAAATGGTAGTTCAAGTGTGAGATTAGGGTTATTCTTGGAATAATTCATAAATGCATTGTGTGGACCTAGTTTGGGATTGATAATTTTTGTAGGCTGCTTATATGCTATAAGGTAGATCTTGATGTAGTGAAACATGAGGTTTGACATACTTCATAGTACAAAGTATTTTTAGGTCCAATTAATTATGCTGCCTTGTCTTTTTTGTGTAGAATAATAGGCTTATCCAAATGTGGTGAAATTTGGATGGTAAGCTATTTTTGCCATGTGTTGTCTTTTGTAATTTTTGTATATTTTTTGAGTAGTATAAAAATGTGTTCTAGTTCTACCCTAGTTTATTTGAGTGTTGGATTATGGTTTTTGTGATGTCATGTAGTTATGATGTTCTTTTTATCTTTTATCCAAGATAATTGCTAGTGTGTTGCCGAAAGCTAGTTTGGGGTTTTCTATGTAGTGCTGACATATCGTGTGCATTCTATCATCTACCACATGACCACACATTCATTCATTCATACATCATGTTCCCTATAATGCATACAAGGTATTCATGTGCATCGATGCATCATCCAGGTTTACCGACGGACGTTGTGCCAGTAGTTCAGGAGAAGTATCAAGAGGGACTCCAGTAGGAGCTATCCGCACAGGAGGTGTCAAGAGACGAGGAGCCAGACGTGGACCTACACGAAGGTCCCTATCGTCGAGCTAACTCATCGAGAGAAAGGCAAGCCCCGGAGCATTTCTCCCTGTGGTTTGCAAAATCTCACTTGAGTCCTTTTATATATGTTTGATGCATTAAGTTTAGGAGTTGCTTGAAACTGTTGATGCATTACTTATATTCCTTACCTACCTTGATGTACCTTGTACCCTGTTAGGTGCAGGATCGATACAAATGCTTAGCCATGCTTAATTAGACCGTTAGAAGTGGGTGATTTTCTGTCACCTACGCCTTAGGTTAATAAAGGAAATTGGCAAGATGATGATCATAGAAAGATAACCAAAGGTGTTGGATAAATGGATCAGGGACCCGTTGTACGTCCTCAAGTCATGTTGAACGCATGCCCCACATTTAGCTGGAAGGATAAGTCGTTCCAACCGCGAAGCCTAGTAGCTCTGTTTGGGCTGGTGACTGAAATGTAATCATAATACCGAATGGAGGCGGGGTGGTCAGAGGCCCGGGTTGACCGTGGGCAAGAATGTTCTGAGCTACCTGGCGTTGTACCGTGGGTAGACATGTCTTGAGCGACCTGGCACCAGATAATCTCTGGTTGAAGAATGGTCCATAGCTGTCCCGTGACTTTACCCGAATAGTACTAACAATGACTAAGGCTGCCCTTACAAAGCATGTCTAGTTTGTGTGGGGAATAAATCGCCAGCTGGTTAGTAATCGATTCGAATCGCCATCGTTCCTGGACAGTGAGCACTTGACTTGAGCAGCGACTTCGTAGTAATTCTTTTATGGAACACAAGTATGGTTTTATGGATGGTGCTGGAAGCAATGCCAACGTAGAGATTGTTACCTATACTATTGATTGCTTAATAACCTAATGGTTGCTGCTAGTATAGGTGCTAATCTAGCTTAAATAGGCTATACTTATAATCTGCTGCTAAGAGATTTAAAATGGTTCACTTAAGATATATTCATAATATGATAACTTATGCTTTTCTGCAAATGAGTCAAGCCAACCCACTACAAAGGCCTTGCATACTCCTTGGTGTCTATTTATTTTTGGTTTATGACGGGTAAGTCTGGCTGAGTACATTCTCGTACTCAGGGTTTTATTCCCACTTGTTGCAGGTCATAAGATTGTTTTGCTGTGGCAACAAGGTGGACTTATGTCCCACTACGGGAAAAGTAGACCATGGGCAAGGTCATTTTTTATATCTTATCCCAGATGCTTTTGATGGATTGACTATGAGCTGGCACCGTATTTAAACAAAATGTGAGTGTGAGTGTTTCAAAGTAATTTGCTTCCGCTATTCTTAATTCAAAGGTGTTATAATAATATTTGTAAACTCTGATGCAATTACGAAGTTTATGTAACATGTGAACTGTGGTTACTGAATCTCTACGATCTTGGTTGTAAGTTGGTTTAAAATCCTTCATGATTTCACGGACTACCAGGTTTATATGGGCTTAGGGGCAACTTAAGCTGTCTTGACAGATTAATTTGGACTTAAGCTTATATAAATTGGTCGGTTCTGTGACAACCCTCACCCTTCCTACTCGCAAATCAGGCAGGGTTCCTAGCACCCAGGCTACCCCGCTCCTCCCCTGGTCTAGAGAGACCAGCGTGAGCGAGATCAAGGAGGTCCGTGACCCGCCCACTCCTCCGTCGCCGACAGTCATGCACGCCTCCCCTTCCCACCCCGGGCGGCGCCACCAGGCTCGCCCAGATGGAGCCGGACACCTACCAACCGGTGGCTTCCAAAGCCACTCATCTCAGGGCGCTACGCGACAGCCTCGCCTCCTGCTCCTCTTCCCTCAAGAAGCAGGTCAAGGGGCGGAAGCTGTTGAAGCGCGGCAACCCCCTCGGCGCCCTTGACCTCAAGAAGCTGGCCAAGGCGGCGGGCGTGGACTGCAGTGGGCCGGCGACGGTCTCAGTGGCTGACGGGAGCCTGATTGCTGCCCCATGATTGCGAGGCCCCCCTTGACCATCCGGCCTTGGCTTTTGCTGATCACCAAGGCCTCGAGTTGTTGCTCTTGCTCCCTCCCTGCGCCTATGCAGGATCTTTTGGCCACCTATCTCGGCTGCGCCCGGGGTGGCGGTGGCGCCAAACTTCACCCTCCTCTTTTACTAGTTGATCAAGTTTATGGAGTTGTAACTGTGTGCCTATGAATTGGAGCAATCCTAGACTGACCTTTTCGTTCTTGTCCTGGAATGTTCGTGGTCTTGGGCAGAAACTAAAATGTGATGCCGTGCATGATTCCATTTCTGTCTCTCACCCCCACGTTGTGTGTCTCTAGGAGACCAAACTTTAGCACATCGATACTCGCAAACTCGTCTCCTTCCTCCCCTCCTACCTTTCTGAATTCGACTACGCCCCCACCAGCGACGCTCGGGGAGGGATGCTTAGACCATCCGCACCAGCAATGGTAAAGGTGTGCGCTACATGCGATACAACATGCAAAGTGCAGCAGCGACGACGGGAAACGCGTGCTGTACCTTCCGCATGCGCCAAATAAAGCGTGATCCAGTGAATGCTATATCTGGCGGGGGACCCACAGGTAGCGCTGTCGTGCACGCGGAGAGACGGACAGCATGCGGGAGAGAGAAATTGCAGCGACGGGGCCCACTGATTTAACAAACAAAAAATGCTATAACTCACAAATAAAAAACCAAATGAAATTTTGATTACACCATTAAATTCGTCTTAATAAATCCTTCAAAACTAGATCTCACATAGATATAGTTAGATAAAATGATAAATGGGCCCACAGTGAATAGAATACGCTGTAAAGAATAGATGAGTGCGGGAGAATTAGGATAGAGTACGCTGTATGCTGGATAGAGTGGAAATATAGAGTTCTATCAGTGCGGGTAGTATTACTGCCTGGGATCCCTGTTTTTTCACTACCTCTAATTCCCATACCACCGACCACACTCTATCCCTCCGCTTTACCTCCACTTCCTGCCCCCACTCCTTCACGATCTCCAACGTTTACGCCCCCTCCGACCATGCTGAAATCGACGCATTCCTCGCCAAACTAGCTACTTTGCCTCAGTGGAGTGAAGAGCACTGGCTCCTCTTCAGCGATTTTGACCTTCCCCGCTCCTGCGATGACAAAAACAACGACAATTTTAACCGCGCTCTTGCCGCCAAATTCAACGAGGTCATTGACAGCCTCACCCTCCTTGAGCTTCCTCTTCTTGACCGCCCCTTTACCTGGTCTAACAAACGGGACGATCCCACTCTTGCCAGGCTAGACCGTGCCCTCGTCACCTACGGTTTTGCTCAGCTCTTCCCCTGCTCTAACCTCAGCTCCCGCTTTGAAGAAACCTCTGAACACATTCCTCTCATCCTAAATGCCCCCACTTTCATCCCCAAATCCACGCGCTTCTTCTTCGAGAACGCCTGGCTAAAGCACCCCTCCTTCCTCCCATCCACTCTCCCTGCCTGGTCTAGTGTTTTGGCTACGACGGACGCGACTAGGGCATTGGTGGGACGGATGAAAGCCTTTTGGCATGCGGCTAAGGCTTGGTCAAAGACCCACCGTGCTCAGCCCACAGACCTTAATAATGCTTCCTTTATCGTCCAATTGCTTGATGTCTACGAAGAGTCCAGACTCCTCAATGCAGGTGAACGACGGCTGCGTGACCCGTGCTGGGAATGGATCTCCCTCCTTATTGCACAGCGGGCTGTGTTCTAGAAGTAGAGGGGGAAGTTTCGGGCGCTATGGGAGGGTGAAGACAACACCAAGTTCTTCCACACGTGCGCCTTGTGCCGGGCGCGCCGGAACGCCATCTGCGCCCTCGACGTTGACAGCACCCTGCTGATCTCCCATGACGACAAGGTCGCCGCGCTCACTCCCTACTACACCAACATCTTGGGCGGTGAGCGCGTGACGAGCTGGGGCTTCGACATCAACCAACTCTACAACGACACCCCGCGAGCCGATCCCAACACCCTCGCCGCCCCCTTCTCTGAAGCGGAGGCCAAAGCGGCGATTGGGGCCATGTCCTCTGATAGTGCCCCTGGCCCCGACGGCATTGGCCCCGGGTTCTACAAAGCGGCCTGGCCAACGGTCCACGCGGACGTCATGGCCTTCCTGGAGGCTTTCTACCAGGGCTCAGCTGACCTTGAGCGCATCAACAGAGCGCTCATCGTCCTGATCCCTAAAACACCGACCGCCAGGACTCCATCCGCATATAGGCCGGTGTCGCTCCAGAACTGCCCCGTCAAGATCATCACCAAGTTGCTCACCTCCAGGCTGCAATCCCAAATTGCGCACCTCGTCGTGGTTTATCCGAGGATGCTCTATCTCGAAAAACTTTGTCATGGCCACAGAGCTCATCCAATGCTGCCACAAGCACCGTGCTCCCACCCTTGTGCTCAAGCTCGACTTCGCAAAGGCTTTCGATTCCATCAATTGGGATAGCTTGCTCAAAATCCTGGAGGTCAGGGGCTTCCCGGACAAATGGCGCGCTTGGATACACCAACTCCTCGCTACGTCCAAGTCCGTGGTCCTCGTCAATGGCATTGTCAGGCCATGGATTAGCTGCAAACGCGGTCTCCGGCAGGGCAATGCTCTATCCCCCTACCTGTTCATCCTCGTGGCTGACATTCTGCAACAGCTCATCAAAGCCGACGAGGGGATCAAGCACCCCCTGACTGATGATAGAGCCCCCGTTCTCCAGTACGCGGACGACACCATCATCCTGCTTCGGGCGGAGATGGAGACGGTGAACTGCCTGAAATCCACCCTGGAGCTCTTCTCCGCCTGCACTGGCCTCAACATTAACTATGGGAAAAGCACCCTCACTCCTATGCACGTGGGCGCCGATGACTTGCTAGCCTTCAAGACGCTCCTCCAATGCCAAGAGGGGAGCTTTCCCCAAACCTATCTTGGTCTGCCACTCTCCAATGTCAAGATGCCGCTGTCGGCATTCGATCCCCTTATCGCAAAGGTGGATCGATACCTCGCCACATGGAAAGCGCTGCTGCTGAGTATGGTTGGGCGCATGGTGTTGATAAACGCTGTCCTCGATGGGCTCCCCACCTATGCTATGGGTGCCCTGCTACTACCTCCAGGAGTGGTCAAGAAACTCGACGCGTGCCGTCGGGCGTTTATGTGGACTGGAACTGACACGGTGTCGGGAGCCCAGTGCCTGGTGGCGTGGGAGGAGGTCTGCAAGGACAAGGAAGACGGGGCCTCGGCATTGTCTGCCTGGACACCCGGAACGCGTGCCTCCTTCTGAAACTGCTGCACCGACTACACCACCCCAACGACTCCTCCTAGGCACACTGGGCGACCCAGCATGTCCGCCTGTCCGACCTAGGCGGCGACCTCCACGGTACGCACTGGACGGGGCTGCAACAGCTTCTCCTCGCATATCGGCTCATCTCAAAGGTGGAGGTAGGCGATGGGTGCAACACGGACTTTTGGCATGATGTTTGGCTGGGTGATAAACCCCTGGCTGCACAGCTGCCCGCGTTGCACTCCCACTTTGACAGCAGGAGATCCATGATGGGCGACGTCCTCGCCACAGACGACCTCAGAAGCTTGTTCCAGCGGCGGCTGTCTGTTCCAGCAGCATCTGAGCTCGACGACCTCCACAACCTACTCCAACACATAGCTCTCACCCAGGAGAGAGACGAACGCTCCTGTTTCTTTGAAGACAACAACCACCGCCTTGTCATCGGGCTTGTCTACAAAACCTCGGTCGGTGGTGAGCACAATTACCCTGCCTTCAACTTCGTTTGGAAGAACTTCGCACCTCCCAGGGTGAAATTCTTCGGGTGGCTCCTCACCAAGGGCAGGATCAAGTGCCGCTCCGCTCTCGCCTCCAAGAACATCCTGGACAACGCCACCTGTGAGCTTTGCCATCGAGCGGACGAGACGGTGGACCACATCATCTCCGAATGCCCCTTCGTCCGATCCTTCTGGCCAGGATTGGGTGGATGCCGAGGAGCATTGCCAGGGCTCAGGAACTCTGGGAGACTTGACCTCCCCCTCATATCAGCGCAAGGGCCCTCCCTCCTGTTCTACTGCTCCTGTGCTGGGAGATATGGAAACACCGCAACGACATGATCTTCAATGGGCTCCCCCCAGCACCAACCACCTGATCGCTGCTTGCAAAGAGTCGATGGCCGACTGGAAGTGTAGAATTCCTCGGAAAGATGTACACTTAGCTAGTCAATGGAGCAATCTCTTGCTTATGTAATCTAAACCCTCACCCCATCTCTGAGTGTTTGTAAAACATTGAACTCGGCTGCGCCTCCGCCGGCCATTTCGCCATCCGGAGGGAGTTCCCTCCAGACACCTATGAAATGAAATTATGCAGGTGGGGATCACCTCTGATCCCCCCGAAGTTGCCTAAAAAAATAATAATTTGGCAATTCGGTAAAACAATAGTTTTTTATGTGATTCTATATTTGTACTAAATTACCAGACAAGTCTTAAATTTGAAAATTAAGTTGAAAACATAAAAAAACAATAATAATTCGAACACCATAATAGTGATTTAAAAAGAGTTAAATGCATCAGATGGTTCCATGAACATGGAAAATGTTTCTGGACCTCTAAGCTTGTAAAGCGGCACCTCATGCCAATTGCGTGACATCTGTAGGCACGTGGTGTACCGCTTAACAAGTTTAGGAATCTAAAATATTTTTTTAAGTTCATGGACTACCACATGAAATTTATAGATACTAGACAAATTTTTCGCGCATTGCTGCGAATTTGTGAATTATTAGATTTCGTGGTATGATGATGTAGTGAATAAAGTAGTCTTGTCGACATGATATTACAGTTGTATATGCTAGTAGATTTTAATTGTATATGGTAGTACACTGTCTAGTTCTACAACTTGTATTAAATTTTGCTTAGTGGATGTGACAGTGGATTGCCTCATTGGATAGCTTGCATGTTGAGAGAATTGGCTAGTGTGATTTGTCTATATAGGAGATATAGATGAGCTGGCGATGCTTATCATAATTATAGAAATTTATATTAAGAAGAAACACCACAACGGCCTCTTTATAATTGATGGATTATTTTAGAGAGTCCCTTAGAGATTTTCATCGCACATAGATCAGTCCCTGGAGCTTAATTTCTAGCTTAAAATTCTAAATTGGTCTCCACAATAGAATAGGAATAGCAACTCTCTTGGAGATGCTATAGCTCTAAGCAATATATCAATCCCTAATAATAGAGGCAAATAAAAGTTCTTGAACAATTTTTTCGTCCAACGAGACCTACCGCTCTCGCGCGTTCGAAAATACGGAAGTTTTGATTTTCACCATCCTCTTTCGAGTCTCTGTATCCGTGTGCATATCCTTTACTCTCTCCGTTTCAAATTTAATTCACTTTGACTTGATACATGTATTTTATAATGTATCTATTAATCCAAATTCTCCATCCATTCCTTTTTACCCGGGGCACAGCCATTTTTCAATTTGACCGTAATACCGGGCAGTACTCTACTGGTACCAAGGCGTCGGTCATTAATCCTCCAGAGTAGGAGGAAGCGATGGATGGCGGAGGGTGCGCACTTCGTGGCTGGCGGCATTCACTAGCTATTCCACTTCGTGGCTGGCGGCGGGTGTGCACTTCGCATGCTCCCATGAACATCTTGGTATCTGAAATCCAACTATCCAAGGTTGTCCGCGCGCCCGGTAAATTGGAAGAGAGAGTACGATATTTGTGTCCGTAGTCAGTCCCTCCTCTGCTGCTTTTTCAGTTTTCTTTTCGATCATCAAAAAAATCAAATAGGCAAACGCTAGGTCTAACTAATCACATTATGGGCCTGCGATCCCAGCAATCATATACTGTACTACCATATATATACGTACTTTTAATAAAAAAAAAGAAACATTGACGCTGGCCCACTGGCCTCGTGGGCCTCGTAGACCACTTGATGGGAGGCCCACGAGGCGCACGAGTCACGTTCAGGTCTCGCCGTCTCGGCTTTTGTTAGGCCCATTCGATCTTGCGTCTAAACGCCCACGCGACTAAGCAGTCGCCGCGCCGCCTGATCGTCGTGATGCCCTGCATGGCCGCATATGAGGAAGTACCCCCTAGGGACCATCTCACCCTAGGTCGCCCCCAAAGGCCCAAACCAAGCAACGTCAAAAGAGGGATCATCCACCCATCCCACAAACTAAATTGTACCCAAATAGCGGATCAAGAAAAAATATTTAGTTTGGAAGAAACTCTAGCCGTGAGCTCGATAAAAAAAAACTCATAAACTCATTGTAATAGTACAAATTATCGCAAAAACAATGAGCGAACAATAGCTTAAGATGATAACTTTAATTTAAAGAAGAAAAAAATCTTATCCTTCAAGGCTTGGATCAAACCATTCAAATTAAAATGCATAAAAAGTTGATCAATCTGAAAATTTATATAGAGACCAATTAGCAAGTGATAATTGAGTACCAGTAGGAAAGCATTAAGCACGATTAATTTCTATAGGGATCGGAAAGTTATTGGCACCATAGCTTAAACCTCTATGCCACGACGACAGCCATGTCCAGCGTCAGCAAAGCCAGCAACATGAGGTGTTTGAGATTACCAAGATGCCGAGTGCAGGAAGTGGGATAAGCTTACGTGTTTGACTGCCTCTGCCTGTGCGTCGTGGACGTATTTGCCGTTGGGCTATGGCCCAATTAAAAAATGCGAGCAAATAGCTAGCTGCCGTGGCCTGGTCTGGTGGGTTGTGAGCGGATGTTCAGTGTTGCCGAATTTGTGGAACAACATGCGCGCGTGCAGATCGAGCACCTAGATGTTCGTCAGTAGGCTCCTGAAAGCACATCATTGCATTATGGAATTCTACTAGCGGCATGGCCCGAGTTTGTCGTATTCACCTCGTTCTATTATTGGTGCCCAGTGACTATATTATGACTCTTATTTAAAACAAAAGATAATGAACAGATACATGGATATATTAATTTAGTCATAGCCTAGCCGTACATCGAACGAACAAGATATTTTCATCCATGGCAACACGGTATGCTAACATTAATAGCGAACCATATATTTTCATATTCCATCCATGGCAACACGATCTGTTAACGTTAATAGCGACTCAGATACTTTCATATTAAGTTTCATCCATGGCAATGAAATATGCATGCTAAAATTAATAGCGAACTAATATTTCCATATTTAGTTTCATCCATGGCAAAACGATACGCTAACATTAATAACGAAATGATATTTTCGTATTTAGTTTCATCCATGGCAACGCGATATGCTAACATTAATAGTGAATCAGATACTTTCATATTTAGTTTCATCCATGGCAACGCGATATGCTAACATTAATAATTCATGCGAGGAGAACAAACCAACTTACTTCTATGATCCGGCTGTGCTTCTATATATATTAAGCACTAACGAGGCCAATGTCACATCCAAATAAGAAGCATAATAGAAACAATATCCTTTCTCCTTGGTCGCAGCAATGACCAAAAGCAGCGGGACCAAGTCCATGTACCTAATAGCTGTCCCTATGATTCTCGTGATAATTTGTTCTGCCTTCTGGTTCCCTTCTTATGCAGGTAGCAGCTTTTTTTTTTCTTTCTATTTTGCAATATTGAGTTCATCAATTTAATTCACCAGCCAATTTGCAGATAGACATGAAGAATACAAATGTGAAGGATGCGTCCAGTGTGTCTATGAGAGATGCTACGAAAAATGCAAACAGAAGTACCATGACAATTTCACTGCCTCAATCAAGAAGGGTTTGCATGGTCATGGTAATGAATGCTGCTGTACAAAGCATCACCCACATCCAGCCTCCGGGGTGATGTTCATCTCAAAGTAACATTTGTAGCCCCCATGTAACAAAAGATGCAAATGTAATAAGAGATGTTTTATTATTATGTTATTGCCAACAAGTCGATGTTTAATGTGCATGTTGGCCTTCCAAAAATAAAACACAAAGCTCAATTCTTGAGGTATCCTATGAAACTTTGACAATGACATGTAATGATATGGTTGGCCTGTGCCTAAGCAAAGCTAAGCAGGTAAAGCGACTGTGTCAAACAACTCCTAATAAAATATTAAATGTACATATAAATAATAACATAAATGACGATTAAGTGATAGTCACGAGAGAACACAGTTTTGCTGAAGCATACAACCAGTATTTTGTTGAACGACTAAAACCAACATTGATCAATGTGTGGCTATAATAATCTTGTCAACAACAATGTTAGCAGCGACAAGTGATCTATTAATTTGCATCACTGGTATAAGCTGACACAAAGTATTAATCAAACCATATATAAGACATCAATCTTGAGCCCATCAATTCACAAGTGCTCAACAACTTGCATGGCAATTCATTAAAGAACATCTATTTCAGCAGTGAATCCAGGTCATTAATACAGTTTCTTGAGCACATACCGGGTAATACAACAGCAGAACTGTTACCATTTACAGCCTCTTGTTTCCCATGTACCAACAAAAAGATCAGAAATAAGCTAAAATAAATAGCTTGTGTGGAGAGTGTTGAAAATGTTGATCAGTGTCCACTTAAGAAGAAACATATCCCCTCTTAGTTCCACAGAACCAGATTGAGATTTTGTCAATTCCTCTAAGATGATGCAATAAGAATCACGAAGCAAATATCGACGCCATAAGAATCACAAAGCAAATATTGATGCCATAAGAACCAGATTCATAAGCAACCAGCCCTTGATTGTCTTGCCCCATAGCCTCGGCCTCATGCTTAGCCGCCTCCATCCACAGCCTTTGATTTTCTTGCTAAGAAAACGTCTGATGATGTATTGCACTCCACAGCAGCATTATTGCCAATAGTAGAAGATAGTGATCGCACTAACAGGCTGGCTTTTTACCGGGACAGGAATCACAGAAGACATTGATCTCTTCCTTGGTTGGTATTGCACATTCTTTACCTGAACAGGGATCACACACATCCTTTACCTGAACAGGGATCACAGATGGAACTGGTTCATTCCTTGATTGATCTTGCACATCCTTTAACTGAACAGGCATCACAGGTTTGGCCCTTGAACTGGAGCTGAGGAGGCAAACATTGGAGAGGCTGGCCTCATGCGAACTGGAAAAGCCATCCGAATGGGTGGTGGGTAGTCATGAGTGGAGGAAGCTACTGCGGGCGTGCAGACGAAGGTGGGAGAGAAGGAGCAGAGAACACAGGAACAGCAGTCTTAATTGTGACTGAAGGAGCCATGCTGTAGCAAGGCATAAGGTAGTGCCCAACTGGCACATAGGGGCTGCATCCGCAGCTGGAAATCCTGACCTCGGACTTGGACCAAGGCTCCATGGTCCGACCATGCATTTGTGATACACCATCAGCAGATGCTGGTGACTCCGGTCTGGATCTTGAATTAGATTTAGGGAGGAATAGCGGGAGAATCTTCAAGTAGCTGGACTAAGAAGATTGACCACAAGAAGGCTTCCGCTCTGGCTGCATGGAATTTCTTAGGGAATGGTAAAACATGAGGATAATTGGCCATCACCATCTTCTCCTTCAAGCGGTAATTGAGGAGGGCTCAGGCAATCCTGATCTGCTCCTGCTCATCTTTGTTTTCTGACTCATTGGATGAATTCACTTCCTCACGTGCCACTGTTGCAGAGAGATGAAACAGTGTGAGGTCGCAATGTATAAATAGGGAATGACATTCCAAGATGGCTTGCCAATCATATTTCACTTCTTTCAACAAGACCAAACAGAAACAGGTAAATCTCTATCTCTATTCTCTATACAACTAAAACATAGTAAGAACAATTGTTCACAGTGACTCCCCTCGCTCCTGCAAAAGCGTTCACATCGACTCCCCTCACCCCCTCGGTAACTGCCTACCGCGCTCGGCTCCCACCTCCGCGCGCCTTGCCTCCCTCCTCGTCCAATGCACGGCCTCCCTGTCATCGATCCGGAGATACTCCAGCTCCACGGTCAGAGAGGCGATCCAGAGGTGCTCCATCTACCCAATCAGGTGCTGCTCAATGCTCATGCCCAGCCTCATCCGTTCTACTTTGCTCCCCTTCACACCACCAGCCCCAACATCGCCGCTGCCGCTCACGTTCGGCTACACTGCTACGCCTTCGGTGGAGTGCACTAGGCGGCGGGTGGGCACGTCGTGTTGTCCAGGTGGAGTGTGGCGTCTGACGTCTCGACACACGCCTGGCGTGGAGCAACAGCCGCGTCCACAGCGCCTGGCGTGAAGGGGGCGGCGCGTGACTCGGCGTCCAGACTCACGAGCAGGCCGGAACTGAGGGGCAGCGAGGGCAGGACCATCTCGTGGATCCTCAGTGGCGGTGGCGCCGGTAACCGCTCTACAACTCCAGGGACTGCCTGTTCCTCGACGTCGGCTTCCACTGCACAGAGAACAGCCGCCCCGAGACGTCGCATATCAAGTGATGCTGGCAGCGGTCGCGCTGCCATCTTCCCAGGTTCGGTTCCGTTGCTTCGACCTGCTGTTTTCTTCTTCTTTCTTGCTTCAGTTGTTCCATGTCCACCATCTCCAGAATCTGGAGATTGGTTTGCTAAGCTTGTCAGAGAGGAAGAAGTGTGCGTGGGGCATACTACTATCTCCGTGCATTTTCTTTTTGTTGAATCTTAAACCAGTCTAAATTTGGTGCTGGGAGGCAAATATACCATGCAAAGGATGAACTGAAAATATAGAAAAATGTTGCCATATCTCATTGATGGTTACATACAAGTTAAAAACATGGAGACTAAATTACTGTGTTGAGTTGTGTGAGCCACAATGACAGTTTTTCCCATATATTTGCAACCATGCTCCAGCTTAGAAATCGTTCAGGTTATGTCTACTTGGTATGAGAAATGTCTGAACTGTCATCCTAATAATAGGCTTAGCTATCTGAATAAAAGTTTCAGGATACATCCCTAGAGACTCTTTCTGATTTTCTTTTTCTCAAAGTACTATCCACATAGCCTAATACAATTGCTTTCCACTATAAGTGTTGCAAAGTCCAAGGCTTCTGCAACAGCCCAATCAATTCCTTCCACTCAAAGTTAATTTTTTTGTATTTTATTGTTAAAATACACTTTATTGTAACCATGTTGCTGAAAATTGGAAATATGTAATGCAAGCTGATACTATAATTTTTGTTGACATGCTCTGCCCTGGTTTATCCAATGCCTTGTCGTATTAGATAAAGTTCATAAAATAGTTGATAGAGAGGTGGGCGAACCTGCCTATTCAAGCCGTGGGCGAACCTGCCTATTCAAGTCAATAGAGAGGTGGCTGCCCTCATCTCCGTAGCAATGATAACAGAGGTTGGGAATGGAACTAATACATATTTTTGGAAGGACAAATGGCTAGATGGCAAAGGGGTTCAGGACATCGCACCTCTTATATTCGTACTGGTATCTAAAAGGATAAGAAATAGGGTATGGTGCTGGAGGCCCTTACTGAGGATAAATGGACAGAGGACATACAGGGGAAAATTTGAATAGCGGCCACGTTCCAGTTCCTAGACCTTTCGGACACCTTGAGTGTGGTGGAGCTGAATGAGAATATCCCTGATAAGCATATCTGGAGGATCTCTTCCTCAGGACAATATACGGCAAAGAGCGCTTATGATACTCTATTTCAGGGAGCAATACCCTTTGAACCTTTTGAGAGAATTTGGAAATCCTAGGCACCCCCAAAACCAGATTTTTTATGTGGCTTGTTGCTCACAACAGATGCTGGACAGCGGACAGACTGGCAAGGAGGGGGCTCCCTCATCCCGAACAATGCCTTTTTTGTGACCAACATGAGGAAAACATTCATCATCTTCTTGTGGGCTGTGTTTTCTCGAGGGAATTCTGGTTCTACCTCCTGTCACATTTTGGAGTCGCCTCACTTGCCCTACAACCATCTGACCAATCCTTTGATGAATGGTGGAGAAAAGTTGATTTGGCTGTAAGCCAAGATTTAAGGAAGGCGATGAACTTTCTTGTCATTTTAGGGGCCTGGTGCATTTGGCGGCATAGAAATGATTGTGTGTTTAATGGTGCAGCCCCAAATGTTAATACGGTCATGGCTTTGGCTAGAGATGAGGCTTATTGCTGGAGCTTGGCAGGAGCTAAAGGGATTTCCCTGCTTGCTGCCAGAGGAGCAGGCTAACGGACTGCTACTTATTTGGTCGTCCTCGTTTTCTTTTCTTTAACTGGTGATCTTTTGTCCATGTAGTGAGTGAGTGAGTGTGTGTGTGGGGGTTCGACCTATGTATGACTGTTTCTTCTTCTATTAATAAAATGATACGCAGCTCTCTCATGTGTTCGAGAGAAAAAAAACTGCAAATTGGTGACCAAGGAAGATATGATAGACATGTTGTGTGACTATCTCATGACAATTGATGATGCTGAGACATTGGAGTAAGCTTCTTATGATTTATTTCAGAAGTAATATATATTATTCAAACGATCATACTATGGGTCATAACTTATTATCTAATAGGACCAGTTGGGTACGGAGCTTCTTCCAACCTTACAATACCTCCCTAACTTTCCGTCAACTCCAAGCATCACTAAGGATGAATCAACTGATGCCCACAGAATCAATCATCGAGATCGACATTTGTTGTTGTGCTTGATCGTGCAAGCCTGACAATGAACAATCCATAACCAACATAGGCAGGGCTCATGCACCTATGACTCCATTCTGGTTGCAAAGTCAAAACGTCCACCCAGTCTCAAGTTCAATATTATCATGGATCATTAGCAATTTATCAAGGTAACAGGCCTACCTCTCGCGAGTGACAAGCCATCCACCTGACTTCTACTGCATCTAAGCAAAGCTAAGCAGGTAAAGCGACTGTGTCAAACAACTCCTAATAAAAACTTAAATGTATATATAATATAACCAACCATTAAATAATATTCACGAGACAACACAGATTTGCTGATGTTAGCAATGACAAATGATCTATTAATTTGCATCACTGCTATAAACTAAAATAAAGTATTAATCAAACCATATTAAAACAAATCAATCTTGAGCACATCCTTGCTAAGGATGTGCTCAAGATTGATTTGTCTTAATATGGTTTGATTAATACTTTGTTTTAGTTTATAGCAGTGATGCAGGAGATGGATGGTCTCCTCTCTATGGCAGTGTTTACTGATGTAGGAGATGGAGCTAACACTGTGTTTTGGAAGGATAGGTGGATTGATGGAAAAAATATCGAGGAATTAGCACCAAATTTTTTTTGTTTGGTCCCTAAAAGAAGAAGAGGCAGGCGTACGGTGATGGAGGCCCTGACTGATGAGAAATGGGTTGATGATATTCCAGTTGATCTACCTGTACAAGCTCTGATGGAATATTTGGAATTATGGGATAAATTATCTAATGTTGAGCTATAGGAAGGGGTACAGACAAACACACTTGGAGACTCTCGTCTTCAGGAGAATACATGACAAAGTCTGCATATGATGTGTTCTTTCAGGGCGCCATATACTTCAGACCATATGAGAGAATATGGAAGTCATGGGCTCCTCCCAAATGCCGTTTTTTCATGTGGCTGGTTGCTCATAACCGTTGCTGGACAGCTGATAGACTTGCTCGACGAGGACTTCCTCACCCAGCCAAATGTCTGCTATGTGATCAACACAGGAAAGCATTCAGCACCTCCTAATTGGGTGCGTTTTTGCTAGGCAATTTTGGTTCTATCTCTTGCAGCGAGTTGAACTCTCTTCCCTCACGCCTCAGCCCGAGGATTCAGTTTGGGATGACTGGTGGGAAAAGATGGAGGCAGCCACCACTGGGGATGTGAGAAAAGGCTTAAACTCTATTGTCATCCTTGGCGCCTGGAGCATCTAGAAACACCGGAATGACTGTGTCTTCAATGGGGCTGTATCAAACATTAACACAGCCCTTAGTTTAGCTAGGGATGATGCCCATTGGTGGTGTTTGGCAGGAGCTAAGGGTCTGTCCTTGCTCACTGCTAGGGGCTTTTAGTTCTTTAGCTCGCTCGGTCGATGTAATCTCAGTTTCAGTGAGGTAGCCTTAGAAAACAGGAAATGATGTGGTGGTGTGTGTGACTAAGTGTGTTTGGGTCTATATACGACTCCTTTTTCTTCTACTAATACAATGATACGCAGCTCTCCTGCGTATTCGAGAAAAAATCTTGAGCACATCAATTCACAAGTGATCAACAACTTGCATGGAAATTCATTAAAGCACATCTATTTCAGCAGTCAATCCAGGCCATTGGGATGTACTCCGTACTTAAGTTTAAAAGGTCAAAATACACAACTGCAGAACTGCTACTGGCCACCACCCTTTGTTTCCCCATGTACCAACAAAATGATCAGAAATAAGGTAAAATAAATAGCTTGGGTGGAGAGTGCATTACCCAAATGATTTGAAAATGTTGATCAGGATCCACTTAAGAAGAAACATATCCCCTCTTAGTTCCACAGAACCAGATTCTGATTTTGTCAATTCCTCATAACCTTTTATAAGGTGATTCCATAAGAATCACGAAGCAAATATCTATGCCATAAGAATCACAAAGCGAATATCGATGCCATAAGAACCAGATTCTTGAGCAACCTGCTCTTTGTCCAGTTGACTTTTTCCACTAGGAATTATGGTACTGTAAAACATATATTCAGGACAAGGAAATAGAACTATTTCTGAAAATGACACATCATCATCAAGTGCTGATCCCATTAAGAGAACAAATCCAACATAGTTTTCATCTTCTTGATCGCATAGAAAATCAAGCCAATACAGAGCAACAGTTTCAGTTCCATGGATCCAAAATCCAATGTCCTGAAGACCTTGAACATTTATCGCTCCATGAAGATCCTTCCTTTTGTTTGGTCGTTCCCCCCTAAAAGGAGAACGGGCAATGGGAAACCAATTGAATAAGTTCAAAAGGACCAGTCATAGCTGTTGTCATACTTAACTGGAATGCTAATGTGGAAATCCATTTGCAGACTAAAGCATGGAGTGCAATGCTCAAGTCTAAACAACATAATAGATAGAGTAGCCGGACACCAGAGCTCAATGAACAAGTCTAAAAATACAACACCATATATGAAGAAAGTTCCTGTACAAGGAATTATGATGCTCCATGCAAGGCAACAAACATATTCTACCATGTTGTCAAAAAAAAAAACATATTCTACCAAAGCGAGTTCATTAAGTTTCACCTTGTGTGAAACAATTCAGATCCATTCTGATGCACAATCATTAGAACAGCATTCTATTACTGCTAACCAAGTTTCTCAACTCAAAGAAATCATCTATTAACAATGGACTGCATACCTGATCCTACGGAAATCAATTTAGTACTGTCTTGCCTCTTCCTTATCATTGCGTTTCTGTGATCTGCAATATTGGATGATTTGGGTTGGAAATTGCTTCACTATCAATAGCTTTGGCTGCAGCCTCTGTATCAGAAGCAGTGGCACCCTTGGTCGAAATAGTGATATCTGCTCTTCTCAGATATCACAGGTGCTCTATGCCTAAGTAGAAGCCATTTCCTTTTTCCATTGATACGGAAAAAGGGACCTTAACATTTTCAAGTTTCGGCAGTGAACCAATGTCAAAGACAATGTATCCCACACCCCTAGCAATATAAGGACGGCGAATATAGTGGAACTCCTTCAAACATTGGAATCCTCCACAATGGACAGTGATCCTATCTTTTGGGTCAAATATGAACCAGATATGTAGAGACAACAAAGAAGACAGCTCACCCAGTATGCCGAGGTCCTGCTCTGTTGCTTCAGAAAGATTAATATTCAAATATTTCAGATTTCTCAGCCGTGGTGAGATCCACTTTGGCATTTCCAAGAAATAAAAATTTGTGGTCATCCTAAATCTTTGGAGAGAGACTGGCAGAGGGGACCAAGAATCTAGGAACTCCAAACTGCTAGAATCCGAATTACCGATCCAGAAGGATTTTAGTCTGAAACTGACAAGAGTGCGCAGCGAGGACATTAAGACCTCTTGATACCTCCTGTTCTGATCACATCTTTCAGCATCAAAGTGAATGCAGAAATCATTCAATTTTGTGAGTTTCCGCAAATCATCCACTGCAGTTGTTGAACTTGCGGTAATATCAAATCCGGAAAGAACTTGCAGATTTTTCATATTCCCAATCCCATCGGATAACTTTGTAACCCCGTGACTGAAACTTCCAACAAGTAGCCGCTGAAGCTTCGTGAGATTGACAATACCAAATGGGTGCTCCGTAGGCTCTGATCCTCTTAGGTCTAGTACCTCCAAGTCATTTAATTTGACTATCTTGGATGGAATCTTTGATATCAATGCATCATGCAGGCTCAGGTATTTAAGGTGGCCAAGTCTATCTATTTGATCATAGTTGTAGTCATCCACACAAGAGCAACCCTCGAAATCCAAAACACGAAGGTTATCAAATTTAACCAGATCAGGGATACTTTTAATGGGACCAAAGGCTGTCAGTGAACGAACATGGACTAAATCCTGCCCCTGCAGAACAGACGTCTCTTGCTCAGCTTGTTGGATAGACAGTCTTCTTATATTGCCTGGTGGATGCAGTCCAAACCCTTGGCTACCTATTATAGTGACGAAATTTTCTTCGGCTGCCTTTGAAATAATGAGTTCAAGCATTATGTCATGTACACGACAGCCACGTGCCTTGCCATCATAGCTAATACCTATTGGTTGAACCATGCTCCTGTTGATCAGCTCATAGAAATAGCCCTCAGCTACATCTTCAATGGCCAAACCCCTTTCATGGGCAACGAAGCCTTCTGCCAGCCATCTGTTCACTAATCGATTGAACTCCGATCTACCTTCTAGGCAAGTACGCATCATGGCCAGCCAGTAGAGCGCCGCGGTGCCAGCTTCGAGGTCGCGAAGCACCACCGCCGTCTACCAGGAGGGTTGCCGGGAGCGACGAACTCACGGATGGGAGATGCCTATCAAGCTAGCAGCGGTGACACGGATGGCTTTCGAGAGGGCGACGATGAAGGATCCGGTCGGCGCTACCCCAACCTTCCCGGGACGATTTTGGGTGGCGGAAATTGATTCCGACTCGGATTCTGATTGTGAGGACCTAGGGGTAGTGGATCCTCCACACCAGCTCCTGCCGTCGGCGCCGTCCACAACGGCGTCCATCACATCGGCGAGAGCTCCGGCAATTCTACGGCCGGCCGTGCCTTTGCCGCAACCCGCAATTCGCGTGGGCAAGGCACTTGCGAAGAGTGCTTGGCAGGGTCCGCTGCCGCCTCCACGGATCTCGCCGGCGATCACGCTGGGGGACGTCCTCTGGCCGGCGGCGCTCTCTGGTCGCCGAGATGCAGCGGCGCGGTTTCAAATTTCGAAACCCAGGCGGCCGGGATCGCGACCCGGGATCCTCGCGGCTCCGCAATCCATCGCGGGCCCGAGATGGGTCGTGGCACCTTGCGCTGGGCCGGCCCGAACAGAAACAACCGCTGCGCCGTCTCGCAAGGAAAATCGCGTCGTGACTCCTTGCGCTGGGCCGGTCCGGACTGGACAACCGCGATCGAGTCCTGCTGCGCCGTCTCGCGAAGAAGTCCGCGTCGCAGCGGAGCCACGTCGAGCGGAGGAACGTCGTACCTTTGGCCCTAGCCGCCGCCTCGTGCAACCCTTTTTCGACACTGATCCCTTCCCGAAATCCTACCGGGAAGCGCTGATGGCCGGAGGAGGAGGTGATGGGGGCAGGAGGTGGCATCGTCGGGGCGCGCCCTACCGGGGTGCCGTCGATCCAAGGCGCGGACGGGGTCGTGCTGATTTCCCAGCGCGCGACCTTGGGCGTGGCCAGGGGCGCGGACAAGGTGGAGGACACGGTGTGCCAGCTGGTGGCCAAGGAGGTGGCCATGGTCAAGCTGATGGCCACGGTGGCCATGGCGGGTACTCTGGGCACGCGGGAGATCAAGCCGGTGTCCATGTTGGCAATCAAACTCGCCATGCCGGTGGTCGGGGAGGCGCCCCGGCTGCTGGTGCTCATCAACTGCGTGGCGCGGCTGCTGTGGGTGCCGGGCGTGGTGCGGCAGCTGTGGCGGGCGGCCCGCAGGCCGGGAGAGGCGTGGCAGCGGGTAGACCGCCGCCGACTGGAGGTGCAGCTGCTGGTGGTCCTCCGCCGGCCGGGCGTGGGGAGACTGGAGGAGCGGGTGTCCCTCCTCCGGCTAGGGAGGCTGCCCGGGACGAGCGCGCTGCTCCTGCGGCTGAGGAGGGCAAAGAGGATCATGGCCACAAGAGGAAGCGCAATGTCAAGAGGAAGTGCACGATCTGTTTGGAGGAACACTTCACTAATCAATGTCCCCTCCTTAGAGGTCCGAAACCATCAGTTGCTTTGTGTGGGGTTGCAGAGGATGGCTGTGGTTTTTTCAGCATTACTCCTGTCAGGGACAATCAGATTGTGGAGTCCTTCCAGCCTGAAGCTGCAGCTGTGGTCACGGTGGAGGTAGGTGAGGTGTCAGCAGAGCTCCTTAAGTCAGAACTTGCAAGGCTAATTCCGGTTCAGTGGGAGTGGGAGGTCCAGGTTGAGGGGGCCAAAACATATATTGTCCCATTCCCAAATGCAGAGGAATTGGAGCGTATGCTAGCTGTCCGCACTGTCATTACAAAAAACAGAGAAGGCACAATTGTGTTTGATAAATTTGTAGATGATGTGCAACCTACCAGGATGCTTGAGCAGGTTTGGGTCAATGTGACAAGAGTACCTAGATCACTCCGAGCTTTCCTTCCTTTATGGGCAGTGGGTTCCATTGTGGGTGCAACTCAGAAGGTGGATATGATTCATCTGCGGGAAACGGGTCAGGTGCGCATTCTAGTAGCGGTACTTAATGCAAAGAAGATACCGCCACTTGCTGATGTTTGTGCTGGGGTGGGCATGTACCGCTTGTATTTCAAAGTGGAAGAGCCTGCGACAGCAGAGGTTAGTGATTCTGATGATGATTTGTTGGGAGATGAGGACCAAACAGGGGAGGACCGGAAGATGACAGATGCGGAGGGGGCTAACCCACCTCCACCTCCAAATGCGAATGATAAGGCACCGCAGAGTTCTCAGCAGGCTCCTCAGGGTTCCCAGCAACTGCCTTCACAGAAACAAGCTGCTTTGGTGAACGAGGCGGTAGATGTAGCAGTGGACCAACTGCTAGAGGAGATCAGCCACCAAGTTATGTTAGAGGCGAATGATGCTTCTCCTCGGATTTTGGTGTCAGAGTTGGAAGAAGAAACAGGTGCTTATAATATCACTGTAAGTCATAATAACAAATTTTCTTCTTTGTTGATGACCCCGGAGGAGGAGACACCTGAGCATACCGTGCTGATGGGGTCTACATCAGCTTTGCCCCTTGGCACGGTCGAGTTACCACTTACCACCTCTCCCACGCTGGAGGTGGGAGGTGGCACGCGTTCTCCAACCTTTCCCCAGCCGCTGGAGGAGAGGTTGGAGAAACCTGTGGAGGACACGACGGAGAGTCCAACGCTGGAGATGGAGTCACCGCTGCTGCCTCCCACTGTCCACCTGGTGGGAGACAGTGGCCTTCTTTCACCTACTCTCACCGTGGTGCCGGTGGGGGAAGGTGGTGCGCCACACCCTAGCCCCCCTATTGCAGTGGGGGGTGAGGGAGCTGCTTCTACGCCGGCGGGCCCTACCGCCACTGAGGAGGGTGGGCGCGCCACGGTGGAGGGTCGGCGGGCCATGGAGGCCTCGACCCTGCTGCCCCCCACCTCAACCACACCAACGGTGGGGGAGGGGGTGTGTACCTCGACGTCTTCTACTCCCATACTGCCGGTGGGGGAGGGGGGCGTTGGGGCCTTACCAGTACCGGCCCCTGCTGTAGAGGACGGCGGGCTGCCTGTCACCACTACGCCACCGAGTTCTCCTACCACACGGGTGCTTCCGGCCCCTCCCATCAAGGAGCCACGCCGGAACACTAAGAACGCAGCAGCTGTGGAGCTACGCCGGAGCACTAGGAACGCAGCAAGCGGCGACGTTCACGCCCTACATAAGGCGGAGTGGCTCACGGCTAAGAAGAACCTCGAATTCCCAGGTACTTCTTTTAATGCCTTTTCAGATTCCAAAGTTATTACAAACCTTGGTAGGATAGGCATCAACCTAGGACCTTCAGATGTTGCTTCTCTTAAAAACATAGAGGTTGATAGGTTAATTCTTTGTGCCAATCAAAATAAGAGTACACCATATGCTAAGTACTCTAATGAGCACATTGATGAGGATCAAGAGAACCGACTGGACACGATTCTTGACCACGCTTGTGGTAATCTAAATAAGGAATTGTGTGACACGGAGAATGATAATATCATAGATCTTTCCCCGCTTTGTCGAAAGAAAAAATATAATAATGCCAAAAATACTCGTAGGGGCAGACTCCCCATAAAACCCAAAGCTCCCTCTCGTATTATTATAAAATGAAAGGCGTCTTCTGGAATAGCAGAGGTCTTGCAGACTTGGCTAAGCATAGATTCTTGGCAGAGTTAGTGAAGGAAGAGCAAATTAATTTTATTGCTTTATCCGAGACTAGACGGGAGTCTTTCCCAGATCATTTTCTTAAAATGCTATGTGGAGGAAATGATTTTATTTGGCACGCTATGGCACCTCAGGGGATGTCAGGAGGGATTTTGCTAGGTGCTGATTTAAAGGTTTTTGACATAGGAGCCATTGATGAGGGGGATTATTATGTTAAATTCACCCTCAGATGCAAATCAAATGACTTCAAGTTCGTCCTTTATACTGTCTATGGGCCAGCACAAATCTATAATAAGAGTGCTTTCCTAGCAGAATTAGCCAATACCTGTTCTAAAGAAACTCTACCATTTATAATAGGTGGAGATTTCAATATTATGCGTGCTCCAGAAGATAAAAGCTCAGGCGAGTTTGATCATAAGTGGCCTGATCTTTTCAACGCTGTCATCGAGTCTCTGGATCTTAAGGAGATTGTGATGTCAGGCCGCCAATATACTTGGGCGGGGCCTGGAGATAACCCAACCCTAGAAAAATTAGATAGAGTTCTAGTGAGTACGGGATGGGAGAATCAATTCCCATTATCTTCAGTGGAACCTAGGGATGGGAATATCTCTGATCATACCCCCCTTATCCTTAACACGGGGTCTTCAACTCACAATTGTAATATCCGACCTTTTAAATTTGAAAGAGGTTGGTTACTACGGGATGGTTTTCATGACATGGTTGCAAAAAACTGGCAATCTCCATGCCATGAAACGACAGCTTTGGAACGTTGGCAATTTAAGATCCGCAGGCTCCGTCAATACTTAAGGGGCTGGGCCAAACACACCGCTGGGGCATACAAAAAAGAAAAAAAGACTCTCCTGGCACGTCTAGATACTCTTGATAAGAAGGCTGAAATTACACAGCTATCGGATCAAGGAATAAATCTTAAGCACTACTTAAAAGAACGCCTAGTTAGCCTTCTGAGAGAAGAGGAGCTAAAATGGTATGAACGTGCTAAAGTTAAAATGCTCATGGAAGGGGATGCTAATACCCGTTTCTTTCACTTAGTGGCCAATGGGAAGCATCGTAACCAACAAATATATAAGCTTGAGAATGATCAAGGCACCATTATTGTTGGGGTCGACCGTCTCAAAAGCCATATCACGAGTTATTATAAAAACTTGTTTGGGCAACCAGAACATGGTGAGATCACCCTTGTGGAAGACCATATCATAGACATTCCACAAGTATCCCAGGACGAAAATGATATACTAATTAGTCCGTTCACAGAAACTGAGGTGAGGGATGCCATTTTCCAAATGGAGCATAATAAAGCTCCAGGCCCTGATGGCTTTCCTGCTGAATTCTATCAGGTGTTCTGGGGTATAATTAAAGGAGACCTTATAAGTCTCTTCGAAGATCTCCATAAGGAAGCACTTGATCTCTATAGTCTGAACTTTGGGATCATTACCCTAATCCCAAAAGTTCATAATGCTACAAGAATTCAGCAATATCGACCAATTTGTGTGCTAAATGTGAGCTTTAAAATATTCACAAAAGTGGGCACAAATAGATTGAATATGGTGGCTAAAACTGTGGTTAACCCAACACAAACTGCGTTTATGCCAGGCAGGAATATTATGGAAGGAGTAGTTATATTACACGAAACTATCCATGAAATACATACCAAAAAACGAGATGGAGTCATATTCAAGATAGACTTCGAAAAGGCTTATGATAAAGTAAAGTGGCCTTTCTTACAACAAACTTTACGAATGAAAGGCTTCTCTCCTAAGTGGTGTAGATGGGTACAAAGTATGGTCACTGGAGGAAGTGTGGGAATCAAAGTTAATGATGATGTTGGCCCTTTCTTTCAGACCAAACGGGGACTCAGACAGGGTGATCCTATGTCACCCATCTTATTTAACATTGTGGCTGATATGCTAGCTCTTCTTATTAATAGAGCAAAAGCCGATGGACAAATAAGAGGAGTCATTCCCCATCTAATTGATAATGGTTTGTCAATTCTCCAATATGCAGATGACACTATTATCTTTATGGACCATGACCTCGAACAAGCAAAAAATTTAAAACTTTTGCTCTGTGCCTTCGAACAGCTTTCTGGCCTTAAGATTAACTTCCACAAGAGTGAAATTTTCTGCTATGGGGCAGCTAAAGAGGCTGAACATTATTATACTACCCTCTTTGGATGTAAATCAGGGGAATACCCATTCCGGTACTTAGGAATCCCCATGCATCATAGGCAACTTTTTAACTCAGATTGGAGAAAGGTTGAAGATCGTTTTCAGCAAAAACTTAATGGATGGAAAGCAAAACACCTATCCTATGGAGGACGGTTAATTCTGCTTAATTCTGTACTGAGCAGCTTGCCTATGTTCATGATGTCCTTCTTCGAAATTCCAAAAGGAGTCCTCGAAAACTTAGATCGCTATAGGTCAAGATTTTTCTGGCAAGGCTCTAAAGATAAACATAAATATAGACTTGCTAGATGGGACATATTATGTCGTCCCAAGGACCAAGGCGGTTTAGGAATTTTAGATTTACAGCTACAAAACAAATGCCTTTTGGCAAAGTGGTTGATAAATCTAATGAATACGGAAGGCATGTGGCAGTCACTACTTTCGAACAAATACTTAAGTTTGAAGTCTTTGACCCAAGTATCAGCTAAGCCACATGACTCGCATTTTTGGAGAGGCCTCATGCGTATTAAAGAGGAGGTTCTTAACAAAGGTTCCTTCATTATTAAAGACGGGAACAATGCGAGATTCTGGGAGGACAAGTGGATAGGTGAACAGCCTTTAAAAGTACTGTACCCTTCTCTTTATAATATTGTGAGAGATCGCCAAGCTACTGTGTCAAAGGTGACGACCAACACTCCCCTTAATGTATCCTTTAGGAGAGCTTTGGTGGGTACTAAACTTTTAGAATGGCAAAATTTAGTAGCAAAAGTTTCGAATGTAAGTTTGGAGGGTGGTTCCGATTATTTCAAATGGAACTTAACTAAGACTGGTTTATTCACTGTGCGGTCACTGTATCTCCATCTTATTGATACAGATACTCCTTACCTACATAAGAAACTTTGGAAGATTAGAATCCCTCTAAAGATTAAAATTTTCCTTTGGTTCCTTCAAAGAGGAGTTGTCCTAACAACGGATAATCTCGCCAAAAGGAATTGGAAAGGGAGTCAAAAATGCATCTGCTGTAATATGAATGAGACAATACAACACCTCTTCATTGACTGTCCCCTAACCAAAACAATATGGAGGATAATCTTCTTTGCTACTAATATTACCCCACCCAAATCTATTGCACATATGTTCGGCAGTTGGCTTAATAATCAAAATAAAGAACCTACAAAAATGATTTGGGTGGGGATAGCCGCTGTATGCTGGGCTATTTGGAGATGCCGGAATGATGTTATTTTTAAGAAAATTAAAACTAACTCTATCATGCAGGTCATTTTCAGGGGAGCTTACTGGCTACGCTCTTGGGCTCAGTTGCAGCGGAATGAGAATGCTAAAGACATCCTTGCAACCATCAGCAAGAAACTAGAGACGATTGCTTTAGAGATTTCAAATAAAGGATGGAAACACATATACTATTTGCTTTAGTATTCTGGTCGATTGTTACGACCCGTTTTGTTTTATTCTGTTTTGGTAACACTTTTGTAACGCTTGGCTGTGTACATCCACGGATGTAGAGGCCGGATATTTTTATCCATTATCTAAAAATCTGTTCACTAATCGATCTCTTTCTATGATGCAATCTTCTGGAAATACACTTAGATATAGGAGGCAAGTCTTCAAATTGTGTGGAAGGTCATTGTAGCTCATAATTAGTATGCCGTTCAGTCCTTCTAGATTTCTGTGCTTTTCTAATGCAGAACCAATAAAGGACGGCCCTGGTGCAAGCGGTAGAGCTTTACCGCCTGTGACTAAGAGGTCTAGGGTTCAAGCCCCAGCCTCTACACATTTGTGCAGGGATGGCTGCTGGCTATTTTCTCTTCCTCAGATCCCACAGTGCGGGAGCCTACGGCACTGGGTACGCCCTCTAATGCAGAACCAATTGAATTTCTTACCTTGTCCCACTCTTCCTTCATGGCAGGTTTATTTGCCAACAAGCCAGATATACTTATGATGACCTGCTAAAACTACTTGCAACCTTTAGCACAAATGGAATGGAATGCTGTTTTGTTTTGCATTTAACATACTGCCTATGTGATTACCCAAGACAACTAATATGATAAATCAGTATTTCTTTGATGTATATGAAGAGGAGTAAGTCTTATTGCACCCGAGACAACTAATATAGTAAAATTGATTCTGAATGCAGAATATTATGCAGAGGCAATAACTCAGGGAGCAAAAGTAAGTCATAGGGAACCTTTTGTCTGCTAGATATTCCCTGATCTCTGTAATGACCTTTGCTTCATCACCTGTCTTGATATCTCCAAAGATCTGGTTTGGTCGCAATTGACTCAGGCATGTCCATAGAATATTAAACAAATTGGGCTTCTGAGACACGGTTATAAACACCATGCAGTCGAAATAACCCTGAATATCATGATACACTTTGCGGGCAAGCGTTGTCTTCCCCAGTCCACCAAATCCTACAATGGACAACACCCTTGTTGCCAGCCCATCCTCTCCACCCACCAGCCATTTTACAAGCTCGTCTCTAGGTTCGTTGATGCCAACAAGGCGATTCTCGTCCGCAAACAGAGCAGATAGCCGTAGATCCACTGTCAGACTGCTGGAATACCTGGAATCAAGATCGTCGAGCTTGTACCTCTCCCGGCGTTCGCTGATCTCGACCACGCGGCCCTTCAGCGAGCCAATCTCGTCTTTAAACTGATACCAAGAACGGAGCGTGCGAAGGAACTGGCCTAATTTTCTAAAGAAACCAATCATGCCACCGCCTTGGCCCTGCCCACCACCTGCGAGGTGGAGGCTGCGTGTGAAGGAGTCAACGCAGTCCTCCACGTCATAAGAGAGCTCCCGTACTTCCTGGGCCCACACTTTCACCTGGATGTCAATGGGGCTTTCCTGCTCCATGGCTGCCATCTTGAGGAGGAATGCATGCATGGCAGTAAGCTCGGACCGGAGGAAGGCCACTTGGGCTCGCACGCCTATGATGCTGGAGCACTGTTCATGAATGATCTGGAGCTTCTCAAGCACAGCGCTGAGGGAGCCTAGGGAGACGCTCACTGCAGCCTCCATCTCCCCAGCTGCTGGTGGTCTTCCTCCCCTCCACTGCTTGCTTTTGCTTGTCGGCTTTGGATTAATTGCGTAGGATTAGACAATTTGGTGTGACGACGCCCAGATACACAAGCACAAGAGGAACACCACTGCCTCAATCACAAAAAGGAATTGGCAAGAATAACCCCTGAAACATGGCTGTCATGAAAACCACAGCCGCAATGAGAGACCCAGCATACACTGCTTCACAAGCACAATGAAGTTTCCACTGCCGAGCTGCACAGAATTTTGACACAAATCTGCTCGTTGTTAGTGCCACAAAGATTCAACGCAGTCCTACTCAGCTTCCGAAACTATGCCACTGGCCAATATCAAGCACAAATGCAGCCACAAGAAAATAGGAACCCCTCTGCTCTCCAAACAGATCACAAGAACATATACGGCACAGAGGAATTGCTGCCTGCTGGCTGCTGCTACACTTAAAATCACTGTTTTGAGCTTATATCAACTGATACACCAAGCAAGAATGCCGAGCAGCACTGCACTACATTTATTTAGGGGGATTTAGTTTAGATTGGAAAAGGATAGCTAAACAGGGAGAAACCCTAGAGCAACTGAACAAGAGTAAATAAAGTAGACGAGAGGGGAACGCACATATACCTCACTGGAGCAGCCGGAACTGAAGAGGAACACAGTGGCCGGCAGCGGCAAGGGACAAAGCAAAGCAACCAAATGCCCGAAAGAGGTAAACAGGGAGCAACCGAAGGAGAGGAGCAAAAGAATGAGCTCCAGGTAAATCTGGAAGAGCACCTCGCCAGCGCTGGAAGTGACGAAAAAACGGTGGCCGCCAATCCCACACAAGGATCGCACTGTCACAAAGAAACCACACTGCCGAGCTGCCTGAAAACCCCAGCTGTTTCTAAACTGGCAAAGAACATATGCTGTACAAAGAATTGCAAGTGTCCATAAATCCACTGGTCTGAACCAACACTGAGTAGCACTGCAACCATCCGCAATTGAGAGGCAAATTAGTTTAGAACTTATAAAATAAATGGATAAACAGACTAACAGAGCGAAAGGCATATATACCTCACTGGAACCACGAGCTTGCCATTGAACTGCAGCAGCTACCGGCGGAAAAGAGAGGAGGAACACGGGGCCGGCACTGGACCAAAGCAAACCGAGCCACCGAGGTGAGGAAGAGAAAAACAGGGATGAATTGCAGTTGCAGAGGATGAGGAAAAGAAAGAGTTGCTGATACCTTTGGAAGAATGCCACGCCAGAGAAGAACGGCGGCGGTGCCGACTGCCGAAGTTGAAACGGTGGCGGCAGCCTGAACCCAAGCGTTGGCCTGCGACGGGGGCTCGTGTAGAAGGAAGATCGTAGTAGCAACGGTAGCGGGCGAGTGGCGCACTGGCTAGGCAAGCGAGAAGGGACGATGGCGGCGGCGGTGTGGTAAATTGTTTTTTCACCGCCACCTCGCAGCTGGAGTGGAGATCGGGATGAAATGCAGTCGCTCACGCAATATGGTGTCACGAGTCCAATCTTCGCTAAGTGTTAATCAGTGATTTCACTGTTGCGATGAGACACAACAATAAAAAAACAAACACAAGTTTGACTAGCATACACACATTCTTACTTTTTAGCGTACCATGTAAAACGAAAACAAAAAACATAAAAACACCCACACAACTACCAATGTTTTTATATGCCTTTTTTAGATTTCAGATTTCACCCCTAAATTTTATTATACAAAAAAAGATTTCTTGTCACATCAAAATACCAGCACGTGTATAGAATACTAAATATAGATGAAATAAAAAACTAATTACACAGTTTTATTGTACTTTACGAGACGAACATTTTAAGCCTAATTAATCAATGTTTAGATAATTATTATCAATAAAAACAAAATTGCTACAGTGTTTAACAGAATTTACTATCCAAAGTTGATGCACCAACTTTGGTATCTAAATAAGGCCTTAGAATATGCCACTGGCAATCGCTTATTAGACCGGCCACATACATTTATTTGGTATAACCACCACACCATATCATCATCAAGATTTGGATGTTTGATTTATTTGGTTAGCCTAATCACCACCATCCAATTAGTAGTACAAAATCATCCAATTAGTAGTACAAAACGCACCTACGTTAATCATTTTGCACAAATATATATCATGGGGTTTTTATCCTTGCCATTCCGATTCTTCAACTTTAGAGATGTGTTACTGTTCAATTATTTAAAACTTGTCATTAGAATTCTCTGTCTACCTAATCCTTGCCATTTTCTACTTCTACCAGATGTCTAGGCCTGCCATCAGACCCTATATTGTACACATCTTTTGTATGGACCAAAACACCCCTATTGCTCCATTCGCTAGTGTGTGGGGCTTCTCCTTCAACCTCCAACCATCCCCCACTGACTAATCGACGTCTCGATGCAACTGCAGATGGGGCCAGGGGAACACCTATGGTATGGGCAAGCTTGCTAGCTGGACCGTCGAACAACATCAGCATAATAGATCTGTGGAGGTGCCACAGCCACTGCGGGAGAGAAGTCGTGACTGCCGTGGGAGAGGAGCAGCGGCTGCCGCCGATGAGGAAGGAGACATGGACAATATAATGTGACTGTATATTAGAACAATGTTTAATACAGGGGTCAGCCATAATATGTTTTAAGATAGTGTGACACCACACTCGAGCCAGCTACAAAGATAAAAAGAAAAGAAGAATAAAGAATAAAAATTGCTCCTAACAGGAGCAGGCATATCCTAACACAATTATTCAAAGAATAGGAAGCGATCATACAAATACATGGTTAAGAATTAGATCTAAGCATAAGATGGACCAGGAGACCTCTGAGTACTGGTCTAACAAGCCTCATGAGGCAATTTACAAACACCTATATAAATACACGAATGTGGGGATTACAAGAGACAACCAGGCATGTGCTTTTCACCCCTTAATTCCGTACACCCGAGTGTATAGAGAAGCTACCCAAATCTTTTGGGACTTTGCCCCTATACGAATCGACAAGCATATGACTTGGGTAAGCCCGAAAGCACGATGAACCGCCACCTCAACTTAGCTCTAATTTTCTCTTATCGATATATGATGTATGAATGATTAAGTACAAGGTTTCATATGCTAAACACGCAGCACCTTGATTAGTGTGTCAAAGGATTTCTCTAGTGCCCCTGACAATGAGGCAAGTGAATCCCGGTTGTTGAATTCTGGTACAGCACATTCGCACTTGGCAAATCATCACTTGAGGACATGCTGGAATTTAAGCAGCGCGGGAGTGTTACGATCTAGTGGACTAGGGTCTAGTGGCTTGTTTTTCTTTTAGAAACAGTGGGCTGTTGGGAAATGGCTGTGGCTCGTGAATGGCCCATGTAAGCATGTGCGGAAGGGTTGGCCGGTCCCAGCTTGACACACCGCACCCGTAGGTGGTCGAGGACGGCCTGAGGGTGCTTGGTCATGCGCACATGCGTCCCGAGCAGGAGCGCCGCCGGTGGCGCATGCTGTCGTCAGCACCATGGCTGGAGCTCGTCGGATGGCGGGCTGTAAGCATAGCCGTGAAGTATCTCGGTGGATCGGTCACGTTTAATTGAATGCACCAATTTGAGACTATATATGGCTTGATTTGGATTTTGAGTGCTTAAACACAATATTCCCAGATAAGCATCAAAAAGTTCAAATTCATATGATGTAATCAAGACAATTCAATACTACTTGGTTGTGCAAGCAACAATCAAAGAGAACCATCAATTGGATAAGAGAAGGAATATTGAGAAAGCATTTAGAGAACCTTGAGAAAGAAAAGGCCCATTATAATAAATATTGAGGTAGCATATAATTTGTTGTGCATTAATTACTAGAAGGGAGAGTTGGTTGTGGTACGTCCAAAGTGATGCATGTTTGCTGGTGGATACTTTAAAACTCGAATTTTATTGTGATTTTACCACATCACACTTATTTTATTAATTTTAACCGGATAATAAGAGAGTAAGGTGGAAAAATATCATTGTTGTCCTTGCCTCTTTCTTCTTCCTCTCTGCCTTTATTTTTTTCTCTACCTTCTTTCATCGCGAGCAGGGGCAGCTCCGGCAAGCCACATCCCCGGAGAGGCTGCTCAATTCATCATAGCTCGCCACTGAGGCAAGCCACATCCTTTTTTGCGTGTAATCTTTTAGTTGTCAGAAGTTATATATTTGTAGTTTTTCTATCTACAATGTCCTCAATCTCTTAATAATGCTTTGTCTGGGGACAAGTGCAGGAAACACTCACGAAGCAAATAGTCTTCACCTCACTTGTACTCAATCTATTTGTTTGGATCCTATTAAAATATATTAGAATAGTGAACTATTAAGGTGCAACTTGTATGTCAAGATAAATTACTAGTGACAAATGATAGTGGATTGATGAGGTGAACGTATTTAAATGTCAAGATAAATTACTAATGTCAAATGATAATAGATTTTTAAGGTGGACGTATTGCATGTCGAAGAAAAATAGATAATGAGTTAATAGTGGACTACTAATGTGGACGTGTTACATTTGGAGAGAAAAAAATAATGAATTTTGTGGATATAAGAGTTATAGATTATGCCGTTCATCAATTCAAATTTCTTGTCTATCGATAGCAATGGGGTGTTACGATATATACTATATGCTTTGAGTTCCTCTAACAAGTATATTTAGTTATAGGCCTATATACTTTAGGTTTTGGGACACAACTTAACTTCTTCTATATTGGTTCTTCTTGTTTTATAGCCATCTAATCTATCTAAATGGATGGCTCTAATTTTTTTCAATGATAAAATTTCACATCGAGCAACAGGATATTTTTCATATTTATTTGCATCTATCGCAATGCGATATGCTAACATTAATAGTGAACTAGATATTTTTATATTTAGTTCCACCCATGGCAACAAGATATGCTAGCATTAATAGCTACTTTCATGTTCATATTTACTTTCATCCATGGCAATGCGACATGCAAACATTAATACGAACTAGATATTTTCCTATTTTGTTTCATGCATGGCAACGCGATACGCTAACTAAAACGATCTCGATTTTCGCGAAGGGAAATCCACAGAGTCGAAGTGTAATATGACCAATTAAATCACATTACCCGATAACAGTTGATTACCATAATCCATACATCGAACAAAAGAGTGCAATTAGAGAGGTTACAATAACTTATTACATCGCCATTTGGCGGAATCAGAGTTCATGCAACATAAAATTAAAAGCTTGAAGGTGCGGAAGTTATCATCTCCGAATTCCAACTTGAGCGTAGACACGAAACCCTCAGTCGCTGTACTCCCCAGATGAGTACTCACTCCTTAAACCTGAAACCAAATTTTCAGTACGATTTGTACTGGCCACACTCCCACCCTATGCATTGCTTTGTGGAAATTGGATGCAAATTATGGATATATCAAAAGGAACCTATAAAGGCTGAGGTTTTTCCTAAGCAAGTAATCAAGTATATAAATAATATATTAATTAAGTTTTAAACACATTCCCATCCCACACATCCATCACCATCCATCTCTGAAATTCCATCCCATACCTCCAACACCATCTCAGACTCAAGTCGACAAGCCAACTCTCTCTCGGCTTGTCTCAGCGGCCCGCAGCCCTCAACCTGGCTCACGACCGGAATCACGCTCAGGGGGAAGGTAGAACACTCCACTCTCTAGTCCGGTGCATGCGGAACACAGGAAAGGTCCATAGCCGAACAAGTCGGCATATGTATCGATCGATCAACCATACACTCTGCAGAGGTTTCACTAATCCACTAGATAACCATCATCGGTGTTGATCACCATCTAGGAAGATTCCGGGCGCCTACTGCCATAGAACGATCCACTCTACCATCCAGCTCTGGATCGCTGAAACTGTGAAGAGAGCATGTATCCGCTCCCGTAGAGGATGCCATGCCATGTACCCACTCCCGAAGAGGGTGCCATGATCGTCTTGGTAGGGTGTTAGCTCCATCCCATGCATATACCTTCCTAACACTACTCGTCTATCAGTAGTGGCATCGATCTATCCAGCGGTTCGGCCGTCTCCCCCCCATGGGAAGCGAGTGGAAAGCAAGAGATTCCTAAGGTCCGGATACCAGCGCAGCAATTCCTAAGTGTGACCAAGCCGGGATATCTTCATCAGGGTTCCCATTTAACGTGCTACCACGGCACACTTCTCCTGGCTTCCACCCCTCAGAGGCTTCCACCCAGGACTCTCCAACACATCTGAGTTAGTCCGCCACAGACTGATACTCGTGGGAATGTCCAGATCCATTCCCCGACAAGACTTGCTCCAGAAGCTCGTCATAGATCCCGGCTCGATCGACTCAACCCTCACTCTACTCCCTGCCGTAAGCTCCACCCCAAACCCAGATACAGTATCAACAACTCACAAGCTCATCTTGACCCATCAACACACACCCCTCCAGCCTGGCACCCTCCAGGCCTTCCCAGTGTTCATCACGTCGCATCAAAATATAAGCGAGTGAAGTATATATATATATAGCAGATAAGCAAGTGGCTAACATAACAGTGGGTAAGCAGGTGATAGGTTACGACAAGGTAGGGCTCATCAAGTAGTATCTACTATGCAATCCTAGCATAGGCGAACCATTATGTAGCAACAGAAATTAAAGCGCTAGCCATACTACATTTGCCATACGTAATGGGATCTACGAGGTTGGGTGAGATGTGGCACCTTCACTGACATAGCTATCGGACTTCTCCTGGTAATCACTGTCGTCAGACCTGTCCTCACTCGAGCCTATAACCGAGAATTAATGGTCGCGGGAGTGACCCCTATAGATTAGCACAAAGAATTCAAACATAGCAAAAATAGGTAGAGCTCGATTTATAGAAAATTTGGATATGTGGATCATAATTTTCGGAGCTCGTATGAATTAGTTATGATTTTTCAAAGATTTAACTATTTTCTGAAAAAGAAAAAGACTGAATTATCCTGGTGCTGACACGTGGCATCACGGGATTGGTCCACGTGTCGCGTGCGGGTCCAGCAGAGACAACTCAGCGGCTGACGTGGCGGATGACGTCATGCTGACGTCAGCATTGACCGGGTCAACGGTCATCTGACATGTGGGTCTGGGGTGACATCACTGCTGACGTCAGCAGTCAACGGTCAATGGTCAACTGATAGGTGGGCCCCACTGGGCCGTTAACGGCCCGTTAATGGCCGTTAATGGCCCGAGTTGGCCGGATCTAGGCCGGGCCGAGCCCGGCACGTGGCACGCTCAGGTGCTGCCACGTCATTGCTCTGAATTCAAACCGGGCTCAGTCCACGGCTCTCGGTCCATGGTGTTTTGGTGTCTGCTGGGCCCACTGTCAGCGCCTGTAGTCCACGTGAGCCGGGTGCACGGGTGTTCCCTCGGGTCCGTGCGGTCCACAGGTTGGTCTGCGGTGCACCAACTCCTCCTAGTCCCACGTACAGCGTCGCTGGTCCACGAACACCGCGTCCACCATCCTTCTGCCGAGTCCATCCCCTTCCTCTGTCTCTCTAACCCGACGCCAGGGCTTGCCGGCGGCGGTGCTTCTCCAAATTTCGGCGCTCTGGTGGTCCTCCGGCGTCATCTTCTTGTCCATCAGCTCTAGGACGCCATGGCGAACACGAAGGTGGGCTTCAAGGCGGCAGCTTGGCTCCTGGTGACGTGCTCCACGGCGGACGGCGGCTCAACGACGACGGCGCATGACTGCAGCCCAACTGCGTCCAAATCCAAACCGAGGCTGGGCACGAAAACGCGATTGGGGTCACCCAACACACTCCCGCAGCGCCGGCGGCGACTCAACTCACAGCAGAGTCCGCACGGGCAGGAACACCCATGACAGATCTTCGGCGTGATCGCGGTGCGCGGCACGGCACCTTGGGAGGCTTCCCGGCCTCCATCTTCTCCATAATCCAAAGCAGCACGTCATGACGGAGACGTTCATCGTCCTCTTGCTCTCGGCGGCGGTCGAAGACGGCGGGGACACAGTGGTGCAAGGCGGCGCTCCAGAGTGACAGTGCGCTGGCATGGCCTCGCGCTCGCGGCTTATCGGTGTGGCTTCCAAGGGGCTAGGGGTGCATCGGGTGTGCCTTGCCGAGGCGGGCACGGATCCGACGTCAAATCGGCTCGGGGCTCGGAGATGATGCAGCAAGGTGGCCTCGCCGCGGCAGTGTGCAACGCGGCGGCGTGCAACGCGGTGGCAGACATGGCGACGTTCCGGTCCGGCATCCTCCCGATGCCGTGGTCCTTGGGCTTGGCTAGTCCGTGTGTGCGTGTGTCCAAGTAGGTCGGGTGAGGCCTTGGCCTACACGCTCGGTACGAGCGCCATGGCCGAGAAGTAAAGGGCAAGGTAGGGGGCAATGGCGGCAGTGCTCACCGATGTTGGCGAGGATGGAGGTGCGGTACAGGTCCAACTCTGGCTTCGGCTCGCGGTTCAGCTCCGGTCCTTCGTCCCCGACAGCTCCGCAGCAGCAGCACCGCAGCGGCGCTCCTCTTTCTTCTTTGGCGGCGACGGAGCTTCTTCTTCCTCTTCCCCGCCCCCTTCTTCTCCTTCCTCCCCTTCTTCCCCAAATTAGACTGGTTGGTGGCGAAATTGGGTACCACCGGAGTGGTGGCGGCGGCTGGGAAACCCTAGGGCGCCGGGGCGCTGCTTTTATGGATGGAGCAGGGGGAAATGGCACGGCGGTGGTGAGCTCGAACAGCTGGGGGCAATCCAGTCCAGAGGAAGATTCTGGGTTGCTTCCCCGGCCTTGGTGGGCTCTAGCGGGCAGCGAGGGAGAGGCAAGCTGCCTTGGTGGCCAAGAGAGCGAGGGGACAGGCAGGGGACAAGGTCATGCACACAGAGCGGTTGCCTTGTGGTGAGAGCGAAGGGCGAGGCGCTCGCGGCCGTGGGTGCCTTGTGGCAGAGCCTGTCGGCCGAGGTGGCAGGCGGGATGGCCGTCGATGCGGGGCCAGGACGGATCGGGCGACCAGGGTCCTCGCGTGGCGCTCACGCGAGTGGGTGCGGCGCGGGAAGAGCAGGGGAGGTCGGGTGACCTCAGCCTGAAAAAGATGATAGGTGGGTCCCACCACGGGACCCACTCGTCAGTGGCTGCGGCCATCTCCTGGCGTGAAGCGGCGCGGGCGGCTTGATGGGCCAGCTGGGCAGGTTCGACGCAAGGAGAAAGAGAGAGGGAGAGCGGGTGAGCGAGCGAGCCGTCTTGCTGGGCCGGTCGACCGCGAAGAGAAAAGAGAGAGGGAGAGGATAGCTGGGCCGGCGGGGCTGGGCTGGCAAGTGGCCACAGGCCGAAAGGCTTTTTCATTTTTCTCTTTATTTCTTTTCTCTTTTCCTTTTCTGATTTTTCCAAGTACCTTTATATATATATGTGATGTGCCAACTTTGAATAACATACAAGGCCCTTATATTTGTTAGAGTATTATTCCCTTAATATTTATTTGCAAAAATAAATATTATGGTCTCATTTTTATTAAACATCACATAAATCAAATAAAATCCAAAACACATATTAATGCAACATGACATGACAACTATTGAAACATTGATGGTAAGCTATTGTCACATTTGAAACAACATATGAAACATTAATCAAAATTTACTTTGAAACATTGATTATGCTATGATTGCATAGGATGTTATGCATGACATGTTAGGGTTGATGCATGGTTAGGGGCAGATGATGACATGTCACACTCATCACTTATAGGTTTTTCGAAAAAAAATTTGTAGATCGGATTTTCGGGTTGTTACACTAACATTAATAGCGAACTAGATACTTTCATATTTATTTCATCCATGGCAATGCGATATACTAACATTAATTCATGCGAGGAGAACAAACCAACTTACTCTATGATCCGGCTGGCCAATTTGCAGAGCACCATGGCGGAGAAGAGAAATGCGAAGGATGCACTTACTGCACCTATGATATATGCTACAAATCATGCAAAAATAAGTATCATGACCATTTCACTGCCTTAATCAAGAAGAGCTGCCATGGTTATCCTGACAAATGCTGCTGTAGGAAGCATCTCCCATGATATATGCTACAAATCATGCAAAAATAAGTACCATGACCATTTCACTGCCTTAATCAAGAAGGGCTACCATGGTTATCCCGACGAATGCTGCTGTAGGAAGCATCTCCCACCTCCGGCCCACAGGGTGATGTTTTTTTCTCAAACACGCAAAAGACTTGTGCATCTTTGTATTTAAGAGAATAATTTTTACACTCGCGCTTTCACGCGTTTTTGGGAGTTAAGATATTACATGGAAACGCCGCTCCCATCTCTTCCCTCCTAAACGAATTACTTATGAAATAGACAACCTAGAGTGCGCACACTGGCTTTGATCTAAGAATCGGTGATGGCACTCATGTGTGAGTGCCACGTCTCCCGCGTCGTGGGTGTGCGAGGTCAGGGAAGATCTCCCGCGTCGACTCGGCGTCTGAATCAACAGGGTCATCGCCGAACATGGTGTTGTACCTCTGTCTGGCCTCCGCCATCGTTCTTCCCTCAAGTTGTGCCATCCATTGTATGACGAGGGATTCCCCTCGCCTGGCAACCGGTACATTGGCGAGCGGTTGTGTCGCTATCCGCGCGCTCCTGAGGGGAAGCCTGGGCGAGGGGTCGTATACCTTGGTCTGCAGCAGGGGTGTTGCGGGCAACTGCAGGAGGGGTGTGGCAGCCTTCTTCAACACCTGCTGGGCGAACCCCGTGATGCGCCTGCTTAGCTATGGAGACGGAGTGCGCTGGCTGCATCATCCTCACCATACGTCGCTCGGCGCATCTCGGTCCATCCTGGCGGTACGGGGTGAGGTGAGAAACTGGTCCTTGATTACGCCACCAAGGCTGGCAAGCGGAAGCTGTGAATCCGTGCAGGCGACCGACGTTGCCGGCTCCGGGGTAGCCCCATCAACAGGGAAGCCCGAGGCGGCGTGTAGCATCCGACGTCATCGTCCAGCGCACCACGCTCCTAGGTGGCTGGCACAAGGGAGCCCAGTGGCGTCGTGCAGCATCCGTCATCCTCGTCCAGCGCACCTCGCTCCTGGGTGGCGATCACGGCCAACACGGAAATTTCGACCACTCGCCATGGGAAACTCGCGCCATGTGGCATGACCTCGTCGTCGCGCCCGGCCACCGAAGCTGGCGGCCGTGTGGCCAGCCGCTGTTGGCACCAACACAGCAACGAAGGCAACGTCCTTGCGGTGCTTCCCGCCCGCTCATTGACCACGCCCACAACCGTCCCTAGGCTGGTGCTACTCCAGCCTCAAGGGTGGGCGTGAGAGGTCCGGAGGATGCCCCCTCAAAAGTGGCCACGAGGGCCGACAGAGGGTCCTCAAGGACCACGTCTGAGGAGGCAGGCAAAGTCTGCGTATCTACGCTAGCCACCGGCGCCATCGGCTCTGGGGACGTCCTTCTCGGCACGGCCGGGGGCTCATCGCCGAGCGATGGCAGTGGAGCCTCGAGGATGACAGTCCAGGCTACGTCCCTCCAGGTGGCCACCAGATCTGTAGAGGTCGGTGTTCCGTGGCCAGAGCTCTCGGTTGGGGGAGTGATCGATGCTCCAGCCATAGGGCGAGCAGACCACGACCGCCAAACCATGGGAGCCTAGTTGACGCCGACCGCCCCCTGCTTCCCTTTTGCCTGCGTCATCTACACTGGCCATCATGCCTCCGGGACCCACAGCCACGGCACCTTCTCCATTGCCACCCCTGTGCCGAGCGGCCCTCGTTGCCACATTGTCAACGCGCCTCGGCCTCTTGCAATCCTGCGCAACATGGCCCAGGTTGTGGCAGCGAAGACATCGCCAAGATAGGCTGCAGGTGGCGACACGATGACCAACAACCAGGCATTTGAAGCAGTGGGCATCGACATGTGCTGGGAATTGTCGCAGCCCGCTATGCCCCCCAGTCGACAACCCATGGCGCTGCCGCGGCGGGCATGCTGCTGGGGAGTGCGCTGGGGGAGCACGCGCTGCCACCCTTCAGCGCCCGGAGCAGTCGCGCGACGTGTTGGCCCAAGCTGCTGGCGGATGGGGAGCCGCTCCGGTACGGCACCAACGGCCGGCCGGCCGCCCGTCACGCTCACGCCGGCCAAGGCGCCATCGCGCAGGGACACGACCCTCCACTGCTTGAGTAGGTATGCCGCGCACCAGCTGGGGACGTAGCCAATCTGCCCGCCTCCGTCTTTGTCGGGGACCCCTCCAGCCGCTAGCCGCCCTAGGATCTTGACCAGGCTAGCTTGGGGCCGCTCCTGGGGTGCAGCGGCAGGCCTCGGCGCCCGACGGGCAGCATCCATGTAAGACAAGGGCTGCTCGTCACCGGACGGGTCGCCGTCACCGTCCACCCACCGCCGATGCTTTGAGCGTCCCTGCGTGTAGCTCCCGGGGTGGAAAGGCGTCGCATTGGGAGGCAGGGACGAGGACGGGCTCGGGACGGGGGCGGATAGGTTGACGAGGAAGGCGTCGAGGCCGAGGCCACTTTCGCCCACATCCATGTCGTCGTCGTCGTCCTCCGGGACATCCTCCACGACCACCATGCAGTAGTCGGCCCCGACCAGGTTACCTTCGTGGTCTCCGGAGGTCTGCCCAGCCGCCGGATGATTGCGGAAGACCTCGTCCTCGACGCGGGGCGGTGGTGCTGTGGGTGTGCTCGCCGGCGGCGTGCAGAGGACCCCGTCCTCAACGTCGTCCACCGCAGTAGCACAATCTGCCGTGTTGGTGTTGGCCGCGGCGTGCAGAGGTGACGTCGAGACCACTCCCTCAGGCTAGGCAGCCCTGGCGTCGGTGTCCTCCATGGCCGACGGTGTCGGAGGTGGAGGAGATGCGGGGTTGGCTATCCCCATGGGCAGGACGCTGATGGGGCCGTCCCTGTGCCGCTGGGTGGCGCCGGCGACCTCACTGCGGCCGCGCGCTACCCAAGATGCTGAGTGGAGGCAGGGGAGGGCGGCGCCGACTCCCCCGCAAAGGGTCCCGCGGACGGTGGCGCGCCAACCTGCTCGCGAGCACAGGGCCGAGGAGAGGTGCAGGGGACGGGTGCCGGCGGCCTACGCCCCCCAGCCGAGGCCGCGGCCGGCAGCCGGCGCCGATTCCGGCAACAGCGGGGAGGAGCCGCTGCTCCATGGCTGCGAATCGGCACTTCGCAGATGAGGAGGAGGACGTGGTGGTGGTGGAGAGGCGGAGGAGACAGGCACCAACTCCGGGGAAGCCGCCGCCGGCGGCGGCGGTGCGATGGCCCCACCAGGGGCTAGGCGGGGCTAGGGTTGGGAGCCACCCATGGAGCCGCTTTGCTTTGCCTTCTTTTCTTTTCCCCCATTGCACAAAGTTCTAAAAAAGATGGGGGTGATGTTCATCTCGAAGTAACATTGGTAGCCCCCATGTAACGAAAGATGCAAATGTAATAAAATATGTTTTGTTAGGTCGATGTTTAATGTGTTGGCCTTCCATTTTTTTTTTAAAAAGAACAAAGCTCAAATCTTGAGGTATGCTATGAAACTTTGCCAATGACATGTATAATTAAACGTTACCATTTTTCGGTGGTTGGCCTGTGTAGGTTTGACATGCGGGCTAGACCAGCGTAGCTGCTCGCATCATCGATGCAGACTGTACCTCAGAGGAGCTTTCTTTGTTTCAGTTAATCTTTTTGCCTTACCATTTCCAATAAAGAGCTTTCCTTGTTTCAGTTAATCTTTAGATTTTTTCTGAAGACCTCACCGGAGGGGGGAGAACCCCACCTGAATGATTTTTCATTGATTCCGGCATAGCCGGTGGATGGAAGGTGCCATGCACCTAGTGTTTACATGCCATATGGCTGCACAGTTTAGAAATTAATTCATTACAAAAAGATTACACCAGAAATCAGCATAGAGACGATCTTGAGGGCGGAGGCGACAACTCCAGAGGCGACATGCCTCTTTACATGCGTGAAGGAGCCTGGGGAGCCAAGGTTGTAGTTGTCTGAAGACGACATCACGTCGATGGTTCCATATTTGCCAACAGCATAGGAGTATCATCATAGAATAGTGTTTGGACGGGATATGTTGAGGCCGTTCAAGCTCCCAAAGATTAGTTACGTGGGGAAGCTGATTCTCATCCCAGCCAACATGGCTCCAAAGTTGAGAGGCGACCTGGCAGTGGAAGATGAGGTGGTCGGCCGTTTCTGCAGCTGCTCTACATAGTTCACAGACATCATCATCCAGAATGTTTTTTAGGAAGAGATTAGTGCGGCACTGTATACGGTTGTTGATCAGCAGCCACCCAAAGAACTGCACTCTAGGAGGTGCCTTGTTTAGCCAGACAAACCGTGGGCCATTGGCTAGAGCATCACCAGCATTGGAAGCCCGATACAGTGCTGAAGTTTTGAGATTGTTGAAAGCATCTATGAACCTGGAGGAATGGCTGTCCGGTTGGGCCGAAAGAGTGATGCTCGCGATCTGAGAATTGACGGTTGCAAGCTCAGCTTCAGCTTGGGGGGACACCCTAGGGACAAGTAGAGTAGAGAGGCCATGTTGAAGCGCAACCGAGACACCGACATCCGGTTGAGTGCAGTGAGATAGAAGGCACGGATACTTCACTACGAGGGCAGTCCCCTCTAACCAGCAGTCCCACCAGAAAGCTGTAGAGTCACCGTTGCCAATCTGTACCTTGGTTATTATTAGGCCGGGAGCAGAGCACGAAGAGCAGACCAATGGTTCCCATCACCATTGTCATTCATGGTAACCAGATTTTTATTTGCTCTCGCCCAAGCAGCCCATGCAGAGTGACTGGGGTGATGTAGGCGATGCAAAAGTTTGAGCAAGAGGCAAGCATTTTGTGCAGCCAAGTTCTTGACACCTAGGCCACCCTGAGACTTGGGCCGCTGGACATCCTCCCAGTTAACAAGACATTTGGCACCACTAGTCTTGTCCTTGCCAGACCAGAGAAAAGCACGTCTTCTGCTGTCAATAAGTTCAATCACCCCCGGCGGTAGTGCTAGAGCTTGCATCATATAAGTGACTAGGCCGTCCAGTACCGAATTAACGAGCACAGTCTTCCTTTGTGATTCAGCAGTGCAGCCTGCCATCCAGACGGACGTTTATCCACCTTTGCAATCAGAGGAGTGAAAGCCGATAGGTTTAATTTGACATTGGACAGAGGCAGACCCAAGTAGACCTGAGGAAAGGTACCCTGCTAACATTGTAGAAGTCGAACAATGCGTTGTAGCTTGGCTGGGGGCACATGCTTTGGCACCAGGGTGCTCTTGTTGTAATTGATGTTAAGACCAGTTGCAGAGGCAAATTTATTAAGCACAGCCTTTAGACGACGAATGTCGGTGACTTCTGCTCTTACCAATAGCAAGGTATCATCGGCATACTGAAGGACAGGGCAGGCAGTGTTAGCAGCAGGATGGTGAATAGATCCATCACACTTAATCATCCTTTGTAAAACATCAGCCACTATAAGGAACAGGTAGGGAGACAAGGCATCTCCTTGTCTGAGACCACGTCGACACCGAATCCAATTTCCAGGACAGCCATTTATCATCACAGTTGAATGAGAGGAGTTGAAGATCAACTGCATCCACTTGAGCCAAAGATCCGGAAAGCCCCTAGCACAGAGTATTTTTAGGAGGCTGTCCCAACATAGTCGAAAGCTTTGGCAAAGTCAAGTTTGAGGACCACCGTCGGAATCTTTTTCTTGTGGCAGTGTTGAACAAGTTCGGTAGCATATACAAAATTCTGAAATAGAACGTCCCTTGATGAAGCCAGTCTGGTCAATGTCAATGAGCTGTTGAATGTGACGCTGCAGCCTTGTGGTGAGAATCTTAGTAATTATCTTGACTGGACAGTTCTGCAAGGATACTGGCCTGTAATCTTGAGGTGTCGTGGCTGTAGAACATTTGGGCAAGAGAACAATGTGAGCCCGATTGATGCGATCAAGGTCCACGGTGCAGGCATAGAAACTGTTGAGGAAGGACATGACATCTGCCTTGACGGAGGACCAAGCAACAGCATACCAGGCCGGCCCAAAACCATCCGGACCAGGAGCACTATTAACATTCATGCACTTAACTGCCTGCAAAGCTTCAGACTCAGTGAAGGGACTGATCAGATCAAGAAGCTGAAGGTTAGGATCACTCTGATATAAGGTAGACAAATCAAAGTCCCAAACTGTGGCATCAGAAACCCCCAAAATAGATGTGTAGTAAGCTGTCATAGCATCTGACTTGTCTTGGTGAGTGATCAGTTGGGTGTACGGTGAGAATGGCAATGTGATTCTTCTTTCGACGGCCGGTCGCTCTAGCATGGAAGAATTTGGTGTTGGTATCACCTTTTGTCAGAGCTTTATACTTTCCTCGCTGCTTCCAATATGCAGCCCTCTGGCAGAGGTAGAGCTGCAGCCGATCAGAGCAATGGATCCCGAAGGCACTGTTCCCCTGGAGACAAAGATCTGAACTCCAAGTAATCAAATAGTCTGATAATAAAACAGCAATTATGGTAAATATGAGGTGGAGAGCGATGCTTACGCAACCAAACCTTTGACGCCTGCCGGGTCGCCTTGATCTGTGCAACGAGGGAGCCGGCAGCATCCCCAACGTGGGGAGCTGAGTTCCAAGCAGAGAGCGCAACCGGCAGGAAGGAGGGATCAAGGAGCCAAGAGCGTTCTAGCCTGAAGACACTTGGCTTTGGAATGTTGGTTTGGATGGTGGCGACAACAGGCGTGTGGTCGGAGGTGGGGCGAGGACCAGAGGCTAAGAAAGTAGCAGGGTAAAGATCTCCGAAACCAGTGCAAACGAAAGCTCGATCAAGTCTGGCCAAGGTTGGCACAGCCCGTTTGTTCGACCATGTATACAGCCGGTCGCGAAGGTTAAGCTCAATCAGTTGTAGCGCATCGATCGTTTGGTTGAACCGTGAGGCGAGGGAGACATTAAAATTCACGTTATTTTTGTCGGCGGGGGAGCGGGTAAGGTTGAAGTCACCAATCAGCATCCATGGGTCAGAAATGGAGCCGGCAACCGAGCGAAGGTCGTCCAAGAAGACGTCAGTCATAGAGTGATCAGAGGGACCGTAGATGTTAGTAACCGCAAAACGATCATTGGAGGCGGTGGATTGTAAGACGGTAGTGACAGAAAACGGCGAAGAGAAGGTGCTGACCAAACCAAAAGAGTTCGACTGCCAGGCAGTGAGAATGCCACCACAGGAGCCGACAGCCAGCCGGGCAATATGACAATCCAAATTGAAAGGAAGAAAAGAACGATAAGCACACACATCATCAATAGCTAGCTTAGTCTCTTGCAAGCACACAACCGACGGATTAAGCAAATTAACGTTGTCCCTAACAACGACACACTTGTTGGATTGGCCGAGGCCACGAACATTCCAGGAAAGAACAACAAAGTTCCGACAGCTATGATTCATGAAAATAAACAGGGCGACGCTGGAAGGAACCTGAACATCCAAGTGGTAGAGGTGGAGCGGGTAGACGACGAACAAGCAGTGGAGGCCGAGGTGATCATGGGTAACGCCCGGTGGCCGCCGCCACCGCAACCGCAGGCCTCGCCGGGAGATCAAGCTCCACAGCCTTTGCGAGGTGTGAAAGGTCCAGCGCCTTTAAAGGATTCTTCTTCTTGAGGACACGGTGCTGGGCAACTTGCTTCTTCAGTTCCTCAGAGCATGGGGCAAGGCATTCACGCAAGGCCTTGCGAGCGATTGCCTTGGTGGTCGTGTTGACGAAGGCTCCGGAGTCGGCTGCGGCAAGGCGCGGACTGGCACGCTGAGGGGCCAGAGCACGCGCCACGGCCGCACCCGGAGGGCGCCCCCGGCGACGCTGAGCCGGAGCGCGGACAGGGGGCACAGCCACGACGGGGACATCCGCGATGGCTCCAGCAGAGGCGGACACTTCCTGAGTCGGCTCGGGGTACCATGGCAGAGCGAGGACAGGGGCTGGCTCCAGAACAGTAGGGAGGCGGGGCATGTCCTGATCCTCAGAGCTGATGACAACAATGATGATGGGGAACCTGGGAAGCTGAGGCAGCGGGAACGCACGGACGGCGCCGAAGAAGAAGGAGACGAAGTCGGGCACCGAGCGCCACTCAATGAGAGGCCGGCCCTGGTGGCACTGGAAGCCGAAGGTGGACCGCCGTGGCCAAGGAACGGCTGGCCGTTACCAGGCACCAACACGTGAGCCGCGGCTGGCGACGCCGTAGCCGGGAGGGGCGCACCATCCACGTGCGCAGCATGCGGCGGTCCGGTAGGCGAGGACATGGCCGAGGAGTCCGTGGTGGCAGTCCTCGGACTGCCAGCATCCGCGAGCGCCCCCACGTGAGTGGCGGATGCGGGGAGCATGGCCGCATGATCCGGATTGTCGGTCCCCGAACCACCCAACCCGGAGGCCGCCACGAGAGCGACGTTCTCCACGTGCGGGGGATGACGCGGCACCGCACTGGAGGTGGAGGCCGGACTAGGGGGGGCCGGGACAGAAGCTTGCTGCCAGGCCGCGTGACGTCCCACGGTGTCCCCCACGGCCGCGGCCACCGACACAGCCGCGGGAGGAGGCGGAGCTAGCGCCGGAGCGCCGCGCGGAGCACCACCACCACTGGAGTTGGAATGAGGCGAGGCGTGGTGGCGAGGCTGGCGGGCGTTGCCGCCGTTGCGGCATTGGTGTCTCATGTGGCCGGAGCAGCCACACCGCAGGCACTTCACCGGGTCACGGCAGTGACGGACGTGGTGGTCGGGAGCCAGGCAACGAAAACAGCCATTTTTAGGCGGAGCGAAACGGACGGGGGGCCTTGGATGGGGAGGGAGGGGAGGGGCGAGGGCAGCTTCCAGGAAGGTGCGTGGCCGGCCAGCACTGGGGTTTACGGGGTGCACAGTGCCACGCGGAGCGGTGCGGTCGGTGGAGGGATTAACTCCCTGGGCACACAAGTCAACAGCAGGGGCCCGCGCGACAGCGGCCACAGGGGACGGAGTTGGGAGCAAGGGGGGAGAGAGACACCCGTCAGCAAGAGAAGAAACAGTCGATGACTGGAAGTACGTTTGACCGCCCAGGTTGGAAGGCGGTGGTGGTTGGGTGGCATTAAAGGCGTGGGCCACCCGCAAGGCCGCCGCCTCCGCCATGACGCCATTGACGTGCACATCGAGCTCGAGGGTACCTAAACGAAGCGGACTGCGCAGAGCAACCAAGCGAGCTACATTCGGCGAGGCAACCATAGCCATGAAAACGAACGGGCGACATGATCGAGCTTTCAAGAACACCGGAGGAGCAGCAAGACAGAAGCAGAGTATATTTGAAACCTGATTCGCGTTGAGGTTGAGCGTGGAAGAGGAGATGGACGGCGTAAGCCAGAGAGTACCTGGCTCCGGAAGAGGAATGCCGAGGAACTTCGGGGCAGCAGTGGAGAAGCAGTCCCGAAGGAGAGCCTTTTGGAAAGAGAGGCCGGGTCTTAAGCTCTACTATATATATTAGTGTTAATAAAAGAATGGAAGCAAGAGTGCATTGTAGCAATCTGTAGCGTACCAGCAAGTGGTAGTACACCCCCAACAACTCGCTGCAAACCAAAATAGTACCCCCTCCGTTCCAATCCGTAGGTCATTATGACTTTTCTACGTATTATATAACTTTTTACTACATATCAAAACTACTAAAAACTCTTAGAAGACTCCAAACGATCTACACTTTGGGACGGAATATGGAACTTTTATGTCATGATATGTCAGTAAATTCAGCCAGCAAGAGTACACAGTAACACTACTCTGATTCTTGTAAAACAACTCAAATAAATTTATAAAAACTTCTACGTATATAGTTCATGCAAGTTTGGAAACATATAAGTTTTTGTGCCAAAAAGTAGAAAAATGCAACATCATAACTTTGTTACCCTGTGCTGAATATGCAGTGCCCTGGAACAGGTGCTTGATCTTGTTTATAACCGTGTCTTCCACCTCATCTCTATTTCTTGCTTTGTGATAAATACTTAGCTTTTGCTATGCGCCTAGATATAGATTATGTCTCAATACGTACTAAAAATACTCCATTCTCGTTATTGCAGGTAAGGTAACCGCCCTAGCTTGCGAGTGACAAGCCATCACCTGACTTCTACCATGTCCAAGCAAAGCTAAGCAGGTAAAGAGACTGTCAAAAAAACTCCTAATAGAAACTTAAATAATAACATAAATGACCATTAAGTAATATTCACGAGATAACACAGTTTTGCTGAAGCATACAACCAGTATTTTGTTCAACTAACACCAACATTGATCAATGTGTGTCCAGATTCTGATTTTGTCAATTTCTCACAACCTTTTATAAGATGATGCCATAAGAATCACGAAACAACTATTGATGCCATAAGAATCAGAAAGCAAATATCGATGCCATGAGAACAAGATTCTTGAGCAAACTGCAACCCTTGATTGTCTTGCCTCATAACCTCAGACTCCTGCTCGTCTGCCTTACCATCGTCCTCATTCGCAGCCCTTGATTGTCCTGCCAAGAGAATGTTTGATGATGTACTGCATTCCAAAGTAGCATTATTGCCGGTAGCAGAAGATGGTACTTCGCTGGAAGCACCAGGTGAAGATTCCTTGCCTTGACCAGGCAAATCAATCTTAACTGAAGGCCTAATTGCTGGAATTGGAGCTGCCAGTGATTCCTTTGGGGCTTGGGTCTGCACATCCTTCATCTGAACTGGGATTGCAGTTGATAGTGATCGAACAAAACGTCGTTACCAGGACAGGAATCACAGGAGACATTGAACTCTTCCCGTTGGTATTGCACATCCTTTATCTGAACAGGGATCACAGATGGAGCTGGTTCCTTCCTTGATTGATCTTGCACGTCCTTTAACTGAACAGGCATCACAGGTTTCTGCCCTTGAACTGGAGCTGAGGAGGCAAACATTGGAGCAGCTGGCTTCATGCGAACTGGAGATGCCATCCGAATCGGTGGGTGGCTCATGAGTGGAGGAAGCTGCTGTGGACGTGCAGATGGAGGTGGCCAGAGATGGAGCAGAGAACACAGGAACAACAGTCCTAATTGTGACTCAATCGTTTCAAAGAAAAAATCGTTAAAATTGTGACTGAAGGAGCCATGCTGTGGCAAGGCATGAGGTAGTGCCCAACTGGCACATAGGTAGTGCCCAACTGGCAGCTGGAAATCTTGATCTTGGATTGAGTCTATCCATGGTCATAAAAGAAAGAACGACTTACAATTTGGAATGGAGTAACTATTTTTCATCACTAACCTATTGCACCCCCTACTGCACGTCATAAAACAAGATGTCATAATGACGAATTGGTTCAATCAACACGAGGAAATCATCGAGATCTCCACATTTGTTGTTGTGCTTGATTGTGAAAGACTGACATTGAACAATCCATAATTGACATAGGCGAGGCTAATGCACCCAAGACTCCATTCTCGTTGCAAAGACAAAACGTCCGCCCAGTCCCAAGTTCAATATTATCATTAGCAATTTATCAAGTGAGGTAACCGCCCTACCTCTCATGAGTGACAAGCCATCACCCAACTTCTGCCGTGTCTAAGCAAAGCTAGCAGGTAAAGCGACTGTGTCAAACAACTCCTAATAAAAACTTAAATGTACATATAAATAATACATAAACGACCATTAAGTAATATTCATGAGATAACACGGTTTTGCTGAAGCATACATCCAATACTTTGTTCATTGACTAACATCAACATTGATCCATGTGTCGCTATAATAATCTTGTCAACAACAATGTTAGCAGTGACAAATGATATATTAATTTGCATCACTAGTATAAGTTAAAACAAAGTACTAATCAAACCATATATAAGACAAATCAATCTTGAGCCCATCAATTCACAAGTAATCAACAACTTGCACAAGAATTCATTAAAGTGCATCCATTTCAGCAGTCAATCCAAGCCAATAGGATGTAATCCATTCTGGAGTTTAAATAGTCAAATACAATTGCTTTAGCACATACCGGTACTACAACTGCAGAACTGCTACCGGCTACCGCCCCTTGTTCCCCATGTACCACCAAAAAGATCAGAAATAAGCTAAAATAAATAGCTTGGGTGGAGAGTGCATTACCCAAAAGATTTGAAAATGTTGATCAGTGTCCACTTAAGAAGAAACATATCCCCTCTTTGTTCCACAGAACCAGATTCTAATTTTGTCAATTCCTCATAACCTTTTCTAAGATGATGCCACAAGAATCACAAAGCAAATATCTATGCCATAAGAATCACAAAGCAAATATCGATGCCATAAGAACAAGATCTTGAGCAACCTACAGCCCTTGATTGTCTTGCCTCATAACCTCGGCCTCGTGCTTAGCTTCTGCCTTATCATTGCCCCCATCCGCAGCCTTTGATTGTCTTGCCAAGAGAATGTCTGATGATGTACTGCATTCCACAACACCATTATCGCCAGTAGCAGAAGATGGCACTTCACTGGTAGCACCAGCTGAAGCTTCGTTGCCTTGAGCAGGCAAATCAATCTTAACTGAAGGCTTGATTGCTGGAATTGGAGCTCCCACTGATTCCTCTGGGGCTTGGGTTTGCGCATTGTCACTCGGGACACGGCATGGTGAAGCTGGTGCCTACTGAAACAAAGGAGAAAGTGTATTGTATCCATTTAACATTTTCATGTATTAGACTGTCATTTTGGGCCCATGCGGTCAATGTCTATAAATGGCACATAATTGCGCCGAACCCAGGGATACATTCAGACGTTCAGTAGTAAAACACAAAGTCGCCAAGGCTGGGGCTATCCTCGGCGGCTTTCATCGCCCGTTCCTTGTATGTCTTGCTCACTCACGTCGACAGCTTACTCGCCCCCAGGGGTGACACGCACCCTTCATCTGAACTGGGATTGCAGTTGATAGTGATCTCACAAGAGGCTAGCGTTGTGCATTGTTAGAAATTAGCCCTCAGCGGCAAGCTGTCCGTTAGTCTCCACACGTGGAAGCGTCGATTAGATTCATCGGGACAAACATGCAAGATCATAGAAGACACCAGAGGCACGATATTTGTTAACGAGGTTCAACCAAAGCCTAATCCTCGGGGCACGATTACGGGAGCTCCTCCCCAAACCAGCAACACCGGCAACTCCAGGGTCCCGGCAACGTGCCGCCACCCTCCCGCGAACCTATTGCTATGTCATCATGGTTACAACAGCAGCCTTCCTCTCATATTTATGAGGAGGCCGGGTTACAGAGTCCGATATCAACTCTACCCTATACTGCCTAATAAATTAGAGTTCTAATGTAACCAAACTCGTACATAATATTCCACACATATCTAACAAACTATACCTTGACGAATATTCTGCCATCTTGAAACCGTCCATGTGCGAACCTCCATGTACTCCTAACTTGAATTGTTCGCCGCTCCACAAGAGCTTCCCGATGAGTCTCAATACAAACCCACCTCAAACAAAAGCCTCCGCTATCACTGCAACTTCATGCTCCATGTCTCCACCTATAGTTGTACACCTTCTCTTTATCATCACAATCTCCATCAAGTAAAATTTAGATTCCTCTCCAGCTTTGACACATGCATGACTCCCTGAAGCACATCTGCTCCATGCTAGATACCACACAACCTTGCTAAATCTAATAATATACTCGGACTGACTGCACACGCAATAATGAGAACCTCATAACGCTACATGAGTCACATATAGAAATTGTCCCACTAGCGCTCTTCCGTTTTCATTGTACTGTTATGCTGACGTCTTACACCGTAGCCTCGTGCAGCATTGACTAACTAGATTACTCCAGTTGCAAGTATAGACATCCACCCCTATACTTCCTTCCGGTTCAGCCCTTGAAGCTTCTTCACATCGTTTGATCCACACTTAAGAATTTGCACGTGCAATTTGAATCGATCCATGTCCTTACTTATTTGGAAGCATGGAAACTCATCCAATGCAAACCTACATCGAGCTCGTGCCACATGTCACCACGCCACAAAAAACGAGAAACTCCATCAGCACTGCCATGATCCTATGTCATCATTGCTAATCCTATCATCATCCCTGCCCACGGTATGACTAGCTTGTTGCCGCTACCCTTTCCGCCATGCACCACGGTATGTTCACCCTCCAAGCAAATTGTTCGCCAGCCATCTTGAACTGTTTGCCTTGTGTCCGCAAACTATTCAGCCTTGATCCATCAATCATAGATGGATCACCAACGAGCAGCTCTTTCTCGACCCTGTCAATTAATTTGCACTGACTCCATTGCTCCTGAAAACACCCGCTGAAAAAAATACCTCTATCGAACTCCCATCAGTCACCATGTGCACCATGACTGAACACCTTCGATAGTCTTCGCTCGTCACTGACAAACACTGCAACACCAGCTTGAGGTCTGGTCAGCCGAACGCTACCTCTCCTCCATCGCCCATTGCAAATTTCATCAACATCCACAACATCCTCTCACACCCTATAGCCTCGCTATGTGCACAACCCTACCACAACTCTCATAACATATCCTGTTGTCCTCCGTGCTGGTCCGATCGACATGTCCCGCCAATCACCAGACTCCATGCTTAAATCGCAGATTGTCCGCCTGAGTCCATCCCCGAACCCCAACATTGTCATTAAGAAACATCCTTCATGGACCCACTGCCTAGCCTCGTTGTGTGCATAGATGAAAGGTCGAGATGGCGGACTAGAGGGGGCGAATAGTCCTTTTAGAAACTTGTTGTATCGGCTAACCGAAACAATTGCGGAAGTAAAACTATCGGTCTAGCCAAGACTTCACCCCTCTAAACTATGACTCTAGACACACCTTGAAAAAGATCCTAAACAAGAAAGCAAGGTGCCAATCTAGCTTGGGCTCTCCTAAACAAGTCTAGCTTGCAAGGTCACACAAACTTAAGCAACTAGTACTTTAGCAATCGAGGGAGTTCCTACACAATTCTAATGAGCAAAGCACAAAGAAAACCTAAGCTCACTAGATGCTCAAGGACAAGGTTACACAAACCGAACCCAAGAGCTCAAATTACTTAGCTACACAAACTAAGCAACACAACTAATTAGACTACACAAGCTAATTAGCCACACAAGAGATACTTCTATGCTACGCAAGCTAGAAGGCAATTAGATAGCTACACAAGCCAACTAATTGCAAGCGCAACAACACAAGCATAATATATATAAATATAAATACACGCTTGTGAATAGAGATTCAAACCACCGCGAAGTGTAAAACAAGATGACACGGCGATTTTCACCAGGTTCACTTGGTTGCCACCAAGCTACGTCCTGTTGTGGCGATGCACCCACTTGGAGTTTCACACGCTAAATGGCGTCGGCTAGCCAAACCCACAGCTTCGGGTGCGTTGAAACCAACACAAGATGGGGATCCTCCAAGCCATGACTTCCACTAGAGTTGCTCTTCGCGATCTCCCGCGGGGTGAGCACAATACCCCTCACAAGCTCTTCTCCGGAGCACCGCACAAGCTCCTTGCGTGCTTCGACGGAGTCTCTTGTCACCAAGCCGTCCAGGAGGTGGCAACCTCAAAGAGTAACAAGCCCACCCGCTTGCAACATGATCAACTAGTTCCACACGATGCAATCTCTCAAAGCAACGCACTAGAATCGCTCTCTCACTCGATCGGATGAACACTATCAAGCATGAGTGAGTTAGAGGGCTCCCAAGCACTTCCACACAAGACACCAAGGCCAAAGTGTGCCCCCTACCAGCCAAGGCTGGCCAAAGGGCTATTTATAAGCCCCACCTCAAAATCCAACCATTACACTCTCAAACGGCTATATTCGGGAGCGTTGGACGCGTCCAACGCCCTACGCCGGACACGTCCGACGCTATACAAATTCATGTGCCAAGCCTCCATGTCGAACCGCCCGAAATACACACGTTGGATGCATCCAACACACATCACGGATGCCTCTGACGCTATACAAAATCATGCACGTTTGAAAAACCGACCGTTGGACTCCGTTGGACGCGGAGTCCAGCGTCCGACGCTCACCGTTGGACACGGCCTCCCAGCGTCCGACGCTCGCTGCCCATGCAGTCAGCTCTAAGTAGCGTCCAACGCTCTCCGGGCACATCCAACGCCCCTCTGGACGTGTCTAACACTCACGTGGTTAGCTCTGAGTAGCGTCCAATGCTCTCTGGACGCGTCCAACGCTCAGCGTCCAATGCTCTATAGAGCAGCAGACCACCTTGCGCTAAATCGGGCATATCTCTTAGCTCCGAACTCCGTTTTTTATGATCTTAGACTTGTTGGAAAGCTTACTCAGAGGAATACATAACTCACATACCCTCTTAATCCAAATCACAAAGGATCAAAGTAGTTTTCCATTCCAAGAGCCATCATCTCTCTCCTCCAACACAAGAGTTCGTGAACCTTCTCCAAAGAATTCTCCTTTGCAAATGTGCCAACACCATCAAGTGTACATCACCATGTGCAAGTGTGTTAGCATTTTCACAATCATTTTTGAAGGATTTTCTCTTGCTCTCAAAAATCACTCGATCCTAGCATGTCACAAAGTTAGATCGTTCAAGTGGCACTAGATGACCGATATGCAAACAAGTTTGCCCCTCTTGATAGTACGGCTATCAATCCTAAATCCGGTCATCATCTTCTCTACACTCCTCATGACCGGTGAAATGAAATGCCCTAGGTTATACCTTTGCCTTGTGCATTTCCATTTCCACCATCTTTCTTCAATGTGCCAATGCAACACATGCACCGACACGTTCACGAAATGATATGATCCACTTCATATCATCATGCAACCTTCTTGGTCCATTGATCTTGACCTCACTTGCTCTTCACTGTCTCATGGTCCATCGACACCAAGTCTTACCCAAGCTTCACCAGCTCAGGTCCATCGCTTCAAAGCCTTGACTTGCCCTTCACACATCCACCGGTCCATCGAGCCAAGCCTCATCTCGATCTTCACCATTTCGGTCACAGGACTCCATGTCATGTCACATATGCAATTAAGCTCGTCCATTGCACATTCACCTAATGGACTAATTCCTTGTGTATCTCACATAATCTACATTAGTCTAACCTAAAGTTGTCACTCAATTGCCTAAACCACATAGGGACCTTTCAACAGCCCTACCACAACTCTTGTAACATATCATGTTGTCCTCCGTGCTGATCCGATCGACACATGTCCCGTCGATCACCGGACTCTATGCTTAAATCGAAGATTGTCCGCCTGAGTTCATCCCCAAACCCCAACGTTGTCGTGAAGAAACATCCTCCATGGACCCACTGCCTAGCCTCGCTGTGTGCACAGCCCTACCACAACTCTCGTAACATATCCTATTGTCCTCCATGCTGATCCGATCGACATATCCCGCTGATCACCAGACTCTATGCTTAAATCACAGATTGTCCGCCTGAGTTCATCCCTGAACCCCAACATTGTCGTCGAGAAACATCCCCCATGGACGCACAGCCTCGCCGGACTTCGTCCCTAGACACTATCAGACATAGTCAGTTTGCTGAATTCCTAATGCACTTGGCAAAGGCTGAAATACACTCGGCAAAGCCTTTGCCGAGTGCAACACTCGACAAAAATTGGGTCGGCAAAGTTTTGGCACTCGGCAAAGAAAAAATAAAACCCTAAAAATAATATAATCATGAGAAAGAGCACATGTATCTAGCTTACCATCCTACGCATGCTAATTATCATATCATCAAGCAAGTTCTATGGCTAGCATACACCACACAAGCATTGCATATTGAATTTAAACACTTACGCAAATGCAAGCAAGCACATGAATATGCACATATCAAATGCAATCAACCAAGTTCATGAGCTTGCTCCTCCTACTTGTGTGCATTTCTTGTCCAAGAATTTTGACCCTCCTCTAATCTTCAATATTGCTTCCTCTTGGTCCGTGTCCATTTCTTCTCCCATATTTGTCTGAATTCTCCCTTGTAATATGCCTCTTGCATATCTTTGCACATTTCTCTCCCCCTTTGTCATCAATCACCATAAAAGGTGTGATAGCCCAATAACACATGAAGATATCACATGGATGTGTCACTTGATGCCATGTAAATGTGATACCATGTGAAGATTAGCTTCTTGTAACACGTGTATGGTGAGTCCTTTGATGCAAAGAGTTGGACTTGGGTAGATGGTTGAGTCTTGATTCTTCATTTTTGATGGACAATACCATATATTGGAATGACACCACGTGTAAGAACCACATGTAGTTGCATGAATACCATGTGTGAATATGAATAGGTTACTCCCTCTATGTCATAGCACTAGAAATACCACATGTAGGTACTTGTAAGCTCTTTGACCTTGATATCAATGAGTTGGGGCAACTCCCCCTATGTCAAAGCATGTGTCACCCAATTTGTAGAAGAGGGTCGCTTTCTTGATTTACATTGATCACTTAAAGTTGAGGATCACTTGTGGAAACACCTTCTTGATGTACTAGATGTCACTTGAATGAATGACATGTATGCCACGTGAAGGAATGTGGTATTCTAGACATATCTTGCAAGAACTACCATTGGGTCACCACTTGTTGAATTTGTCAATTATGCCCAATTCTTGAACTACATTGTTTCCATGAGCTTCTTTCTCTTTGACTTGAGCTAAAGTGTTTTGCCTATAAGCTTTCAAGTCTAGTTTGAACCAATGACAAGCTTCTTTACACCTTTGCTATGTTGGAGTCGAGGATAGTCATTGAATTCCAATTTTATTACTCTAATAGCAATGTGAAGTCCAATTGATAAGCTTGATGAACCCAATAAATACCAATTTGAATTCCATGCTTCATCCATATGAAATGAGAACCACTAATATGATCAAATGCAATTCCTTGTTGTGGTTGGCTTGCTTCTCCTTTTGATCTTTGCTTGCATGAGAGAATACCACTTGAATCATCATTTGATTTGACTTGTATTGCTCGCTAATTGGGTGTTACTTTCTCTGATCAACCCTTTTGATAGCTTCAACTAAGCATCTCTAATAATCCTTAGATCATCACTTCATATTGGCCTTCCAAGTACACTTCACTTAGTTTTTCCCAACTCATTTGGGCGGCTCGCCCCCACAGTGGGGAGAAGTGATCTCTCTCCAAGAACTATCCTTGACACTTACTTGAATTGCCTTTGTTTGGTTGATCCTTTGTTTCTTGGTCTTGAGCTTGATCTTGATCTTCAATAAATCAATCATAGGTTCCTCAATCACTTATAAACATGATTCCAACTTGAGGACCTTTCAATTTGAGTGACTCTTGATATTTCCAATGTTAGTCACTTTTCTAGCAGATTCTGTATTCTCCAAAGAGAAATCCATATCCCCAAATGTATAGCTCCAAATGCCATGAAATTTGATGGAGATGTGCAAAACTAAGTATTATAGCATCTGTAAAAATTTTAGCTCCATTGGTCTTCTAGATTGCTACCAGGTTTCACATCTTCCCACACTGCTGCATGCTGAAAACTGCTACACTAAAGCTGACAAGAACTACTCCAAAACAGTAGCAATTCTCATTCAATTCTCATGAAATTTGTATAGCATCTTTTAACATAAGTGTAGAGCACATGTATAACAAATTTCATGCCAATCCCAATAGATTTGATTCATCAAACATGGCTGTCTTCTCAACTAGCTCAGATTTGAAATTATTGGACAGATTTAAGCAATTGAGCTATGCTTCACCAAAAGTGAATCAAACTTGATATCTACTTGTTTGAATACTTTCACAAGACATATATCAATCCAAACCACTTACTAAAAGTAATCTTGTGATCATATCCATCCAAATCAAACCAAATTTGACTACTAAGCATTTAGTCCATTCAAACATCTCATAGCAAGCAACATATGCATATATATCCAATTCAATCAACTCATATGCGCCAAAATGAATTAGATCAACTATAGATATACCTTGATAGCTCATGATCATCCAACTATCAAGCTTCAACTCAAAAATTTGCAAGCAACCAATATGACTAATAGTTCACCACAACTTGAATATTGCACTTGTATGTTGTAGCACTTGGACTTCACTTGTAATATCTTGGCATTAGGATAGGAATAGCACTAAGCTTCAATGCTTGACTCAATTAAATGATGGAAAATATGAAATCAATTGAATCAAGCCTCCAATGCCAATGGTACCTACAAACAATCATCCACTTTTTGATGGTACCCAAACTTGTTTGGGTCCTCTCAAATTAGGAGCAACATACTTAGGCATAGCCTTAGTAAGGATAGCGGGATGTTTTACAATTGCAACCATAGAGGTACCATTGCCATCCTTTCTAAGCATATTTTTTGCATCAACTGAAATAGGCTTAGAAGTTGTACCTAGGGGACATGAATGAGCCATGTGTCCCCTTTCCCGGCATGAATAGCAACTTCTCTTTGGTAGAGCCTTATCTTCATTTCTCTTGTGATAGAGCCTTATCTTCATTTCTCTTTTGATACTCTTCATTGCCTTGCCTCTCATAAATTTCTTGAGCCTTCTTCTCAAGCTTGTTGGAACACTTTGAGGCAAAGTGTCCCATGTCTCTACACTTGAAGCACCTAATGTGAGCCAAATTCTTCTTCTCTTGAATCTTGCTCATGATCTTGGATATGAGCTGGATGCCTTGCTCTTACACCCCTTCTTATTTTCTTCTTCTTCTTCTTCAAGTCATCAACTTTAGCTTCATGATTAATCTTGACTTGGATGACTTGGGGTTGTGCTTTTGGCTCAACTTGAGGTTTCTTGGTTGGGCAACACTTAGCAAGGTGTCCCATTTCATGACACCAGTAGCACATGAAATGAGATAGCTTCTTTTCTTCTTGTTTCTTATTTATCTTGTCCTTGCCCTTGTTGAAGCCAATGCCACTTTTTTCACCGTAGCTTTTTTGTTCTTTATCATGTGCTCAAAGGTGACTGAGAGTTATAACACCTCTCTAGCTTGTTGCTCAAATTCTTCACTTCATTCTTGAGCTCATTGTTCTCCTTCAAAAGGTTAGTCTCACAAGACATAGAAGAAGAACAAGTATCTAAATTTGAAGAACATGGCATATCAAGTAAATCATCACAAGAGGTGGATACATGCTTCTTGCCTACATCACAAGGGTTAGCAACAATATGTGATTGATCAATAGAAAAGGGGAGATCTTTGGTAATTTGGTTCATGAGTGCCACTAGGTCCATCATTTCATGTGATTGCATTAGGATCTAGTGCATGGTGAAAAATCCTTTAAAAATGCTTTGAAAAATGATAACACACATGCACATGGAGATGTCACTTGGTGGTGTTGGCACATTTGCAAAGAAGAAGAAGTTGTGTAGATGAACTCTTGTGTTAGAAATGAGAGATGATGGATCTTGGGTTGGAAAACTGCTTTGATCAATTATGAATTGTATTAAGTGGCTATATGGGTTGTGTAGCCCTCTGAGTAAGCTTTTCAACGAGTCTAAGATCATTGAAAACAGAGTTCAGAGCTAAGAGATATGCCTGATTTAGTGCAGAGTGGTCTGCTGCCCAGTTGAGGTGCGGACGTTGATTGTGGACGCATCCAGAGTGGGCTGTGGACGCGTCCGGAGTGGGCTGCGGACACGTCCAGAGTTGTCCGGACGCTACTTAGAGAGCATGTCACGCAGGGGAGACCTCTGGACGCGCCTTGGCCGCATCCGGAGCTGTTGTCTGGACGCGTCTGGAGTTGAACTATGGATGCATCCATAGTTGGCTTTTGAATTGGTTTGGTTTCCGCGTGTGGATTTGCTTGGTCAGGACGCGTCCAGAGTTGAACTACGGACATGTCCGGAGGTCCTGAAAAATTGAATTCGTGGGGAATCTTTGGCATAACGGCTAGTGGAGCTTGAGTGGCTTATAAATAGAAGGTGGCCGGCCTTTGGGGAGGTCTCTTGCATTTCTAATACTCTTGTGCATCATTTGAGCTCAAGCTTCTCCCTCCTACTAATCTCTCTTGCTTGATTGCTAATCTTGAGTGAGATTGAGTGGTTCGAAGTGCATTGCATGAGTTGATTCATCTAGTGGCACTTGCGAGTCGTTTGGCCGATGGATTTCTTGTTACTCTTGGAGAGTACTGCTCCTAGCTGGCTTGGAGATTGTTTGAGGTGTTGGGAAGAGTTGGTGATTGTTCTTGCCCACCTTCGATGTGATTTGTAAGAGGTTCTTGTGCTTGTCCTCGGCGGAGAGCCAAAAGCAACTCTAGTGGAATGCGTGTGTCATTGAGCTACCTCACTTGAGAGGTGGTGTCTTGCGGTTCCCTTGCGAGGGAGTGCCTTGCGAGGCAAGTGGCTTGCGAGTCACACTGAGGAACCATCTAGGTGTTGGTCGACACAACTGGTGACGTAGCTTGTCGGTGCACAAGCGAACACCAGGTGAATAACACAATTGTGTCATCTTGTCTTCCGGTGATTGGTTCTTCATTGATATATATATTGTTGTTGTTGTTGTCATTGTGATTGACTGAATATCATCTTGGTGATTGGCAACATCTTCTCTTCACCATCGGTATTGAAATCACTTCTCTACCTTGTACTTACGTTCTAGATTACATTGTATAGCTTGTGTAGAATTAGTTCTCTTGCTAGCTCAATAGAATAGAAAGTAGTGACATAGCCATTTTGTGATATAGAGATCATAAGATATACTAAAATTGTCATTAGGAGGCTTGCTCACCATGTAGGCTAGGCAAAACCGCTCATTACACTATTTGTGTTACTAATAAGTTTTGTCTAGTGGTTTGTAGATTTTTTAATATGCTATTCACCCCCCAAGCCATCTAGGACCTTACACCGGCGGCGGCGCCGTCACCCTCCTGCCGCCACAGGCGACTGCTGCTCTGGTACTAAGAGGGGCAAGAGAGAGAAAGGAGGAGAGTGAAAATGACTAGGGTTTAGGGGAGTGACGGCCGGCCGGGGGTTTTGTTCCTCTGCAACGTGTGCACGGCCGTCGGATGCAGGTCAAATGAGATCAACGGTCAAGATCAGTCGGACCGAATTTGGCCCAAGAGGGCGAACACAGCGGGCCGCTTTCCCGGACCAGGCCCAGGTTGCGGCCTAGTGCTCGGGGAAGGCAGCACTGCGTGGCTGGGCTGGGCCGCAATGCCTCCTGAGCTGTAAAAAAAATGCACTGATGGGCCTCTGCTACGAGCGACCGAGTTGGCCGCTGCAGTGCAGTGCGCGTACGCACGGTCGTGGGCCACGAACGGGCCTTCGGGCCGTTTTCAGAGAAAATAAAATTTTTCAGTTTTTTTAGAAACTGTTTTGATGCTAAGTTGGTCATTTTGAATTGATTTTTGATTCAAATTTTGTCCAAATTTTGATCCAACAACATTTTTGCACTAATGAACAGTAAAGTACTTTCATGTTTCTAGAAAAATGATCATTGATGTTAATGTTTCCACTGCATACTTAATGATTGTTGATTTCATTATTAAATTCAAACCAACGGAAGAATTTAATTTTAAAACATAGATAATTTTTACCATTATTATAATATTGTTATTATTCTGACTAGCGTTATTAATAGCAATATTATAATGTTGATTATTGAATTTTCCCATGCATTAATTCTATTTCTGCCCAACGGTGACGTAGAATTGTTGTATGAAATTGTATGTTTTTACTTTTGACTAACGTTAAAACTAAGGATCATGGTTTCAGGTAGCTTAAACTTATTGGATGTTGTCGATAAGATCCCAAAGCTCAAAGGTGGAAACTACCAAGAGTGGAAAGCGAAGCTTGACCTGGCTTTTGTGTGGGGTGAAGTGGATTAGAAAAAAACCACTCCACGCCCTATTGAGTCTGAGAAGCCAGTCAGGCGTGATGGTGAGTTTGAGGTTGATTGGCATAAGTGAGAGAGGGACCATGCTCCTATAGAGTTGGATTTTTCCATTGACAAGAAGAATTGGGAAACTGCTAACAAAAAGAGTTGTGCTATCATAGAGAACACAATTTTTCACACCCTGATTTTGAAGGAATGAAACCAAGGCAAAAGCTTATGTGTGCCAGGAACAATTTACACACATGAACGACAAATTACATGGTTCAAAAGCACAGTGTTCGAATAAAACATAATATAACAATTACATCGTACCATTATTACATAACTGTCACCGGAGTAAAGCGAAATATAAATCACATCATCCAAAGCGAATAACAACTAAACGACGTAGACGTAGCGACTCCATCCCGCCACAGGAAGGTCGACAGCAGCATCACGACGCCTAGTATCCCGGATAGTTCTCATGAAAGTCTCCATCCGAGTCATCACTCGAGCATCCTTTGGTTGGGAAATAGCAAGGGTGAGTTCCATGTCGAAACTCAGCAAGTACAGACGGAAAGTAATGACATGCAAGGCTAGTAAAAGGTAAAGCTGAAAGGTTGACTGTGGTAGCATTTTAAAGTTAAACAATTAAGGTTTAACTTATTGCAACCTATTCTCTAATCAACTTGGTTGAAAAACCCAACCCTTTATTAAGGTTCAAGTAATATTAATGTGTCATTTAGCATCATAGATATAAACATATATCATTAACAACATTAAACATGAGATAGCCATCTCAAGGGAACACAGGATAGCCATCCCGATAAAACCCGAGGTAGCAACCTCACAACATCACCATGATTTAATAGCTTAATCCATTTGGCTAATCATGCGAGGATCTGGGCCGCTCGTGACCGTGAGCACGGATGATATATCAATTTTTAACTCTGCACAGAGGTGTACACTTTCACTCCAGATTGTGATTACTCTTTATGCCCGAGGTTGCAAATCTCTTAGCCCATTACCAAGATAGGCTGGCAGAGGTCACAACGAGGTCCTTCACAGGGTCATAGGCAGTAACAACTCGCCAACCTTGAGTCCAAGCGTATGGGCGACTTCCCTGTGAGGCCACCCCCATCACGGATATCTAGCCCCTCTCATACTAAATACTTGTAAACAAGCCCCAGCAACCATAGCTATGGCCACCCGTCGGTAAGCAGTCTATCCTGCCCATGATGGTCCTGCTAATCGACCAAGCCAGAGCCCATTAGCCTGGAGCTGTACAGAAGTCCTAGGTTGTTGCTCCATGAAAGGATAACAAGGGGGAGGAGATACGGATGACCCCGTCGCTACGAGCCCGCTGACATCCGTTCCCCCTTCTTTCATCGCCAACCAACGATGCGGACATGCATCGACTTCTCCAACGGCCGAAGCCAAGAGCCCACGGCTCCAACATGTTTTAAGAAGCAAGTTTTATATTCATTAAGTGGTGAAAGGTGAGATAGAGCACTAGCAACCTAAAACCTAACAACTAATACCCCCATAGGATAACTTTGGGTAAAGTGGCTAGTAAGTCCTATGTTTGCCAATTTAAGACACATGCAGTGAATTTACCTTAACATGAATAGGTGTAACATGTTCAAAAGAATGCCTGCACTTGCCTTGGTTGTTTTCCTGTTGCACGTAATCCTCCAGGTCCTGCTGATCCTTGTTCACCCATGTCTCATTTTCTATACGCCACAATCATCACACACGAGCAATACATGCAAGCAAACATATTTTAATTAGAGTAATACACCAAAATATCTCAACAGTAGCAAAAAAAATAGCATAGAACTATTCTACTCATCGAGACGATTCCAAAAAATATAAGTTTGCTAAAATCGGAGTTAAAATGTGAAAGTTATGGCTAAAACAAGTCTAGGGGTTGAACTGCAAAAATACATGACTATAAACTAATTACTTTTGAACTGCGCAGGACTAAAGTAATTAAGAAAAAAGGCAGGGGCTTTTATGCAAAAATGCCAGGGCTGTCGGTGGTTTGACCGCGCTGGCTCGGTCAGCGCATGGCAGCCACGTGGCCGACACGTCAGCAGGTGGCGTGGCCGGGTTGACCCCCGGTCCACGGCGGGTCAGCGGGCGATCACCCGCCGATGCGGGGTCGCCGGAGCGGCGGCGGGACGGCGGCGCGGCTCGCTGGAGTTGGCCGGAACAGCACTCCAGTGGACAGTTTTCTATGCGGAGCGGTCGGGGATGCGGCGCGCGGCTTCATGGAGTCGGCCGTGGGGTCAATGAAGGCCATTGGCGGCCGAAAGCGGTGGCCCGAGCGGGCGGCGCCATGGCTGGCGGCCGGGTCTTGACGGGAAAGGCGGTGCGGTGCACGGGAAGGCAAGCCAAGTGCACCGGCGGGCTGCTTACCTCCTGGCGAAGCTGTTGGCAGAGTTCTTGAAGGCGGAGAGGAGCCGGTGACGGAGATCGACGGAGGCAACGGAGCTCCAAGCGGCGGCGGTGACCTAGGGTTATGGGGAATGTGGCAGAACAGGAGGCACGGTGGTGGCTAGGGTTCAAAAGGCGGCTCAGGGAGGCGGCGCTTGCCCCTTTATAGGGTGCGGGCAACCTCGGGCCGCATGTGCAGCGGGCGGCTTTGGGCGGCTCCCGACACCAAGCCGGTGTCCGTCTCCGTGGGGAAGACGACACTGTGCGGGTGGGCTCCACCCGTGTGGGCCCCACCGGTCAGCGGCCTTGGGTGCGGTGACGCGGGCGCTGGCACAAGCTACTGGTGTCAGTGGAGCACGGTGCTGGCGTCAGCGGGTGCGGGCGACGTGGCTTGCTGGGCCGTCAGCCCGTTACGCGGCACGGACGCTGAAGCGGCGTGCGGCAGGGCCATCCCACGGGGGCGCGCCCGCGTGAAGCGGCTGAGCGAACCACGGCGCTGGCCTGCTGCACTGGCGGTGGCCGGGCTTGGCCCATGCAGCGCGCGGCTGGGCTGTGCTGCTGCGGCCTGGCCGAGCAGCTGAGCGGCGGCCTACTGGCTAGCCTGGCCGGCTGTGGCCAGTGCTCCAGCTGCTATGCTTGGCCATGGCTGGCCATAGCTGGCCATGGCTGGACAAACTTGGCCAGGAGAGGCTAGGGTCGGCCAGGACCCACTAGGGACTGGCCTGGGCTAGTTAGATAGGTTTTGCTAGTTTAGGGTTAGTGGGGACAAGTTAGAGCATATAGGTAGATAGAGAGCAAAGCAAGAATCGAACCACTAGCTCAAACAAGTCAACCAAAAACTGTGCAGTAGCATGAATGTACAATGCATGTTTTCTAACGTGCTACACCTTTTAAAGTTACTCATAAAACTTTATAACTGGCCTATAAATGTAAAGCATCTATGCAAGTATAAACTCAAATTCATTTAAATTTTAAAGTTTCAAAAACCAGGGTGTTATAAACCTACCCCCCTTAAAAGAATCTCATCCTCGAGATTAGAAGACTCAGGAAACAAGTCTAGGTATTCTGCCCTTAAGTCCTCTTTCTTTTCCCAAGTAGCCTCATCCTCTAAGTGATACTTCCATTGCACTTTGCATTGCTTGACAACCTTACTTCTAGTGACTCTCTCAGATGTCTCCAAAATCCTAGATGGACTCTCATCATAAGTCAAATCCTTCTGCAAATCCACTTCCTACATAGGCAACTCCTCTTCTTTGACCCTCAAATATTTCTTGAATTGGGAAACATGGAACACATTATGCACATTGGATAAGTAAGCTGGCAAATCAAGCTGATAAGCTACTTCTCCTCTCCTTTCCAGAATCTTGAAAGGACCAATGTACCTCGGGGCTAACTTCCCTTTGACCTTGAACCTCTTGAGATTCCTCATTGGAGACACCTTAAGATAAACATAGTCCCCCACTTCAAACTCAAGCTCTCTTCGGCGAACATCTGCATAGCTCTTCTGTCTAGACTAGGCTGCTTTCAAATTACACCGAATCACTTGGACTTGCTCTTCTGCTATCTTCAAGACATTAGGACCAAATACTTGTCTCTCTCCAGCTTGATTCCAAAACAAAGGTGTTCTACACTTTCGTCCATACAATGCTTCAAAGGAAGACATCTTGAGACTAGCTTGATAACTCTTGTTGTAAGAGAATTCAGCATAAGGCAAATTATTGTCCCAACTGTCATTAGACTCTAGGGCGCAGGCCCTCAACATATCTTCTAGAATCTAATTAACCCTTTCTGTCTGACCATCTGATTGTGGATGATAAGCTGAACTAAACCTTAACTCAGTTCCCAAAGCTTCATGTACCCTCTCCCAAAACTTGGAAGTGAACTGTGTACCTCTATCTGAAATGATCCTCTTAGGAACCCCATGAGCACACACAATTCGAGCCATATACTTCTCAGCCAACTATGCTCCAGTATACATGGTCTTGACAGGTATGAAATGAGAAACCTTAGTTAATCGATCCACAATGACCCAAATAGAATCAAAACCTCTCTGAGTTTGAGGTAATCCCACAATAAAATCCATACTGATTTCATCCCATTTCCATTCAGGTATCTTCAACGGCTGCAACAATCCTGCTGGTCTTTGATGTTCTGCCTTTACTCTCTGACAAGTGTCACACAAGGCCACATACTCCCCAATGTCCCTCTTCATACCTTCCCACCAATACTGTTCTTTCAGATCCTGGTACATCTTAGTACCTCCAGGGTGAATAGAGTAAGATGACTCATGACACTCCTTAAGAATAGTGTCCTTGATTTTTTGATTATCAGGCACAACCAACTTGTGCTTATACCAGAGTGTCCCTTCTTCATCCACACTGAATCCTGGGGCTCCATCTTGACTCACCATCTTGACAATTTTTTGAAGTTCCTCATCATTTTTCTGACCCTTCCTGATTTCTTGATCGAGTGTCGGTTCCACATCCATAGAAACTCCCTGAGCGTTAGCAACAAAACCCAAGTTGAGATACTCAAATTTAGCTAGTAACTCTTTAGGTAACTCCATCACCTCTAACATGTTCAGCTGACTCTTTCGACTCAAAGCGTCAGCTACAACATTAGCTTTACCAGGATGGTAGAGAATCTCTAGGTCAAAATCATTAATCAATTCTAACCATCTTCTCTGCCTCAAGTTCAAGTCCTTCTAAGTGAATATATACTTCAAGCTCTTGTGATCAGTGTAAATGTTACACCTGTGACCAAGGACATAATGTCTCTAAATCTTCAACGAATGGACTACAGCTGCTAATTCTAGATCATGAGTTGGATAATTCAATTCATGTTTCTTCAACTGTCGAGAGGCATAAGCAATGACCTTACCCTCTTGCATCAACACACAACCCAAACCATGTCTAGAAGCATCACAATAAATAGAGAAGTCCTTCGTCATATCTGGCAGAGCTAGCACTGGTGCTGTTGCCAACCTCTTCTTCAATTCCTCAAAACTGGCCTGACACTATTCCGTCCACTTGAACAGTTTGTCCTTCTCTAGCAAAGCAGTTATAGGTTTAGCTATGGTAGAGAACCCATCAATGAACCTCCTGTAGTATCCAGCCATTCCCAGAAAACTCTTGATGTCCTTGACATTCTTAGGTGGACTCCACTTAAGCACATCTGCAACATTCTTAGGACTAACTGTAACTCCATCCTTGGAAATAACATGCCCAAGAAAAGAAACTTCACTCAACCAGAAGTCACACTTACTGAACATGGCATAGAGCTGGTGTTCCCTCAACTTCTGCAACACCAATCTGAGATGCTCTTCATGGTCTTCCTCACTCTTGGAATAAATTAGAATATCATCAAGGAATACAACCACAAATCTATCAAGATACTCCATAAAAACTTTATTCATCATGTACATAAAGTAAGCTAGAGCATTGGTCAACCCAAAAGACATCACTGTATACTCATACAAACCATATCTGGTGGTAAAAGCAGTCTTTGGTATATCACTAGGTCTAATCCTCAACTGATGGTAACCTGACCTCAAGTCTATCTTAGAAAATACACTAGCTCCCTTCAACTGGTCAAACAAATCCTCAATCCTAGGTAAAGGGTACTTATTCTTAACAGTCACCTCATTCAAAGATCTGTAATCTACATACATCCTCTGTGTTCCATCTTTCTTTTCTACAAAGATTACTGGGGCTCCCTAAGGGGATGAACTAGGTCGAATGTAACCCTTAGACTATAATTCTCTAAGTTGTGACTTAAGTTCTTCTAGTTCGTTAACAGCCATTCTATAAGGTCTTTTAGCTATGGGTGCAGTACCAGGTAACAATTCAATAATAAACTCGATCTCTCGTTCAGGTGGCATACTTGGCAAATCCTCGAGAAAAACATCTGGAAACTCATTGACGACTCTGATGTTCTCCAGGGGCTCACCGCTGATATGATTCACTGTTTCCTGGTTCTTGGATGGCAGAGGAATCACGACATCTACTACATCTCCACTAGGTGCATTCAAGCTTACTGTCCTTTCTGAGCATTTAATATTTGCTTTCCACTTGTTTAACCAATTCATTCCCAAAATAAGATCAACACCTTCTGACTCAAGCACTATGGGTTTAACAGGAAAATCTACCCCCCTTAAATTAACCTTCACCTCAGGACACCAAACGTTTGAAGCCATATTTCCCCAGGTGTTTTAACGCTCATAGCACTAGGCATAAGTTGTGTGGCAATGCCATTTTTACAAACAAAATGACTACCAATGAATGAATGTGATGCACCAGTATCAAACAGAACTGAAGCTGGATGAGAATCGATAAGGAATGTACCGAGCACCACATCTGAAGCTTCCTCAGCAGTCTCCACCTTGACGTGGTTCACCTTCCCAAAGCTCTGGGACTTCTGTTTCTGGGGAAAGCATTAGCATAATGTCCCAGTTGCCCACATCTGAAGCAAGCATTATTGGGGGGTGTTGTTGGGCTTCGCAGGTGCATTATTAGGAGCATTCTGGCGAGGAGCCTGATTGTTCTGATGAGGGGCTTGACCATTCTGGCGCTGCACTTGAGTACTGCCATTGCTGGAGTTGTTGTTGTGCTGGCCTCCCTGCTGTGCCTGATTCTTCCCATACTGAAAAGAAGAACACTGCTGGTAGTTCTGGAAGTTGTTGAAGCGAGGGTGGCTGCTGCTTCCCTGATCCTGGTACTTGTTTGCCTTTCTCTTCTTCTTCTTGTCCTCCATCTTGTGGCGCATGCTCTCAAGCACAATGGCCCTATCAACCATTTCCTGAAAATTGGCATACTTGATGTTTGCCATCATGTAAGCGAGTCCATCATTCAACCCTCCCAGAAAATGATCTTGCTTGTCCTGGTCTTGCTCAACATCTCTCAGTGAATAGCGAGACAAAGCAATGAACTTGTCACGGTACTCACAAACAGACATGGAGCCTTGCTTCAGATCAGCAAACTCCTTCTTCTTCATCTTCACAAGTCCAGCTGGGACATGGAACTCCTTGAACGCCTCAGTGAACTGCGCCCAAGTGATAGTGTCAGGACCTGCATAAGCAAAGTGGTATGAATCCCACCAAGAAGCGGCTGCTCCCTGTAGCTGACTAGATCCATAGAGGACTTTCTCCCTGTCGTTGCACTGGGCAATCTCCAACTGTTTCTCCACATCCTTCACCCAATCCATAGCAACAAGAGGGTCAGGGGAATGAGAGAAGAAAGGTGGATGCCCCTTCAAGAACTCACTGCGCCTGTCCCTGGGTGGTGGTGGAGGGTTCTGGCCGTGGTGCTGATTCTGGACTTGGTTCATCATCATATTCTGCTGCAGCAGGGTCATCATGGAGTTCATGCCCTGCATGAACTGAGTCTGCATGGCCATCATCTGCTCCATAGTAGGAGGAGGTGGTGGTGGTGGAGGATTCTGACTACTCCCACCAGTACCCGTGTGGGCCCCACCGGTCAGCGGCCTTGGGTGTGGTGACGCGGGTGATGGCGCAAGCTGCTGGCGTCGGCGGAGCACGGTGCTGGCGTCAGTGGGTGCGGGCGACGCGGCTTGCTGGGCCGTCAGCCCATTACGCGGCGCGGACGCTGAGGCGACGTGCAGCTGGGCAGGCCCACGGGGGCGCGTGCGCGAAGCGGCTGAGCGGACCGCGGCGCTGGCCTGCTGCGCTGGCAGTGGCCGGGCTTGGCCCATGCGGTGCACGGCTGGGCTGTGCTGCTGCGGCCTGGCCAAGTAGCTGAGCGACGGCCTACTGGCTAGCCTGGCCGGCTGTGGCTAGTGCTCCAGCGGCTATGCTTGGCCATGGCTGGCCATGGCTGGCCAAACTTGGCTAGGAGAGGCTAGGGTCGGCCAGGACCCACTAGGGACTGGCCTGGGCTAGTTAGACTAGGTTTTGCTAGTATAGGGTTAGTGGGGACAAGTTAGAGCATATAGGTAGATAGAGAGCAAAGCAAGAATCGAACGACTAGCTCAAACAAGTCAACCAAAAACTGTGCATCGGCATGAATGCACAATGCATGTTTTCTAATGTGCTACACCTTTTTAAAGTTACTCATAAAACTTTATAACTGGCCTATAAATGTAAAGCATCTATGCAAGTATAAACTCAAATTCATTTAAATTTTAAAGTTTCAAAAACTAGGGTGTTATACAATTGAGCAAACCATAATGGGCTCAATTGCAAAGTGTGATACTGCTATAGAATATCTTAAAAAGATAGAGAGTCAGTTCCATGGTTCTTCAAAGACTTATGCAACTCAGCTGGTCAAGCAGCTAATGACAGCATAGTACTTGGGTCCTGAACCTGGCTATGGCATTAGAGAGCACATCTCAGAGATGAACCAGGAGAACAACAAGCTCAGGCCAATGAATTTGGCCCTTGAGGAAGACTTCCTTGTTCATGTTGTTTTTGCATCTATGCCTAGAGATTTTGAAAACTTCATTGTCAACTACAACATTCAACCTGAAAAATGGAACCTTGAACATTGTATTGCCATGTGTGTGCAAGAGGAACATAGAATCAGGGCTGCCAATGGTGGTTCTTTCAACTTTGTTAGAGATAACAAGAAAAGAAATGTCAATGCTAATGCCAACTCTCTCTCAAAGTCTAAGGGTAAAGCTCCCATGCAGCATCACCCTAAACAGAACAAGATGGTAGTGAACAAAGATTAGTGCCTCTACTGCCATGATGTAGGACATTACAAGAAAGATTGTCCTTAGTATTTAAAGTATGTTATGAAATGCAGAGGTGAGAACGTTATTACTTTTGTAAATGAATCCCTGTATGTACAATATTGTAAATCTACTTGGTGGATTGATTCAGGAGCAACTATTCATGTTGCTAATTCTTTATAGGGATTCCATTCGACGAGGACTACTCAAAGAAGAGAAAGAACAATTAAAGTCATGAATGGAGTCCAGGCGGACGTTGAGGCTATTGGAGATGTTCCACTAGAGCTTGCTGATGGCTTCATTCTTTTACTTAAAGATGTTTTATTTGTTCCTTCTATAAAGAGACTTGATTAGTGTGTCTCATTTAGACAATGATGGATTTGATTGCCATTTTGGAGATGGAAAATGTGAGATTTCATGTAATAATGAACGTGTTGGTATTGCTTTCCAGAAGCAAGACCTTTATTTGTTATCACTTCGTGAAAATGTTTATTCCGTATGTGATGTGATTGATAATGTAGCCTCGTCTGTGAATGCAAATAGAAAGCGAAAGAGAACTCATGATGTGTCATCAAAATTATGGCACTATCATTTAGGCCATATTTTGAGGGGGAGAATAGAGGGACTAGTTAAAAATGAAATTCTTCCTCCATTAGAGTTCTCAGATCTTGAACAATGTATAGAATGTATTAAAGGAAAATACACAAAGACAATTAAAGAGAATGCTAAACGTAGCACAGGAATTTTAGAGATAATCCACACAGACATTTGTGGTCCATTTCCTGTGAAAAGCGTGGATGGTTATGACTCATTCATAACATTCATAGATGATTACTCCCATTATGGCTGTATTTATCCAATTAAAGAAAGAATAGAAGCATTGGATAAATTTAAATTATTTAAGGCTGAAGTTGAAAATCAACATAACAGAAAGATAAAGTTAGTCCGGTCTGACCGTGGTGGGGAGTACTATGGTCGGCGTACCCCGTATGGCCAAGTTCCTAACTTTTTTGCAAGGTTCTTGCAGGAAAATGGCATAGTTGCCCAGTATTCTACACCGGGCAAACCTCAATAAAATGGAGTCACTGAAAGGCGCAATCAAACATTGATGGATATGGTGCGTAGTATGATGAGTTACTCCACCTTACCATTGAGTTTATGGATGGAGGTGTCAAAAACCGCCATTCACATTCTCAATAGAGTACCAAGTAAGTCAGTGCCTAAAACACCATATGAGTTGTGGACAGGAAGAGTTCCCTCACTAAACCACTTACGTGTGTAGGGGAGTCCTACTGAGGCAAAAGTATTTAACCAAAATATTAGGAAATTAGATCCCAAAACAGTAAGTTGCCATTTTATTGGCTACCCTAAAAAGTCAAAAGGTTATCATTTCTACTGCCTAGATAAATATACAAAGTTTGTAGAAATGAGACACATTGTCTTCCTAGAGGATGACATGATGAGGGGGAGCGCAGAAGCTCAGAAAATTGATCTTGAAGAGAAGCGGGTGTACGCGCCCACTTTGATGATTTAGGAACCTTTCTTCGAGTTACCCATCGCTGCTGCACCATCAGTGCCTGACATTGAGGTGCCAGCACCTGTTGTTACTTCTCCCGTGGCAAAAATGAATGATAACGAGGAACCTGTCATTCAAGAACCTATAGAGCCCATTGCCGCAAATGAGGGGGAGCAACAACAGCCCCAAGAAGAAGATGTGCCAAATTAGAGGCCCCGAGAAGGCCTCAAAGAGCTAGGAGGTCACCTATTCCTAACTATTATGAAGTTTATGAGACTAAAGAGTTTCATATGGAGGGTGATGCTACTTCTTATGAAGAAGCCATGAGAAGCGATCAAGCATCGAAGTGGCTAGAAGCCATGAGAGATGAAATGAAATCAATGAGTTCCAACGATGTTTGGGACTTGGAACCAATTCATAAAGGAGCCAAAATGGTAGGCTGTAAATGGGTCTATAAAACAAAATATGACTCCCAAGGGAATGTTGAAAGATATAAAGCGTGACTTGTGGCAAAAGGTTTCACGCAAAGAGAATGGATTGATTATAATGAGACATTTTCTCCAGTCTCATGTAAAGATTCATTTAGAATTATAATGGCACTAGTGGCACATTTTGATTTGGAATTACATCAGATGGATGTAAAGATGACATTCTTAAATGGTGATTTGGATGAAAATATTTACATGGCACAACCAAAAGGTTTTGTTGTGGAAGGATGAGCGAATGGGATGTCGCCTAAAGAAATTGATTTATGGGTTAAAACAAGCTTCAAGACAGTGGTATTTGAAGTTTGATAATACAATAAGAAAGTTTGGGTTTAAAGAGAATGTAGAGGACAATTGCATTTATGCAAAGTTTAAGAATGGAAAATACATCTTCCTAATCTTGTATATAGATGATATCTTACTTGCTAGTAGTGATGTTAGTCTACTGTAGGAGACAAAGAAGTTTTTGTCCTCAAAATTTGACATGAAAGATCTAGGTGAAGCTTCGTTTGTTCTAGGGATCGGAATTCATCGAGATAGAAGTAAAGGGGTATTAGGATTGTCTCAAAAGGCATACATAGAGAAGACTCTAAAGAAATTTATTATGCACAATTGTAGTCCATCACCTGCTCCAATAGTCAAGGGTGACATATATGGGGATTATCAATGCCCCAAGAACAAGTATGAGCTCAATCAAATGAAAGTGGTACCGTATGCTTCGGCTGTAGGAAGCCTACAGTATGCAACAACGTATACGCGCCCTGATTTAGCTTATGTTACCGAGTTGCTTGGCAGATTTCAAAGTAATCCAGGAATTGAACACTGGAGATTGGTAAATAAAGTCTTGCGATATTTTCAAGGTCCGAAAGGCCTCATGTTAACGTATAAAAAATTAGATTCTCTCAAAATAGTAACATACTCAGATTCTGATTATGCGAGAGATGAAAGAAAGTCCACATCAGGATATGTGTTCACTCTTGTAGGAGGAGCCATATCGTGGAAAAGCAAAAAGCAAACCGTCACTACATCGTCCACAATGTATGTTGAGTTTGTAGCTTGTTTTGAGGCCTCAGGGTAGGTGAACTGGCTTAAGAAATTCCTACCCAGTTTGAAGGTGGTTGACTCTATCCATCGACCACTAAAGTTAAATTGCGATAATTATCCAGCCGTACAGTATGCTCACAACAATAAGTCAAGTGGTGCTGCCAAACACATTGACATAAAGTATTATGTTGTGAAGGATAAGGTCCAGGATCAAATTATAAGTCTAGAGCATATAAGAACTAAAAAGATGCTCGTGGATCCGCTTACTAAAGGCTTACCATCCAACATGTTCAGAGAAAATATGCATAATTTTTGAAATATAGATTTAAAATTGAAAAGGGGCAAATGCAGGAAAACTAAATTTTCAAAATCATTTAAAATTCTTTTTGAAAACTTGAAAAACTTTGAATACCAACTTTGTAGCTCTTATCAAGATCTACAAACTATCTTTTTAGAGTATCTTTGAATTCCTTATAGATTTTGAAATATAGAAAGAGGGGTGAAACAGGGTTTTAAAAATAGTTTTTAAATTACCAATCAACTCATCATTTCATAAGCACAACCAACCTATAAATATAAACTTGTTTTAGTTGAGACATATCATGGTTGACCTAACATAAACATTAAGCAAAGCACAAGATAACAAGATAAATTTTAGGTTGTTTTAAACATTTACAAAGTCACATAAAAAGATAAGGAAACTTTAAGTAAACAGAAAGCATCATCATTTCCTATATAAAACTAAGAATCACATAAAAGACATAATTAAAACATGAATGCATTTATGCCATGATGCTCAATGATTATGCTTGATAATGCACTTGATTATAATTTTAATTGCTTATTGACATCTGGGATGTTACAATCTTAACCCTTAAACAAATCTCGTCCCGAGATTTCGAAGCAACAAAATCCCGTGGGGTAAGCAATGGAAAAGGAAATGTGTCAAGCAATATAACTTGACAGAAGTTCATTAAACAACATGGAGCGAATCAAGAGTTACAACCAAGATATGCAAGAGGTTGCAACTAACATGGTATTTAGGCTTTCAATGGAGTTTAAGTAAATATTCTCAGGATAAGTTCAAAGAGTTGGGTACGTTAGTTGCGAAGCTATAGTAGCTCATGCCCACAAACCTCGATACCTGCGTGCACCTAGTGGAAACTTGTGTGCCCGGGTCACACAAGAGATTCTAGGTTCCATCACGGCACCAGGGTTACGAGACACGGCACCACTATAAGGCACAACAGCAATAACCCACATCTCAAAATATTGAGCCGGTAACGGAGATCAGAAGTTGGTCACCATCACAAGGTATTTAGGAACTCAAAAGATAACTTTGAATCCCTAGGAAGTGTTCAAGGAGTAAGAACATAGATTGTGAGCGATAATGGTTCAGGAGCACCGACTACGATACCAGTGCGTGCCCTAGTAAAAATTCATGTGATCGCGAATCACAGGAAATCCCAGGTTGACACGGCACCATAGTCACGGGTCAGGAAACCACTATAGAACACAATCAAAGTAACTCTCGAACAATATTTGTCAGATATCAAGACCAAGAGAGTAACATGAGCAAAGAATGAAAACACCCTAATTGTGAACTATAAGTTATCACGACCATAGACTTGGGTAACTATGAACGCCCAGTAGTAACACCACATAGGCGACCCCAGGTTTCTACGATGTTTCCAAGTCATGGTTCATGGTACCTTAGAGGACACAGTCAAAGTGATATTCGAGCAAGATATTCATCGCCTTACGACGTCAAGGAGATAGCATGTGTCGGAGTTGAAAAGAATCAAGGCATGACACATACTTAACAAAAGAAGCAAGGATTCGTACCAGGTTTGGATTTTAAGGTAATGATGTATATCAAGGTATATTCCATAAATCTCCAAGGATCAGAAACTTATGGAATAAAAGATTATCAATTGGTAAACAAAACCTAGTAGAGGACGAGATTCATTGATAGAACAACTACAAAGAACAATAACTGCTCCTAGAATATAAGGAGGGAGTTGTAACTATCATACTATCATGTTATTCATGATATGTGATATGCTCATCCTATACGTGTTTTCAACGTACGAAGTACTTCATCTTCATCATGTTAGTATATTATAGGGCTTTATACTATACACTATTTTCACTGCACCAGATTGACTGTTGAGAGTTACTTCAGTATAGCTTTGTCGACGAAATTGACTCTCCTCTTGACCTTCCAAAGAAGAGTTGAAGAACTTCTTGAAGCCTTTTAACTTGAATCATCAGAAAGTCTTCATAAAGTCTTTCAGCAAGAAAGAAAATAGAGGAAAAATTATTTTAATTTGTTACTTTTGAAAACTTTTATATTGTAAACTCATTTTGAAGTTTTTTAAAAGTAATGTTGCAGCTGATCCATTGTATAAGCTCTGATACCAAACTGTGGCAGAGCCTCCCAAATTATATGGCCCACACGCACCTATCATTGTTCTAAAGACCTCTGATAGCCATGCATGTGTTCCAGATAAATTAGAAAGCCCTATCGGGTGCCCTCAAAGGACCCTGATTAAACCACATTTGACAACTCATACCAGGATCAACAAAGGAGTAGCTGCAACATTATAACATTTATTATAAAATATATATCAGAGTGCGGAAGAATAAGAAAATTAAATTTACAAAATATATGAATAAGTTAAATTTTTATAAACTTAACTTTAATTGTGGAAGCAGAGTAGAACTACAGAAGACAACTTAGGTAGAGCACCTAAGTCAGGAGAGGACAACCAGATCACATCGAGCCCACCAACATGAACTAATTAGCAACACCAATCAGCACCTGCAACAGGGGTTCAACAAACCCTGAGTATAAAAGTACTCAACAAGACTGACCCAACGAAAAAGAGGGGTGAAGATTCAGAAATACAGGCCAGAAGGACAAGGTAAGGCTCGCAAGAAGCAAGGACTTTTTGCAGAAAAGCTCTTGTGGATCAAATTTTAACTCATCATTAGATATAACAGAAAGTAAAGTTGTTTTGCTCTAGCTCAAGATTACCAAACAACTTCATTTAGATACCTTATCATCATTCAAGTTGTTACTACGATGATGAACAGAGATCGAGTCTTCTTCTCTGAGAAGCAACGGCGATTTGAATCCATTTTTATACCCAGCTGGGACCTAAATCACTGGGATACCAGAGACTCTAACTCCGATGCATACCAGATCACAGATATACCAGGATAATAACCGCAGCCATATATCACCACATGATACACGTGAGCACTTTGACCCAGTGTACCGACATACATGGGAACTTAAACCCACAGTATACCACACTATGACATATGTGGGGACTCTGGCCCACTATATATCACTCCATGACATACCTGGTCTCCAACCCTCAGTATATCACTTCATGCATGTGGATTTTCTAGTTTCTTGATACACGCAGATCACCATTGAATGGGACCTAGGGCATCAACAGACGAAAACACTACAGAGGGACTCCATTCCCAATGCAAGTTATCCGTCCGAACTCGATTTATTAACTATCATCATGTTTCCTCATCTTTTTCATTCTTTTACTTTTTAAAAACTTAACCAATTAGGCAGGGCTAAGCATTACTACGCATTTTCCAAAAATCAGGTAACAAGGAATATAGAAATAAGACAGGTAATGCAATTGGTGGGTTATCACTCAACTCCTATTACTTAATGCAACATTTTATAACTGAAGCGATAAAACTTTTACAAAATAATGGTAGGGTTTGAATGCATCCGGGGCTTGCCTTTGTTGCAGCGGTGGTTAGTTCTCGTCGGGATCATAGGTGTTATTCTTGACACCAGCTCCAGGGTTGGATGACACCAACATCATGGATCCATGTCTCCATCTTGAATGATACTTTCCAAAATGTATCACGATCCAACTTAATATCAAAATAACTACATGTAATGAAATGATGCACGCTTAGCATGATGAACTCATGACATGATGCATGGCAATGCATTGGTGAAAGCATAACAAGATTAATTATTAACTATTTTAAAAGCATTACACAAGATAAATATAAAACTCTTCATATTCTAAAATCACATATCCATATTAGATGTTAATATGACATAGCAACATCATACAAAGGTAAAGGAACCATATTTTCTATTTATATATATTTTATTACAATTATAAACTATTTAATTAGCAACAAATAAGATAAATCAAAAGATACAGCATACGACATCCAATGACCACAATATTTTTACCACAACACACACATGGCATCAGGAACATGTCATAAAAATTTCAAGTCAAAAGGAGTTACACAGCATGATATATGAATTTTCTTCTTTTCTATTATAAAATAAAGGCATAAAACATAGCTAATTATTTTTATACAAAACAAGGCATGTTTCATATTTTTAATAAAAACTAGGCATCACAAGGAACGCAAAAAAATTTGGTTCACCAAAATCAGAGTTATGAAACTCTAGATATGAATTTTTAAAGATTCAAAAAAGTATTCACAAACAGGTCCTTGGGGCACTATTCACCTGAGTCATTGACTTCGCAGCTAGGCCCCTGTAGTTTCTCTAATTCTTGCCTAAGGTCCTTGACGTGAGTTGGAGACACAGGAGCTCGTCGGGCTCGCGGTTACGGCGACGTGGTGCTCGTCGACGACAACGGTTCGCGTGGGATCATCGGAAGGTGGCCGCGCACCCACGGGCGGTCACGACTCGCCCCACGGTGGCTTGTGGTGGCCCAGCCGCGTGCACATCCAGGGCCACGGTGGGCAACCACGACGGCGGCGGCTTCCGGTGGGGATTGAGGCTAGGAAAGGAGCGCGGGAGAGGCATAGGGAGGTGGCGAAGCTTCTGGTGACTGCGGTCTAACGCATGAAGGCCTGGAACACAGCGCGGCTGGAGCTCCACTTGGTGGCAGCCATGGCGGTGATGAAAAGGAGGAGAAGAAGACGACGATGCCGGCATAAATAGAGCAGGGAGAGGGATGACGAGGTGGCAGGTGACTTCACGAACTCGTCCACGCGGCCATGCTCGGGAATCACCGTGAAGTCGCGGCCAAGTCGACCACGTCAGCGACGCAGCGGACTCGAGTTCGTGAAGGTACTGTTCATCAAAATTATAGTACTGCCACTCAATGAAAATTCAAAATTACTCTAAGATTTTGAATAGAAATTGACAAACTCCCAATCTATCGAATGATCAAAATTTCATGCTCTACACTTTTATCAAAATAAAGAACTTCAAATTCTACCTAGAAATTATATTTTTAAATCAAATTTTAAAAAGAAAGTAAAAAAGGAATAAACCCCTAGAATAAATATTTTAAAAATATTTTGATTTTGCTAAACAACTTGAAAGTATTCAAATCTATGGAATGCTCAACTTTTCAAACCAAACATTTTTCATATACAAAGTTTTCCCAAAATATGCATAATTTTTGAAATATAGATTTAAAATTGAAAAGGGGCAAATGCAGAAAAACTAAATTTTCAAATTCATTTAAATTTTTTTTGAAAACTTGAAAAACTTTAAATACCAACTTTGTAGCTCTTATCAAGATCTACAAACTATCTTTTTAGAGTATCTCCGATTCCTTATAGATTTTGAAATATAGAAAGAGGAGTGAAACAGGGTTTTGAAAATAGTTTTTGAATTATCAATCAACTCATCATTTCATAAGCACAACCAACCTATAAATATAAACTTGTTTTAGTTGAGACATATCATAGTTGACCTAACATAAACATTAAGCAAAGCACAAGATAACAAGATAAATTTTAGGTTGTTTTAAACATTTACAAAGTCACATAAAATGATAAGGAAACTTTAAGTAAACAGAAAGCATCATCATTTCCTGTATAAAACTAAGCATCACATAAAAGACATGATTAAAACATGAATGTATTTATGCCATGATGCTCAATGATTATGCTTGATAATGCATTTGATTATAATTTTAATTGCTTATTAACATCTGGGATGTTACAGCCCTTGGTCCGTGCCCTGATCGAGGGCGCCCAGCCCATCTATGGCTGGAGGGCCCCTGTCACACTGCGCTATAAAGAAGAGGTAGGGGCCGGCGGCTCTCAGTACGAGGTTCACAGTGAGCCGCAATCCCCACCGACAAATCCTAAAGACCCGATCTCAGTGAGGGGCGCAGCCAATGACGGGAAGCACCTCCACCACCGCCACTGCACTGCACCACCAGACTCCACTGCATCAACCTTCTTCCACAACCGTCGTTGCCTGTGTAGATCATCACCGCCGAACCCGCGATGGCCGGATCCAGCTCCAGCGTCCCCGCCTCCAACTCCTCTGGTCTGTGCATCTCACCCTCTCCATCTCCCTCTCCCTCTCTGTGTAGTGTTCTAGGTGTTCATGTTCATGTGCATCTCGTATCTATCATGTTTACCCGCTAGATCTACTGCTAGTGATCCTATATTGTCTAACAATTAGATCTTGCTAGATGAATCACTCTTGTTATTTTTAAGCACAATAAAATTTCACTTAAAACAAAAAGTAATGAATATATACATTTATATTTTATTTGAGTTTTCTTATGGTTCTTCGGAGAAACCGGTAGTTCCTCCTTGGAAATTAATTAGAGTACCTATTCAATAAAAAATAATTAATCATGTTTAAGGAAAGTTTAGTACTCCCTCCGTTTCAAATTGTAAGTCACTTTCACTTTGACTTTTCTGATACATGCATTTTGCTATATATCTAAATAAAAAATATGTTTAGATACATAGCAAAATACACGCACCAAAAAAGTCAAAGCGACTTATCTAGATAAATAGCAAAATGCATGCATCAAAAATATCAAAGCGACTTATATTTTGGAATGGAGGGAGCACTATTCTACTCTTTAAATTTATCTTGAAAATAATTCTTGCCTCATATATTTTTTGTTCTAGACCCATATACTTTAGGTTCTGACCCACAACTTAATTAAGTTCCTCTATATTGGTTCTTCTTATTGGTTCTTGTTTTATAGCAATCTGATCTATCTAAATGGATGGCTCTAATTTTTTTCAAGTACAATAAAAATTCACTATTAATTTAGTCATAGCCTAGGCGCACATCGAGCAAGAAAGATATTTTCATTTTTATTTTCATCCATGGCAATGCGATATGCTAACATTAATAGCGAACAAGATATTTACATATTTATTTTCATCCATGGCAATGTGATATGCTAACATTAATAGCGAACTAGATATTTTCATATTTAGTTTTATCCACGGCAACGCGATATGCTAACAGTAATAGCGCACTTTCATATTTAGTTTTATCCATGGCAACACGATATGCTACATTAATAGCATACTTTCATATCTAGTTTCATCCATGGCAACACGATATGCTAACATTAATAGCGAACTATATATTTTTCATGTTTAGTTCATCCATGGAAACGCGATATGAAAACATTAATAGCTACTTTCATATTCATATTTACTTTCATATCCTTGGCAATGCGATTTGCTAACATTAATACGAACTAGATATCTTCATATTTAGTTTCATCCATGGCAACACGATATGCTGACATTGATAGCGAACTAGATACTTTCATATTTATTTTCATCCATGGCAATGCGATATGCTAACATTACTTAATTCATGCGAGAACAAACCTCTGTGACCGGCTGTGCTTCTATATATATGTAATCACTAACGTGGCCAAATGTCACATCCAAATAGAAGAGAAGCACAACAATAGAAACAATATCCTTTCTCCTTGGTCGCAACAATGACCAAAAGCAGCAGGACCAAGTCCGTGTACCTAATAGCTGTCCCTGTGATTCTTGTGATAATTTGTTCTACCTTCTGGTTCCCTTCTTATGCAGGTAGTAACTTTTTTTTTCTATTTTGCAATATTGAGTTCATTAAATTAATTCGCGCCAATTTGCAGAGGGTGACGGTGGCCCACTTCCCAGCGTAGCTGCTCGCCTGCTTGGATCAGCGATGCAGACTGTAGCTGCAGTCACCGTCTCTCGGACGAGCCACGAGGCATCCGCGCTCGCGCCCGCGGGGCTTCCAAGAAACGAAGACGAAAACAAAAACGAAATTCGTTTCCCGGGATCCAGGCTGAGGCCCCTGAGCGTAGCTGTTTGCACGCGGCCAGCCATGCTCCGGCCTCACGCACGCAACCAATCGCACCCTTGATAAATCGGCTCGATCGTATAGACTATCAGGGTGTGTTCGTATATACACGGAGTACAGGATTCGTGTCCATGACCGACTAGATACAGGAAGTCCTATTTTGTTAAGCCAAAAATAGTTCAGTATGCCAAGCACGTAGCCAAATAAGAGAGAATAAACCTAGCACAATCTAGTGACTATAATCAAGGGCTTTTTTCTTATTTCAAATCTTTAGATTTTCATAAGCTCTACTATGTATGTTAGTGTTAAAAAAAAGAATAGAACGAGGATATAAATTATGTCTTTTTCGAACTAGGGGATCCCCATTTCCATTAAGCATAACGGAAATACAGGAAAGTATTAGATCGGTTTAGGAGAAGCGAAAAAGAAAGGCCTAGCAAAGCGGACAGAGCAATTCTAACACTATCCCATCCAGAAAATATAAATTATGTCTTGATACATATTAAAAATTATATATCTAAAAAAGGTAAGAACGATTTATAATTTCGAATGAAAGGAGTACCTATTTTTCATCACTTACCTATGGCACGCTGACAGAATGTCATAAAACAAGATGTCATAACGACAAATTAGTTAGTTAAGAGCAACCCTAACCCAGCATGCAAATTAAGTTTCTATTTTTTCTATTTGCATGCAGTCTGAAAAAAAAATAAAGACCTAAATTCGCTTCGAACTCTAGCCAAGACCCTGTTCCTGCCCCTCCAGCCCAAGAACGCCGGCAGCACCGGCGCCTAGCCCGCGCGCCGCCCGCTGCGCCTGCTCCACGCGCCGCCTACCCCTGCCGTCCTAGCCGTCCCGCCCCTTGCCCCGCGGCCCGCCTCCGGCGATGCCACGCTGACGACGAAGCCGCCGAGGGGTACCGCAGCGACCATGGTCCCGGCCCCCTGCTGCAACGCCTCCCGGCACGGTGCGCTGCGGTTGTTCGCAAACGGCGGCACGGCGCCCCCAACACCTGGCTCGACGGCTGCTGGAGCGTCGTCTCCTACTCCTTTCCTCCCCCAAACAATCCGCCCTTGGGCTTCGCTGGCGGCGGCGGCTGGGGAAGGCAGGAATCCCGGCATTTGCTTCCGCGCCACTCCGGGCACCGGCTGCGGCTCTCCTTACCTACCTTCTTGAGCGCTGCTCCTGAATCCTTATGGATTATCGATGGCTCGCTTACTCAACGATATAACGAGTTCTTGGCTTGTTGCCTGCTTCTTCCCCGCAGGAATTTCATGGATTCCTTGGTAAGGTAGATGCCAATCGGTCGATTCAGTACATACCTCCTGCTCTTTGCGTATGTGGTTTCCAAACACCATTTTACACTAGCAGGAACCCCGCGCAAATGCGCGGGCAAGCAAGCAGGAAAAAAAATGTAGCATGAGAAGGCAACGGCAGCGTAGGAAGTTGTTGTAAATTCGCAAATAATGCAAAGCACATAATGAAGAATAAGAACTGAGGAACAAACGGGCCCCCAAAAATGTATGTGCATGTCTGTATAAACCATAGAGCAAAGCAGGAAGTGGGCAGGAGGTTTTGTAAACCACAGTAATAATAGTAAAGCTAACACAGATGCTAGGAATTAGGATGGAGCACACATATACGTTTTGGATGAAAATGTATATAGGCAAGTAACAATATGTAGGGAAAAAGACCTGTGCTTGTAGACGTTCTGAAACCTTTTTATATTTGTGTGCAATGTGCATATGAACCTCTTTATGCAAACTCCATTCTTTTGAAATCATGTACAGAACGAAACTGTAGCTAGGTTTATAGCCCAAGATTTAGCAGCAAGTCTTGAAGTAGCGAAAGTGTTCACAGGAACAGATGAAGTATGTCTGATCTATTGCCTTCGAGCTCCCGCGCTGGCTCGACCCGGAGTCCGCCCCCAACCGTGTCTTCATCTTCCGCGGGGAGCTCATCATCCTGCCGCCGTCCCTCTTCCCCGAGACGCGTCGCTGGAGGCCGCGCTTGCCGCCGTCCACGACGACTCCACATCCTGTCAGGAAGCGCCCTTCGCGCTGCGTGCGGGAGGAGGCTGTGCCGTCGGCCTTCGACTGCTTCGATGCGCAGCTCGTCGGGGCGTCGAGGAGGAAGACGACCTCCTCCTCTGCGCGGCGCTGACCTGTGCGGCGGGGCAGCAGCCACGAGGAGCCGTGCGCGTCGCGAATGGCCGGCGGCGCAGAGACTCGACGGCCGCGTGGAGGGAAGGATCGATGGCCGGGGGGAGGAGAAGGGCTGCTGTTGCCGTGCACGGGAGCTCGCCGCCAGATCCGCTCCTCCGAGTGGCCACGCCCGCGCGGGCCCCGCCGGATCAGAGAGAGGTCGCCGCGCTTGCCGAAGGTGAGGCGCTAGAGGGAAAGAGTGGTGTGGGACCCACGGATGAGAGAGGGATAGGAGGCTGCTAGATGTGGGGGCCTAAAACTATAATTTTGGAAGGTATAAAAATAAGAGTCCGAATAGGGGCTCCATTGAAGTTGATTTTTTATCAAACTCTAATTTTAGGGTAAGAACTCAAGTAGGGACCTGGGTTAGAGTTGCTCTAAGACGAGGAAGTCCTTAAGATCTCCACATTTATTGTTGTGCTTGATCGTGCAAGACTCACAATAAACAATCCATAACCGGCACAGGCAGGGCTAATGCACCCGAGTCTCCATTCTCATTGCAAGTAAGGTAACCGCCCTAGCTCTCAGTGACAAGCCACCACGCGACATCTAGCATGTCCAAGCAAAGCTAAGCAGGCAAAGAGACTGTTAAACAACTCTTAATAAAAACTTAAATAATAACATAAACGACCATCAGGTATTTTGTTCAACTAACACCAACAATGATCAATGTGTGTCTACTTAAGAAGAAACATATCCCCTCTTAGTTCCACAGAACCAGATTCTGATTTTGTCAATTCCTCACAACCTTTTATAAGATGATGCCATAAGAATCACGAAACAATTATTGATGCCATAAGAATCACAAAGCAAATATGGATGCCATAAGAACCAGATTCTTGAGCAAACAGCAGCCCTTGATTGTCTTGCCTCATAACCCCAGTCTTGTGCTTAGCCTCCGCCTCACCATCATCCCCATTCGTAGCCCTTGATTGTCCTGCCAAGAGAATGTCGGATGATGTACTGTATTGCATAGCAGCATTATAATATTGCCAGAAGC